>OU611955.1:9027500-10277500 GCA_914767545.1 Sesia apiformis
CCACGGGGATAGATGGGGTTTTGGTAAAGTCGACTCAAGTCACTAAATTCTAAAGTCGACCGGCAATACACAGCCTAAGTCGATAACCATCAGGTAACTAGCTGTTTAACTATTCTATAAAATGAAGTGTTCTTACGTGTATGTGGCATCCCTGTGCGTATCATGTCCCGGTAGCTTCGCATTCAATGCTAATACCGCTCTATACATTGTCCACGAAGGTCTTTCGAGCGGCAAAGAAACTCCGCCGGCACTCAGCACCAGTCGCAAAGCTGGTAGACGGCCGTTGCCATTGCTTTCACTGCCGTTCCCATTGCCGTTGTTGGCTGCTGGTGCCGGTTCAGGCGTCTCCTCGATGTCTGAATCGCTGTTTAGGGAAATATCGAGATCTGGAAATGAAATATAATTCTTAAGAATATTACCATCCACACATATTTATTTATTAAACAGGTTTTGAACTGTATGTTTAAAAGCATATCAGTAACAACATTATCAATATTATTGATATTATTGACACTGATATGCTTTCACTAGCTAGCATGTTCCAAAAGTTTAAAGAAAATCGGAAGTATGGTGAATCCACTAGTCCGTACTAGGCTGCGTGATGTACTGTGGCCCGAAATCCCCGACTGATTTAGTAGGGTACACCGTCCTGAATAGAAACGGTAAAAAAGATGAAAAAAAATCAGCAACACAGGAGACCCAGTGCAAGTTTCTTTGCAAATGCTACTATCATGATTGTGTCAAGTATTTGATCTAGTGTAATGAAGTAATGAAGCTCAAATTTGATTGAAGTCGTGAGCCATTGAATGTGACATCTTTTATTTATTATTATTTTTATTTATTTACTGTATCGAGAATTAAGTTGCGTTCCTAGCGGTCGTAGGGAATTTAAAATCTTCATAAAGAAAAAACCGTAGACGCGAACACGATACTATATTATTTGCAAAAAATTGATACTTACTCTAGGGCGACAGATTACACAAAACTACAATAAGTTTGTAATGTTTATCATTAGTAATACCAACTTACCAACAGTCTGGTTAAGGTTCGTGCGACCGGGGCGGGGGTCGAATGCGGGTATCAGAGCAGAGAACTGCCGCTTGAGCACGAAATCGTCGTCCCAAGGTCTTCGAGAGCGAGCACCGCCCGCGCATCCACGCACAGCCTCTAATGCCTCTTCCTCCATCAATGACAGAAGATTTCGGGACACCTTGTTTTAAAATTAAGATTTTAGTGCTTCTTAATTTTAGGCCATGTGGTGTCGGACGGCTTTAGAACAGCACCAACCCTATCTCTTTCCGTGGGCCTCTTAAAAAGCAACGTAAGGTATAACAAAGCTACTACACCATAAGCGCTGGGCATGTGCATTACAGTTACGGTATTTGTTAGTGCAAATAATTAGGGATGTACCTGAGGGTAAATCGATCGACTACGAATTTGTTGTGCATGGACAGTCACTAGTCACCCCCTCCCTCGTACCACACTACTAGTTTGAAACTGGAGTGATTAACACCGCACGCTAGCTAGCGATCTCGATAAACTGTAACTCCTCATTATTACTGATTTTAAAAGATACGGGGCCCTGTCAAGGTTGTGGACTACAGGAGAGGCAAAAGAGTAAGTGATTTTGTGATTTGTTTTGTTTAACCACTATTGTTTCTTGAGGTCTTTACCTTTACACGCATTTCATCATCAACATAATTTGCAGCCCTTCTGCATGCACTGCTGAATATAGACCTCTTCCAAAGTTCTCCACTTTGATCGATGGCACGTTTTCCGAATTCACTTACAAGTATTGCGAGCAAGTAGCAACAGAGTTGTTAACAACCCATTGTTAGTCTGCTGTGGTAAAGTAAATTTCCTCGGTACAGATGCCTTACCACATGAAGAAAAAAACATTAAACGCATACTGTCGCCTAGTCTCAAACAATTGACAAGCAGTCGCAACCAGTGCCCGCAGCCGCAACTGGTTGCGCCTTTATACACACTGCAGCCATTTTTTTAAAACTTGACATATGACAGTATGGCTGACTCCTCTATGGTTCTATCGATTATGCACACCGGTCCAGATCTTGTACGAAAACATTGGCCATCGGGAATATTCGGGTATCTTCGGCAAACATGGAATCCATAAATATATTATAAAGAGCAACTAATACCCCTAAAATATTATAGGCTATGGGTAATAAATAGATAACAAATTTTATACGTATATATTTGCTTATGACAACTGTTACCGTAATTTTAATTACTGTTTTATATGTAATTATTAAAAAGGTATCCTGTCAATGTAATGATGTTGTGATGGATATCAAAGAAATTTTGATATGAATATGACCACAGTGAAAAGAATATTAGAAAAAATTGAAACGATTGGTCCAGATGAATGGAAAAAGTTTGTGACCACTGATCACGCAATCAAATGCAAAGATGAACATGGAAAAATGAACATGGTCAGAATGATTTTATGGGTAGGATAATAAATAATTAATACTTTTGAGAGTTCTGACGATTCTGAAAGTGACGATGAAGACTACTATTATTCTGAGTATGACATGGAATATATTGGATACATAGCCCATCCTATCGCATCCTGTATCGTCCTAGCCCATCCTATGCCGTTCTAACCCATCCCGTTCCATCCCATCCCATACTATACCATTCTATCCCCCAATGTCCCATATTGTCCCATCCAATCTTATACCATATTATCCCATACCATCCTATCCCATCCTGTTACATCCTATCCCATACTAGTCCGTTCTGCTCCATACTATTCCATCTTGTTCCATACTATTCCATCCTGATCCATATTATCCCATCCAATCGCATGATATCCCGTCTTATTCCATCTTATCCCCCCCTATCCTATCCCATACCATCCTATCCTACTAGAGATTTATTCTGACTTCGCTCATTTAGTGTAACGATTTTCTAGGGAACCCAAATCCCATTTGCGAGTGGCCAAAATATTAGTGTAAAAAACAAAATTTATGCAAATAAAAACTTTTATATAAATATTTTAATTAAATATAATCTTTTGTAATTACATATAATATAATTACATATGAGTTTTATTTTGAACTGAAGAAGTACACCACCACTTTGTGTTCCGCAAAACAGTTCAACTACATTCAGAGGAAGCTTCAAATACACCGCGATCAAGTGTTGGAACAATATTCCTCCACCTATTAGACAGTCGATTAAATTGTTTCAGAGTTAAATTCAAAGCTTTTCTCACTGACGTTAAAAAAAACTTGAAAACTATAAAACTGGTAACTATTCCATTAAAGCTTCATATTGCTGAACCACTGCTATAACGGTTATTTGTACTGCAACTAATATTTGACTATTTGAGGTACTACTATATTGCAGCATAAAAGTAAATATATTTATCTATATTTATATATTATGTATAGTATATATATAGGTGTTTGTCTTCTCTTTTTTAAATATTGTAATATAATATGTACATATTAGACCACTCACTCTCGTAATTATAATTTACATTTATCTACACACCTTATAGGCCCAAGAATTATGTTCAACGGCGCACACCACTGTTACACCCGTTTCACGCGTCTTGGTTCCGTCAGAAAATTAGCGCTATATGCTGTTTTTACGGTATACAGCTTGTGCTGAGACGGATACTCTTTCGACACACATGGGATCGCGCAGTTTTTATCGTCTTGTTTTTAATTTCAGTTTTTTGTTTGCATAACTATGTTTAATTCATTTTTAGAATAAGACATTGTCACGTTATTGCGATCACTTGTGTGTATGAAATAAAAATTTCTATCTATCTATTATACATAATAATTACAGCCTGATTAAACTGTTTTTCTTAAATAACTGTAACCTACTACCTACTAACAATAGATCTAAGGGAAGGCACTGACAGCTGTAAAACAGATTATTCTAGTACAGCTGTCAGCACACATTGACCTTATGAATACATACTTGTAAAATTGAAGTTTTTGTTAACTACATTATAAGTTATAATTACCGTATAGAAATTGTGTAATGTCTTAAATAATAAGATTATTATTATAAAAAAGTAAAACAACTTTCTACTTCGCGGCATTTGATATCACGACTTCCACGTGCCGACACGACATCTCCAACGGGTGAACATGGTAAGTACTTTTTCCTGTTTATTTATTCTGTTAGGTTTATATTATAATTATTTATTTATGTAGAATATATTATGTACGCCACAGATACTTGTTATAATTAGTAATCTAGTATGCATTAACATGTACATAAATAAATTAATAAGACCTAAGTAGAAAAAATATAATACGACAATTCTAGGAATATAGTAACTTGTTTAGTAAAGATATATCTTTATCATCATTAGCTTTTCAAGGGAAAATAAATGCTCCATATATTTATCTGCACTGACTCGTGACATGTTCGAACAGTTTTGTATTTATCTCGTAATAAAGTATGCGCGTTCGGGTGTTTGCGGATTAGCCGATGGCCAACGTTTTCGTAATGTATCTGTACATCTGATGGAATACCTCAGAGACCATTTAAATTAATGTAAAACCCATATGTACGTAATCATTCATTCTGCAAATAAATAATTTGATTATTAGTCGCGTGTCTTAGCGACCAGCAATGTGTTAACGTATCCGTCCGCCAAGAGAGGCGACACCGCGTATCCGACGTGTAGCCAACAGTCATTACAAAAATTGCTAACAAGACGAAGAAAATACCAATAAGATTCCTAGACTAACAATAAGGCGTCTCCTTAGGTTGAGGTTTAATAACTTTTCCAAAGAACATATCAAACATATATTCACTTCTCTCATTTTTGCAAGTCTCCCTATTCCTCCGACATACCTCTTGAAAACTAATGCCAATGCAGACAGAAAACGCATTTCCGCATATGCTATTAAAATAACGGAATACTCACTACCTCCTGGTAAGTGGGTTCGTTTTCTTTGTCACTATCCAAAGCGTCGTCTCCTTCGTCGTCGTCCTCTAATTCGGTGAGCAGAGCCGGGGCCCGGCATGATTCCAGGAAGTCTTCCAGTGATACCTACACAAGGAATAATAAAGACAAAGAATAAAAAAGTTTACGTTATTACACAAGACTTGAAAATAAGTAACAATTTAAACAGGTTTCAGTCTGAGTACATATGAACATTTTTTTCAAATACACTCATAGAGATGAAAAGACGAAGACCAATCGCAAATGAAACTTGTTAAATGGTACAGTCGAAATAGTTTACATGACCAACATTTTTTGAACATCTTTTTGTTGTTTACAAATGCAAAAAATGTAAGTATTGAAATTGTTACAAGTGGGGTATAAACAATGGAGTAATTTAACAGAAATCGAATTTAACAAGATACTAGTTTAAAAAAAATATATCTAATTTATTTTCACCTTCTTTTACGTTTCAGTTACTATACTTATAAAATAAACCGAACTTCTAATTTATGAATTTATAAAACTTCTAATCAAATAAATTTTGGAAAAGAAAAGTTCTCAAAATATCAACGATTATTTACCGGTATATACCGATATAATTCAACTCTCAAAATAAGATACAATAAGAAGAGATGGCAAAACATATTTTTATATTATTAGAAAATTACCTGTTCACTTTCACTGGAAGTGGAAGTGAGTGATAAGGTGAGAGCGTTTTGTGCATTGGGAGCCAATGAAGGATAGCTTTGCGCCGTTGACAGCAGGCCACCGGGGAAGTTACTGGATAAAGCCAGCCGCACCAAGCTGCAACAGTAAACAATTAAGAGGGGAGGATGAGCGGTAGTGGATTTTAAAAACAGTTATATTTACAATTTGTTGCTGTCTCGGCAGCGAGCGATGTATTTCTTTGAGAGAAAGGGACAGTTCAAGCTAATAATACATAGGGGTGAGTAGATAAATTTTGAGACACTCAAATTTCAGAAAGAGAACTCATTTGAGTTGTACCTTTTTTAAAACTTCATTTATTTGTAATTCGAATTCCGAAAGCCATATATGGTAGTCAAAACGAAAAAAATAAAAATGTATTCACTTTTTCACTGCATTTCATGCGCTTTTCTTTGCAACAATGGAATTCAAACGAGAACATTTTAGTGCAATGATGTTAAACGATTTAAACTTGGTTTAAATGAAAGTGAGTGTGAAGATAGATTAGTATCAGCTTTTGGAGACCTCGCACCGTCTTGTGCAACAATTTTTAGATGGTTTACTCAATTTAAAACAAGGAAAATTTCCTTGAAAGATGATGAAAGAAGTGGCCGCCCCGCGACTTTTGTAACGAATGAAAACATCGAGGAGGTAAAGAAAATGTTGCACGAAGACCCAAAAACTACCTACAAACAGATAGACGAAACTCTTAAGACTTCATCGCCAGTCATTCATGAAATTTTACACCAACACCTTCAAGTCAAGACGCTTTGTTCGCATTGGGTTCCTCATTCACTGAACTCCTGAACAAAAACAAGATCGCATGACATGGTGCAAGGAAATGATTGTAAAATTCAAAAATGGGGAGAGACGGAATACATTTATATTTAATGGAGATGAGAGTTGGATCTATCAGTATGACCCACTAACTAAACGGCAACCAACGGTTTGGGTGTGTCCAGACGAAGAGCCTCGCAGGGAGGTCAAACGTGGGCGTAGTGTGGGCAAAAAAAATAGTGGCAACATTCTTCTCTGCGGGTTGCCATTTAGCGACAATTTCTATAGACGCTCAAAAAACTATCAATGCCCAATAGTACAGTGTGTTTACCAACGGTATTCGATGTGTTAAATAAAAAACGTCCTAAAACAGACTTGAGAGGGCTTTTCTTGCATCATGATAATGAATCATCTCTCAAAACAAAACTTAACCAAGACTTTTTGAAGACCACAGAGATACAAGAATTAAGCTACCCTCCTTATAGTCCTGATTTAAGAGTTGTTAAATTTACACATTGGGTTTCTTTTTTGTAGTTTTAACGGGGCATTTTTTTCATTTTTTGGAGGGTCCTATCGCCTATAAGAAACAACTAATAAAAAAAATCAAAACGTAGTGAACATGCTCATGGTAGATATCTGTGAGTTATTAAAAAAAAATGCCCTATTGTCAGAATTTAGGGGAAAACAGGAATGTGTTTGAAAGAACAAGACGCTGCTGTCGTCATCAAGCTTCCTTTCACCTTCCTCTCGTAATACAGAATAAATTACATGGAAAAAGAGGATAAGTCCCAAAAATCACAAAATGTATTCCATATTATTTCCATATTCACAACCGATATATTCTATCCTAACACAGTAAAATACAGATCGGGTTGGAAATTTGCTTATACTTCTTTACCTACGTAATTATAAATACCAATCACAAACATCACAAAATTATATCTGAATGTATTACAGTACTTGGAATTTATAAAAAATGGATACAAAAATCAATCTAAAGAAATTGACATCAATTTCATTTTAGCGAACAATGTTTATCAACTTTACTTGCAACATCCGCCGATATCTGTCTATCATAAAACTTCTAATCCGTTTATAAATATTTATTATTTCGCATTAAATGGTTAATTATTGATTTCAAAAGAAATTCAAAAACATACTAAAAGAAAATTCACTGCACATTTCTCCTATAATAAATTCAATAGCAAGAGCTCACCTCGGGAAAAGACTAGAAGAGTGGTTGTTGCGCACGACTCGTTGCGGGTTGGAGCCGCGGCCCATGCCGCGCCCCACGCCCAATGACTCCAGCAAGCGCGCTGCGCCCTGTGCGACCCATACCGACATTGCTTTATCATAATACCGCCGTTATCCACACCACAACCGCAAAACTAACAAAACGTCATGTTCTTTGGAATGCATTATATCACATAAAAGTGATATTAAATCAAGTGATATTAGTCAAATTACAACAAATTGAAAATTCTAATCAATGTCACAAGCATAAAGTTCATAAATCACATTTTATAGACGTGTACAAATCATAATAGTTAAAGTTACTACAGTTCATAAAAATAGGAGGGGGTATAATAGGTACCTGTTGCGTTAAATCTGGTTCGCTAGCGCTCATAGTGCCAGAACCGGCGCCTGACTGACCGTCTTTCTTGTGATCGCCGTACTGCCCTTCTCCACCCTCGTTATCTTCACACTGCAGACAGAGCAATTAACAATAAAAGCATACTTCCTATAACAGTGACAGTAGTCAAGACAGGGTCACGGATGAGCGTCGCAATGAATTTTAATGTCATTGTCAGCCTCTACTTGTCCAATATCTCTGTTAAGTCACCCTAAAGTCTACTGTAGGTAAATAATTAATTATAGTGTTATATGAATTTGCAAAAAGCGTAGACTATTTATTATACTGTAGCGTCCGTTTTGCGCCAACTAACCGCGACAAATGTCTGTCTCCTACCGCCGTTACTAAATTCGAAACTAGACAATATAAAAAAAAATACTTTAAGAAATCAAAATGTCTTTATATTACTATAATTTCACATTACTAATTGCACAACCTAATGTTTGTATCGTAAATAACAGTAAACAGAATAAATGGTTAGATATATCATGAACTATGTAAAAAACAAAATTGTACTTGAACAAATAATTATAATATGTTAACATGTGATTTTTACATTAAAATACAGTAAAAATAAATAACAATGTACAATATATCATAAATTATATAATAATCATGTCAAAACGTTTTAAGCAAATATAAAACGAAATCTATACTAATATAATAAAGAGAGAGTGCGAATTTTGTGAGTTTGTGTGTGTGTGGAGGGTAATCTCTGGAATGCATTTGAAAAATTCTTTCACCATTTAATGTACCTTTTATTCCAGATGGACATAGGCTATATATTATGTGCACAAAAATTGCCCGGCATACAACGCATGCCGGGCACAGCTAGTAATCAATACAAATGATTCATGACAGCATGACGTAATTTCATTTGCCAACGCAATGAGAACCGTGCCGGAGTCACATGTTCGCGTATTGATGATGATGTTGCAGTGATACCTGCATGTGTTACCACACCACCAGGCCCTCCAGGTGTAAAGGAGCTTGTAAACGTTCAAATAATCTGTCAAATTGTACATAGTCGAAAGTAAATGTTTAGCAAACAAAGGCGCAAACGTACAATCAAATTTGTCAAACATGTTCAGTATTGAAATATTCTCATTATTTAAATCATTCGGAAACGTGATATTTTTCGTTCTTAATAATCTAATTAATGCTGCATCTTTCTGTATTATTAAGATAGAAAAAGGTGCACGATAATTAGATTGTCAAAGAACAAATTTCACACGTTTTGGAATACAGTCTTATTTGATAGTCAATCGCGTAAACTTTTAAAAACATATTTATCACACATGCCGTCGATCAAAACTTTTCTCGAACATCACACGTAGTTTATTGGACAAACACGTCACACAAAGATGCACAATATCAAACTGTTTATCAAACACATAAAATTTGTCAAATTATTTTAACGTTTCCAGGGCCCTAAGTGTTGGATGCATAGAAGACCTCATCACCTGTATGTGCCAGTCGGCATTGATCCGTAACGTGTGGAGCAGTGAGGCGGGTAAAGCGAGCAATTCGCTCGAGAGTAGTGCGTTCGCGCTGTTGCGTAAAACGTCGCCCGCGCTCTGTGGTTCGCTGCCCTGTACCCAATACCGGCGGCTTTAGCACTCCCACGCACACACACTACGACCGCACTACGACACTGCATTCGAATTCTACTACATTACCTATGATATATGCTTTTATACAAGCAAATAATTATTGTTCCAGTAATCTTCATAGATTCTGCTATTTTTTATCATATTTCTGCTCATCCAACTATCATTCGCTTCGATGTAGAAGCATGTGTAACATTTACCGTCGCGCATCATATAAAAGATAGTGGTATTCGAAACTGTTTAAGGTCCGCGCTCCCCTTTCCCTCGTGTTTGTTACAATAAAGTATTATAGGTTGTAGCTATGATTTACATATCACTTCGCTCGTTTTTAAACGCTTAACATATTTATTTTAAAATTAAGATGTAGCACCAAATAATGTATCATAATTAATCATAAATTATACTCGAATTTTTAATCAATATGATCTTTTTGTCTTCTATTGTACTAGTGCTCATTGTTTTCAGAAGTCATGCAAACCTTAAAAATCCTAGCTTTTTCCTCTAAACCAACGTTAACCAAACGAAATAAAAATTATAAGCAAGAAGCATTTTTTGATAATAGGTACAAAATAATAGGCCCGTGTCAAAAACAATGCGGTAAGTACGTGCTGCAAGCTAAATAAACGGAAAATAAACCATTTCATTGTTGCTGTATTTTGTCACAACCTTTGTATTACTTCAATTAATTCACTCTCCAGGTTTTTATTTCATTTTGGTAGTGTCTGTTCTGCGGGAAGTAAAACGACGAAATGGACAATTTATCTGTAAATACAAGGGTTACAACAGAATGCACTAAGTCTGTTGCACAACATTCTATCACACAAACACAAGCAAACCACAAAGGTAAAGTGCTCTACTGACCTCTTGAGCATTGCCCTCTGGCACAGGCTCCTTAGCTGGGTACGGTTTAGTGATGTCTGTAATACTGGTCGGCCCCATTTCCATGTTTGTGAAGGAAGTATTCCCTAAATCCGCCATACAGTTGTTACCTTCAGCGCCGAGTGTCAACGATTCTACTATGGTGGCAAGATCTATGAAACAATATAATAATCTCTTTTAGGATATATATTGTGAAATTTAGTCACGTTGTGTATTATCTTTGTATCGTTAATTGAAATGTACAATACTTAATATTTTGACATTATGCACTTCAGCACGTGCGTACGGACGCACACACGTGCAGAAGCACGCTCAAAGAAACATAAGGGGTTGACTTTTGATAACGTCATAAATAGAATTATATTGTAAAAGTATGTAAAGACGCAAGATAATATGTACAGTATATTATATGGTATTTAACTCTGTCTTCATATATAATGGCCGCCAAGATACAGGTGTTATCTAATGTGGGGACCGTGAATAATTATGTAATAACAATAATAAGGAATTAATAATTGTATCAATAAGTTGTTCTCTGTTTAAGTTATTGTAAATTGTGTTTACATTTTGAAATATTTTGTCCCAGTACATATTTATAGTAGTGTTCTTAAAAGACTCATACCTCATGTTCTCATGCAAGCCTAACGTACAGACAACAGCTAACATACCCGTGGATTTGAAGGAGATATAAATAATAATAAAGGTTCTTTGTCTTTAACATATTACATGTTAAGGAACATGTAATTCATCAAAGATTGCTATGGCACTGTACAATGTCCATAAGATTGATTACCGTTTGACGGCACGCCACAGACAGATAGACGACGCAAGTTCGTGAAATTGTATGAAAACCAAGAGTATTCATTGAATCTTCCGGGCTACTTGGTCGAGGTCTTCTGGAATCTCTTCTCTTTCTTCCAAACGTTTCGTCAACAACTGCGGTTGACATCGTCAGTGGCGACTGCGTTCACTTATTAAAGGGCTGCAGTATTTTGACTGTACAAAGGTAGCATAATCACGGATCTCCGTTGTCCTCGACTGGAGTATATAAAATACCATGCTCCTGTGGGTCAGTGTATATTGGCACTTCAAAACGGAGTGTCAATACCCGCATTAAAGAACATAAAGACAATTGTCGAAGAGGAGAGACTGAGAAGTTGGCCGTAGCTAAACATGTCTTGTCGGATGGGGACCACGAAATCTGCTTCAGGGACACAAAGATTTTGTCAACCGGGAATCATTATTATTCCCGTCTCAACGGGGAAGCTATTGAAATCTACAAGCATCCCAACAATTTTAACAAAAAAGAAGAAAATAAGATTCCGTAATATCTGGTATCCAACACTCCGAAGACATCAAGCTTACGGGGAAGAGAGACGAGAGGGGGGGACAAAAACAGACTCGATACACACCACACAAACATATAAATACCGGTGCATATAAATACAATATATAAATACATATATAAATACATATATAAATACATATATAAATACATATATAAATACATATATAAATACTCGCCCACTATAAATACCGGTGCGCCACAATCGTCGAGTCAGTTGCGCTCGAGAAACCGAAGAGATAACATCTCTCCGAAAGTGAACGCAGCCGCCACTGAAGATGTCAACCGCAGTTGTTGACGAAGCGTTTGGAACATGATTCAATTAATATGGACACCGGCCGAGAAAGCTTTCAGTCCACTATAAAACCAAGAGTATCACGTCACGGGTAAATTTTAATAATGGGAAACACCTATAAAATGAGACATCTCCCTCGACTCGGTTCACCATTTTTGACGAATTTTTATAATTGATTTCAGCGCAATTGGGCAATATTTGAGCTTTGTAACAATGATTTACAAGCAACACGGGTCGGAACAGACTGAACGAGCATGGCGAGAAGGAGCTTAGCGCAACTTAGGGCACGCAGCGACAGACAGCTTACATTATCTATCCCTCTTATATCTGTGCAGCTCACATACCTGTGCTAATATGATGCGTGGAGTTGTTGATTGCTGAGAGGTCGGTGGCGTGCGTCCTTGGCCGCGACATGTTGCTGGCCATCTCCTCGGCGGATATGTTGTCCGCGGACGACGCCTGTTCCGTTGACGCAACAGATACCTGTTAACACAATAATAACATGTTCTACCAATGATTATATGTAACATTACCGGAGAAAAGGAACTTTATTGTCGGTTCTAGTTGCTCAGAGATTAAGATTACAGTGAACGCTTCAACAAATAACATAATCTTTCTATTGGATTATCTAAAAAATGAGACATTAGGGCAAGTTTTTACAGAAATTATTACAGTTTTACAGTTTTTGAACAAAATTATGAAATTTAGTATTTTAACAGAATCAAAATTAATTCCTGTTTTTGTTTTCTTCTTTTCAACACATTTTCGTCCACTGCTGGACGGACACCTCTCCACGTTTGCTCCACGTTTCTTTGGTACATTCAACTAAATGCAAATGCCGTTTGACCTGATGGTCTGTAGCGGTTGCATCAGGTAGACTGGGCGTGGAGTGACTCTTGCGGCCGCTCCTTGCGCCTTCTCCGCCTGTTGAACTGCCACTCACTATTATCAAGTCGAATTTAGCTTCAGCCCCCATACGGTACGAGTTGCGACCCCCATGATCCCACCTGTAAAGATAAATAAGGACAAATAAGATACATAAGGGCAAAAACATCAGTGTGTTGTATCAGTTTCACTGATATTACAAGTAGCGGAAGATGAATCTATAGAATTGGTCAACCACGTGTTCAGACGATTAAAAATTTTATTTGCAATTCGTAAATGATTTAACTTTCATTGCTCTATCTGGAAGTACAGGTTTGTTTACAATGTAATATTTGCGATTGGTGTCATCTAGTTGTCTATTGAATAAGATGGTAACGACCTGCAAGGTACTACCTTTCAAATATATTCTTATTCTTTCAAATGCTCGATTATCCATGAGAATTCTTGCCATGTGATTCAACCGCGCAACAACCCACGATGTTTTTACGTTACCATTTACGTTATGTATTCCTAACATCGAAGGACAGAATATGGACATTCCTAACATCGAATATTGTTAGGACTGCTAACAATATCACTTGGGTAAAAAGCTATTTGTCTTTGATTTCACGTTACATTCTATCTTTTAAACCGTTTATAATCATTTTTAAACTTTGTAATCATCTTAAAAAGATGATAAAAACCAGCTATCATACTTTAACGTAGTGAGTAAGAATTTTATGTACCTTTTGTACCTGCTACCTGTGAAAGGGTTTTCAAGTTAGCAAGTATCCATACGTTCTTAACTACATATTATACTATTTATACTAAAAATTTTAGCTTTGCTAAAATGACGTAGGTCTCTTGTACTATAAGTATATACATACCTGACGATCTATGGACTCGTCAACCATTCAGAAATATTATGTTTGAGGTGATTAATATCCACTGATCGACATAGATCGATTGCAATCTAGGTGTACCTATACACCCACACTGTACAGATACATACCTGACATCGACCCACCCATTATGGAGGTCTGACGTAACGGTGCCCATGGCAGGATGCGCCCCGTCCTGGTCGCGCCACTTCCAGTCGGGGCCGCGCAGCACGCGCGCGCCCGCGCTCAGTCCGCGCACGCCGCGCGTGTAGCGCCGTGCGCGCCCCGCACCGCCCGCCGACACACCCGCACCGGGGCCCGTACCGGCCGGCTGACGGGGCGCCGTCTCGCATACGCTCACCACCTGAGAGATATAAAAAAATATAAAAAAAAGATCCGCAATAAAAGATAGAATGAATGTTTGGTTAATCTCTATTTCTCTCAATATAGTGCTAATGGCCTGCAACGAGAGAGATAGCTAAAACCATTCCCTGTTTGTCACTCTCGTCAAGCCAAAAACTTTCTAGAACGATATACCGCTATAACACGTTTTTAGCATAACAGCAACTGCTTGTAATATTCATATTGATTTCTAATGTATGTATAAGTGTACTCGTAGTGAATTGTTATTAAACCAATAAATTATTCATTCATTCATTCATCTCATCCCTCGCCAAATATCGATATTTCTGTATTTGCATGTGTAAAGGCCCGACACTACTCAAAACCTACTTACTCGACAGTCTGTTCTGTAGAATTTCAACAATATCATCAATGTTTTTTGTGTATTTGAAATTTTGAGGGGCAAAGTGTGCGCTGCAATCCAACAGCCGCTGGGCGCGCTCCATTGGCCACGTTACCCCTCTCTCACTTGAAACATGACTACCTTAAAATGTACTGCATTTCCCACTTTATCCTATTTCCCAATGTACGTACGTGTTTTGGTAGTGAGTGAGATATGCCAGAGCCCATTCCCATCCCGTGCTATCCCTCGCCATTTTCCCAACCCTTTCTCCAAATCCACTCCATTCTCCAAAGGTAGGGTACGGCGCATCCGGGGGCGTGGCCAAGTTTGTCATTTTGGATTAATGTTGGCATGTATCGGGATGTCGAAATGTCTAACCATCAGGTAGACTGTATGCTCATGTGCCACCTTCGACCATAAAAAAATCTCACGGTTACAAAAACAGGTACCGTGCCGTATATCGCGAGTACGAAGAGTGAGAGGTAGTGACTCTTACCGCTAGCGTCTTTGCCGTTTTGTTGTATGCGTAGGTAGCGATGCGGCACGTCACTTCGGCAACGCCACGTGATGGCACTACCGAGTGGAGTAATGTTGTCTTACTTTCGCTGTAGATGTCAATAAATAAACAAAGACACATACCGTGCCGTATATCTCGAGTCCGGAGAGTGAAAGGTAGTGGCTCTTCCCGCTCGCATTCTTGCCGTTCTGCTGTATGCGCAAGTAGCGGTACGGAGCGTCGCTGCGGCAACGCCACGTCGCGGTACTACCCGGCTCTTGAAGCGCTTGCTCCTCATTATGTGCTAACAGTGTGTTCCAGTTCACGCCGTCTGTTGACATCTGCAACAAATATTCAACAAAAAATATTAAACAAATATTAGGCGTGTGGTGTCGGGCAGGGTGTCGTAAAACGCGAGTAATAAATAAGTCGCTACCACATGCCCTGAGGAACTATACCACCTCTATAAGAGTAAACTCGCCAACATCTATAGGGAACGGGGGAAATTGAGAATATTTCCGAGAAAGTAAAAAAAACTATGAAAAAATTTCCATAATCAAGAAAAAAAGTCTTGGATATTCACCAGTCTACCAGGCTACACAAAAAGTTTTGCGACAAAGAGTTTTTATCTATAGAACATGGCTGTTTTTTATGTCATGACTATCCATAACATAAAAACAAAACATTCAAAATTCAAATTTCCCTTCATACTTTTTTACGAACTGAATAAAAATATCGTGTCTCATTAAAAAATGGCTATTGACGGGAACATTTCCGCGCTTTGATTTTGTATGATTTTAAATGTTATTTAAAAGCTAAAGATTATTTTAATAGACTTTAAATGGTGTTTGCAGACAAGTGCCCATCTAAAGCAACTGTGTATCGTTTATACAATGAATTTAAGCGTAACCGACTAAGTTTAGCTGACGCTGAAAGATGCGGCCGCTATTTAACGGCTGTTACGGTAGAAAACGTGGTGACAGTGAAAAATGTAATTTGGGAAACAGGCAAATTATATGCGAGGAGATTCAGGGGAGATTGCAGATTGGGAAGAGGAGTGTGTATGAAATATTACATGGGCATCACGAGTCCGGAAGATAGTGTCGCACTGGGTACCGCACAACCTCCGAGACCCAAAAATTAGTGTCGAATAGTGCCGTGATAACAAAATTTGACACAGGGTCGTCTCGGCGCGTTTACGATATTGTCCCGAGGTGACGTGTCTTGGATCTACCAATATGATCCAGAAACTAAGGGTCAATCTACTGCTTGACTGTTTCAAAGTGAGCCAACGCATACCAAATTGAAAAGAGCATAAGCGCTGGACAATTTTTAATCGCTTTTTTTCACTTTAACTAGCTACCTAATATCTGTACCTTTTCAAAATCAAAGCAGCATTAATGCAGAATGGTACGTAGCCACGTGCTTGCCAAACGTTTTTACTGGAGTGAGTAGGGGGAGAGTACATGCTGCATTCCCACAGCCGCTGAGCGTACTGGACTGGCCACGTTACCCCTGTCTCGCAGAAGACTACCTTGAAATGTACTGCATTTCCTACTTTTATCGTATTTCCCCAATGTATGCACGTGTTTCGGTAGTGAGTTAGATATGCCAGAGCCCATTCCCATCCCACCCTATCCCTCCCCATTTTCCTACTCCATTCCTTAATCTGCAAAGGTAGGCAGCGCATCCGGGGGCGTGACAACGTTTGTCATTCTGGACTGATGTTGCCATGTATCGCGGATGTCTATGGACGACAGTATCCACTTACCATTAGGTGGATTGTATGATCGTCAGCCGCCATTTTCTATAAGAAAAAAAAGCAACCGTCCAAACACAGGTCTCCGCTGACTGCTGTTGCACTACGACAACGCGCCCGCTCACTCAACGCTTAAAACAAGGGACTTTTTGAACGGTAGCCCCCCGTTAAGCCATCCTCCTTACAGTCCCGACACAATTCACAATTTCGAAAAAAGACAAAACATTGTTACTTTTTTTATTTCCCATTTTTCAATTTCAACTAAAAGGGAAGCAGTTGCCGGAAGACGCGCTTGTTACGTTTGAAGTGGCTATGAAAGAGGTACCCGAGGAAAAGTGCAAGAAATGTTTCCAAAATTGGTTCAAACGCATCAAACTTTGTATAGATGCAAGTGGAGAGTACTTTGAAAAAAATGTAATAATAAAATTGGAACCCGTAGACATTTTTTTTCTTTTTCGCACAATTTTCAGAGTTCCCCACGTATATCAGCCTTAGGTTATGTTAGATTAAGCAGCCTGTTAGGTTAATAATAACAAAATTCTCAATATGGACTTTTAACCATTTGATTTCTAAATTAACAGAAAAAAAGAGAAACCTACTTGAAACAGCCAATTCCTCAACGCCGATCGTCCGTAACCCCTTGCGTGGCGCATTGTGTACGCCGTAGGTACTATCTGCAACCCGAGATCCACCGCTATGAAGGCGCGTCTATCATCATTGGTATGGACGTTCAGTGGTTCCGGAGACCTGGATAATGCATCTTCAGCCCTTCCGTAAGGCAGTTGTCGTCCGTCCGAAGACCACACGTAGACTAGGCCATGAGCCCCAGGGTTCATCCACTCACACGTGCCCCCGTTGCTACCAATGAAGTATAGGACGCCGTTCTCGTCGAAGTCATGCTATGTAATATAATAACTGTGTTAAACGTATGAAAGCTTCGATGATCAGATTAAGATTCATTTATTTATTCATGGACACCAGCCGACCTACGTAGGTACATACGAATTTGACAAAAAAAATGTATGCAGAAAACATAATAATCTAAAATATACGTACATTATTGTCATTAATCAAAACACATCAAGAAATAATAAAAATAATAGTTCTAATCCAATTGTTATTTACGCTTCTTGCATTAGCCACACTTAAGATACGATTTCAGTACAGAGTTGGTCAAACCCTTAAGATTTTCGGTATGTTAAACTTATAATCAATTGTTGTTCAGTTTCACTAGCATTCAAACTAAAATCTTAACAATTTTTGTAATAGATGATATTTAACAACTGTAGCAATGAGTAGGGGAAAATGTCGAGGGGAAACAAGCTATACACATGCTACGATGTTATAATGCACGGGGCAAAGTAAAGGGTGGCAATCAAGTCGGTAGCTAAATTTCATATCTCCGAGTGCGCGCAATAGTAACAATATGACAGACTGACCGATGACAGCAGTGACACATTATGTACAGCAGAGTATGGATTCTATGGATATTGGAAAATAGGCACTCCTATTTAGGATAAGCAACCTACTCATTGCTAACCATTGAGTTAGATAACTATTACTGGAACTTACATCATAAGTGAAAACGATGGGAGCCTCAGCTTTCATCTTCTGCACGAAGTTGAAAGTGGGCCGCTCCATATCATACCACTGCCTCGCGACCGATTTCGCGAGGAATCTTTCCAATTGTCGCACTGTCGTCAGCGCCTCCACTTTAAGGTTCCTGCCGGTGTTGTTGCCGTTGTTTGTCGATTCTTCGGTTGATTCGTCGTTTGCGCGCTCCACTCGCAATCTGATAGTGTAAACAAGTGTTTCATGTAATCCGTTGAAGACACAGTTATTAAAAAAACGATCCTATATCATCTCGTTTCTCACTTGATGAGCCAAAATGAAGGAGACGGTATAAAATCAAATACGCTCCAAACGTCAAATGCGTGCAAATTGATTCATTCTGTTATCTGTTTTTTGATCCGTAAGGACTACTGAATTCCAGTAAGCCTTCTGTATCTGTACTGCGCAGGTTTGTAAATGTCTTATAGATCGCTTCTTTGCGCTTGGTACTCAACTTCGTCTGAACAACTATACATATATAAAAAAAAACTTGTTCGGTTATTACAAGTTGTTAGGTCACTGTTAGGTCACGCAAGTACCGGCAGTTTATAGAACGGCCACAAGACGAGCGACCGGCACGGTGCGCGCCGCCTGCATGACAATCGTCACGTGACACCCACTGATATACAATTCGCTCACCTGACCTAGCCTAACCTTGTGGTGAAAAATGGTGAAACCGGTAGAATCGATTCTAAACTCGATGCTGAAGAACCTATTATCAACTTTTGCGTTATTTCAGTGACACTTTGTTATATAGTACAATACACATACCTGATCCTCTTAGTGAGGTGGTGCAGAGCGCCGGCGGGCGCGGGCGGCGTGTCGCCAGTAGGCGCTAATACCGGCAGTCGCTCAACACTCTCTAGTACGCCCACGAGACGGGCGGCCAGCACGGCGCCCGAGCGACACTCGTCACGTGACACCCACTCACGAACGATTCGCTCACGCTCGCTGGCCTGTCCGGCCACGTCTGCACACGGCGACAAATATTAAGACATTTATTGACTTTTTGGCGGGAACTCGAGAAGTGAAGTTGAGTATATTATAAATATTATGTTTGATTATATTATAAAAATTGTGTATTGTGTTTTAATAGTGACAGTTTAATAAACTTCGGTGTTATTGTGCGTAATGTTTGTGATAATCAAATAAAAGCAGAGGACTGCGTTTTTCATGTTTCTAAGGAGTCCTCTTCTGTCCTCAGTAAACCTACCATTACTATAATCAGTGACTCCAGACTTACTTCAACGGGACTGGACATCGACAGGATACGTTTTAGACTGAAATTGTTTATTACTAAAAAAAACTTGACATTGGAAAAATTGATAATTGCATCATTGCCATAAAAGTAATTAAATGTTATTTAAAAAGATTACGCCATTTTAAGCCTTTCTTTTTAGAGGCAGACAGACATGTAGCCCAAGTGATGATAACGTGCATTAGGTGGGCCCAGTTCAACAACGAGCTATTGAACTGTATCTTAATCAAATGTACTCTTCTTGAGAAGCATATGTACCGCTTTCATTTTCGATGTACCTCTTCGGTATAGAAATTTAAGGCATCTAAAGTGGCCGGGCCAGCCTGAAGTTTTCGGCCGGCCCCTATTGTAACTCGATAACTACATTATATACTGAGACCATGCTAGTACAGAATGAATGTAGTCCATAATGTACCGCTTTTTTTAATGCTGAAACTTAATATCAGGTGAAATATTGACGTGCATAGGGGGCCGGGCTGAGAAAACTTACGTCTCTTGGCTATTGAGATACGCCGTAATCAAATGTACTCCTCTTGAGAAGCTTATGTACTGCTTTCATTTTCGAGGTACCCCTTTGATATAGAAATTTAGGCATCTAAAGGATTTAGTCAGTTAATTTTTTTTAAATATTAGATTATATTCTACGAGGTGATGAATATACTTTTATACAGCAGTACATACAGTTCCTATTTTAACAAAATAATTCCAATTTATAAAATAGTACTACTCGGATGACCATTATTAATGTGCTAATATTTAGGACATTATTTATCTATCATATTAAGATGAACAATAGGCGCTGCTGGCCTTGCCAAATCTTATTCACAGCTTGAAGTACCCCTTATATAAGTTATTTAAAGAAGGTAATTTTAATAAAGATTAAGCACCATCACTAATCACAATCAGACTATAAGTAAAACTTTTTGATACTTAAATTTCACAGCAATATAGCTTTTAAACCCACATGGGCACACACATACTCATTGATTTTACAAGTACATACTCATTGTAAATAAACAAGATGTTAACGAATGTTTGACCAATACTTTGCTGCTTCGTTGAGAATTCATGAATACCATACATACTGTAACAATAGATGTTATTAAGAAGGAAAGAATGAACTGAACTACGTAGTTTAAGCTTATCACTTACCATTCAGTTGAGGTGAAAGCACTTGCAGCAAAGCAGGTGCTAAACCAGACGACTGCAACTCATAAGCAGAGAGTAATTCCTCTCCACACAACAGCTCAGTTAGTTGTTCCAACACTTCATTCAATTCTTCTTGCCAGCCTTCTTTAAAAAAAAAAACATTTATTTTTGTGGGGTCATCTTCTGCCGCCTAGGTAATCGTTAGAAAACAGTTTAAAAAGAATTAGCGGTAAGAAGCAGTTTCTAGAGATTAAAAAAAAATAGCTAGTAAACTATAAACTACAATATATGTAACATTTGAGAAAAGTCTAATCAGTGTAATCTTTTAAAATTTCGTTTAGCAATCGTTAAACCAAATTCACAAGTTACTTTTGTTTACGTCATAAATAAGCCGTATATGTTTACTAATTGACTCCGATTCATATTGTTCATGTTACCATGAAATCAATATATAAACGTCAACCAATACAACTATGCTCTCATACTTAACTTACTAAACCATTATTCCAGCTAACATAATTAATCAATTAACAACTTTCGCGGCGGCCGTAGACCTCTCCTACTCTACATATATAATTAATAATTATTGAAAAACATATATATAAAATATCATGATAAAAACGTTAAGCGATTGGAAAGATGATGCAAATCAATTAGGTAAAAACTCGTACATAAACATAACAATCACTTGGCACTCACTGGTGGGTTGTGTAGCAAGCCGCTGCATGCGCGCTAACAGGGCACGCAGCCGCGCGACAGGCGGTCGCGGCTGCCGCGTGGCCGCGCCCGCCAGGTGGCGCGAGTACAGTGCGCGCGCCCGCTCGCACACCTGACGATCGAATACAAAACATTTTCTCAATTTACACACACACTACAATGCGACCAGTCTTAATGGGCGTGAAGGAGGGCGTGACAATCGATAGAGTCGCCAGATTTAAAATACATATGCTATATTTTAGGGTAAATGTAAATGACGATGCCAAGTTATACATTGATTAGGTTAAACAAACATCTGTGAATTTTTTGTGTATTTAGAATGAATAAAAATTTAAGGAAAACATAGAGATGTTTGTATTTACAAGTAATTTATAAAGGGTTCCAATAGTCAAAAAAAATAAGTGTAGAGGTGTGTTCTCTCATGACAACATCGAGAGGTGAACGGTCCAACGGAACGGGAACAACGGTCATTCCCTTTTTGACCACGTTCATTAAAAACTCAGTGGCACTATACTAATAACACCGACAAAATAATAATGGCGGTATGTCATATCGTATTTCCGAGCGTGAACAAACGCTAAGCAACTATATAAAATTGAGTAGTTACAAAATAACATAATTTATAACTGTAATTCATTAATTAGTACAGTATCGATCAATCAAGCGTTCACTCAAATATAAACTCCTTTGCAACTCATTATCAATTTATTCAATAAGTAACTGCTTATGGTGGCGCCAACCGCGAATATAACGTAGTAGAACAAACCTATTCATTCATGGTTACAGACTAACTGCTCGTAACTGTCAGTTAACTCGTGACCACGGTGTGTGCAAGTCGTCCGAAATGTCGAATAAAATGGAAGTAATTACATATAATCTAATATAAATAATAATTAATCTATATTAATTGTTTTTTTATAATATTAGTTCGTAATTGACCCAAAACTTAGTAACATCGTTAAAGTACCCTTTCCATAAATTGTTGGCGTGAACTTTGTAACGAATGAAAATAAAAAAAATTAGGAGCTAAAATAATAAAACATTGTATAAAGAAATTGTTTGTGAAGATCCACAAATCTAAATTTTAGCTGCTGCATACCTGTGCTTTCAAAGCTTCTGTCTTCGCAGAAAGTCGAGACCGGGTCTGTGTAGGAGCAGCGTTGTTGGCTACGACAGGCCTACGATCAGTCCACCCACTAGCCAGCTCTGGACCTTTTAGTAAAAATCAATTTTAATACAACAAATATCCCAACGTTTATATTTAAAAATAAAAAGAATGTTTACCTAAAAATGTCTCAGCGGTGAAGGTATGCTTAGTACCCCTGTTTGATTCGAAGATAAATCCAGGTAAATCTTCCCTTAGTATCAGAGCTTGTTGCTGGCCATCTGTATTATGTATCTGCAACTCTTTTTCTCTGAAAATACACATACAAAGTGACGTCACGTCTTTTGTTAAGTTAAAAGTTTACTATTTTTATCTTTGTGTTTTTTTTTTGCAAAGGACGATGGGTAAGTGTCCCAAAAAATCAGCATGTACCAACACACTTCAGATATACCACCACAAATTAAAGGTTTTGTTTCACAGATCTTTTAGTCAGTTAATGTCAAAACCGTGGGTGAACCATGATATAAACCACTTATCTATTATCTTTTATTTATTAAAATCTTCATATTTTTTAGTAAAACATCCAATACTTTAGCACTTACAATTACTTATAACTATTAAGGTAGATCATAACAAATACACTGTCCCTAATTTTGTATTTGTTGGCGGCTTGAGACAACATTCAGACATTTTTTTCCCCATCGTCCTTCGTCATTGTCTACTGTTTAATACATTGTATAATGTTGTATAATTGAAAAACAAATATGAATAATGCACTCACTTTTTACATAACAATGACCAGTTGCCTAGCATCAACTTTGTAGGTCCAGGCTTTGACAGTATAGGTTGAGGTACAGAATTCTTTACCGCAGCCCTCGCTCGCTGGAGTTTATCGACGAACTCGCCACGATTTTCTGTAACAACATACGTATCATTTGCTGTCTTATACCTACAAAAAAACATTGAACGAAATCTTTTTCTTGATCATTTTGGCATTTCCCATTTCGCTATGAGAAAAAAATGCATTGAATTTTTTGAACTGTGAATTGTAGAGAACAGAGAAAACACTCAAGAAAACCGATAAAGAAATTTAACACGCACTATATCACAAATACACTGTATGAAACGGTTTTATATTTTAACAGTATATTGCTATGCTCGAACAGGGTCCATGTTGTAACCATTGTTGTAAATGAGTGCAATAATTGAATCACCGATCATGTGTGGCTGCACCACATAGTCGCACAACTGTTAGTACATATCAGTTCGTTCAGAAGATCTACATTGACGACTAAATAAGAGAAAAGCCCACATAATAATATACTGTTTACCCAAAGATTGACTGGTAGAGAATGCCACGAGGCATTAAGTCCGCCTTTTGTGCAATATTTCTGTGCAGTAAAGTATGAAATATACAAGCCTAAAAACATGGATGCTGAAAAAAAATTGACAGATTACGTATTAGGTGCTTACCTATGAAATGACATATTAGTATGAGAAACTGGAAGAAAAACATCGTAGCTATTAGATGCATTTTGTTTTATGTATTTTGAAATACAAATTAGAACAGAAAATATCGGTAATTTCATAGGTAAGCTCCTAATATTTTTTTTGAAAAAAAAAATATTTTTTTGTAGGCGAGTAAAGGATAACAAAGCCGCTACCACAAACTACACCACCTCTAAAAGAGTGGACTCGTCTACCCGCTTGCCCAGGCAGCGTGGCGTTATGTTACAAAGAAAGATTCATGAAATGTTTAGACTCCAGTAAAGGACCAGGCTATATATAATGTACCGGTATTATCTGCCTGCGGCTCAGGGCTCCCGCTAGAGTACATAGTGGCGAGCTTCCCGTCGAGTAGGAAGCGGAACCAGCCATTGCTGCCTGTGCTGAGCTCGAGCGCGGCCACATCGCTCCACACGTACATGGCGTCGCGCCCGCGGCAGATCGACCACTCGCCCCACGAGTACGCGATTCCGCTCGTCAGACACGTCGCGTCTTCTGTACTCACTGCATAATACGCAAGTACATGTGGAATGATAATAGGTGAAACAAAACGTAAAAGTTTGAGTGATAGGAAAGTATGTATGAGGTAGTAACAATGCTAATGCGTATCTAAAATAAACAAGTCTCACATTGTCAAGTCGAGTAAACCCTATTGGACAATTTCGAACAATAAAAGAAGCCATGTTGCTAATGAATATCGTGTTTTTTACCTCAATCTACGAGGAACTTCAACTAACATAATATTATTATATAATACTATATTACTGATTCAAAAATGCCGATTGGCTATCTTCGTATTCCAAACAAACACGAAGAGATCGTGAGTAAAAAAGAAACAAACACCCAAGCACACTTTTAGAATTCATTACGTTAGGTTGTAACCGTCTATATTATACAGTCTCTGTGCATTCCGTCGCGGTCGGAAATATGACGATTTTAGGGTGTCCCAAAAAAATCAAAGAATTTTTTTAACGTATACCCACTTTTTTATGTCTTATATCAAAACACACGTAAATCAAATTTTTGGACTACGGCAAACCGTGTTGGCTTGCAAAGAAACATGTCATACTTAGGCGAGCGAGCGCTTACGCGTCGTCGTGCATGTGATTTCCAGTTGTATTGTCAATAAATAAACTTATTTCTTTTAGTCAATAAACATGTCAGTGGAATTGCGCAGTTCTAAAAAGGGGATATTTCTAGTAGGAGACGTAAAACGTTAACCAACGGGGTCAAAACTTACCTCCGGTGGACAAGTACACGTAGTTTTATTTTATAACATCCGTGAAGTGAAATGAAAGCACAAATCTCGCTATTGGCAAGTGTAATATATTTTGGGAGAAGGCACGAATACATATCAAATCGCTACCGAATTGTGTGAAAAACTAGGGAACTAATATCAAGTTTGGCGAGACTTACAAAAAAATGCAAAGAAAACACAAGACGTATTCAAGCGGCGTAAACAAGAATTTACAAGCAACTTGGACAATTTGTTTGATACTGCACTTCAATTAACAAAAATAGAGGAAAATAAGATCTTCTTGCAGGGCCAGAGAGAGAACCAAGTCGGGTGGTAACTGGTGGAGTGGATAAAAAATTGGCTGACAAAGAGGAAAGGGAGCGACTGAGGGCTATTGAAGAAGAAAACCGGCGAATGAAATATCTTTCCGCGTCAACTTCTTCGGCATCGTATGAACGATTCAGCTTCCAGTTCTGGTGAAAATATGGATTTACAAAACGATCTGCCAATTGTGATCGAGAGCACACAACCTGGGACTGGGACTATTGTAATGGTAACTGTATAGATTTCCCAAAAAGGTCCCGAGGAGTCAGCAAGGTATTTATGGAAGCTCCAAAGAAAACACCGAGCTCAGGACAAAAGCATATAATACTTGACATTCACAGCGGGTCATGTTTTGGCGGAGAATCTTAACACCGCGAACCAGACAGAGAGCACAACGCCCTCTATGGAGGTGTAAGCAAATCAAATCTTATATTGGTGACTTAACAGTAACAAAGAAAGATTTAATTATTCCAAAATTAATAGCTGCACAAGACAGGTTTAAGTTGAATATGAGAGACTCGTGTGTTTATTCTTCAAGCTACTATAGAGGCACTTGGACATAATATGGACGACTTTCCGATAAGTCTTCCATCGAACGAATCCGTACGGAAAAACGAAAGGAACGCGCGGAAGCCATAAAAATTGATTTCAAAAATGAGGTACTTGACGTTGTAACTGTTCACTGGGACAGCAAACTATTGCCTGCATTGGATGCCCGAAAATCCAAAGAAGAACGTCTTCCTATATTCATTTCGTTTGGAAATAAGTATCAACTTATTGCTTTGCTAAAATTGGATAATTCTACCGGCAAAGAGGTAAAGGCGCGAGCTGTTTGGACTGCGATCACAGATTGGAATCTCGAAGATAAAGTTCAAATTCTCTGTTGTGATAGATACTGATAGATACGGATTAGAATACTGGTCGTATCAATGGTGCTTATGTGCTCCTAGAGCAAAAACTTGACAGGGAATTAGTTATCTTTGCTTGACGCCACCACGTTTACAAAACTGGTGCTGAAAAACGTATTTGAAGTAAAAATCAGTGAAGTTACCACAAGCCCCGATATTCCGCTCTTCAAAAAGTTCAGAAAAAATTGGAAAAGCATCGATTTCGACAAGATACAGTGCTGTAGGGATAACGTGGAAACATACCTTACCACATCTGAAATTGAAGCTCTGCTTAAAATTCTTTCGCGTTGAATTGACAAAAAAAAAGTAGTCAGAAATGACTATCGAGAATTGATAGAGCTCTCAGTCATATTTTTAGATGGAGATAATGAGCGAAAATCCAAAATTGGCCCCCAGGTGCCATGCACCAAGCTGGATGGATGGAGAGAGCGATCTATTCCCTGAAAATATCGTTACTAAGTTCTCAGTTCGAAATAAGCAATAAGGACAATGCAGCTCTGCTAGACGTTTTCTTGTTTATTGTGACATCGTATGTCAAGCCATGGCTTCAATGCAATTTGGCAGTAAAATCACCTTACCAAGATTTATGCTTTCTGATGGCATTAAAGGCTTACGAAAACGTTGACAAAAGTATGTCGAAAGCAGCTCTACAGAAGTTTAGTCAACACTTATGGTATTTAACTGATGAAGCAGCTATCCTGTCACTATTTGGCGATGAGGTGGACTAAGCAACAAAAATAAAGATGGTGGCAAATTTAACAAAGAAAATATATCGATCACTGGGAAACGATACATCCCATCGAAGGAAGAACTTTGTGGTTCATTGTACAGTTAGTTTGACAGATAAATGGTGTAATTGTTTCTTTAGTTTTCTGTCTATCTCATATAATTTCACGTAACTATTCTTTTATTGTTTCAGAAGAAACAATAAAAGTCTATGATTTCATATCAGTCAAGAGCAAGTATTTGTTCTCTAGTCTATGAATTGATGAGTTTTCTCCACGAATGTTCTTCTTTATGGCAGATTAACGCATGGTTTCTAGAAGCCAAAACTACTGTGTGAACCTAAGGCTCTAAGGAGCGGTAAACGATACAGCCGAAAGGACTGAGGTTGATGCAATACTTTCATGGTTTGATTACGGTTGCGGAGGTACAAAAACAATTTTTGTTACGTTGTGTACGTTGAGCACAGAAAAATCTATCCTAACTGTAAAGATAACATTGAAACAAAGAAATATTGAAAAGAAAATATGCTTAATAAATGATTTTTTTAATGTAAAATAGTAATAAATGTATAATTTGGATCAAATTGTGTTTTAATTCCATAGTACCTTAGTCCAATTACCAAGTTGTAAGTTTGACATCAAGTCGGCACGGCTTCTCGTTATCCTAATTTTTTTCGTGATTTGGACAATTTTCTACGTGGTAAAAAATTTTCTTCCCAAGAGGCAGTACAAAATGGTTTCACAGAGTTTGTCGAATCTACATCCCCAGAGTTCTATCGCAAAGGCATAAATGAACTTCCGATTAGATGGCAACAATGTATAGATAATGAGGGTAAATATTTTGATTAAATAAATATGTTACATTTTAGAAAAAAACTAGTTTTAATTTTTCAGTACAAATCGACAATTTCATACTTTAACCCCTATTTCATAATCGAGTAATTAGGAACAAATGGAAAATATAGAGGGAATACGTATCTCATTTCGCAAAAAAATACCCTCTTGTCATGGGACACCCTAATGAAGGTACTCAACCTGCATTATATAAAATTAATAGTACTGTAAATTTCGTACCTCCGGGAACAGAAATAGCGCCATCTGAAGTCTGTTTTGTATCTGTAGCAAGAGGCGCAGCTGCAAGCGCTTCTACTTTACTGAAGACGCCGAGCCTTGCGAACTGCTCCAAGTAAATATCAGCCGCTTTCACCATCAACTCCTCCGCGATGCCAAGGACAATCAAGTGCCCGTCGTCGTCTTCCTGTATTACAAATGCAAAGCGTACCGATTAAGCCAATGTTGCAATGTCTTAGGGAGAACTGATGCGGGATAATCATATCAATGCAAAATATACGTTTTACGCATACAAATATAGCAATTACGAGAAATTAACTCCGAAAAATGTAAACTATGTTGCAAAAAACGGGTCACTTGCTTTTTCATGCAAAAAGTCACGGTACCTAGTTATTTCTTCTTTTTTTTGCTAGTTAGTTGTATTGGCCCGCTGCTATGTTTTCAATATTTTTTAAAATTTCTTTTAATGATAGGGGTTAATTTAATTATATTCTTTGATGATAGGGAAAAATTGTAAAAGGGCTAAAAAATAACAATATTTGTGGTTTTATAATGTTTAATTTAAATGTACTAGAAACTGATGATTACAAAAAAGAAGAGAAAAATGTGAAAAACGATCTAAAAAACAAACTTCAATAAAATGGGTATGACCTTCCCGAGCTAGAAATCTTTCGTAGTCTATTCAGCATAGTGTTTATTATTTTTAGATAATAACAGGAGATAGATGTCTTACGCGTCGTTTTAGAATGTCCTAAACATGTTCTATGAGATTTAGTTCAGGACTCATCGTTGGCCAGTCCAAATGACGAATTCCAACTTCTTCCCTATATGCGTCTACCAATTGTGCTCGATGAGGTCGTGTGTTTTCGTCCATTAAAATGGACGTGTCTCCCATTACTGTCAATTTTGGTATTAACATGTTCTTCTAAGATCTCTGTGACTACCGAGCTGCCGTTAGCGTGCTATTTTCTATAAAAATAATTAGGATACGAGCCGTTGAAGTTAGGGCCGCCAAGAACATTATTAAACCGCCGCCATAAGGAACCATCTCGTTAAAAGAAGCATCTGCTTATCTTTCGCCTAGTCTTCTGAGAACTCTACGCCTTTGTTCACAGTTGAAAGTTATCCTAACTTCATCTGTAAACTATATCATCTTCCAGACTTCATTTCCTGAAAATTTTAACGAAACTACAGGTTGTTCACAAGATAATTTCGGGTCTCTGGGTGATCTTCGACTATTTGGGTGAACCTCTTTCAGTCTTCTTCTTACAGTGCGAACCTCTTTCAGTCTTCTTCTTACAGTGCACCTTACCGTGTACTTACTCACGACAACCCATCTTGCTTCAAAAATATGATTTTTAGGATCAACGTAAGATAGTCGTCGATTCCTGAGAGAGCCCATTACAAGATATTGATCGTCTCTATGGTCTGTACACTTTTTTCTTCAGCAACCTTCCATTCTTTTATTGGATCCAGTGTCTCGATATCGTTTTACCACCCTTTGCACCCTGGATAAACTTGTTCCCAGGTGTTGAGCCGTACCACGTTGACTTCACCATCTTCTATGAGTGCAATAACTTTGACGGCAATAACTTCATGATCACTCATTTTCAGGGGCCGGATCAGTTAATTTAAATCAAAAATAGGCGTTGTTATTATTTGTCAAAAACCAAAATTTGAGGCAACTATAAATTCAACTCAAAAAAATCAATTCTATTACCCGCCTTTTTGTAATACTTTCCAATTCGAAGTGAACTTTAAATAAACTTTTGAATTTGGAACCCATTAGTTTTATTTTTCAATGCATGCTACGGCAATGCTGCTGTCGTATTTACATTATATAAACCACGGCTCATTATTTTAAATGTAATCGATTATTATGTATTTTTAACCAAAAACGTAGTGACCCGCTTTTTTGTAATCATAAATGTACGTGAAGAAATTCAGGCGCTTCTCTAATTATGTATGTATGTATGTAACATTGCAACATTGTACATAATAAATATCACTAACATAAAACATTTATAGAGCATAAGGGATATTAAACACAAAAACACAAAACCAGGTCCATTCAATGCAAGTAAATTTCGATGGTGTGATGTCTTTACAAAAAAGTGATATGTTTGAAGGACAAATGACAATGTAAATAACAAAGAAATAAGAAATTTTATAGTCATACCGGTTCGCGGCATGTTATTAGTATTGAAGTATTAACTGTGATGTTTATGAGTACATAAAATCCGTTATACAAGTTTAGCTATTCAAAGCCGAGCATAGTTGACGACACCATCGTAAGGAATGTAAGACTCAAATAATTGTATCCATACGATGTTGTCATGATTACATTGCGGCTCTAAATAATGGTGGCACACACATCAGCTTCGATATTACATTTCAATTGCTAATTCTAAATTCAGCGGCCAAGGATGTTGCGAACGGCATTCATAATCATAAGACACTTGAGAGAAGAAACGACATGCCTAATAGTTTAAATCTAAATGCCTTTTCCGACTGAATTTAGAACATGAAAGAATGCGCACGGCCATTATGCCTATAGTCAGATGCGAAAATACAAAGCACAAAACGCTTTTTGTTTCCATTGTGTAAAACGTCAAGAAAGGCTGCGGAAGGATGCGCAATTGCATTCATTAGGACACAGGTATTCCACAATAATATATAAGTATGATGGGTAATATTTCAAAGTTTTTTCATAAGTTAGATGACACGTTGTTTCATACAGTTTATTTTTATTAAAAAAAAAATACTACGTTAATCATTTTATATACATAGCGTTTCTCGTATGTCAATTAAAAGTCGATATATGTAAATCTGATGTTATATCAACCTCAAACATACGAGGTCGTACTAGGTATAACGAGAGAAGAGATGGCGAATAAGAAGAGTCTTCTGGCGGAGCCTAAGTTTATATTTTGTACGACAATACTTTTCACGGGGCAGAAAGTGAAGCGAACTTGATATATCACCTATAAACAATAGTAATAGGTTATTAATGAATAAAATGACGTCCATGCGGGGGGATCCTTTTCCCTTACGAATAAACCCTACGATATTTCCAGGGTCATGGTAGCTCAGAAAACTAAGAGATAAAAAGTTAAGTTCTTAAGCATTCTACATTGTATAAAAATGTCTTGTATGAACAAGCCGTAATGTAAACAAAAGCAGTTTCATTGTAGTTTCGCGCTGTGCTATAGGTTACATTAGGCTGAAGTGTATCGTGGTGCGGTCACACGGTAGGATTCATCACACCATCGGAACATTACCGCTGGTGGGCGGATATAGCGGCTGCGAAGGTACCGCGCTGGCGTCCGCCGGCTCGCCTCGGCCTATACACACATATAAACCTATAAACGGTATAAAAAAGCATTCTCTAAGTTTTAAGAGCCCACACATAAGTTCAAGTTTGAGCCGGTTCAGTTTAAACGTCGGAAAATAATGTTTTCTAAGGGCGTACTTTACTCAGCCTTAGACCGGTTCCATTAAAAATTAACCCTGCATAACGTGCTGTAATATATACAGTGGTGGTCAGATAATTAAAGACACCTTCTATTTAGCTACATACAACTTTATTGATCTAGTATTATCAATCGTGAAGATAAGTATGAATTCTACTTTAATTACTATTAATCATTACGCTAACAACATATTCTTAAAATGAAGGCAATAAAGACTTGTGGCAATTAAACAACTTTGAACGGTTTAAATCGCGTATATTTGAGTGGACGTGGTCACGGGGTGAATTAGTCAATCAATTAGTCACCCCGTGACCACGTCCACTGCAAAGTGTTCGAAACGTCGGGATATAAATAATGTCAAATATACGCGATTTAAACCGTTCAAAGTTGTTTAATTGCCATGTATAGTAATCGCGAAAACCTAAGAAAATAATAAAGACTTGTATTTAGCAATAGTTGAGATCTTATTCGTTTTTTAACTAAATAACAAACTTTTTTAACATGCTTGCTACTGGCCACCTAATTAAAGACAGTTTATGTTTCATGTTCTTAAATTAAAATTGAAAAAAAAGCAGCCACCTTATATTTTCCATTTTGTCGGGAATTTTCAAGAAACGCGCTTAAAGCAAAAACTAGCTTAACTTTATCTCTAAATTAATATAATTTTCATCATATTAAACGAGCTACTATGGGAAAAAATAAAAGTTGCGATTCCTCTATAAGGAAGATCATTCTGAATTTTTATAACAAAGGTTGGTCATACAGGAAAATTGCGAATCACTTGCGATGCTGTAAAGATATGGTCATGAATGCTATCAAACATTTCAAGAAGTTTAATACAACAGAAAACGTACCTATCAAACCTAGACCTAGAAAAACAACCCCACGTGAAGACTCCAGAATGATATTGTTAGCCAAAAAAGAACCGATCAAAGGATCAGAGCTTATTCGTTTAGAAGTATTTGGTGCAGGAGGGTCGAGAGGTGTGTCGGCAAGAACAATTAGAAAGCGATTATCTGAGGCAAACTTATTTGGAAGAATATCTCGTTAGGTGCCACTTTTAAAGAAAACAAATATCAAAGCTAGATTAGAGTTTGCTAAAAAATATGAACACTGGACTGAACGTGAGTGGAAAAATATACTATTTTCGGATGACACAAAAATTAATATAAGTAATTCTGACGGAAAACAATATGTGAAACGTCCTCCGAATAAAGAAATGGATCCAAGTATACAAAGAAAACAGTCAAATATGGGGGAGGAAATATCAAAGTTTGGGGCTGTTTTTCCGGACATAGTGTTGGAGCTGCCAGGAAAATTGTAGGCAATATGGATAAATTCCAGTACAAGAATATGTTAGAGGAAACTATGTTACCCTATGCCGAGGAAAGTTTGCCAGTGGTTTAGACTTTCCAACAAGATAACGATCCAAAACACACCGCAACAGTGGTTAAAGACTTTCTACGGAGCCAATCAGTAACGGTCTTAGATTGACCCCCGTACAGTCCCGACATCAACCCTATTGAAAATTTGTGGTACCATGTGAAGAAAATGGTGGCCACAAAACGTACCACTAACGTTCATCAACTTTATATGGCTTTTAAAGAAACATGGGAGCAAATTCCAATATCAACTTGCAACAAATTGATCTCTTCAATGCGAAAGCGATGTCGGGCTATTATTGCTGCTAAAGGACATGCGACAAAATATTGATAACTTTACTATAATGTCTTTAAAATATGTCTTTAATTAATTATAATAAACTTCATTTTAATATTTACGATATTTCTTTTTTCTTGGTTACTTAGTGTGTCTTTAATTAATTGGCCATACCTTTGTTCAATTTATACAGCTTGGAATATAGTTAAACCGAATAAAAATGTAGGTCGTCTCAACTTTATGGAAAATATTTAATTTTAACATCTCACAATGCCTATACAAATGATTTAAATATTGTTGCAAGTTCCTATTGTATTAAAGTAAAAATAAATAATCAAAAATCTCAGTTAACTTAATATCTCCTGAGTGTCTTTAATTATGTGACCACCACTGTATATACGACTGTGATTAATTCTAACCCCCAGAATAGTCTATTTATCTAGCAATCTGATTAGATTGCCTGGAGATTAGAAAGACCCTAAATGTACGTATGGGACGGCACACGTCTACGGCCGCATCCGGTCAAGAAAAACGGTTAGAATGCGTCCAGCGAGTGTCAACGGCTTTTAACCCTACTCCGACCTGTGTGGGGAAGGCATTGCGCCCGGTTTCAATTCTGACCTGATCAGGACAAACCTGAACGTATGTGCTCAGTCTAAGAGGTAATTCAACATTCGATTCTACAAACCATAGGGCGTAGTTCAAAAGAAACTTAAACTTTATATGAAGCCCGTCCGCAGACGCAAATAAATGTTACTCCCATTAATAGTCTTTTTAAACTTTTGACCGTCAATCCTCATTAAATAACCGCCATTCAGACGCAAAGCCTGTCTAATATAAAGAAATCACTTCGTAGGATTAAAGTTGGAAATTGAAGTATCGAAATATTTTATTTTCTAAAATGATAATTACATTATACATATGCACTGACGCCTGATGTAATGACGAATACAACCTCAGAAACACGATTTTATTCAAATACATATAATATTTGTCAAAAATATAGCATTGATTATCTACTTCATTCTACCACTATGACAGATGTATTCGTTATTGACAGTCAACTTATAGATTAGATATGTATATCCATCGTTGCCGGTTGAAAGTATGGAAATGACCCAGTACCATGTATTGAATTACCTCTTGTAAGTCTTCGAGAATGTTTTATTTACACTACAGGTAGTGCTATGAAGCATAGCGCAAGAAATGTATAAATAATGTTCAAATTCGCATGTCTATTCGAAGGCTAGGTTCAATACTGACTTGAGTAGATTTGACATTACAAAAATACTTAAATATTTTTGTATTTACAATATCTGATTTTCCCATGTAACAAAAAAAACACGCGTGAAACTCAAGTGAAACGCGTTATCAAAGTGGAACCTATTAAAGCTAGGAAGCCCAACATTTCAAATATCAATAATTAAAGTGACCCTTTGCAATAGTTGTGTTAACTTTACAGTTCTAGTGTAACAGTAGAAAAACAACCCGTAAAGTTACACCACTATCACTAGTGTTACAGAAGTTTAAATTTAGGGGGATCATAGTATACGGTGTAGAGCATCTTTACACCAATCATTTCGCAAATAACCTTGCGGAATAATCTGTACTGCAATAATTTGTGATAACAACCTGAGTTTTTTTTTGTACTATGTGATATCAACCACACAAGTGGCCATAATCTATCGCTGTGAGACAGCCACTGCCCGGTAACTAGAGTTGTAAAAGACTAGAATTTTCAAGTATTAATTTTGAAGACTCGCCTCGATTATTCAGGTCTCAAAGCTTAAATTGGACTCTGAGCCTAGACTCAAGTCAAGTATAAGTCTTCCTTATAACGACCGTGTCTTGAGCCTTGAATGCGTTTCTAGAAATTACACAATTTGTCTGTTATACAAAACATTATTATGAACAAAACATCTAGAAACTACACAATTTTATGCAAGTTCCTCGAAACGCTCTCGAGTATCGGCCATTATAAGTAGGGCTCGTGCTCAACTCAATTCTACACTCAGTTCGATTCAGGCTTTGAGTCCTGAATATAAAAATTAGTACTGTCTCAAATCTTTCAGAACAGAAGCTGTAACAATAAGTCAAGTTTTAATCTAGTACACTTACCGTGTTATCGAGCACAGCGGCAACTAACTGTGTGAGTAGCGCGGCCGTGTGCGGGTCAGAGATCTGCCGAAGCAGTGCGGGCGGCGTGTAGTGCACCATCTTGCGCACTAGAGGCAGGCTGGCGCGACGCACACCCGCACTGCCCGCGCCTACGTAACGGGCGCAGAACAGCGGTACTAGACGCCTAGAACAAACGAAATACATACACATAACCACTTGAAGATCAACAACTTTCTTTTTGGCGGGAACTCGGAGAAGTGAACCACGAGTTTTTGTTTAGTTATTATAAAAACTGTGTATTGTGGGTTTTGTTATTCAGTAGTGATAGTTTTTTAAACTTCAAAGTGCATAATTATTTTATGTTATTTATTTTATTTTGAAGGTACATTACAGACATACATATTAAAGTTATAAAAAAATACATTGTAAATAAAAACTGGTAGAGTCGATTCTATTCGCGATACTTACCAATTTTCACCTTTTGCGTTATTTCAGTGACGCGTGATTTAATGACTTCTATGTAATGTATGTACCTAGATCATCTGCTTTTGTAGAACGTAAAATAAATTTAGGTAAGAAGATTCTTATGTACTTCTTATGTAAGTAAGGAACATTTGAGAGGGGCGAGGGTGTACGTTACAATCCCCCATATATTATTGAATCCTAATAGAGCCTAAGAGCTCAATTCCTATCTCATCCCAACTTATCCTATCTTCCGTCCAGTCACATCGAATAGACACTATACCTAATGGAATAAATAAAACTCCTTATTCCTTTACACTCTTTACTTCCATCCATCGCCCTAAGCAGGAATGAAAAGTGTAATGGGATGAGGAAAACTCCTCGTCACAAATATGCAAAAGTAAACAAATATGCTATAATAAATAAACAATAAATCGTGAGTAACCCGTTGACATAACAATTATTATGGAGAAGTAATGTTTGTGATAATCAAATAAAAAAATAAGACTGTTCTTTGTGTTCTTCTAACTCTTCAGAACTAACTCTCAGTACAAATATAAATAATTTATTTACTAAAATTCTTACATACTAAACCTACTGCCACTTTAGTGAGCGACTCCTAACTTACTTTGACGGTACTGGACATTGATGAGATGTATTTTGAATTGATTTAATTTTAAAATTATTAATTACGGAGATTACTCGACACTGGCACAATTTACTGATTGCGCTATTATATTAAAAGAAAAAAAAAGTTCGCTGATAATTACTATTAAATACCGGAATTACTATTAATTAATATTTTGTTCGGAGTAATCTTGAATATGCATCGCAAATTTGGAATCCCCGTTATATGTATACTTACATATAAACAGAAAAAATGTCAGTTATTTTGCTTATAAATTTAAACTCCCCACTGATTCTTATGAGGCGACATGTTCTCGTCTCAATCTACTTGCATTATTATAGGTGGTAGTCGCAAAAGTTCCCGGTCTTTTTGAACATATGACTTTAGCGTGCTATATTTCTGCTAGAAGATGGGAAAATTATGGGATTACTGATGGGAAAATAATATACAATTTGACAGTTACTTTTTTGTAATGACGGCAAATTGAAATTACAAGTTAAAAGTTTTATCGTTTCATATTTTTTCACAATTTTAAAAAGGAAATTAATAAGGAGAAAATTAGATATGTATAGAAAATTAAACATTTTTAAAATTAAAAAATTTTAAAAATGTTTACGGAGAACATGCTTTTTGATTCAGTCGATTCAGATCTGGTAATTTTGATGTGAATGATGTTCCTCGTTATGGTCGTTCTATCAAGGTAGATGTTATCATTGAAAAAATTAAAGCACATCAACACATAAGCAGTCATCAAATTGCAGAAGAGCTTACTTAGCATTCGTTTTGGATAGTTTTCGATCACCTGCATAAACTTAATTTTGTAAAAAAAAGCTAATGTTTGGGTACCGCATGATTTAAATGACAGAAACTCGGTGAATAGAATTTCCATATAGGAGATGTTGCTAAAACGAAATTAAATCGATCCATTTCTGAAGAGATTGGTAACAGGCGATGACAAGTGGATCACCTACGATAACAATGTTCGAAAAGATCTTGGTCTAAAGTCTAAGCAAAGTGATCCATCACAAATAGTCCCAAAGCCAGGTCTCATTCTGAACAGTCATGTAATGTGTTGGTGGGACTGGAAAGGCATCGGGTATTACGAGTTTTTGCCACATGGTCAAACGATTAATTCTGATGTCTACTGTCAACAAATTGGTAAAATTGTAACAAGCACTTAAAAAAAACGCCCAGAATTAATGAATAGAAAAGGTGTAGTTTTACATCACGACAATGCTCAACGACATACATGTTTGATGACTAAACAAAAAATTGAAGGTCCTTGGCTAGGAAGTTTTAATGCATAGATAATCATTTACTCCGTTCTATACAAAATTATGGAAATGGAGTAAAATTACATTCAAAAGAAACTTGTAATAACTATTTAAATCAGTGTTTCGCTCCGAAACCCCAAAAAAATTATAGCGATGGTATAATGACTCTGCCGGAAAAATGGCGAAAGATAGTCGAATTAAATGGACAATATACCATTCAACAAATACTTATGTAATACAAAAAAAATCTTCATTATTTTCACTATAAAAAGGCCGCGAACTTATCAGACTACCTAATATGGAGGAAGAAATATAGCTGATATCTCATTTTTAACGAAACTAGCACAAAGTACCATCAATTGTTCTCAATTACTCAGCAAAATCCATCATAATATACCATATGACCAACTGCGCCATAAGTCAATCCTATTTGTTCCATCGGCTAATACTAAGTACAGACAGAATACATGTCTATTACGATCCTGTTCACTATTTAACAGTATCTGCGACGATAATGTACTGGATTTGTATTGCAGTAGCCCCGGCATAAGTTCTTCATGTCAAAATTTACTAATTCGATTTTATTAAACGTTGACATTGTAACTTCTTTTTTCTTTCTTGTTCAATTACTATATTATCTAAATTGTGTCTCAAGTGTTTTTACTTTTTAACTACATATTTGTGGGCACTTTTAGCTTTAAGAAAAACAATTTGCATTTTTAATTAAATTTGTAGCTACCCATTCACTAAAAAAAATGTGTGTTTACGACAACAGATGATTATATGACAGTTTAGGTGTTATGTACTTACTCTAGGTAAATAGCTGCCATTTCCTTGTCACCAGTTTCAGGGAAATCTTCATCATTGGAGGAACTTGGAGAATCGTGGTTGCCGACCACCAACCACTCACCGGGACACTGCAGTATTGCTGCTACTTCTCTATGCCCTATAACAATATATGTTTTTATAACTTTTTAAACTTTCGCGTTTTTTACAAATTCTATATTCTAAATTGGGTCTGAACGCGTATAATAAAGGTACATATTTGTTTACCTTTTATTCCCACTCGACCTTAAGACTGTATATACTCCGTCCTTCAAACTAGCGAAAAATCTACGCACACCCAAGGATGTTATACCTTACCCAGATCCCAGGTGTCTATAAGATAGACTGAAGCTGTAGTAGTTCCTATATAGACCAAATTAAGCGTACAGTTGCGGAAAGGGTCAAGGTCGAATTGGCGGGAATGAAAATCAGATACCTACTCTGTATAGTGGATGTTATGTTCTCATAAGTTTATCACAATTTTAAGTTGTCTAATAAACAATGAGTACTAGTTCCTTGGAAGGTGAATTAGATTTAACGCCACCAGACATAGCTGAAGAAGCAGAAATACTTTCTGAAAACCTGTTACCACCGAAATGGAGAGAAAAATATTAAAAGGCATATGAAGATTTCATCAAGTGGAAAACTGAAAAAAAGCCGAATTATTTCTCGGAAAACTTCTGTTTCTTGAATTAATTTGTTTATTGTTTCCTCGCAAATTAGAGAAAAATACTATACAAGTCTCGGCCGAAATAGCAATTAACGGCCTCGTTTATTTAAAAAGGACTCGACTTCGCCTCGTTCTTTTAAAATCACTTCGTAAAGACTCTGTTTCGCCTCGTCCTTCTAATATTACTCGGCCGTCAATTGCTTTATTTCGGGCCCGGATAGTAATGTACTATTATTATACGCCTTCAGACCCGATTGAGAATATAAAAAATGTATGTTTTTTATCACCACCGCTCCTAAGAAATGAAGATAAAACCATATTGTGCAACATAAGATTCACCCTCGTATAGTCGACCCACCCTATGGTAGCTAATAGCCAATAGCTAATGTATAAATATGAAATTAATAATAGGGGTTAAAGTATGAAATTGCCGTTTTATAGTAATAGATACTTTGAATTGACATAAAACCTTCATGGTGTGAGATTTTCGAGTGAAACTTTTTTCACATGATACCTATGAAGTTCTTGTTTTAAAAAATGTGCAACATTCGATTTTCGACTTTCAATTGTTTTTTTTATTCAGCTTAGACGGGAAAGATGGATACTTCGAAAATCCGAGTAATCTTTGAATACGAGTTCCGACAGGGAACTAACGCGGCAGAAACGGCTCGCAATATCAATGCTGTGTTTGGAGAGGAGCTGCTTAACTGCTTCCACGAATCAAGAGATGGATGAATAGATCTGTAATGTAAGGGGCCATCTTTACTTACGAGAAGGAAGCACGAAAAGGCCAAACTACCATACAAAACTAAGGTTCCCGTGGGATAGTAAGCAGTCAAATGAAATGGGCAAAAGTCAGTGATGTATATAAAGTAAAGTCAACCAAAAGTGACGGTTAAATCAAATAGCCTCTTAACCGTATAAATTATTCGACAGATTTATTATTATTATAATATAATAGGCGAGTAGCCAGCAGCTGATGTACAAAAAAAACATTATATGACCTTTCATGAGGTCAGAGACCTTTCCGGTTGTTTAGTGTCATTAAAAATTTAAAGTCATTAAATGTTATTTAAAGTGTCATTATTATCTTACCTTGATCATGTCTCTCCCTTGCTTTGTCAAGCGGAGTCTTTCCATCCTCATCGCGTAGATCAGCATTGGCTCCATACCGTAACAGCACTTTAGCTATAGCGGGTCGGCCGAAACAAGCCGCGTAATGCAGGGACGAGCTCCGTTGGCCACGATTTACGTCCGCACCTGTCATTAACAATCAATTAACATTTACAAGACCAAAGTAATGCTTATATCTATTTTTTTATATATGTAAAAAGTTGCAGACAAGTTCACCTAGTGGCTAGTGGATACTGTCACCCATGGACTCATACTGGGATTTACGTCCCTATCTGTGATTAAAATATTTACAACATTAAAACTATGCTTATATCTGATTTTTATATATAGAGTGGCAGACAAGTCATGGTGATAAGTGAAATATTGTCACCCATAAACACATACCGCGATTTACGTCATGTTAAAACTATGCTTATAACTGATTTTCATTACATAGTAAGTAAATGGCAGACAACTTGTCAGTCCACCTGGTGGTAGGCTGTCACCCTGCAACATTTGTGACACATATCCCCATCAGTCCACCTTGACAATCCAAAAAGCTTATATTCATCTGCACTAGTTTAGCTTCACTAAATCACTTATTTTTCAGTATACCATATAAACAAGCGAACTCAATAATTAAATAAATAAATAAATAAAATCCCACTAATACTATAAACGTGAAAGCTTAGATGTTTGTTACTATTCAATCACGTTGAAGCGACTGAACTGATTTCGTTGAAATTTGGCAATTAAGTGGATTGTTATCTGGATTAACACAGGCTACTATTCACGCAGACCACGCAAACGAAGTCGTGGGAAAAGCTAGTGTGAGAGTATGAATTATTACATAATTTCAAAATAAATGTAATTCACAGACAAAACAAACTTAGGTTTAAACCATAAAACATGTCACACTTACCTTTCTCACACAAAAACTCCACCATTTCCCTAGTACCAAAAGCGGCCGCCCAATTTAAAAGTGTTTGCCCAACGTCGTCGGTGAAGTTCACATCGACTGCTCCGCTAGAGACGGCTGCCAACAACGCGTCCGTGTCTTTGCCCCTAATGCAGTCGATTAGCTGCCGGTGCGACTTGTCGCCTCGCGGACCGGCCGCGTTTCCACTCCCGCTACCAGCTCCGCTTCCGCTTGACCCCTCTCCGCTCGCACCGCCACCGCTACTGCTTGTTGCGGTCGTGGAACCGCGATTTGAGCCGCTAAAACCGTTTTTGTTATAAAAAAATATATAACAGATATATAACAAAATATAACAGGCATAGTAAAGTTGTAGTTTTAATCCATTACACCGGACTATACTGTGGCCGTAACCGTATCAACACATGGAGTAATAAACTCCGCCCGACGGTACTACGACAGAGTCCCTCACCATCCCAATCCCCTAGTAGTTGCCAGCCTATGTCCCCGATAGGAATGCCCGTCCCTCCCCGTTACCGTCATCGTCGATGTAGCCCTCGGCACGTCCTAGACGTCCCCGATTACTCAATTACTGCCACCAATGCGGTTCTTACACTACACTCACAGGCTGCACGTGTAGACCGTCCCCGCCGGCGGAGACGAGGACGTCACCCTCGCTACACCGTAAACACACATCGGCCTTCAGCCAACACTTTTACCATGTATGGGCACGTGCCTGGGCGCTTCTTACCGACTCGCGATCCCGCGGTACCTTCCCAAAGCAACGCCCTATGCCGAGGTCCGTTTCGGTCTACCGGTGCGGAAGTCCATAGGCTCGTTGCTGCACACACTTTTTGTTTCTGGCTGCGCGCCTTCTGCGCTCGCCCTAAACAATACATGTCCGGTGACTCTTGTAAGGCCATTAGGGCCACAAAAATTTAGCCATTCCGAAAAAAACCAGAGAAGAAATTATTCTTCATATGACTATTATGAGACGCTTACTAGAGGATTCCGTGAGTGACCAACACTGGACCATGCTATGACTGACCCGACAACAGATTCACGGAACAAATTCAACAAAATGAGAATTATTTGCAGGCGGCGAACCATGTTGGGGTCGCGTATATTGACCGTTGAAAACGCGTTGTTGCCGTACCGACATGACATTAGTTCAGTGTAGTGCATATGACTGGAGCGAAACGAAACGGTTTTTTAAGATATTGAGGACGAAAAACTTATAGAATGTGTTCGTAAATACGAATTTTCTTACAACCTACAACATCCAGAATATATGGATAGCATCAGAAAAGAGCTTCCCTAACCACCATTGTTTTTAGATAAATACTTTTTCTCCTACTTGCTCGGAAATGCCTTCATTATTTTAAAAAAAGAATACACGTCAATCGGCTCTTTTCTGTACGCACGCCAGCAATTTCCAACACGACAATAATAGAGATTGCTGGACAGTAGCGAGGTTATTTTTAGTGCACACTAACATAAATTAGGTTTTTTTAGGTACACGATATTTATTATTATAAAGGCTGAATGTGCATTTCTATTCAAAATTTTAAAAAAAGAACCAAGACCGCGCGCCGTCGAATTGGCGGGAATGAAAATCAGATACCTACTCTGTATTGTGGATGTTATGTTCTCATAAATTTATCACAATTTTAAGTTGTCTAATAAACAATGAGTACTAGTTCGTTGGCTGAAGAAGCTGAAGAAGAAAAGATACTTTCTGAAAATCTGTTACCACCGAAATGGAGAGAAAAATATGAAAAGGCATATGAAGATTTCATCAAGTGGAAAACTGAAAAAAAAAAGCGAATTCTTTCTCGGAAACCTTCTGTTTCTTGAATTAATTTGTTTATTGTTTCCTCGCAAATTAGAGAAAAATACTATACAAGTCTCGGCCGAAATAGCAATTAATGGCCTCGTTTATTTAAAAAGGACTCGGTTTCGCCTCGTCCTTCCAATATTACTCGGCCGTCAATTGCTTTATTTCGGGCCTGGACAGTAATGTACTATTATACAATACTCGAAGCTCTGCTATACTTTAAACGCGTCCGTATGACACGAAAACGGTGAAAAAAGTGAGGGATATGTTAGCGAATCAAGAGCATGCACTGCATCCGATAGAACGGATATGGAGCTGTCATCAAACGCGGTGAAGACGGGGATAGAACGGTCTTGATCGATACTCGGCGCGTTTCTTTCAAGCCCGGGACGGTCCTACTACGGGCATAGTATGATCCTATTTAATGGACAGACAGACACCTTTACACAAAGAAGAACAGAGTTGTACACTACGAGAGAAAGAAAAAGCCATCGTGCATCATGGTCTACTTGGTTCATGGTCTATCATGGTCTACTATCCATTCGTAATCTCTTTTTCGCACTTACACGAATCGTAATTAGTCGCCTTTGAGACAGCATAGGAGTAGATCGCGTTTAATTCGAATATTTATATAGAGCAGTTAGAACATAAATTATAAACAGCTATGACATCTGATTTTAAGACGGAAAATTATTCATTTATAAGCTCGGTGAGTTATTTATAAAGTACAGTTAAATTTCTGTCTTGAAGCTAATAAGTTCAAAACCAATGATAGAACCTATTTTAATAAGGTTCAAGAACGTGTAATTCTGGTATTTCTAGAATCTAGATGCACTTTGAAGAAGATACTGAAAGAAGCTAACAATGAAGAAAACTCTACTACATTTAGTACCCTAAAAAAGGCAGGCAGAAAAAAAAAGTTTTTGTTTAGATCTGGATGACTTTGATTATGCGGTTGATTTTATTGATTATTATGGGTTGATTGATTTTAGAAGAATGATTTACGTTTTCCATTTAAGATTCAGAGAACTTCTTCTTCTTCTTTTCAGCCCTTGGACGTCCACTGCTGGACATAGGCCTCCCCCATTGTCCGCCATTTAGACCTATCGGCAGCGACCTGCATCCAGCGGGTGACTAGTGACTAGAGAAACAGTTCAGAGAACTAGTGACTATTAATTTCAAAGGTTCTGTATTCACATTAAGAAAAATTCTTCGGCAAATGTGGTTTAAGTTCACTAAGGTTGCAAATAATCGAACCATTTTAACGGAGAAAAATGATGTGTGTTTAAAAAGAATTAAATATTTAGATCAAATAAAGAAGTATAGAGCGGTGCGAAAAAATATTGTTAATATGGAGGAATCGTATACACAGCACTAGTCACACAAAAAATAAAAGTTGGACAGGTCCTTTGTAACAAGGAGTACGAAAACAAATATCAAAGGGTTTAATTATAGTACATGCCGGTAATGGAAAAGGGTTGGTGCCTGGAGCCTTTTTAATGTATAAATCTTAACATAAAATGAATGATTAGGATTACTATGCTGAAATGAATGGTGATAATTATAAAAAATTGCTTCTCAATCAATTAATACCTAATTTTCCAAAAGAATCAGTTTTAGTAATTGATAACGCTTCATATCACAATAGATTTGTTGAAAGACCTCAGAATTCCAACAGCACCAAAGAAATTATGATAAATTGGCTGAACAAACACCATATTTCATTTGAAGTCTATTGGAAAAAACCTGTTGTAAGGAATTATTTGTCAGCATAAAGAAACTCACACCAAATATTTCGTAGACAAAATTCTTGCAGAACATGGCCACTCTGTATTGAGACTGGTAGTCTTAAAATCCGGGTGGTAAGGCGGTACCCGGATTTTAATCCAAAAGAAAATATATAGTCACAACTTACAAGGTTACGTTGCTAAAAAGAATGTTGACATGAATAAGCATAAAAAAATTGTTATTGGAAAAAGACAAAATGATTTGTATAGAATCTATACAAATCATTTTTTCTTTTTCCATTCATCTATACTATAGATGAATGGAAAAAGGTTCGTGAACAGGCCATAAAATGTGAAAACGAATACCGCAGTAATGAAGACGCTTTTGATAATCACACTGATAGTTTTTTTTAATAAATGCTAATGAAAGTTCCGATGCTGTGACTGAGAACAATGAATGCGGAAGTGAAATAGACGTAGAGTAGGTATTGAAAATGTTATTTTATATAGAAGTAGCTTTTTGGCCGCGGCTTCGACCGTAAGTTTCAAGTTAATAGGACCATCAATATTTTTCAATACAAATTTTGACACCCCAGTTTAATTATAGTTTTAAAAGAAATAGTTTTTAATAGTCATCTTTTTAATAAAGTAATATAGTCCAAAAATCCATCTATATCTCTCTCACGAACACATAAAGAATGGCAATTCATCTATCTACTCTTGGTTGCGCCAAGAGGAAATAGTTATTTATTCCTTTGTTATTAATCCGCATTTAATCTCTTCCTTCAAACCGCGTTAACCATTGCAAATCATTGGTTATTCTATTTGGTGGTGTGCTCCTGTGTAAATATTCTCGAGGGTCGGTCTAGTTTAGATCGGACCTCTCGCTCGCACACGCAACTTGAGAACCCCGTAGACTTCGTCTAACAGTGACGTTTTGACCGCCCGCACGCGCCGTTGAATTACATAAATTACACGGAAAACTGCTGTTTTTCTCCGGTTTTGACGTTTGTTTGGAGTGCCTCCGACAATATGTGGATACAAGTAATTGTGATCAAGTGAATGCACGGATCACAAGCCCATCCTGGAAGCAGCATCATCATCCCAGCGCGGCTCTATAGCGTGCTAGCAGATCAGGTTGGCGGGAGGCGCAGCTGGAACCGACAACGGCGCCCAGCCGATACGCAGACAGGTAACAAGCCACCACATTAATTTATTTCTAATAATTTGCAACGTATATTGATACCCGTAATCCCATTTCTCTAAAATTAACCAGCGAACCCTGGGCGGTTGCCGAGAAGAGGAAACAATCGGGACAACCACACCAACTCTTATTAGATTTCATTGTGACATTTTGTTGATTAAAATCACACTTTCAATTGCTGTATATAAATCAATGCAAATTCATGTTTAGTTTGAATTTACAATATCGATTCAAATAATGTTCTATGAATTTTTAAAAACTTTTATTCACAATCATCAATAATAAGTGTCAGATGTGACATAACAATTCTGAACTTTATTGCTGTTACCATAAAGTATTTATTCCATAATTTAAATAGGGTTTTTAAGATTTTTCATTCATTTATGCGTTCGTGAATAAACGAAGAGACTGATGTCTCGTCTTATTACACGAAAGCTAGTGTAGTAAATGGATACAGTCACCCATGGACACCGATTATACAATCGGTCAATGATAATAGTTGAGCACTTCAAAGTTTAATTTCTGTTCTGTCTGAACGCAAAATTTGCCTATCATTTTCACGGGACCACTGTACATTCGAATTATAGAACTCAAACCAACAATTTTTGATACGTTTATGTGTTTTTTTAGTCTGTCTATAGAATACTTTTACGAAAATCATTACAAAATTTTACACTTACGTCTGTATAGCGTGTCGTCCCTCACAGAGCAGCACGAGAAGTAAATCCACAAGACGCATACATTCCAGACACCACCTTTCATCGGCTTGTACGGCTGTCTCGATCGCAGAACACAAATCTAGACGAACGAGGTCCTGGAAAAAAATATATTAACTGTAAATCTCAAACAAAATCGAAAAAAACTTGTGGTAGCAGCGATAAACTCTAATGAGTATTTAAATAAATAATCACTTTGATTTCTCTTAAACTAAAATCACAGATTGTATATACGTAGATCACAATATAAATCTTACTACTTAAATTATTATTTAATTATTTGATACTTTTTAGATTTAGACTTTGATTAATGTACACATACAATCTGTAATTCTAGTTTAAGAGTAGTTAAAGTGATTATTTACGTATATGATTTTGTTATTTGTACTTACAATTACAGTAATCCCCCCTATAACACGGTACTCTTATAACGCATTTTCATATTACGCGATTTCAATCCCCCGTATAACACGGGCATTCCCCCATATAACGCGGGGATTTCCTACATTGTATTTCTGTACTGTGAAATTTATAATGATTTGTACAGTTCATAATGTAATAAAATTGTTAATTTATTTGAAATTAACTGTTTTTTTAGTTCATATGCATAAGTTTTTTATTTAAAATGTTCTTAGTTTAGTTTGATTTTAATAAAACGTACATATTTCGTTCAATCCCCGTGTTTTTCCAATATTCGTTTCCAATATTCCAATATTTCGTGTAGTTTTTTCTTAATATTCGATTTAAACCCCCTTTAGCGAGAAAAGTTAAACGTGAATAATTTATACGTAACGCGTTATACGGGGTCGTAAAAACGCGTTATACGGGAATACTCCTACAACACGTTTTCCTATAACGCGGAACCAATCTACCGTGTTATAGGGGGGATTACTGTACTTCTATAACGTATGCACCAAGATTTAGACTATATGTACATGTACATACACACTATTATATTTGGTTATGGGAAAGCTATTTTTAGGATTTAATAAAACACGTTAGTGGTCGGAACAGGGAGACAGAGCCTCTTTTTTATTTTTGTTGCCAGTTTACAAAGATAATGTTGCCATACAGAAATATTAATTTATTCCGATAATCCATACTTATGACACAGACTATGACTTAGCTTCGATTTAGATGCTCCATGTGTAGGGATCTTAATCGTGAATCTAAGTACTTAAATGTTTCCTTCCTCCCACTGCAGTCGCAGGCGGTAGGGTTACGGTACGCAGTCTCCAATACAACCAAATACACCGTGACTCGTTTACCTTATGAACCCAGGAACCCTAGCAAGCCTAGGAAACCCCAGGAAGCTAGCTCGGACGCTAAGCTAGCGACAGAGACTGTGCTGAATTTAATTTTAAGTTAAATTTTAAAGCTTTATATGACAGGAAGAAATTTTCATGATATTTTTTCGTTACTGTGGTGATTTTATGTTGCTAGCTTATTGATACATAAGACAGTGTTGCCTTATAACGTGAACGCATTCTCCATGCAAGAAACGCTGGATCACGCCTCAATAAGAAAGCGAGCACAGAGTATGCGGTTTGCAGTGTATATAATTATTTTAAAAGAGAGAGCGTGTCCGTAACCATAGCTTTTGAATATTCTAATAATTATAATAAGCACAGTATCACGTTATTATTAATTTTATAAGTATTTTTCGATTGCTACAATTATTATAAAGTATGTACAAATATCCATAAATAATAATAATATCACACTATTATTACATTAGTGCAAGGAAACAATTAAATGGACTGCACATTACACATTTTTGTTATCGAGGATCATAGGGATAAAATGTTGTACCAAAAAGTGTTTTCTTCCCATCCGAACCGGTATGGGGGACGGGCCACCGGGAACGATAGGAAAAAATCGTAGCGGGTTTGTTATTCCTTAGTCGCCTTTTACGACATCCAGATTCTAGTGCTATTCTAAAGGTAGCCGTCACCACACGGCCATCTCAGTATTTAAAAAAAAGCGTATAAATATTTTCAACATAAATTCTTACGTGTGTGATTTGTGCAGAGCCGCGGCAGAGCGTCGACAGTAAGCTGACGGTGGTGGATACTGAAGGGGCAAGGCACTTGTCGTCACCACTTTCAGTGCTGCCTAGTCGACGGACCAGTTCTTCAATAAGACCTAAAATATAATCCATAATGAAATTTCTATATTGACTGAGAATAGGAATCTTATTGGTAACCATTAAAGTAGCGGGATCATATCTAGGATTCTAAGGGCCAGCTTGCCACCTTTTGATAAGGTATCAGAAAGTCTGTTATACTTTATCAGAAAGTCAGTATCAGCTAGATTTAATTGGCAGATAATTTATCTATCAGATTGTTAACAGTTACTTTATCAGGAAATAAAGTATCAGGAGTAAAAAAAGAAATCCTCCTGATGGCGAGAAAGGCCCTAAATATATCATAGTTTTAATTGTACTACAGTATGATCAGGCTTTTAATAAACATGACTAAAAGGGGAACTAAATGCCGCCATGTTGAAATGTCAGTCTGGATGTATGAGAGAACACAACTATGCACATATTTTTTGGCTATTCGAACCCTGTTGTTTAACAAATTTGGAAATAGAAAAATCACTATATTTTACCTAAATACCCTCTATTCAATCAAAATACAATCAATTTTACAAATGTTTGGTTAACCTAATGAATGTATATGTTGGCATCGTCTTCTACGTTTACCTTAAAATATAGCAATGTATTTAACCAGCATCCATAGTCATTTGTCATGCCCTCCTCGACGTTCATTAAAAGCCCGGTTGCACTGTACTTTGAATGTATTGAATTCTTACCGTGTTCAGCGAGTGGTGCGGGATCGGCGTGTGCGCGTGCGAAGCGATCCGCGAGTGAAGCGAAACAACGTAGAGCGGCGTCCGCGACTCGTGCGTCGCTATGACGCAACAACGACGAAAGTGAGCACACCGCATCGCCCACACGAACGTCGCCCGGCTCCATTTTACCACACACCCTGCACATATCGACCAATCACTGCTAAATTGCTAAAGCTAATGGCTAAAACTTGTGGCGTATTAATTAAAAAAAAATAAAAATTAAATAAACGTCGTTCAATAGTCAATGTGTTAAAGCCTTCAATAAAAAAGTAGGGGAGAGTGCACGTTGCATTCCCACAACCGCTGGATGCACTCGACTGGCCACGTTACCTCTCTCTCACAGAAGAATACCTTGAAATGTACTGCATTCCTACTTTATCGGACTTCCCCAATGTACGTACGTGTTTCGATAGTAAGTGCGATATGCGAAAGGCCATTCCCATCCCATCCCTTTCTCCCAGTTCATTCCTTAATCTACAGAGGTAGGCCAGCGCATCTGGTGGCTTGCGAAAGTGTTTTTTCTATAAAAAAAATACAATTCTTACTAGACTTTGATGGAGTAATGAATAAAATCGTGGAATAGTGGAATATGTATTTAAATCAAATGCTTAAAAAATAGTATGTTTTAGCCCCAAGTTTTACTATATTTTTAAATTATAATATTTTAACTATAATATTTTTAATTTTAAGTGCCTCTCTTTCGGATTTAAGATCTCGGAGAGTATCGGAATTCGACATTTCCAACGGAGTCGAATTTAGAATTTAGGCAAAACAAGGCCTTCAAAAAACTCGGATGTGCTGAACAGAGCGAAGGGGTACTTCACCTCGGGGCAACGTCTGACGTTCTATAAAGCTGTTCTACAGAATATTATTCACATCTCTGGGCCAGTGCACCGAAGTATCAGTTGTATCCACTTGACTCCGAAAGCGACGCGAATGACACGCTCGCGCTGTTTGAATTTTCGACGATCCCATTCTCACAGGCGATTTGCAACCACTCAGCGTCCGCAGACATTGCGTCCCTCTGGGTGTTCAACCGCCTGTATAACAGGAAATGCTCCAAAGAACTGATCGATATGTGTCCGACCTCGGGTTTCTACAACCGCACTACCTGTCTCGCACTGTCTGTGTCTAAAAATCGTTTTTTGCCGCGAACCCGTACTGTGGAACGAACTGCCTAGTGAGGTCTTCCTATTATGCTACGACATGGTGTTCTTCAAGAAAGCTGTGAATAGGATTCTGCAAGGCCCGCAGTGCATCCGCATACCCCCTGGTGTTGCAGGTGCCCATGGGTGGCGGTAGCCACTTAACATCACGTGTGCCACGTTTATTAATATAAAAAAAATCTTTATAGATCTTGTTAATTTAGTGTTGGGGTCATTTTTTTTTTATTTAACTAGCATCCTCGGCCACCTAGCCTATACTAGACGTATAAACAAGTTCTCCATGAAATTATGGATAATAAAACTGTATATAAATTCTAATTCATTGTAAGGTCAAATAGGCGTACCGCGTGTTTAATATCAGTGCATTTTAAAACGCGACAGCAAGCGTAACACTTCGCGCTCTTGATTTACTGTGTGACTGGGAATCCATTTCAATAATTTATTTATTTATTTATTTAAGTTAATTTAATAAAACGTTCTCTAATGAAGGACACAGCAAAATGTAACAGAGAAACGCACGTCCTGTACACGGGTAATGGAGCGAATACGTAGGTATGAAAAGAGCGTTGTTTACTTCTTACATTACGAATACAGGTAAAGCGCGTAAACAATCCGCCTAGTCGGTTAGCGCAATAAAGATGGAGAAGATATCTAAAAGATGACTCCTTAGTAGATTGAAACAAACACATTTGATGTTGTAACAATATCATACCTTGAAACCACAGCCATGGCTGAGTGCAGAGTATCTTTGTGGACTGCGGTGCCATAGTGTGTGATAAAGTGTAGTACTGCAGGCAAACCGCCGCCCTCCCACACCGCGCCAGCTTCGCGTGTACACACAAGTTCTAGCACCTAAACATAATGTCACCAACATTAGTAATATCTAAAGAAGCGCTTTTAATTTCTCTACTTTCACTGTAGTTCTTCCATTTCCTCTGTGGGGTACATTCCTCTTTAACATTCTAATCTTACTCTTTTACTGTGCAATCGATTTAGGTTGCAATGCAATCGCAATCGGTGAGACTCTCTTCCCATAAACATATAATATTTTCTCTATTTATATTCACCCTATCCAGCTTAAAAAGACAACTTACAAAATTATATTCATGTATGAAATGTGTCATTACAAACTTTCTGCTGTTGATTTCTTTTATTAATTACTAATTAAAGCATTGAGCAACCTAGCGTACCCAGTCACAAACTTTCTTTGTGTTGTTCGTAAATCAGTTCTTAGAATATTAAAATTACAATATATTGTTCTCATTCATTATTCTAACTAAATTAATAGATTTTTTTAAAATATTGTAATTGCTGTTGATGCCACTTAGCCACCTATTGAATACATTTTATTTTATTTATTAAGACATTTATATATTTTCTATATGGGCATTGTCACTTATAAAGTTATAATGTAGTTTACAAAAACATCAATTTTACAAGTAGATATTCATAAGGACAATGTGTGCTGACATCTGTGCCAGAATAATCTGTTTTACAGCTGTCAGCGTCTTCCCTTAGATCTAGTCTTAGTACTAAGTTACAGTTATTTAAGAAAACAGTTTATTCAGGTGGTAATTATTGTGTACAATGTGTATGTTGTGTGTTTTATGTATGTCTGTATGGGAATGTATAGGAGTGTGGTTTTAGATATACGATTTCAGAAAAAATTAGCAGTCAATAATGTAAGCGTGAGTTGATGTATGGGATGTGTGTGAATAAAAGTTACAGATGCTAAAAATGTTAAGTTAAGTATAGGTTGTTAAGAATAATTTAACACATTGGTAAAGTAAATATTCGGTGTCATTATAATCATGGTTTAACAGCCAGTTCTTGACTTTGTTTTTAGTTCAATATCTATTCAGGTGATGAATCCGCAACTGTCCATTAATTTTATTGTATATGAAGGGTACCACCAGGAAACATAGCTTTCGCCAGATAAAATATGTTTTTGTGTTGCACACAATATCGATTCTGCATTTGTTACACTGCACTTTAGGATCGAAAGGAAGAATACTGTGGAGATGAAAAGAATTCAGTATGTATAACTGACATACAGTAAGCAGTTATCATTCCGAATAGTGTCCTAGTTGGACCTTTAAAATGGACTTTTGCGCCCTTTCTAAATGTATGAGGTGAGTTTTGCAGCTCATTCCCATATAGATATGGAATAACTTATTATAGATTGACAGAGAACGATATAAATTGTTTATAGAAGTTTAAGATTAAATGACATTACAGAGCTTCTTAAATACCCATGAATAAGTTGATAATGAACTGCACTTTATTGCACACAAAGTGACAAAAGGCAGACTTAATGCTTAAAAGTATTATCTCCTAGTCAACCTTTGGTCATAGTAAACTGCATAGTCAACTGGGCTATGCAGTGATGGCACAGAGATATAATTTCCTATCTATCCAAAGGCTGACTTCACTTTTATTCACCTATAATAATGCTTTTTGTGCATTTTATATGATTACAATCTTTTGTCTTAACTATATTTAGTATGCAATGTGATAAAACTTTTTATCTGTCTAGATATTACTAGTCACGATAATTTTAATAATTGATTTTGTACAAATTTTGAAAAACAGAAATACCATTTTACGTTAAACATATTTAGCCTAGACACACAATAAATAATAGTACAAGTACAGAAGACTCACTCCCCAAGAATTCTCCAGAAAACCTACAAAATAAAATTTCGTTCAGCGCGAGCCAAATTGAATCCTACGCAATTCCACGCGCATCAGAGAAAGGCAATATTACACTGAACCGCTGAAGGTCACGTACACAATGACACTCGTGAATCGCAAGGGTGAAAGTTTCGAAATTGTAGTTTTATTCCTTTTTAAACAATTTAAAACTTCAAAAATAAATAAAAAAGTGTTATACAATACCTACTTACACAATAATATTGTAGTTTTGAAATTCTTTTGTTTAAGGCCTGACTAGAAAAATAAAAATCTTGCTCTGGGGGTGCCACATTTGCTTTTTTCATAGCTAGTTAGTGTTGTCAGTAGAAGATATTAGTTCTATTAGTTTTACGCATCATGGCGAGATTTTTTATTTTCTTGGTCAGGCTATACTTTTGATTGTATACGCGCCGTGCGTGCGTTACAAAAAGGTCGTAGCAACCGACTGAATAAACCCCCGTGCAGGGGGCCATCACTGTAGGCATATTTTCGTACCTAAAGTGCAGAGTACACCAAGCCTGGCCTAGTGTGGCCAGTTTGTGTGAAATCCTGAAGTGTGAATTTGCTAAAATGTGAAACTAGTTTATCCTAGGCTAAACTGATAACCCTAGGCTAATCCTAACAATATGCTTTGAATAAAATAGTTCGACCTAGCAAAAACTAGTTTATCCTAAAATTAGGCATAGCCAGTGCCATACGTACTTTGATGCATTGTTCAGCAAGATCTTTACTTGTGCGGTTATTGGGGTCTACAGTGAGCAGCCTGCTGCATATGGCTTTGACAGCTCCATCAATGGCTACTATCCTTCTTGTACATTCAGCTGAGAAATAAAAAAAAAATATAAAAAAATTAATATTATTTTTTATTGTGCACTAATTAAAAATAATTCCCAAAACTTACCAGATACATCCAAATAGTATGTAATAGCTCTTGCGGTAACTTCCAATACATTGTCTGGAGCACATTCATCAAGAAATATTTTACATAGAGCAGGTAGAAATGTTCTGGGAGGACAACTGAAATAAAAACAAAGGTTAAAGAATAGGGTATTTAACCTATTTTAAATAATACTAAACAGCTAAAGATACTGGAAATCAATCAGTGAATGAAATTCAAAGCCATTTTAAAAATGGCTAAGTTTTAAAAATCAAAATTGAAAAGGAAAATGTTACTGTTAACCCACTCGTAACCACTCCATTTCTAATTTAATAATTAACATTTTTTTTCTAATTTTGTTTCAGTGTATTTGCAAAGATATATGTACATTATTAATAAAGAGACTGCTATGTGGGCTCTCGGATCCGCGAATGCAACAAAGGTAAGCCAATGTTGTGGGTCACGGGCACTAAATGTGTTAATGGGATCACTAACATGACCATCATTAATTTTATTGTCATTATTGTTTATTGTAATGTTTATTGACATCATCATTAATTATTTTATTTATTGAGTTACAATGATCTCAAGCTTAAAAATTCTGACTTATATAAATACATATTTACATAATTTTCCATTGGATTTGGAAAATTCTTTTGTATATGGATTCATATTCTTCTCTAGTTACAAGTGGAAGAAGTCAAGTAATATTAATCTCAAGTCAATTAATGTTTAATTTGAGCAATAAAAGATTTTAAAGCACTCTTGCTTTCAGACTCATACAAGAAATTATAAGTACTATTTTTTAGTCAATATGAAATGTAAGAACATACAAGTGTTGAAACATGTAGATACCTCTCAAAACATCTGTCGACATTGTCCGACATGAGCAGCAACATACAGAGTTGCTCAAGAGCGATCAGTTGCATGTCCCTCTCATCGCCCTGCCCTGTCAACAGCCACTCTAGCAACGTCTCCGGATCCACTTCTGCCATCTGAAAAATATCATTCTTAGATAATGGTAACAAAAACAAAAGAATTTGTTATTTATTACCTTATAGTCCTTACCTTAACTTTCGTTTACTGATTTGTCACACCTAGAAAATAATAAATAATATCAATCATGTGATTCTATAATAGTAATCAGATGTATGTAGGACAGCATTTTGATAGCTATATTAAAATAAACATATGTAATAATGCCAGGTGTGTTAAAACATAATTAAAAACCTCTGGATTTGTATAATTCCCAACCATACTGTAATAAAATTGGTGGGTACTTATTGTATACTAGCTGTGCCCGGCATGCGTTGCATGTCCATCAATTTTTTTGCACATAATATATAGCCTATGTCCATCTAGAACAATGTCCTTTCAAATAGTGAAAGAATTTTTGAAATCAAATTAGTAGTTTCAGAGATTACCTCCTACATACAAACTTACAAACTTTACCTCTTTATAATATTAGTGTAATTTCATTGAGAGAGTAACCCTTTTTTATAAATTCAAAATCCCAGAATTCCGAAGCAATAACCATAACTATACATATTGAGTTCATTAATGTGAAAAGGCACTATCTATTTTGATCACTACTCTTAACTGAGAACAATTAAATAGGGTTAATAATAAATCATAGCTGCATTGGAAATAGATGGATCTTATCAGTTTAGTTTTAATTATTTAAACAATAATTTCTTTTGTAGTGATAATGAGTGATGTCAATCTATAATGTCTCCCTCTGTTACAAGACTCTGACCTGACAACCTTTATGTCACAATCACAAAGGGGCTTTGGAGTCATAATCTAACCATGCTGCAGACCCAGTGGGTATTGAAAGATATTATTATGAACATGGCTTTTGGGTTTATTTTCAGGCACACAAGTGCAATTTAGCTCACTGTTGATGAGCTAGAGCTAATTAAAAAGTCCATAATTAAGTAGAAACTCAGTAGTACAGACCAGAATTTGAATTTATGATTCAGAGAATTCATTCAGAATAAGTACCCCTAGGCTGTCACTGCTATTCTACTGTAAATAATTAATGAAATAAAAGGGAACACAAATAGCTGAAAACTGTGAAAAAATTTATACATTTTGAGAGAAATTGCAAAAGTTGTATAATAGTAAATATAACATTATAAAAAACATATAGACATTTTTAAGATGTATGGCAATCATACATGCAACATAAAAGGCTGCCATTATAAGAATGTATAGTGGAAAGTTTATACTAAAATGTAGTTGTATTCTGTACTAACAATACAAACTAAATATTGTAACCAGACCCTTTATTGACCACTGCTGGACATAGGCCTCCTAGTGCACATTGTCCTGGGCATAAAAGATGTATAGCTTTAAAACATCAAGCTGGCCAAGCGGGTTAGTGAGTCCTCTTGTAGAGGTGGTGTAGTTCCTTATGATCTTGTGGTAGGGGCTTTCTTATTCCTTAAGTTCCCTTTTACAACATCCACGTGACGAGATAGGGTGGTGCTATTCTAAAGGCGGTAAACACTACATGGTTTTAGAATAGCACCACTACACTAACTTCACATACCTCTCTTATATATTTGCATAAATTATACAAATTTAAATTGCATCATAATGGTCAATAATGATTAGTAGTAAATGAAAACCTTAAATATGCATGTCTAAATAAATATTCGTAATGTAGCAAAATAAATTGTCTATTTTCTGTGCATTAGGCGCAGTTTTCGGAACATATTCAAAATACAATGATAAATGGTAGATGAGTTTATAAAACATTTGATACATGACATTTGGTTAAAGATGATAATCCTTGATGATATCTTCAATTAAATAAATTGTTCATATAACCGTCGACATATAAAGCAACAGTTTAAATATTATCCTAAAGTAGGTTACAGCATTAGAAAATTTATGAAAGAGTGCCGAGTTTCTCTTTGTCGCACAAAGGCAAATTACAGAATAAACGTGTTATTTGACTTACAGTGAGAATTTTATAAACTATAACTACAGTATTTAAACGATAGTAATAATAACACAACAAATAAAAAAGTTTAGGGATAGGTGTGAAGGTGACAATAGATCCTGACTTACTCAAATAACCATAATAAGCACTGGTAATTTTGAATATTGTCATTAAAGTACACTTATTAAGCACTATTTTAGTATCACCAGTATATAGAAATATACTTTGGAGCTACGTTTTACTTTTAGTAAAACGCAGTTTCATTTGGGAAAAATAACAATAACGAATGGTATTTTACATCGCCATTCCACCATCATCATACCATAGATACACTATAAATTTGTTTAACGTCAACTCTGGCAGCAAAGGTACCCATAGTCATATAGTCATAAATATTTAAAATATTAAAAATGTGCCCAAGAATCACATCAGCAAATTTTTGTTCTCATCAAGAGGACACCATAACAAATTAAAACTATTATAATTTACGTTTGCCTTTATAATTACTGCAATCGTGTCCTTTGACAATTCTAGTCGACTCTTTTTCTCTTATAGTGAACGTGCTTTGATTTATTTTCTCTCTCACATGCTCTTTGTAATCTTTTATAGCAATGGATACCAGTGGTAGCAAAAATAGAATCAATTCTGTTTTATTAATTGTTGTGTGTGGACCAATAACTATGCCAGTGTCCAAAATAAATAATAAGAAAAAAAATGCCAGCCTAAGCAGATGTCAAAAACTTAATATCAATTGTCAATCTTGACAACGTAACGAATTAAAGTAAATTTGCGTTTTTCAAAACGTATTTGCTAATTTCTTTTAATTTCATATTTTAATAATGAAAGCTGTATCATGTCCAACCCCTTTAACATAGAATTAATTGTTGATAATGTAAAAACTATCATAGATAATAACCGCTGCGCAATTTGGTAAGGTGTGAAATTTCAAATCTGATACTAGCGACCCGCCCCGTCTTTACACTTGCGGAATCTTTTTATTTTATCTGTAATATTTCAAATCAACGTTCTTCTTGAAAACTTTAGAATTGCAGACAGGATAGAAAATATAACCATTACTTGTAGTGATTACTTATACAGGTAATATATAGAAAATCTAGACACATTTCAACATTGTCTGTAGTATTTATAAAGAACATTTTTTCTGTTTTTCTGAACACTAAAGTTGCAAATATCCTTTGTCTTTTTCACATATCCTGTGAAGCCGGGGCAGGTCACTAGCTAACTAACTGAAACCATCCACAGAACATTTGACTGCTTTGTCTCAATATTTCAACAAATGTTTTCAAAAATACTTTACTAATTTTAGTCTGTTAAGCTTTGTGACCTTATTTTAGTCTGTTAAGCTTTGTGACCTTATTTTAGTCTGTTAAGCATTTTGATCTTTAAATTTTCTCTATTCTACTAACTAAGGTTGCCATATTTTCCCGAGACCCCACCCACCCATCGGGACACTTTGCTGAAAGGTGATTTTTATAGGTGAAATAAACCAAAAATAATTTATAATCAGTGAGTGTAGGATACAATTATTAATTTTTATATTTATCAGATAATTTCACCTGAGACAGTAATTATTGATTGCCTTTTACGAATTTATAAAATTCTTCACAACTCATATTAAAATTAAATTTACATTGTAAAATAGCTTCTACCGTGTCTACTTCCAAGCAATTCCCTTCTCCGTCCACTGCAAGGACATCAATGAAAATATGCACTCTACGGTTGCATTATGGCCACGAATATTGAAAACATATAGACAAATTTTCTTGAATTGAATAAGCTCATGTGATATTTCAGTCTCAAAAACCTTCACCCATCTTTCAGTGATATGTTTCCGTTCTTCGTTTTCTATGGTTATTTCAACAATATCCTTCAAGTGAATAAATTCAGGAAAACAGTTATCGCCATTGATAGATCCCCTTTTGTTTAAGTATAAAATGCTTTCCTCTATATTAGTCCACTCCAGAACCTTGGTCGAATTGAATGAATGATTTGAAATGATCAAATTGTGACTTCCATTTTCCAATATAAGGGATAGCACTGTTGTAAAACACTGCTATTCACCTAGTACGTGAATGGGATAATGCTGCATTAAATGAGATATCTACAAATTAAAAAAAAATGTTTTAAGTCTCTAGGTTCTGACTGTATAGACAGAAGTATTTGAAAAGCTTAATAGCAATTACTTCACAATCAATTGCTAGTGTATGATGATATTGATTTGTGCAATATATCGACAGGACAACCAATGCCTTCTAATTCTCTATTAAGTTCCTCCTTTAATCCTCCTTAATCTCTCAGCTCCACCAAAATTTGTATTAGTGTTATCAGCACAGAAAGCCACTAACTTCGCAGAGAAAATATTTAACTTGTTTAGTGAATTCAGACAATAACTAGATATAGTATCTAAAGTTTCATCCGATAAACTTTGCAGTCTTAGTAATTTTGTTTTTATACTTCTTTAACGTCAAAGAGTTGAACTGTTATCAGAAATAGTTTTTCTGCATTGTGGTTGCTTGCATCAGTGCTGATTCCATAAAATGAGATAGATTCCAAATTCGAAATACACTGAGATAAAGAATAAGGTGCCTAAATGTGCTTAATGATAGCAGTTGCTTTTGTCCTGGCCGTAGACCTAAATGTGCTTGTTTAGCTGCTATTTTCGAATCTGGATATGTTAAGGAATCAAGTTTGCTCAAACAGTCTAGTGATCCCGTTCTCGCCCGATACGCGCCTCGTTCACGCCGTATTCTGTTAATCGTGTTGTAAATTTGAAATAAATTTATCGATATTTGTATTTATCGGGACATTTTATAGCTCATCGGGATGTCGGGACACCACTGTTAATAGTGGTGACATATCCTGACATATCAGAACGAATGGCAACCCTATACTAATGGCCATGAATAGCCAAGCCACACTTGAATAGTCAATCATAAATCCTCTTAATCTGTCCGTCTTTCGCCACCAGTGAAAAAATAAACAAAAGAAAAGAATAAAAGGTCAATTGTCCGACTGGTAACTGCTAAATAAATAACCTACATTTGTGATTAGAACTGCAAGAAAATAAAAAACAGTATCTTACCACTAAATTATGAGTAAAATAGATATAACTTCTATAAATGATTATTTTAATCACCTTTTCTTACAAAACATACAAAAGTTACTATATTATTGTTATTACTCATAATAAAAAAAGTTATTATGAGATATAATTTGTTATAGAAATACCCTAACAACTTCCAGAATAAATACAGGACAGTAATACTGTAATAATTATTATGTAAATGGGTTATCCACGATTTATTATAGCTAATAGTTTGGCTCAGTTACATGAACCATAGTCATAATATCATTTAAAATTTTCTACTGTATGCAATTCTGGTTTTAGTGACAAGCTAGTGGGATCCCGAGCAAGATACCCCTGTGGACATACTGCCTGTACAGACTGTGTGGATAATACAGGAAACTGCATATTGTGCTTGACTCCTCCACTTGACATATTTACTGATAAGCCTTCACTTGATGAACCATCAACACTACAAGCTGTAAATGCATCTGCTCTCCTAAATGCATGCCAGGAAATATTCAAAATAGATGGTATTTTTTTTTTTAAATAAGACACAAACAGCTTTCTCATTACGAGAATAATGTTTTCTATATACAAATATTGTTTCCTAGATACAGAATGTTTTCAAAAATATAACTGGAAAAGCAATTGATTTTTACCTCTTAATATGGAGTTATAGTGTGGCAAAATTTGTGTAAAAACCAAGTTAATGAATAAAGTTTAGGATTAATTTATTTATTAATGCAAAACTATTAGTTTATTAATTTGAAACATTTTTTGTTACAGTGTACAGAAAACATAGGATTTCTGAGCAAATGAAAATTGAAAAAAAGCTATTTCCAAAATGTATTCAGGCTCCTAATAAATATGTTAATAAGAAAAGGGCTTCAGATGAGGAAAACAAAAGCAAAAGAAAAAGATGCTCAACACTATTATTTCTCGGTGAAGATATGTCATCCTTTGACCAAACTGCCATGGACAATAAAAGACAGGTTGAAAAGTGGCTTGTTCAAAACCATAAAAGTACATCACAGAGCCATAGAGAGCCATTTGCTGATTTAAATGTAAATAATCAGAGCTTTACTAGTTCCACACCAGTAAAAAAAAGGGTTGGTAGTATTTTGGATAAGGTAAAAGAAAATAATGCAATTAAAAAGAAAGATTCTAACAGAAAAAGAACTCATTTTAAAACTGCACACTCATCAGTTAAAAGCCACCTCGGACTTGATAAATATTTGAAATCGGTAGAGAAAGGTGATGTATCAGGTTGGAATAACACTAAGAAATTTAAAAAAGATTTTCAACAAAAGAAAGAGAAAGAAGAGAGTGGAATTGTTATAGATGATGAGGTTATTGTTATAGATAAAACACAAGACCATATGATAGATAAAGATAAACTTGCATGCTTAGCAGTAATTGAAGCAAGTGAATATGAAGAAAATGCGTCCACTGATGTTAAATTAGACAACAGTAAAATATCGAAAGATAATTATGGTGTAAAGCACACAATAAGAAGTCCAAATGAACTTGAGAATGAAAACGATAATATTTTACACAAAAATGTTCGATTTTATAAAAGAAGCTACCTTATCGAAACATGTAAAAATTGTAATAAATATATCAAAAATAGTATTACCTCAGATGGCACTGCTAAGCAGTCACATGACGTATCTATAACAATAGAAAATAAAGGTATTATTACTACTATCAAACTTTCTGAGTGTAAAACTACTAAGTGTTTAGACAAACATTCCACTTCTGTTCAAACTGAAATAACTGATGCGGAAAAATTCAGTAACGATGTTAATATAAGCAAACAAGATTTCGCACACCAAGACATTCTTGTAAATAAAATTTTACCAATCACTAATACAAAAAATGACAACATAGTAATAAGCCAAGATATATTTACAGATGATATAAATAACATTGATAATTTGGAAAAATCTCATGATATACATGAACCAACTGATGAATCTGGTATTTATGATCATACTTCTGGTGGGCTAATTGTTGACTCCAGCAGTGATTCAGATATTGTTTTTGCATCTAGTGATCAATTGTGAGTTATTTTTCTATGACAGTTTTAATTAAACAACATTAATTCTAAAGAATTAATTTAGATATTTGATTTAATTAAAGCCAATTTTTATAACTCTAATAAAAACCGAGGTAACTGAAGGTATATAATATATCTGGAGTAATATTTGGATATGTTTGAGAGTTATTTATTTAGCACTTAATTCTCAAGTTGTAAATAAAATACATACAATGATTATAATCTTGCTCCAAAGGATTGTATATGTGGATAATAATAAATGAGATAATTTCTTATATATTTTATTGCAGTTCACAATATATTTTAACTGAGGTCGAGGTGCATCCATGTCCAACTAGGCGCGCGATGCGACGCCCTACGCCTGACACCAGTGATTCTTCTGAAAAAGAGAACTATGATCCCAATAGAAACAAAAAACAAAGGCTTGGGAACAAGAAGAAATATTCGAGATAGTTATTTCACAATAGTATATAATAATCATTTTTAATATCGGTATTTAAGTTTTGAAAATTAGTAAATTATTCTGAATACTTTTATCAATAAACAAAAAAGACATTTTCAATTTGATGTAAGCATTCTAATTTATCTCCCTGAGCGTGCGATTAGCGATGGCTGTTAGTTTTTAACTTTGCCGGATTCTATTGATATACCCATAGAATGTAATATACATACATCTATACATGTAATATATATATAAATGTATAAGTACATATGTATAACTGTACATGTGTACATATGTATAAGTATATGTATAAATATTTAATCTCATTTTTTTGACCATTGAGAAATTAGCTCACTAATTCCTCAATCTCGAAATATGATACGTTTCATCAGTCTTCTACGCGAGTAGGTAGGTTAGTAGTAATAGATAGGTTTTAACAAGTAGGAAGGTAGGTTAGTAGGAACCGATCAATTCGACTAGTCAACGTGTGTTGTTCGCGTCAAGTCGCGTATTGGACATTTTTATTTTTCTCCCGCTTATGCACATCACTTTTTCTAACTGTATGCCCCCCAGTAAAAAGTGTGTGACCGCTAGTCGATGAGACACCCTCGTTACGCCCGTCGTCTACCGCTTCGGGAGGAAACCGCGTGCCCGTCCACGGCTGTAAATCTGCGAGTCTATAACGAAACCTAGTATCTGCTGGTCGTGTACGTGTATTGTTCCAGAGGAAACCGTGAGGTGGCGGACCTTGTCCGCTATTGTTGTGCTTCATGTGAATTAGTGATACCTAATCGCGGGCCTGCCGTGCTTTCTTCGGCGCTACGCAAAGGGACCTCATAGGAAAATCTTATTTACGGAGACGAGCAAATGTTCACCATTGAGGAACATTTTAACAAGCAGAATGATTGAGATTATGTAGAGATATTATTGTATGAGATTATGTAGAGATATTATTGTATGCGATTATGTAGAGATATTATTGTATGAGATTATGTAGATTATGAATGACTCTAGAGAAGTTGCTCAATTGGTCAATAGGGTGGTGTGGCCATTATCCAGTTTCAATGATGGTTTGGAGGGGTGTTAGCTATCACGGAGTGACTAAACCATATTTTTGTTAAAAATGCATTATAACGTCGATTCACAAGATACGATTGTTGACAAGGCTGTGAAGCCTCTTAACAACATCCTGTTTGATAACCAAGAACGGGTCCTTTCAGCACCAGGTCATAAGGCAAGCAAATCGCAACACAGGCGTGGGTAGAAAGGAATATTCCCTCGAAAAAAAGGAATATTCGAAAAAAAAAAAAAAAAATCCAGACGGTAGTTCAAAAAAAAATTTCAGGCGGTAGTCCAAATAATTTCTTAAATTCCAAATAATCCGCTCGATTATGGACTATGGCTGTTTTAGAGAGCATGACATGCTCTATGTCTGCTATTATATTATTGAATCCAACATTCCATAAGAGTGGCAGGTACCAATTTTCCCATGGAAACGGTGCGTGTTTCAATCGAAATCTGTCCACAAAGTTTGAAAGATTGTTTAAAAGCAAATGGTGACCGATTCGAATAAACGTTGTAGTAGGTAGTCGGAAAAGTTGGCGGCCTTTTTGAACGTATGACTTCAGCGTGTTATATTTCTGGCAATACTGATCACTGCCATCTGGTATACCATTTGACAGTTGACTTTTTTGTAATGGCGGCAAATTGAAATTACAAGTTAAAAGTTTTATCTATTCATAATTTTTATCAATTTTTAAATGGAAATTAATAAGGAGAAAATTAGATATGTTTTACAATTTTTTTTCGACAATGGTCTAGATATTCAAACTAATTTTAACTTAAATCTAATGTCTAAAATAAAAGTCTCAAAATAATAGTAACTTAGAATTTTAACATAAAACAACAAATCCGTCAACAAAGATTCAAGTTTCTTCATATTTATTAACTAATAATTTAATTAATAAATCAGTCTTAAAGTAAACTAGACGTAGAACCATTAACTTGTTACGCATGGATATTATAGTACAATACCTGTATAAATCACAAATGAAGTTTGTTGCATAGTCTTTTCCACTACATTCTTTATGCACCCAATTGGACCAGTTGCAGCAACGGATCCATAATTCTTTATGTCGACCAAATTCTATGCATATCGCACAAATGTCATTCCTCGAAGAAAAGTAGCCTTGTAAGAGGTCTTTTCCTTCAATACCATCGTCCTCGTCATTGTTACACAAATTAACCAGAGGTACATCATCGATGCAGCTTCCATCACTGCTGCTGCTGAATTTCACTTTCTTTTATATGATTTTCCTTTCGCCAAGTTTAACTCTCCTTTTCCTTTTAACTTTTCCTTTGACTGGTCTTTGTTGATTTTCTTTTTCTTTTAATGATCTCTTCCTTTCTTAGTCTTTCAAATATTCTTTTAATGGTGTTGCAGTTAGAACCTGTGAATGTTGTTTCTTTATAAGTCTTCTAGTTTCGACGATTTTTTGAGGAACAGGACTCAATTCTTGTAACATACTCCTCGAACTGCATGGAATTGACTCTTTATTGTGAACAATAAATGGCTGGTTAGATGCTGTTAAAATATCCCTATTACGAGATGTCGTTTGATCAACAAGATTGTTCAATGGGTGGCTGTTCACTTGTTCGTAAAGTCTCCTTGTTATGGGCGATCACTTGATCAGGAAATGGTTGTTCAGTTGCTGTTAAAACTGCCCTGACAGGGGTGGACGTTTTGTGTACAACAGGTATAACTTCCTCAATCATAGAGTCGGATGCGCCATTATCATCGTCAAAAAAGTACCTAATCAGTGGACAAATACGACAAAAGTCGAATACTGTTAACAACAGGTGACTGATTTGATTATCAGGTCTAGAATCAATAAAGCAGGATTTTGGGAGTGTACTCCAGTATGTTGTGCAAAGTGGTGGAGCCACGTCACAAAGAGTTACTCATTAATCTAACCAGACTTAGAACAAGCATATTCTGCTCCCACTGGGCCTCCAATCTTTAAGATTAGCCTTTGTACTTTAAACATTGGAAGAATATATATTCCCATCGCACTAAACGCATAAACAATTGTTACATTTTGGTCACGCTCTCCACTAGTTATTTTTCCGATTTGTTTAGCCCTTTCGGAGCATACACTTTACCAGGTTGTTGAATCGTAGATATCCCCGTCTCATCGACGTTAAACAGCCGATTTGCTGGAAAAGAAAACTTTTCCATCATTGCTTCCAGATTAGTGAAAAAATAGTTTTTATTTCTGTGCGATTAAATCCTAAGACTCTGTTCATGCTTGTGGGCTCCGGGGTTTTCTTTTCAAGAACAAATATACCCAACACTTCCCCGATAATCCCTTCTCAGATGAAAATATAATATTTAAATTGTTTGCAACCGCAAAGTCATTCGCCAGTTTTCATAATTGTTGTTGGGTAATTCCATAAAATGCTTTAGCTAATAGAACAACATGCTCACATAATTCCTTGTCTTGTTCTTTATAAAAAGTAGCCTCCTCTTTTTAATTTGTCTCGAATCGAAGGTGGTGAAAGTGATGGGTCAATATTTCGACTAACATAATAAATATATTTATAACAAAAAAAAGTCAGTTTCTCATACAAATCGGTCATTTCATATGTAAGCACCTAATATAATTATCAAGTATAAAATAAAATTGTTGAAGCACGTCTGTATGTACGTATGATGCGATGAACTCTAAAACTATTCCACGAATTGTCATGCGATTTTCAATGGTACCTACCTATTTATTTCGGAAGAGACCTATTACTATGTTGTCTAAGTAGTCGGAAAAGTTCGCGGCCTTTTTGAACGTATGACTTTAAAGTGATATATTTCTGCCAACACTGATCACTGGCGGGAAAGTATTATACCGTTTGACAGCTGACTTTTTTGTAAAGAAGGTTAATTGAAATTACAAGTTAAAAATTTTATCGTTAAAAATCTAATAAATAATAATAGTATCAGTTTATTATTTAAAAAAAATATGTAATAGCGTGTTTGTAAAACGAGATTAATAATAATTATTATTAATGATCAGGAAGTGGTAATTTACATAAATTGTAAATCAGACGAAATCGATTTCTAAGCAGGCAAACTAAAAATTACTTACCTACCTATGTAAATTGTACATCTACATATTTTGATTGCTATATATAGGCAAATTAAATGAAATGTTTCAGGTCATTTGTGGTGGACTAAAATGAAACGATAAACGTTGGAGGTATCACTGTATTGTCAAAAAATTTGTACTATGAGAGTATTAACAGGGCATTAGCACTGGCGTGAAGATCACCACCAGCCAGAGGAGCCGCCTCCGCTGGACCATCCGCCACCGCCGCCGCCTCCTCCAAGCTTCCAGCCGCTGCTGCCGCCTCCTAATCCACCGCCGGACCACCCACCGCTGCCGCCGCCAAGTTTCCAGCCCCCGCCACTGCTGCCACCGCCGCCGGACCAGCCGCCGCCGCTGCCACCGCCGCCGGACCAGCCGCCGCCGCCTGTTGGTCACGTTGTGATTTTAAATATTATTTCCAATTAGGAGCGTTCAAATTATTATTTAAGACAAGCATGTGGGGAGACTCTTTGGCGGGAACTCGAAAAGAGAAATCGAGAGTTTGTTTGATTTATTGTAAAAATTGAGTATTGTGGATTTCGTGCCTTAATAGTGATAGTTTATTAAACTTCAAATAAAAGTAAAAAACTGCGTTTTTATGTGCTTCTAAAGAATCCAATTCTTGTCCTGAGTAAACCTACTATCACTGTACTGAGCGACTCGTAACTTACTTCGACGGAACTGGACATTGTCGAATTGTTAATTATGAAGAAAACTTGACACTGTCATACTTAGTGCGCTAATTGGGCTGTTGCTATATTAGAAAAGAAAAAGACAAGCATGTGAGTGAACACATCACTAATATTAAAATTGATTATTAAAATCCGCTATCATTTATAACTAGGTATGTACTGAGCTAATTTAAATTTATTTATAGAATTCACTATAATTTATAACTACGGAGCTAATTTTAAATAAAAAATACCTAAAATTTCCTTGATCAATAAACTTATTAATTTGGTACACACCAGCAATAGCTACAAAAAATAAGTCATTTTATTCATCTATAATGGATAGGTACCTTAACATTTTGCCTAGTCGAAGGAAATGGATACACAATGCCTACACAGGCTAACTAGGCCAATAACAAGATGTTACCTATCTGAAACGTACTGGCGTCAAACACCAACGAAATAAAGTCAAATATTCATACAAATGAAACAAAGATCTCAACTCAACATTCTATGACAAATAACGAAGAATCTTTGGTGCGGTCTGAGACTTTATCAAGGAGCCTGTATGAGGAGCATAGAATAAACTATAAAATTTATTCAACATCCAACTTTAATATTAATGCGTTGAATAGCGAATATTTTAAGGTGTTGTAAAGTGGCATACGATATTGATCGAGCATATAAGATTTAATGAACAATTATATGAAAAACCTTGAACTAACTATGTGAACAAGAGATTGCCATAAAGTATTAGTCATACCGACAAACATAATGTTTGACCAAAGATTCGGACGAGAGCTCGAAGTTACGAAATTCTTAATCGCTTGTTGGTGAGCGAGCGGATGACCCCTTGATAGTTCAAACTTATACTCGTAACTGGCAACGATCTCTTGAACAAAGGAACTTTTTACTGGAAAGGAACTTGAATTTTTTTATTAATCTAGAACAATATCGTTCGTTTCTTGTTATGACGAGGCCTTTAAAGCAACAGACTCCTTGGTTAAATAATAATTCTCAATTAGTAAATATTACTCAATAAATAATTTGAGTAGTATTTGGTCATCTAGAACTGCCAATATAATTTTTGTGTCTATGTATTGATAAAAACTGATGATGAATTAAATAACTGGCTGAGTTGATAAATGGCTCAAACTTTTTGTTAGAAGCTCCCGATCTCTTAACTTATTAATAACTGCCCGAAGTGGCAATGGTTATGATAAAATGTTCAAGCGGCTTACCTATTGTATTGCGCGAAAAGTATTATTGCGTTATTACGCTTACGAAAAATTTTGAGAGGCAAAATGATGGTCAGAATTTACGTAAAGATGGATAGAGATCATTATGCCAAAACGCGTTCATTTTTTAAATGTGTTTTAAACTAGAACTTACCGTAACCGCCGCCGCCGCCGCCGCCGCCCGAGCTTATGATCTTGATGATCTTCACTTCTGTTGAGAACAATGTTAAAGAAAATTTTAGATGTTATGAAACTAAAATTAGACTAATTAGGAATATATGTCTGAGTTTAATTGTGGGCTGTGTGGTTATGTGGTTAAAAGGAATTAACTAAGTAATTGACATTTTTCTTGAAAGCATATTGTCCCTAACACTATATTCGTAAATTAAAAATAAATAAAGAGATTAAACAATGGTTATTCTTTTTGTTTTATCTAAAACTGCAATTTTAAATTAATGAAATTTTATATTTTGATATTTCTCGAATGTCGTCAAAATATATTTGTGCGTTTGTTTCTAAGGAGCGCAGAAATAGGCTTTGAAAATGTGGTTTAAAAACCTTAAGCCCTGAGTGCTCTGACTTTACTACTACTCATACTTTACAGATCCAAGATCCAACATTTTGGGATATTTTGTCGAGTGAGGAGAATCATATTTGACGTTGATTGAGTTGACTTTAATATGTTAAACTTTCTACTACTCTGTAGTTTATTTCCATACGTGCAACTCAACATCACTATTGTTTTATAAAATCAAATTTCGATATTTATTCCCGGGAACTGATAAAAATATCATCAAGTATCGTAATTTTTCGCATGTATAGGTATTGTAAGTTCTGAAGAGCAATGACTACCTACTATATATATTTATATCTATTTTATAGATTTTCTGTTAGGTATGTAGGTATGTTCAGGAAAATAAAAAAATACAATATGAATAAACATGTAAAGCATTGTCGAACGTTTAGTTCGCACGATTTTTTTTACGTTCGTAAACGAGTTATTGCGGTGATTATGAAGTTCATTTTCGTTACTCCAACTTCAAATGTTCCACAACGTTATATGTGCGGTTGGCTCTACCTAACCGCTTATTGAATAAGTTGATAGCGAGCTGTAAATAAGTTTCTATCTGTGCGAAGGCTTGATTGGCCGATATTGTGATTGTACTTACGGCCACCGCTTCCGCCGCCGCCATATCCGCCACCACCGCCGCCTGACCAACCACCGCCGCCTCCTCCTAGCTTCCAGCCGCTGCTGCCACCGCCGCCGGACCAGCCGCCACCGCCACCGCCGCCGCCGAGCTTCCAGCCGCCGCCACCGCTGCCGCCGCCACCGTATCCACCGCCACCGCCGCCGCCGCCGGACCAACCACCACCACCTCCGCCGATATATCCAGCCTGAGCGGCCACGGCCAACGCTAATAGACACACGAATACCTGCCAAGAAAATAACATTTTTTGATAAATATATGTGTTTTTGAATTAATAGAGAGAATGGGGGTTAAAATGTGATAACAGAGTACTGCCCTCCTAAGAAGAAAAGAAAAGTAACGTTATTCACGAAAGCATAAGTAACATTATATTTGGAAATTGAAAATAAACATAGAGAATAAACAATCGTTATTCTTTTTGTTTTATGCAAAACTCCAAGTTTCTACATTGATTTTAAATTAATAAAAATTTTACCAAAATTTTTCGTATTCTTCTCGAATGTCAACAAAATGCACTTATGCCTTTTTTTAATAAGGAGAGCAGAGTAAGCATACGAGAATGCTAACAAATTCTAACTAACCTAACACTATTTTATTTTAGTTGGTCACTATAATTTTGCTTTATATAATTAAAAAAATGTTTTTTCTATAAGCTTTTTCTATCTTCATAGTCTTTATTTGTAAACAAAGTAATGTACTTGTTGTGTAACATTGATGTCTTGTGTTGTGATTAACAACAAAAAATGAAAGTCACCACTTACCTACTAAAATTTGGTTACAAAAAAAAATAACAAATGAGAGGAGGAAGATAATCAATCATATATTCCAAATACATGACATTTCTTTAGTTCACATTTTGAAACTGGTAATTCAATAACGGAATGGTGTCTCCAGTTATTAAGCCTCTTTCTCTTATGGTTTTGGTTATATTATTACCTGTAGATAGATTATGGTAAGTACCAGAAGGAGAATGGTTTTGGATATGAAGATTTTAAGGCAAAAAGATGGTGAATCGTACAGTTTGACCTTATTTATTATATTTTTTAGAACAAATTTTTAATTCAATATAATAGAGTGCACTAAAAACTTGTATTTGAAATGTTATGTTACCTTCATGATGAAGCTGTGCGGTAACTGCTTGCTGAGGGGTCGGTGGTCTTGCGTTTTATATGTGCAGAAACGTCTCCCACTCACGGGTGCTGAGCTCCGAGTTTGAGGGCCGTGAAGAGGCGAGCGGAACTGTTCCGCGGCCGGCGTACTGACGCAACCCATTGTCCCTGTGGCCACTCTGGGAGCCGTCGACATCATCGCACTTACGAAAACAGGATTTAGCAGGTCTAGTATGAACATTTTCAATGTCAGCAAATGCATTAATAATTACAGTGTCTGGTTTGTCATATATAATTAGCGGATATATACGATTTTTTTTATATAATATATTTGCATATTATACATCATATATAATTTGGTCTGCGGATGTCTTGCCTATTTATAGATAAGACCAGTTCACTCATAGGAAGCAGACTCTAATACCACCATTATAATCAAATTGAACTTTCCTAACGGTACGTAAAGCATAAGTCACACCCAAGTAAGTACCTAAGTCGGACATAAGCTTATGTCATTACAAGAAATTAATCATTTATCTATTGTTCATAACCTATTTGCCTATGAAGCCTCCGGGGCATTTGTATGATATAATGCTAAGTGTACACAGATAAAGGATGGGTTAACAGGTTTTAATTTATTTCTGAAGCGATATTACAAACAGAAACGCATTGTCCTGAACTATACAAATGGAACTGATCCATGCAACAGTGAATTTTTTCAGGAAAACTTACCAAACTTACAAAGATTTATAAAAATATATAGCGTAAATAGATAAAAAGTGCGAGAACGACATGCACTTTAGTTAAAGTTTCATCAAGATCGGTTCACTAGTTTCTGGGATTTTTCGAACTAACGGACTAATTGCTTGCTTCTTCTGTTATGGAATAAATACTTTAAAGGTAGCGTTAACATTAGGTATAGGTAATGTTATGTAGTTTTTATAGAATTATTATTTTTTGTACTTTGTAGTTAGCAAATTTGTATCAAAAATTGGGTAAAATCTCCAATAAATTGATCTTTTTTAGAAAAATAAGATCTTATTTTATTTATGAACTGAATTCAAAAGTTTCAAGCTGTGGTAAGGTTCGGATACACCTGTATATTTGTTTTTTCTGAAAGTTTATCAAATATTATTAATGTGTATAAAATATCTACCTGACGTCTAGTAAGACGTTACAAATAAGTAGGTAATTTAATGTGTAAACTTTTACGTAACTTTTTACTTAAGATATTTATTCTTTAATTCAATTCTTATTATTTTTTGAAACATTATAACAACCAGGGCCGTCTTAAGTCTATTCTGCGCCGGGGTGCGGGAGTGTATCCTAAGACAGTCAAATATCCTATTGTGTATCCTATGACAGTCAAATATCCTATTGTGTATGCTATGACAGTCAAATATCCTATTGTGTATCCTATGACAGTCAAATATCCTATTGTGTAATTGTTTACTATAGCGTTATATTTTTTCATTACCTTTAAAAGGTGGGCGCCCGGGGTGCACCGCACCCCTTGCACCCCCTGGTAAAGACGGCCCTGATAACAACACTATCACAACTTCCTGTCTTTTAGTTTACTGTGCTATTTACATAATAATATTTTTATACTTACGAGTAGGTAAATCTGTTTACTCAAATAGTTGGATTAAGGTCTAACATGATCAACTTATAAGGTGATGTCATCACCAGAAATTGATATATACTCTGATCAATGCGGGGTTATTAAACCTAGCGTTCCTCCCAGCCATCTTCACGCGTTATTACCTAATTGATAAAGGTTTAATCCAAATTATATAATCATTTGTTTGGTAGTTTGGTCCACAGTTACACTCCAATTATTCTTTAATTCTCCAATTAAATCGAATTAGATGTCGTCTGAGTACCTAAATAATTCTTTATGTGGTACAATTATCCGAACCGCGTGCTGAATAGTGACATGAAAAACAATAAGCATGGCCCGCCAACCGCCACTGCACTGCAGACATCTCCACTCCATAACGGAGGTCAAACACATTACCTCTGCTCATAAACTCATCTTACGCAGCTCTTAAAAGAGTTCATGAGAGTGCGTAGTATTTGTAACATAACATAATAAAATAGGGGAGATTTTGAGATAATAGGTATAATTTAATAATATATTTATCTAAATTGTAGAATGTAGATAACATGTATTATGCGGAGTTTACCTATAGATTTCGTACCATGACACGAAAAGGTTGAACTATAACATTCTCAAAGAATTCTTTTTTGTATGCTAGCCATATAGTAAAATGTGACGTTAGTAAGCAAAAATATCTTACTGTCGGTATGAACTTTGTGTGAGATTGTCTAACTAAAAATTTCGTTGCTACATGATCCTGTTTTAATTGAAACATGTTCTAACATCTGATTTTCAAAATAAAGCAATAAAAAAGACATTATTTATTTTAAGATTTCACTAAAAGCCTCAATATCTGGGAATAATGTCAATTTCTCAGATAATGTTGCATATTATAAATAGATAAATTAGTTCTCGATCGACACAAATGTTACCTTCTGAGAATACTCGTGGGTAGGTACAAAGTACTTTTTTTTTAGATTACATCATTTGTATAAAGGTCATAAAATTGATTTTGATAGACGTGGTTCTAAAACCTCTAAATCAAAGATAAGCGTTACTTTTTTTTCTCACCCTGAACAGTGCTTTTTCTAACTTCTCTTTGACATAATAACAATTATCTTTATTGTATATACTTCCATAGAAAAAAAAAAACAAGTATATAACATTATGAAAATTCGTATAAATAAATTTAGGAAAAACTGACGCTGGCAAATAATCGAGGCAGCCTTTATGATAGAACTTGTGGGTCAACATGCTAGCGTTAAAATTTTAAATTAGTGTTACTTTTTAAATTAGTTTTGAAATTTAAATTAGAGTTCATTTCATTTAGTGTTATTTACTATGTTGGGAATACTATAATAACAAGGCTTTGAGAGTCCTTTTAAAGTGACCGCTCTACAGTATACGCACTTACGCTCACGCCTTAGGTCACTTATTTTTTAAAGATGCAAGGTTATGACGCCAAACACTTACCTTTGACCTCAGAGTTTATACTCTTGTATTACTAATTTTAAATATTTTTATTACTTTTGAGTGGCACCTAACCACTACTAGTGACTGCCTATTAGTGAATGATTCAGTATAATTCTATGACAGAGTAGCGTTTAAGTATAATAGATGGAGTTCCGCACTGTAGAATCACAGCCTAACTAAGTGTATAATAGCATTCCTATTGTGTCCTACGGGAACGCTAGGACAAACTAAAATAAAATGTTGCCTTTATTTTAAACAGGCTTCAAATCACAACGCCAATCATAAATCTCGTATCAGTGCGATGTTACGTTACGTTCTTGTGTCAATGCACAAAACCGGCAAATAGGAGTAGGTCCGCAAATAAACTTGTAGTTATGGATGTCAGTTAGAAAGACCCGAATCAACAGACATAAACAAGACAAGAAACATTTCTCTAGCATCGAATCAAACGACCTATTGCCGCCACAGACGTACACTTACCTGTTTACATTTAACGTTAACAAATTAACTAGGTATACGCAATGTGTCACACTTGTTTATTACTACTGACACAATTCTTAGGCGGTTAACCTGCAATTTAGATTAATTAATACCGTCTTTTATTTAGTTTGTATCAAGTTGTAAGAGTCGTTAGTACCATAATACATTACATTTTGTAAGAGAGCATCGGGTAATTTGAAAAGTTAAAGTAAAAAGTTACATAATTAATTATAAGTTAAATAAACAATTACAGAAATTAGTAAATGTTTAGTGAACCTGGGTATAAAATTGAAACTTCAATAATTAACGTTCGTCTCATATCAGCGATATGTGAAAATTTAATGCAACACTCATATCGATGTCTCATATGAACATCCTCACTTGTGGAAGTTGCATAAAACACGTAATAAATACTTGAATTGTAATCATACAAGCAGACAGATATGTTGTGTAACACAGAACACAGAAAGACAGAAATACCTATGTAGATAATAAATAAATACATTACCCGGACTTATCACAGCTGTAGGATACTTATATAATAAAATATTTACATACGCTTCACTTAATGCAAATGTGAATACTTGGGTGCTTATTTCTTAAAAAAAGTATTTTCTACATGGTTGATATATAATATACCAACCATCAAAGAGTAAGAGTCCAATTTTTGAGACCTGCCAGCAATGTTGTATGTTTGTTAAAAAACAGTTTCTAAGATATCAGTAGGCAACAGCAATAACAAACGCTTAAAAAACATTAGGCATTAAGAATTGTTTCATAGATTTTCGATGCAAGTTAATTTGGTACGCAAATTAATTAGTGAATAATGATCTTATACCAGTGTGAGAAAACTGAATCATAACAAAAAAAGAAAGGTGACGGATCACGTGACACATAAATCTCGTATCAAGGTAGCTCGTTTTAATCGTTACACTTTGTGCATAATTATTGCATGAGCAGATTGCTATGTCCGACTTATTGTGTGAATGTTGCGCTCAAATATGAGACGTTGCACTTATGTGATGTAATAACTACCAGTCAGCAACATTAGTGACCATTAGTAACAAAGATCCAGTAGCAATTCCAGAATAATCGATACAGGATAAAGTGGAGAGAATCATTGTTGTTAGCGTAGGTACCTAACCAGGGCCGTCTTAAGTCTATTCTGCGCCGGGGTGCGGGAGTGTATCCTAAGACAGTCAAACATCCTATTGTGTATCCTATGACAGTCAAATATCCTATTGTGTATCCTATGACAGTCAAATATCCTATTGTGTATCCTATGACAGTCAAATATCCTATTGTGTAATTGTTTACTATAGCGTTATATTTTTTCATTACCTTTAAAAGGTGAGCGCCCGGGGTGCACCGCACCCCTTGCACCCCCTGGTAAAGACGGCCCTGTACCTAACCCATTCATGTTATTAGGGACACAAAACTAGCTTATGCTTAAGGTTTCACACGATAAGAACTTGATTTCGCTCGGTAAATCGTCAAATTTAGTCGACTATTATTAATAGTCTTATGTAACTACTTACTGTGCTTTTAAAACTTTTTTACATACTATGACACATTAGGTACTTTATACGGCGAATCTGAAAGTTGTGGAATGAACTGTCAGTCGAGAATGAACTGTCGTTACGATATGTGGTTCTTCAAGAGAGCTGTGAACAGGATTCTGCAAGGTCAGCAGCGCACCGGCAGGCCCCCTGGTGTTGTAGGTGTCCATGGGCAGCGGTGACCACTTACAATTAGGTAGCTCGCCCGCTCGTCTGCCATCTACTCTATCCCCTGAATACCTGAAATGTAGGTTTCAGTTTTAGAGAGACTCTCATGACTGTTATCTTCGTTCATCTGAAAACTCCACACTCTATGTCTCTCCTCATCGCACTGGTTTCATGACTAATTGCTTCGCCGCTCAGGTAGTAAGACTCAGGAATTCGCTCCCCACTGATATAAGAAGGCTACTAATAAAAACAGCCTTAAGAGGAGGAAGCTTTGGGAACACCTCCGTAATTCACAGAGCTAATGGTATTTTTCTAATTTTTTCTTTATATTTATATTATTTGTATGTATGTTCTGTATGGGTATTTAATATCTATTTTTTAGTACGTATTTTTATATATTTTATCATATAAGTATATTATCAATGTATTATTGTTATTTATAGAGATGAATTAAGCTTTACTATTTGAGTTCTTCTGCACCCGCTTAAATTTTTCACATTTAACCAACTGTCGGCTGGCAGAGAATGCCTCAAGGCATTATGTCCGCCTCTATACATTATATGGTGCTTAAAGAGTAAATAAATAAAGAAATGTTGTCATAATACTAGTAGCTGTAGTACTAATTCATCAAACACAATAGAAGCAGAAAATTACTGAAATGTTAGTTCTACTAGGTTGATCAATAAGTTTCTGGAATCGAATACTTTACATTAAATTATAGGAATGCATTCTATTTCATTCGAATCTCAAATACAGTAGAAGTCAGTGCCAAAAGAATTAAAAAAAACGTCACCAATATTTTTTTTCGTTGTTTACATTTGGCGGGAATTTTATTAGTGTGCAAAGTGGAGAAAATCGTGCGGTTATTAAATATTTCTGCCAGAATTTATTTTCAACGAAATGTGTTTTTGAAGAATTGCAGTCTACTTTGGGAGACAAGACAAGTTTGCAAGGTCGGCGGCGCGGCCGCATACCCCCTGGTGTTGCAAATGTCCATGGGCGGCGGTAACACTTACCATCACGTGGAACCGCTTGCTCGTCCGCCCACTTGTCTATAAAAAAAAAGACAATGCCCTGTCTTATTATACAATGACATACTGATGCGCGGAATTTAACCAGGCAGAACTGTCTGTAACGACGAGACTCGCTCTGGCCGCCCAACAACCGCTGCTACTGAAGACAACGTTAACAAAATTGAAGATATTGCTAAGACAGATCGACGTGTGACTATTCGTCATTTAGCTGAGATTATGAAGCTTTCGTTCGGGACAATTCAGTTCATTTTAATCATACTTTAAAATTCAAAAAGGTGGCCGCGAGTTGGGTTCCTCGAATGTTAACAGTTAACAGTGAATGTTAACATTGGTTAACAGACGCACAAAAGAAAACAAGAGTAGACATTTCAAAGCAAAATTTTACAATTATTGACCGAGACCCAGAATCTTTTCGACTACGTTTCGTGACGGTTGATGAAACGTGGGTTCACCATTTTGACCCGAAGATGAAGAACCAAAGTAAGGTGTGGAAAAGATCGTCCTACCCAACAGCCAAGAGATTCAAGGTCTCTGCGTCCGCTGGCAAGGTAATGGCCTCGGTCTTCTGGGATGCGGAAGGTATCATTATGATCGATTATTTAACTAAAGGACAGACAATAATTGGATAGTAATAGGGGTTAAAGTATGAAATTGCCGTTTTATAGTAATAGATACTTTGAATTGACATAAAACCTTCATGGTGTGAGATTTTCGAGTGAAACTTTTTTCACATGATACCTATGAGGTTCTTGTTTTAAAAAAATGTGCAACATTCGATTTTCGACATTCAATTGTTTTTTTTATTCAGCTTAGATGGGAAAGATGGATACTTCGAAAATCCGAGTAATGGAAACTTCGACTTGAAGAACTAACCACGTGGAAGACCGCCCACACAGGTGAATAACGCTGAATTGAAGGAGATGGTGGAAGCCGATCCGAGTCAAACTACCCAGGAATTAGCGGCATGGTTTAACGTTACCTTACCTACAATATTGACTCATTTGCATCAAATCAATAAGATAAAAAAATATGAAAAATGGGTGCCTCGTGATTTGACTGATCTGCAGAAAGAAACGCGTGTTGAAACTTGCGTTGCCTTATTGAATCGGTACGGAAATGAAGGAATATTGGATCGAATTGTGACATGTGACGAAAAGTGGATTCTTTACGATAACCGAAAGCGAAAAATGCAATGGCTGACCCCAGGTCAAACGCCGCAACAATGCCCTAAGGCAAAGCTTACCAATAAAAAGGTATTGGTAACTGTTTGGTGGTCTATTCGTGGTGTTATTCACTATAGCTTTCTCAGGTCTGGTCAAGCAATAACAGCAGATGTTTACTGTGCCGAACTTCGAACAATGATGGCGAAACTAGCAGTGAAACAGCCCCGACTCGTGAATCGATCTTCACCATTATTGCTCCATGATAACGCAAGACCTCACACTGCACGAGAAACCGTTGTAACTCTACAGGAGCTGCAGTTAGAAACCATACGTCATCCTCCGTACTCGCCAGACCTCGCTCCAACGGACTACCATTTTTTTCGTGATTTGGACAATTTTCTATGTGGTAAAAAATTTTCTTCCCAAGAGGCAGTACAAAATGTTTTCACACAGTTTGTCGAATCTACATCCCCAGAGTTCTATCGCAAAGGCATTGATTACGCAACGCAAATATTACGCAACATTGATGAACTTCCGATTAGATGGCAACAATGTATAGATAATGAGGGTAAATATTTGGTTTAAATAAATATGTTACATTTTAGAAAAAAACGAGTTTTAATTTTTCAGTACAAATCAGCAATTTCATACTTTAACCCCTAATATTACGCAACATTGATCAAAAAACTACGCGAGGAAATAAAAAATAAACGACTTGGAAAATTGCGTGCCGGGCTGCTTTTTCATCATGACAATGCACCTGCGCATCGGTCTGATGTTGCAGGCGCTGCCATCCGAACGGCTGGGTTTCACTTGATGCAGCATCCGCTATATTCTCCGGACCTAGCACCTTGTGATTTTTACCGTTTTACCAATTTGAAAAAACACTTGCCACGTATAAAATTTCACGGAGATGATGAGGTCATGTGCGCTGTAAAGTCTTTCTTCGATACCCAGGATCAAGCCTTTTTTTTCCAAGGGAATTGAGCAACTTTCAAAACGTTATTCAGGTGTATTAGATTAGAAGGTGATTACGTTGAAAAATAAATACAATTTAGATATCCGTATCCTAAAGTTTCAATACTTTTCCAAAAATATATTGATTAACCTAGTATTAGGTAGGTACCTACAGTAAAAGTAAAGGGCGTAGTCAGGATTTTATCCAGTGTGGGGCAAAGCAAATAATTTTCTTATAATTTGAATAGAGGTAGTGTAATGCAGAAATTCTGTTACTTATTCTTCCCTAGGCTAGGGGGGACAAGCGCCCCAACCCATCGTGACTACCTACGCCCATGGTAAAAGTTAAAAATGAGCTATGACATTCTAATTTAATTGTTTAAAAAATGCCAGTTTAACCAATCTTTGCCTTTTGCAAGTATAATAGGACTATCATTTTATCAAATGCCTCAACAAAATCGACACTAAGTTTAAATCGATAACTACATAGCCGATTTTGACAAAAAAATGGCTGGTGTTTAAACAAACAGCAAAAAATATACCAAATGAGCCCCAAATCGTAATCAACATAACATACCGTAATATAAGTTATATTTGAATAACTAAAGTAAATTATATATTTTTTACTAAAATTAATTAAAATTACTAAGAATGTCATCACTAAGTCGACGGAGCCTATTTCTTTAATGTAACTACAGAACCTAAAACTAACCCGCTTTTGAATTATTTCTCAATAAAATGTATCAAACCTGCTCGAAACACTACACAATACCAAAGAGAAAATCGAGCCAGTAGTTCCTGAGAACAGACAGACTGACGTTGTGCTTAGAGACATGTGTTATTTTTCCGGTATAAATTGATTAACTGCCTTCCTTAAGTGAACGGCAGTCGCCCGCCGGCCGTTACGTATAGTAACAAAATGTGATCGAAAACGCATTGACTGCATATAAAGTTTTGAGATGAGATAAGTCAAGATAACTGGATGGCGCGAAGGCCAGTGTGGCGTAGCGTAAACACTAATTATTGTGCGGTTCCCAAACAAATGTGGCAATGTCTGCTCATAAAATGAATGTAATAGTAAGGTCACGTTTTACGTATTTTCATTATGAAAAATATTATGATGGAATGGGTTTATAATAATTTATACCAATGCAATATTTAATTATTATCTACTAATAAAATTAAAGTTGTTTAAAGTTTCTTACTCTTTATAAGTATCTACATTATAAGTTTAGTACATTCAAAATAGATACTTATGACACCTATAAATAATTCCGATGGAACTAATTTTTGTGAGTTTTCATACTTCTGGATGAAATGTCAAAAGTCCCCATCGATCCACATGCTGCTAAAAATTATACAGGCCGTCAAACGTTAAAAAAAACTTTTTTCTGAATATCTCGTAAATATGAGATTTTGACTAATTTTTAGCAGTATGCGGATCGATGGGGACTGACATTTCATTGTATGAAAACTCACAAAAAATAGCTCCATGAGAATTATTCCTAGGTTTGTACTTTTTTATGTCTATTTTGACGGGACTAAGTAACTCCTTAACTGTATCTTAGCTAACATAACTGTTACTTAATCAACTGTTTTGTTTAATTACATCATAAGTATACGATCTGGCATAAAAGTGGGGAGGTCTTTGTCTAGTAGTGGGACACAGCTCCAGGTTAAAATAAAAAAATGATTTATACATTGTTATGGAGTTAAATTCGTTAATGGTGTATCGTAGAAAAAATATCTTTGATAAAAATCATTCACACTCCCTTTTTATTTCAGGGACAATTTGTATTACGAATACTTATTAATTATTTATTAATAAGTGGTGGTCGTGCCTGTAATGTTCTGTCGAATTTTCTAATAAATACTTTACTTAAATATAACTTAAACTTAAATATAGTCTTTACTTAGTCTTATAACTTAAATATATTTTACGATAAAGGGATATTTATTTATTGTTGACGGTGAGAGTCAACTGGGGTTGTGGGGGAGAAAATAAAGAAAACGCCGCTAATTCCACAAAAACTACGAGGTGCAGAGAGAGCGACAATCGGCAACGAACTCATATTCGGGCCAAGGTTTTGCCTACTAATTACTTTACATACTAACTGGGCGATAAATCAAGTCGGACTGTGTTGGTAGGATCCCATCTCCTATATTTATAGAAGTGAAATGCCATGTGATCCACCCGTTCCTCGAGGACTTTACCTACTACGATTCGCTTTTCCATATTTTACATACTTTACAAGTTATAAAACATGTACACATCTGCTAGTTATGGTCTTTCACACTAGTTCCAAGTATTTTTTAATTAAAGACAGGAAATAATAGCCCTTTAATTAATCGTAACATTCTATTACCTCGCCCCTCTCTGTGAGTAGGAAGGGCGGTCAGGAGGAGGGCCGGAGAGGGCCTGGACGCGAGTTTCAGGGTGACGTCACACCCGGTTTTTTCTATCTAGTTTGCTGCTTTATGTTGTTATCTGTTTTTCTCATTTCTAGAATAAAACACACAACAAACGTAGTTTTTATTTGTTCCTAGACTATGCTTAAGTCATGGTCTAGGAAGGTGTAGGAAGCATAGTATATGTACGAAAATATAAAATAAATGGAAAGCAACAGGCAAAGTACATAAAGATTATCAAGAATTAAATATACATAATAAGGTAACTAATTAGGGAAATGAAACACAACAAGCAACAATACAAAAATAATAATACTCTAAAATGGTAAATAGGCATGTAAATAATATCACATAATCTCAAAGTAAAGAGGATCGAACTTTGCCTTTTATGTCTCTACTGCGCTAGTTCAAAAGCGCTCCCGACGCTATTTACTTGTTGCGTAACCACATTTAGACAACTCGTTTTTCTCCGAGATTCGGAACGTTAGTACACGCGCACTAAACGTATCACTATGTTATTATTTCGTAGATGCACTGTTCCGAAACTACGACACTTCACGTATGCGCTATTTACACATGTTTATTGCAGTTTATTGTCTAATTTACTTAAATATCACTGGGCACATAGAACTGTCTATATGCACTCGTGGTTTCGTCGTGTACATTTATTTTAAGTAAAAAGTACTACTAAAGTTATCAGTATAATTTCATAAAGAGATTACAGAATAAAAGTCCTTCAGTAGTTTGAGAATGATTATTTTCTATTAGTGCGTGGTGAGCTCAAGTTACGGTAACTCCTAATTAAAATAATTGTATTTATGCGAACTGTTTATATTTTGTAAGTATGCATTTTCCTACATAATATGAGAACCGTACTAAGTAGGTACATAACAATTTATTAACAACAACATCGTTTTAGGCATATCACCGTTCTCTAGACGGGAAATCACATTACACAATGACTTAGGTACGCAAAACTTAGCTTAACGTACACTTAGGTGCGTTAAAATAATTATCTAGTATGTTCTAAAAGCCTTGATGATGTATAAAATTCAATAGCAGAATAACAAAAAAATTGACCGGGTTTCCATGGTCAGACGTTACTAGTCACGACCATTGACTATACAACTTTAGATAGACGAGTAAGAATGAATAATGCTCATCGGTGAATTACGTTGTGGTCACGAGTAACGAAAAAATATCAGAAATCATAAGTGCCGGTACATTATCAGAGATCAAGTAAGTAAAAGGAAGTTGTGTAACCGGGCGGGGTCGTTACGGATTCGCGGACTTGGACAGTCGAGACGCACACAGATGCCTTCTAATTCTAATGATAATAACTTTGACACAAATCACCTGAATATTACACTAGACACGTTAGACAATTTAATGAGTGAAACATTAATTTCCTTCACTCAACAACAAAAAGATAAATATTTACTTAAGCAGGTACATCTACTAAAATTAAAATAATTAATAATAAATAATAATAAATTTACTTCTTAAATTTCCTACCCACTCTTCAAATTCTTTACCAACTCTTTCACAGTGCAGGCTGCTAGGCTTTGGAACTCCTTACCAGTTGACATTAGACGTGCTCAGTCGCTGCCTAGTTTTAAAAGGTAAATTAGAAATCATTATTCCATTAGTTAGTTCCTTTGGATTTCTACTTTCTTTCTTTACCTAATGATATCCTCTCGCTACGTTTTTGTTTCTAACCTGTTCTATTTCGTCCCTTGGAGTCTTTCAATTCCCTCCTATTTTTCTTTAATCTTATTTACGAACTGATATTGTGTGCAGTGTACATGTAGATATGTATGTATGTATTTATATATTATTAAGTTATTTATTATTATATGTATTTATTATACTATATTTATTGTCGATGAGTATATATTTAACATGATCCATCTGTGGATTTCGGTTCTTTTGCACTACCTATATCCCTTTTATTTTTCTCTATCCTAAGGTTGCCTGGAAGAGATCGCCTTAGCGATAAGGTCGCCTATTGTATTCTGTCATTTATTATTTGTGCACATGTAATAACTATTGTATGCAATAAAGGGTATTTATTATTATTATTATTACATCGGTATGAGAATACATCCTCATATCGATGATTTAAGTGTAGGTACCTATATCTGACATACACGTGTATAAAAGATGTTAGAGTACTGAGGAAGTATTAGACCATATCTACACATTTTTCTTATAGAACAAGCGGTCTCACGTGATGGTAAGTGTTACCGCCGCCCATGGACACCTGTAACACCAGGGGGTATACGGGTGCGCCGCCGACCTTGTAAAATCTCACAGCTTTCTTGAAGAACCCCATATCGTAGCTTACACTTAAATGCAAGTACCCTATGTACTTGCATTTAAGTGTAAGCTACGATACGTGAATAATTATAATCATATGATTTTTTAAAGTTGAAATACCATGACATAGCATGGTACATAAACGTCACAGGTTGCAATCGTCAAATTTTTGGGATCTTTATCTAAAATAACATAACATGCCTACTCGTACATGAAAAACTAAAGAAATACACACATAGCAAAGAATAGGTAGGTACGATATAATTTTATTGGGACAAGAATGGGTAGATAACTACCTAGAAGTTATCTACCAATTCAAGCTTAATATGTTATTTGTGCTATAAGCTTAGCACAAATAGTAAAGCTAAACCATTACCTTTCCTTACGTATCATTCACCTCTGGTGATTGATAAATCTGTACGCGATATCCTGCGCAATCTATGACATTACGCTGCTGTTCGAAGCAAGACGGTACATACAAAGTGATGATAAAACTAGCCATACGGACGCTCCAACCTCTTAAGCCAGTAGCGAGATGACGCGACGACGCGCCAGCAATAGTTTGACAAACGGTACACTGACTTTATACAAATATTCCAGATGTAATACATGCTTAAAGGAACAAAAATGTTTGAAGCGTGGTGGGGAACTCTGGGTGTACATATTTTATTTCTAAATACATCGCACTGACTGCACCGAGACACGTTATGATAATGTGCCGAGTGTCATACTACCTTTCGTTGTATCTACTTCTAAAATACTTCAGAATACGAATAACAAGTACCTATTATTTTAATAGCATCAGCTTTTGTCTCTTCCTCTGCTGGATCGGGCCTCTAGCAAGGACCACTATACTAGTGTCTTCGTACCTAGTTGATAATTTTTAAAGAAACTTATTTTAGCATACCGTTCATATTTTTATTGTGCCGGCACGGAGGCAGGTGCGCGTCCTGAATACTGTGATGGTGAGTAATTAACCGAGGCAACTCTGAGTAAATAATTTGCATTAAACATTTGACTTCAAACATGAAATAACGATCCACAGATACCTTTATATGATTATTATCAAAAATATTGTCTAAGTTACGCAGTGTACCTAAAAATATGTCAAATTCTGCTTCTACCGGTATTTGGTTTTCGTGCTAGTCATTTTTTTTAAATAATTTTATGCGTGTATAATTGTAAATAAATAGTGCTTTTAAGGATATAATTTAGATCGTGAACATAAACTCCACACAGGTTAAGCTACTTGACAAATTAGGAAGTGCAGTGACGCAAACGCATGTGCAAATAAAATTACCTACTCACTAACCTAAAATAGACTGCTTACTTTACCCATGATTATTTTATCCTTTTTCATATAGCCTGTTAATGCTGTCATCAGTAATGAATATACCTTTGAATCTTATGGAACATCGTTTTTACCTATTCATATTTTTACAGTCAGGTTTAACTTTTTATTGTTTCTTTTTATATTTATATGCACAAAATTTATTTTTTAATAAATAACCTCATACTCGCCATACAAAATTACCTATACTAGGGCCTCCTGGAATTTTTCCCGTACCACCTCTGTTGACACATAAAAAGACGGACACAAACTACTCAGTTGGTAGGTACTCGTATTGCCAATCGAACACGGGACCTTCCGCATAATACTCACAACTAGTATAGATCGTCGAAATATGATAAATATTACAAAATATGCAGCGCATGTAATAAATAAATTAACGTAATAATAAATTATGTTTGAAGTATAATGGTATTAAGCAACGTATTTACTAAATTTATATTAATAATTTATTTGTCGTTAGCCTGAGCACGAAGTTTACACTCATACTTATTGTGTAGTGGTGTGTAATCAAGACTTCTCGGAGTGTTTTAACTCACTTAATCCTGCTCCGCTGGCGGATCCGATTCCTCTTAGTTACTCCTTAACTCTTTTGATTCACCTACTTAATATCATCTTCCGAGAGCGTTTCATTCCCTTTCCCTAACGGTTGTTGCATAAGCAAGAAATAAAAAAAGGTCTTGCCATCATTGCATCTCGATTTTAAGCCCTCGACAAGTGCCGATGCGCGATTACACTCACAATCATGATTGGCGCCGGAATCGGAATGAATAACAATTCGATGGAACAATTAATCTGCTGCTTTAATGGATAACAATTAATGAATTAATGGATTCTGCTCCGCTCGCGGATTCAACTCTTTTGATTCATTAACTCCGGAGTTACCATCACTAAGTATTGTGCAATACGTAATGTCTCGTTAAGGGCCTATCCCTGAATTGATAATACATTTCTTTATCATTTAAAATAGATAAATGAACCACTTTTTGTAAAACAAAAACATGTAAAAGGATTAAAAGATACCACCATCTACGATTATTTAGTAGTTATTGTACATATGAATCAATAAGCTCAAATGGCAATGGACACAGATGGAACGAGCCCTCGATTGAAGTCTGAGTAGGTATCGGGAAACGTAGTGTGGGACGGCTACGCAAACCAACGACTAAGTTATCGGTAGTGACCCATTGATAAAAGCGGAAAACTGGGGTTGCAAATCTTGGTTGTGGCTTGTGTCCAACAATAAAGAAATACAAGCTAATGGCACGGCAAGCACCTAAGTCATCGTAAAAATACGAGCAGATTTACTTTTTTCTGAACATTTTTTGAAACTATTTACTATTGGCATGTTTTATGTGCGCTAACAGCCTAGTGGTATCTATTCTTGATAATAATATTATATAATAATAGCTTCCATTGAGAACTAACAATTCGTTTTGCGATCTAGCTATTCTGAGTTGTAGACTTAATCTTTCCTAGCCATTTTGCCAGTTAGGTAGGTAGGTACTTTGCGTATTCAGTCATAATGCTATCTAGGCAGCTTGAGATGAACTCTATTTATTATTAGGGTGTTACCTATGAAATTGCTGTTTGTTCATAGTGACCACTTTGAACTTTGTTATCTGACGTTTGGCTTGGAATTCCAAATTCAAATTAATTTCAATTTAAAGCTATGACATTCTTTTACAAAATCACTTATTCATTTGTTCTTCCGTCAAACTGCTTTTCGCTTAGATATTGTTGCGATGCGTGTTTGCGACCATGGCAAAGTTAAAAATTCGCGTTATTTTCGAATATGACTTCTGTCGTGGCAGCAACGCAGCACAGACGACACGTAATAGCGACGATGTGTACGGACCAAACACCGCAAGCGAACGCACGGTGCGTTTTTGGTTTGATCGTTTCCGTTCGGGAAATTTCAACCTCAAGAGCAAGCCCCGTTAACGACCGGAGACCAAAGTCAATAATGACGAATTGAAAGCAATAGTGGAAGCGGATTCATATCAGACCACGTCTGAGTTAGCAGCAGCCTTCGAGGTAAGTGACAAGACGATATTGATTCATTTGCGCCAAATTGGGAAGTGAAGAAGCTCGTAAAGTGGATACCGTATGAGCTTAATGAAAGTAAGCTGCAAACACGCGTCGATGCTTGCCTTACTTTGCTGAACCGGCACAATAATTAAGGGATTCTGGATTCTGAATTGTCACCTGTGATTGGAAGTGGATCCTGTATGATAATCGTAAATGTTTGTCACAATGGTTGAACCCAGGAGACACAGTCAAACAATGTCCCAAACGTAAACAGAGTCAAAAGAAGCTCATGGTGAATGTATGGTGGTCCTGTGCCGGTTTATGCACTATAGTTACTTGAGATCTGGCATAACAATTAATGAAGATGTGTACTGTGAATAACTGCAAACTATGATGGAAAAGGTCGCTATCAAACAACCGAGTCTGGTCAATCGCTCTAGTACACTGCTTTTCCATGATAACGCTCGCCCGCAAACTGCACGACAGACATTCTCTGGCTGGAAACTGCCCGTCACACACCGTACTCGTCAGACCTTGCCCCTACTGATTTCCATTTTTCCAGAATTTGGATAACTTCTTACGGGGGAAAAAAATCAACTCCGATGAGGCAGTGGAAACGCCTTCAGAGAATTCATGGATTCCCGTCCCCAGGAGTTCTATAGAAGAGATATCAATCAACTTCCATTAAAATGGCAAAAGTGCATTGATAATAATGGACAATACTTCAATTAATTAAATGGATTCCGTTCATGATTCTGAGTTAATTGAAATAAAAATGTTAGACATTTTTTTTTTTGCGAATACATAAGTACGAGATAAATGCACCCTCATAATCTGTAATGTAATGATAAGATTTATTAACATTGGCACCCTTGACACTCACCCCTCAAGGGCGTCGTAGGATACGCCACGGTGCGTAGGGGAGAGGGGGGCATAGTGGGGTATCTAAGGTGTTATGGATAATTTTTCAGCTAATAATGGCGTTAGGTTGACTATAAAGGTTTTTTTTTCGTCGTACAGCATGTCTATTATTATTTGGCACGCCATTTTCTATTTTAGTAGTAACAGTTTAGCTAATAGAACGAAATACATTCAAAGTGAAGTTTACCCCACTTTGCCCCGTACAGCGGGGTAAAGTGGGGTACCAGGTGGGGTATTTTTATAGAAATTCTGTCAACAGTTTTTTGTAATCAAAATATAAACTTTTAATTGTTATAAGTTTCTTAAAACAAAATTAAACATTTTTGCTTAAAATTTCAAAACATAAAATGAATTAACATCTTCTTAAAACAAAATTAAACATTTTTGCTTAAAATTTCAAAACAAAATGAAATAATATTAAAAACCCTTGATCATTAATCAACAACGCATATGGCACATACATGTGTGGTTTCGTCATCCTCATCATCTTCTCCTGCGCAAGAGCAGTGTGCCCAACTATTGCACTTTATGCATCGTATCCAACCCTTCGTAGACTGTGACCATAAATAACCGCAATATATGCATTCAGCATCTTCATCATCTACGGTTTCCTTTATCTTTTTTTGTTTTTTGACTATTGTGTTCCTTTTTTTATTTGGTTTATTAGCGCTTAAATCGATAGTTTTGGTGACCTTTCTTTTCATTTCTTTGCTCTCTTTGGTAGCCTTCAGTGCAACAAGCTCATTTTTATAGGGTGATTCTGTAAGGATTGCTGTTTTTCCTCTTCGACTTACAACCCTCTGTGTTGTACGGTTTTCCTTCGGCAAAGGCATAATTTGCTCAGGGGACGTCAAAAAAGAACTTTTTGGTGGATTATTCATCCAAGAACATCCAAGTTGTGGAGAGTCTTGCCTAGATTCCGGAGATTTTTGTTCTCGGGTCGAAAGATTTGTAGTTGACCCTGTCGGCGGTGGTGTCTCGTTAACAGTAAGTGGAATTACGTGAGAGACGTTTTGTGGATCATTAGATGCTTCCGGATATTGTGGATTATTTGTTGTTACAGCTGGCGCAAAATCTGCATCAGTAAAAACATTTCGATCCATAGGCCAGTTCCTGTTGCTCTATATGCATTTATCGCGGTTGTCATCGTGGCTGCAGCTACAAATGCCAGTCCAAATAGTGTTGCCATCTGGAATTGAGTCACCACACGACCTGGGTGGCTTCTTAGCCATTTCTTCACTTCATTTCCATAGTAAGTGCTAAGTGGCTTCATAAAACCTACGTCTAATGGCTGCAGACGATGATGCAGCAATGTGGTGGGAAACATAATAAAATCACTCCATTTTTGCGGGCCACGTCGATCACCTCCAGAGATTTCACATGTGTCGCATGTCCATCTAAGAGCAAAAGTACTGGTTCGTCGTTTGCTGATTCGTTTTTTTTTTATATATGCGAACCATAGCTGAAACAAACAATTGTTTGTATAAATAAATTGATAATTATTAATTAATACGGGGCAAAGTGACACTAAACTCCTTGACGATTGATTACCCCACTATGCCCCATCTAGAATACCCCACTTTGCCCCTACTCGCATTGCAAGATAAAATATTAACAACTACATCTTACCTTTGATTTTAATCCAATTTGTTATTTCGTATTCGTATCTGGTATAGTTTACAGCAAAATGTAGCACACAATCACAAACAAGACATTATTAGAACATACATTAATTATCACACGAATAACAACATTTATTTTTAACAAATACGTAATATTATTACTTTTGCTGCGAGCGCTGCAACCGTCGTCGTGACTGCATGTAACGTTAGCGAAGGTCATACGACGACTAAACACCAATCACAGCGCGTCATTTGATTCGTCGTACAACTGTTTCTTTACAGTGTTTTGTTACTACCCCGCTATGCCCCGCTACCCCACTATGCCCCCCTCTCCCCTATACGCCAATGTTCGATATCACAACGTCTCATGGCATAGACCTTCCCTTACACAAGATAATGGAAGTTTTGGACCATAACATAAACCACCACTTGGTTTTTTTTTAAATCTTGTACACACTAGTTTCTCCAAGATGTATTCCCTTCATACATATTTAAATAGAAACTCAGTGATACGGGCCGGGGTTCAAACCCACGATCTCACGAATGTAAATCGAGAACCCCTTGCTAGTCTATCATCGTTCTATATCCTAATGTAATCTTCATTAACGTATTCGAATTTAAATCATGTCTTGTGCCTAAAACATTATATTTTAAAGGTCTAGTCTAAACTAAGGTCAAGGGTACCTAAATAAAAATGTCATAAGAAGCAAGGGTTCGTTCGCCAAATTCATATCCAACTTAAAAATACAAAAATAATTAATAAACACTCATTCTCATACCTACTCTAAACGTGTACTATTTGGATTCCATCGTAGGTAAAAAGATGGAAAAATCTCTAAAATTCTTGATATAAACTCGCCTTTCATAGTTACTTAGTTAACGCGTAGTTACTTTCATTAATTAAGTTGTCTAAGAATCTAACAAAGTTTTCCTACAAGGACTATCAAAGACCATATGTAGAACGAAAAATTATTTAAATAAAGAGGAGAAACACAATTAAATTAAAGGAATACTAATTAGAATGGAAAAGCTAGTTCACAGATTAGCTCAAAGCCCAAAAATAAGTAAATAAAGAAAATTAGGTGATGCCCTTTTGCAACATAAGTTCAGTTCGAACGAATATTCGTAAAACAATATTTTGTTTGATCTAGAAGCCATTGTGTTTTATTTCTACGTCTCTGGACCGAAAACAAAGAACTCTCATTGAAGTGTGGTGTAACTAATTAATCCGCACAAACAGATTCATCGATAGATTTTAGCGATATCTCTATAAAAAGTAGAACAAAAAAATGTGATCTAGCATCAATTTTGCAACAATGTTGCAAGTGGAGCGATCATTTTACTGAACAGAGAAAGGATACTTGGCTACGATGTGATTACCAAGTCCGATATTGTATTACGTACATTGCATAAACGTAAATTTGTGTGTACATAGATATTTCTGCAATGGGATATGTAGGTATACGCAATGGATCAGTCAGCGAATTTGGTAACGTCTTTTACGAATTTAAACACTTCTAGTGAGTACACACATATGTTATTGTTACACTTATCATTTTAGAAGTGACAAAATTCTACAATTTTACCCACAAAACATCAAACAAAATCCTTATTGAGGTAGTTTATTATAAGTAGGTAATCGTTATAATAGTGAACATCAGTGCTGGATCAAGCGTGTCTAGTCTACGTGTATAAAAAGTAGATCGAACATTTTTTAATGATTGACATTTAGAAAAGGAAGAGAATTGACGACCTCATCTCCGTTCATCGAAGAAGGCTTAGTAGGAACAGTCGCGCAAAATTTGGAGATATGAGGAGCGTACAGAAAGGATTCTGGAGTATCACGAAGTGGCTCTAGAAATAAGACTACGGCTCCCCCGAGTGCCTCTCAGGATTAACATTCAGGATGTCGTTGAGGACGTTAATAGGACACTGCCGCCGTTTTTGGAGGGCAGCACTGGCTTATGGGATACTGATTCGATCCTATTCGACGCCGCTGTGACGGTATGCCGAATAACTGGCGTCCGAATACCTGGTACTCATCGGAGTAGTGATGTAACAGCCTGGCAAAGAAGGAGCGAACGCTCACCAAGATCAGTGTCCTCATGGGCAAACTGACCAGCTTCAGGTCGGTTAACACGAGACCCAGAGTCATGCGCTTTGTCAGGGGAGTATTCCCCGGGAAGGACATTCACATATTCGACCCCGATTTCACCCGAATACTGACGGTAAGTAAGGTACGGTCACCTAAAGCAGAAGATCGCTACTTGGGGGAAGCGAATACGGCGATACTCAGAGGTATCAACAGAAACGTCGTTTCGCGAGTGACCAGACGAAGTTCTATAACGGGGGTGCTCAAACTTGAACTGCTGGCGATCTACCTCAATATTGTTAGACTACGATCGATCGACTCTGAGAGGCTGCAAGTATGTGTGATGCAGGATTGTCGTTCTAGGTAGGGTGTATCGTGGCATAGATATTAGTTTTCCGCACAATATGCATTTTTTTAGTCAAGGTAAGTTTGAGCACTCCATTCTATAAGAACTTGGAGTGCTCCGAAAAACGGGTGAGAGGCCCAAGACCGACAGAGGCTGCAGTCGTCGCCTTTTGGCGAAACCTGTGGTCGCAACGCGTGTTACCCATTCTGAGGGTCAGTGAATGCAGACGGTCGAGAAAGCATATGCTGAGATCATGTGAACCCTATAAGCATATCGGAGGACGACGTAGCTGCTGCGGTCCGAACGGGAAAAGTTCGGGACTAGATGGACTATAGCACTACTGGCTCAAAGGGTTTTGGCGATGCCACACTATCCTCGCCCGGCTGTTTCAGCAGACGCTCGAAGGCAGGACACTCCCGAACCATTTTTTTTGTTTATATTTCATTAGGTTCGCCAACGTCACACTACATTTTCATTCTATACAAACATGATAAATATTAGTATGGTTTACCTAAACATAGGTATGGTAGCCTTTCACAGGAGAACACAGCATTCATATTGCATGCAACATGTTAAGTGATCGTAATAGAACCGATGAGCCGGAATACGTGACGAAATCACTGCAATCGATTAAAATAAACAATTTAATATTTCATGTTACCATATTTAAGATTTTAACAGTAAAGGTATTCAAGCCAAAGAATAAAAGCAACACAAAGTAAAATAACAGAAAAAAAAATATTTTCAGAATTTATCAAGACTTAGTCGCAAGTCCTTTCTAGAAATATTCAATGAACCTATCCCATGTAACATCTAACCCAGCTCCAAACCATAATTCATTATTAACTTGAGTGTACTTTTTCTTTGTCAGGCTGGAAACTTTTGAACCTCCCCTCGTATAGGGAACTCGTATACATGGGCGTCTGTCTATATGAAATGACTATATGTCTATATGAAAAAATAATATGTCTTTATTACTTAACACAATGACATGAAAAATCAGATTTACCGCTTGGGGCGCGGCGCCCCTCTATTGCCTGGCGCTCTAGGTGATCGCCCAACCCTTTATCCGACCCTGCTGAACATATTCGACTTTATGCAATTTATTAAAAAGCATTGATTCCTCAGTTCCCCTGTGATGGTTGGATAAGAAGAGCGTGTGTGGTAGCGAGCCTAAGGAGGGGCCTATATTCATCAGGCACATCACCACACTCGGTATTCCGGTCGTCTCATCCAACCGCTACCGAAGATTTTCTTTCAACCATCGGTTCACTTGACTGGAGGGCTCTTACTCTAATACCGTCTCCACTGGATGACTCGTTTACCCCATAGGTAAACCGGTTCTTCAAATGTAACTTGCCCATTACTTATAGCCAACGGTAGAGACACGGGCTGATTATTAGGTATTTGACACCTGATTTTGGGAAAATGCGTTAGTTTTTCTAGCAATCTAAATATTTACCGTCAGACTGTCTCAATTTTCGTGGAAACGAGGCCTAACTAACATGCATTGTTAGTTTGCACAAGTGTGTGAACGTAATTGCATATACCTACTTAATTATTAGGCAACTCGATGCCATAGCTCCATTATGATTTGCACACTATAATTTAAGGAATCTCCCAGGCAGCCTTTTAGTTTTATAGATTTTACCCACAAAAAGCTTGTTAGCATCATTTGGTGTTGTAAGGATGGCCTATGAGGTAGGTACAGGTAGGTGTAGGTACCTATTCGTATAATAATATAGTTAGTGGGGGAATGAAGGTCTCACGTACCACCCATCCGATCCGTGATCTCGTACAAACTTAACTGCTTTGTTTCGTGCGAATTACGAAATACGTGTGATGTTGCTAGGCATACATAATAATTGTTATTTATCTACTTACTAATTTATTCATTACGGTACGTGAAAAGTGAATTTATGGCAGTAAGCAAACTAGCGTTCTTGACCTGAAAACGGTTATCTCCAATTTTTAAATACCGATGAACATCTACATAACGTTTATTATACATACGGATTTAATGTTACTGTGAACGTCCGAATTAATGTGAATGTCGACATTCGGCAGGTAGGTAGGTAATGTTCACAATGGCCTAATATGTCGATTAATGAAGAAAATTTTATTTATGTAAGATAGATTTCAATAATGTATAAGGTAAATAATTGTCAACGGTGACTGCCGAAAGTCAGCGTGAGATCTTGGTGAATGATGAACTTGTTAACATTAGGTTGACTAAGGTATGAATGAGGCAGCATCTGCATTCACTCCAATACATATCCACTCCACTTCCTCAGAGTCATTTCACTAACCGTTGCATAGAAGAAATTGCTATTGCGATAGGGTCGTTTATTGATTGTTACCCGGATGGGAAAAAAGCTGCCGCCGTTGCCGATGAATATTTTCACCGGGGACGATGGCATTTTTTGGCACAATATTCAATTGTCGTCATCTCCGGTCACGAAATAAATAAATATAATGTACAGTCCATTTAATTATGTTTCATTGCAGTACCAGGTACTCCACCAACGTAAACGCGTACCTGACTCCGACGACGTCATAGATGACAAAGCATTTTTTGAGGGGGAGAATGCACGCTGAAATCCAACAGCCGCTGGGCGCGCTCGACTGACCATGTTACCCCTCTCTCACAGAAGACTACCTTGAAATGTATTGCATTTCCCACTTTATCTTATTTCCCTAATGTACGTACATGTTTCGGTAGCGAGTGAGATGTGCCAGAGCCCATTCCCATCCTATCCCTCCCCTTTCTTCAAATCCATTCTTATATCTCCAAAGGTAGGCAGCGCATTCGGTATCGTGCCAGCGTTTATCATTCTGGACTAATGTTGACATGTATCGCGGATGTCTATGGGCGACAGTATCCACTTACCATCAGGTGGACTGTATGCTCGTGCTGCGCCTTCGTCCATAAAAAAAATTATGGTTAGTATAACAAGCAAAGATCAATAAATCGTAATAAGTTATTTTTACTTCTAATGAGTTTTCTTTAAAGAAATCAAACAGCGTGATGTTTTTATCTATATTTATTATTACTTCATTATTATTAATCATTAAATTTTACAATAGATTTTCATTGAAGAAATAAAATTTGTATGACATGTTTTTTTCAATTATCTGTATGTGCAGCACAAGACAATGTGCATAAGGTCCATATCCAACAGTGGATACTGAAAATGCTGTTAACATATCTTTTCCAAAGTCGTACAGTGTTTGGTCCAAGGCTGAAAAGACTTTCGAAGTTCTCGCTTTTTATTCAAAATGTTCTATCCAGATATTGGTAATAACTGGTACAACGGGACTATCCATAACGATACCATCTACTTGGAGATAGTACTCACCTTGGTGTAGGAAGTAACTGCCTTCCAGACGTACATAGGCCAAACAAATCGCACCGCAGCAAGAAAGGTCAAAGAACATATCGCAGCTGTGAAGAATCGCCAGACGAATAAATCGGCGATAGCGGACCATGTACTCAATGCCGGGATCAATCACTGGATAGAACAAAAATCCATAGTCCAAAAATCCTCTTCACTGATCGCCACTATTTCTCCAAGATTGTGCGTAAAGCAATAGAAATAAAAGAAATTCCAAACGACAATGGAATCCAGTGATTAATAAATTTAATAAAATTAAAACTCGTAATTTTTCGTCTCGACGCTACTTCTGATATTGAGTGTTGTGTGCCGAAACTTTCCGGACTATGAAGACCAAATGCGGGTAGTTGATGAAACTGCTCGCAATTCTCGACGTTGAATGGTCAATTCAATGTTAATGTTTTTATGTGATTTAAAAGTGATTTAAATACTAATGACTTTATATTTATTTTCTTTATTTTAGTGCATTTTAATAAAAGCTTATTTTTAAAAGGTTTTTTTTTATGTTTAATTCATTTATTCCTTTTTAGTGCTCTAAGTCGCAGAAACTTCTCTACGAGCCCAAACACGACGTGTCTATTTTTCGCCGTTGAGGAGTTCCATAGTGTGTTGACCTTCCTGGTTGCAGCATCAGGTCAAGATCATCAGATTATTAAATTGTCATCGGTTTTATATACATATGTAAAATTTTAAGGCCGTAGTACAAGTGGAAATGGGTTAAAATCGACTTACAAGATTTGACCTTAACAAAGTAACAAACGTGTGAAGTTGAATAAAAGCTTGTAATAAAGCAATAAAAAATATACATTTCTTTTAAGATTTCACTAAAGTCTCAATATTTGGGAAACTAGAACCGACATTAAGGTCCCTTTTCTCAGATAATTTCAACAGATGGGTTTGCAAGAAAATTTATTATTCAAAATAAAACTATGCATTAGCTATAAATCTTTATTTTGTATACAAACACTACTTAATTAATACATGAGGTGTTTCCAAACTAGGCATATTTGTCGCTGTATGTGTATAAAGACCGCAGGTTATCTGCTTGCAGGTAGTAGAGACCAATTAATGTCATAAATGTTTGTATTAAAATGTGTTAAAAACGTACAGAGTCGTTCAACATTAAACGTCTAGAACCAATATCAAGTCGCTGGAAGAATAGAAAGTGAAAACAAAGAAAACAGATCTAATTTTGCTTCCAATTATCCGGCGCGGATAATCTGAAAGCAATCAACCTACGGTCTTCATATTCGCACTATGATACTCGTACGTGGGTGTCGATGATCGACACGCTCGTTTATCGCACGCATGCATCCCTGTACGCGCGTATAGCGGATTGAGTGAGATTTTACCTCAAATAATGAGCCGTTCATTAGTAAAAGATCACAAAATATAAATCAGCGAACAAACCTAATCCAATAATATACTCCTATGTCTCCTTTTGCTACTAATATTGCGAATTTTGAGGTGTGAGGGGGTGGTGAAAAGATGCCTCTGGTGACGCATCACACGTACAAAATTCGAATAAACATTGAGCGTGCGTTTGTTTATTTGATATTGCTCAGCATTTAGTGCTTTAAGAGCTTTAGATTCTCCTGTTTTTTTAATATTTACGTAGGTTGCCTGGATCTGATCGCTTTGACGATGAGGCTCCTTGTTAACGACACGGATTTCCTACGGTACGGCGAGTTAGAACTGCCGCCGCTGGAGGTGCTTCCAGCGTATTTTAAGTGCTGTCTTTATGTGTCATTTTTGAGTGCTAACCTGCTAACGTTTATTATGACGACTATCAATAAGAAAATATGTAGGTACCATATGTACAGAATGTTTAAAAATGAAGAAAAAATAAAACGTGAAAGAAAATAAAAATAAGTATTTGATTACTTATTTCTTTTAATTAAAAAAATTATAATTAAAAGAACACAAATCTCGAATCAGCACCGATAAGCGGTGACGTGTGTGTTAAGAAGCTCCCCTAATGGTCCATACAACACTGGCAACGCAGTCACTCCGCCGTAGGTTTTCACGGCGGCAAATCGTGTCGTTAACAAGCGGACTAAGGCCGCCAGTTGTGGGACCTACTTTTCGTGTTACTTACTAAAATAGTCTTTGTAACATATGTAGGTGGATAATAAAGAATTTATCTATCTACGTATCTTGATTGTAAACCAATAAAAAAGAATTCGTGTCGAAACCATTGTCTAATTTTAATTAAAAAAAAGGAAAATGGGCCTTGTTCTAATGTTAATCTAATGTTAACTAAATAAACGAAATAACTATTTTCTCTTTCTCTTCTCGGCGCGGCTGCCGCCCATGTCTTGAAGCTGTTGTTTTAGCTCTAATAGCTGATTGTCTGGCACGTACCGGATCTCCTCATGCTCTATTGCGTGCTCGTGTACGTTGAGCGTGCAGCCTTCGGGTAATGTGGCGCGCGCGACGCGCAGTAGCGTAGCTAATGCCCACGCTGGGACGTCCGACACCTGATTAGATAGAAAAACAAGTTTCAAACACAATTTGCACATTATTTGTTTTTTGGAGCGTATGAGAAGCAGTACTGAGAAGGTGGTGCATATACTATAGGCCTATGAAAATGTTGAGTAATTTTACATTTGATTTCTTTGAAAGGACAGATAATGATAAAGCTCCGAATATAAATTAATATATTTAATTTTCCAAGCGAAAATAGACCTCTTACGCTTTAGAAATGTCAAATTAAAATTCAGCTTTGAAGTGCTCAACATTACCATTGACCGACCATACACATATCAATCAATGTATATCACATGTCTGAGTTTTGTCTAGATTTTCAATGAAGCGAGAATGGTATTAGTATAAGTTCAGATCTATGCCCATAGACTATGAAATAAATTCAGCATAATTTATTAAATATATACGTATATTTTTTTAAATTTATAAGCAACATAATTTAGAAGGCAATAAGATCATAGATTGTGTCATGATAACGAGTATATATGTAAATACATAGAAAATAACTAAACCATAAACAATGTCAAACCTGCACATTTCGTTCATAAACATTGAGGTGATATTCTGCATCTATAACAGTGCCACCGGGTTTAAACCTCACCACTTTCAACTGTTGTGCAGGTGTCGCCCAACTGAAAGAAATCGGACATTTGCCCTAGTCTATCAATTATGTTTTCACATAAACATCTGCCTAGTTATGCTAAGGGATTAGTATACTTAATTCACATGGGTGAATACAGTCAAATAAATTATGTACTTAATTACCTATCGTGAACATACCTCACAAACTAATGAACTGTACGTGATATAAAACACTTAAATATTGTACTAATTTAACTGGACTTAATTCATCTCAATGTTATTTCTATTAAGCGCACAATTTAGTTCATTTTATTCACCCTGGTGAATTAAGCATACTAATCAATGCTAAGAAATATTATTTTAGGAATTTTAAAATAACCTTTAAATAAAATTCAATTATACAAATTGACAAAATACCCCAGCAAAAAAGATCTTCCATGAAGGCGTCTGTAAACTGACCACGTTCACAATCCATCAGTGATGATACCTTGCACAATAATGATAAATGAGACTCAAGACCAAGGAACAACAAAGAGACTCGGCTTGCTTCCGAAAAAGGCTGGACAGAAGTAACTAAGAAGGAGTAAGTAAGAAGGAATCCCATGCGGCATGGGCATGCGGGCGCGCCGTCGACCTTGCAAAATCCTATTCACAGCTCTCTTGAAGAACCCCATGTCGTAGCTCAATGGAAAGACCTCTTGAGGCAGTTCGTTCCACAGCCTACGGGTTCGCGGTATAAAATAGTTTTTGGACCGCATAGTGCGCGACACCTCCGTATCGAGGAAATGCGGATGGACCGCACTTCTGTGACGGGAGGTGCGGTTGTAGAAACCCGAGGTGGGAATTATATTAAACAATTCTTCAGAGCATTCCCCATTGTACAGGCGGTAGAACACACAGAGAGACGCAACGTCTCTCCGAATGCTGAGGGATTCTAAACCGCCCGTGAGAGTGGGATCGTCGACAATACGAACAGCACGTCGTTGGATAGAGTCAAATGGGTCCAATTGGTATTTCGGTGCGCCGGCCCAGAGATGAGAGCAGTACTCCATATGGGGCCTCACCTGAGCTTTGTAAAGCATAAGGAGTTGCCCAGGTTTGAAGTACCGCTTCGCTCTGTTCAGCACACCGAATTTTTTGGAGGCCATTTTGGCCTTATTGTCCAGATGACCCCTAAATTCGACTTTGCTGGAGATGTCGATACCAAGGATCCCGATACTCTCCAAGATCTTAAGAGGTATGCTCTGAAAGCGAGGTGCTACAACAAAGCATAAGGAGTTGCCCAGGTTTGAAGTACCGCTTCGCTCTGTTCAGCACACCGAGTTTTTTGGAGGCCATTTTGGCCTTATTGTCCAGATGACCCCTAAATTCGACTTTGCTGGAGATGTCGATACCAAGGATCCCGATACTCTCCAAGATCTTAAGAGGTATGCTCTGAAAGCGAGGTGCTACAACAAAAGGGTTTTTTTTAGCGGTGAGGTATCCCAAGGTATCAAAAGGTATCCCATATCGTAGCTTAATGGAAAGACCTCTTGAGGCAGTTCGTTCCACAGCCTACAGGCTCGCGGTATAAAATAATTTTTGGACCGAACAGTGAGCGACACCTCCGAATCGAGTAAATGCGGATGGACCGCACTTCTGTGACGGGAGGTGAGGTTGTAGAAACCCGAGGTGGGAATTATATTAAACAATTCTTCAGTGCATTCCCCATTGTACAGGCGGTAGAATATACAGAGAGACAGAATATACAGAGAGACGCAACGTCTCTCCGAATGCTGAGGCATTCTAAACCGCCCGTGAGAGTGGGATCGTCGACAATACGAAGAGCACGTCGTTGGATGGAGTCAAATGGGTCCAATTGGTATTTCGGTGCGCCGGCCCAGAGATGAGAGCAATACTCCATATGAGGCCTCACCTGAGCTTTGTAAAACATAAGGAGTTGCCCAGGGGTGAAGTACCGCTTCCCTCTGTTCAGCACACCGAGCTTTTTGGAGGCCATTTTAGCCTTATTTTCCAGATGACCTCTAAATTCGACTTTGCTGGAGATGTCGACACCTAGGATCCTGATACTCTCCGAGATCTTAAGAGGTATGCTCTGAAAGCGAGGTGCTATGACAAAAGGGGCTTTTTTAGCGGTGAATGCACAGACTTGCGTCTTACTGGGGTTGAAATCCACTAGGTTCAGAGTACCCCAAATCGAGACTAGATCTAAAGAGTCTTCGATTTCAGACACAAGCCTGGCGTGATTCTCTTCCACTTCGACCCGGGGGATGTTGGCGCGGCCCCTGTACAAGGTGTCTCCAGTACTGTCATCTGCATAGCAACGTATGTCACCAATTTGCAACAGGTCGTTGATATGCAGAAGGAACAGAGTTGGAGACAGCATGGAGCCTTGCGGGACGGCAGCGTTAATAGACATGGTGTCGGAGCAGCTAGCATCGATAACAACTCTAGATGCTCCGTCCAGTCAGCAAACTGGCAACTCATTCGCATAATCCCTCGGGTATACCGAAAGATGGCAGCTTGGAAAGCAGCGATTTGTGCCATACCCGGTCAAAAGCTTTCGCAGTGTCTAGGCCTACAGCCAGAGCCTCGCCTCTACTTCAACGGATCCTACCGCCCTCCGCCCTCAGCGTACCCGGCGCCCTCCGCGACGGCTTCTCCAATAATTTTTTCGAACAATCGAAAACCGTCGAAAACCGTCTGTCAACGCTAGAGCATGTGCGCCGCCCCTTGCGCGGGCCGTCCACTTAAGTTTCTTTTTTCTGTGTTTTTCTGTCCTCTATTCTGTTTCTTGTTTGTATAAACTCAACCAAGTGACATTAAACGCACATCTAGTGGAACCTGCTCGTTTAATGAAACGAGCAGGTTCCATATAGAATGCTATACAACTTCATACAGTTTGATGTCAACAATGAAAATAGTCAAACAACTATGGAACCTAAAAAGAAGCCAACCAAACCGCCATCTATTTATGTGGACAAATGCCAATGAAAATTATGACATTAATGTGATGCGCAATGAACAAGTCAGAATCCAACTAAAAACTCCAGAAACATATATGCATCTATTATGAAACAACTAAAATTAAAAGACACTGAGTTCTAACATACAAACCCAACCTTTAACATATTAAAAACATGCACTACTCCACTAATGCGGAAAAAATAAAAAAATAACAAACAAATAGCTTGGACTTACAGTTACATAACAACATATTGAAAATAAAACAAAGTAGAACAAAAAAAACCCTGCCTATGTTCACTGCAGAGATTCAACGATATATACGATCAACGATCAACAGCTATAATAAAGTCTACTAAATTAAAAACTTACTGCATTGCCGTATTACTTTTGGGCCACCTAGACTGAACAAATAGATCCCACAATGTGCGAATTGCCAAGAATAGACATACGAAATCTTACTGCCACAGAAAGCCCAGATGCAGGAAACTATTTATCAACCAACTGTCATAGGAAACACAGATCTGATGACGTTAAATGTGTATTATGCGATGGAGACCACCCTAGCAATCAAAACAACTACCATGTTTACAGCCAGGTAATGTGACCTCTACGAATCCAACATCCATAACTCTCATACAAGACGCAGCTATGCCCAAGCCGCTAAAGAAAATATTGACATACCCCAACTACCCCTCCCATCTCAGGACATTCCAAATCAAACCAACAATAATAATCCAATTAACATAAAAATGATAATGCAAATGTTGAATCAAATAATACAACAAATGTCAACTATGATCAATCTCCTAACCCTCGCGTCAAATCAGCAAAAGGCTTAAATTAGCTACGGATTTTATTTTTGAACTGATTCTGGTAAATGTGACGGGCTGTTGTATGTAATTACCATCTGTGACTACTCACGTTGCAAATAAGTGATTCGATTTGGAATGCCAACGGTTATTCTGCTCTAATTTCAGAAACACACTTCTCAAAAAGAAGTTATTTCAGCATGAAGAGCTAACTATGATACATAAATTTTATCATACAATGCGTCCAGATGGTACAGCACACAGGGTAATAATCTTGGGATCTTGGTAATAATAAAATCAGACATTATGAAATCCAGTCATATTGTACTCAGGAGATCCACGCTACAAGCATAGTTGTGGAGGATTGGTCAGGGCCAATGACAATACCACTCGACCAATTTATTTTACTCGATGTTTCGGTTGGATTGCACCAACCATGGTCACAAGATGACTGAAGAGGCGGGTAGTCCACGTCACGAGTTGCGAGCAGTTTCATCAACTACCCGCATTTGGTCTTCAAAGTCCGGAAAGTTGCGGCACACAACACTCACAATATCAGAAGTAATGTCAGACGAAAAATCGAGTTTTAATTTTATTAAATTTATTAATCCCTAGATTCTATGTCCAGGACAATTTGTATCCATCTTCTCGATTGAAATTCCTGTTTTTTTATTTCAATTGCTTCACGCACAATCCTGGAGAAATAGTGGCGATCAGTGGAGAGGATTTTTGGACTATGGGGTTCTATCCAGTGATTGATCCCGGCGTTGAGTACATGGTACGCTATCGCCGCTATCCGTCTGGTGATTCTTCACAGCTGCAATATGTTCTTAGACCCTTTCTGCTACGGTGAGCTTGAATTGGCCTATGTACGAACTACCACAGCTGCAGTCTATCTTGTGGACACCTGGAATCTGATAGGGTATTACATCCTTCGGTGTCTGTAGGTTTTCCGCTATTTTGGAGGACGGTGTACTCGTATATAGTCTTAATGGAGTATTTTATTAATACTGTTCAAAGTTTGTCTGTCACTCCTTTTAAGCACGGCATAAATGCCCGTTGTCTGCTGACCTCAGGATGTCTTTCCCTACGATTGTGCCGTAGTTGCCTGCCTCTCACTTTATTTTTGTTTCGTTTAAGTAACTCCTGAACATGTAACAACTGATCCTTTAAATGTTAAGGGTCACAGAGGTCTTGTGTTCTATTATTCAAAGAAACAGCTACTGATTGTAGTTGTCGAGGGTGGTGATGTGAGGAGGCATGTAGGTATCTATCGGTGTGTGTTGATTTTCTATACACAGTGTGGGACAAGGAACAATCTTCTCTAACCATTATTTTAACGTCTAGGAATGCTAAAACAATGTCTTTCTCCATTTCGTATGTGAACCTCATTTTTGATGTATGAAATTCAGGTGTAGAATATATTTTTGTACTTCCTATGTACTTCCTTTGTTAATACTGAAGATGTCGTCAACATATCTTTTCCAAAGTCGTACAGTGTTTGGTCTAAGGCTTCTCAGCCTTCGACCAAAAGTGTTTGGTCTAAGGCTTCTCAGCCTTCGACCAAACACTACGATTTTGGAAGCTCTTGCATTTTCTTCAAAATATTCCGTCCAGATATTGGCAATAACTGGTGCAACGGGGCTACCCATAGCGACACCATGTACATAGATCTACATATAGATAGTACTGACCTTGGTATAGGAAGTAATTGCCTTCCAGACAGAGTTCAAACAGAGTAATATAATCTGTTGATAGGTTACTAGAGACCAGCTTATCCTTTATGACGTCTAGACATTCTCTAAAAGAAACATTAGTGAAAAGTGACTCGACATCAAAGCTCACCATGAATACATCCGGTTCCAACTTTAATTCGTTTATATTTTTTTTATAAAATGGAGAGAATTTTTCACATAAGACGATGTTTTCAATACTGCTGCAATATGTTTGGTGAGGTCATATGTAGTGACTTACAATTGGGCACAAGGGAACATTGGGCTTGTGTGTAGGTGGTTGAACAGCTTTATTCTAATTTTGGCGCCAATCATTATTGTACTAATATTAAAATGGAGTGGGGTGATAACGAAAACCGTATTGCTGTAATTGCATTATAGAAAGTAGGCATGGAGCCAAATGCAATTTTTAAAATTCTCCATTGGCTCAAGTGTATCAAGATATGATTGTTGAGAAGGTCGTAAAGCCTCATAACAACACCCTGTTCCACAACAAGTCCTTTTAGCAAGATTTAGCACCAGGTCATAAAGATCGCTCAACACAGGCGTGGCTAGAAAGGAATATTGCCGACTTCATTACAGTTGAAGTCTGGCCGTCATCTTAATACGCTCGATTATGATTTCTGGTCCGTTTTAGAGAGCATGGCATGCTCTAAACGCCACGGTAATATTGAATCCCTAAAACATTCCATAAGGATGGGAGTGGTCAATTTTCCAATGGAAAGTGTGTGTTTCAATCGCAAACTGGCCACAAAGTTCGAAAGATTCATGTTATATTTTTAAAATGATTACCTATATAATTTCTAAAATAACAAGAATTCGTCTAATAAAATGATAATGTAAACATAAAAATATCAATGTTTCCTTTGTAACAATATTTATGGCTAGACTAGGTATATAGTCCACCCAAACATCAACTTAAAACTGAAGAATACAAGAAGGTCTTTTAATCTTTGGGTCACAGATTCTTAGCTAGTGGAGACTACAATGCTAAGCTCACTTACTGGGACTGACGTCTTATATCTACAAAAGGACACTAACTTTTTAAAACAATACAAGAATTAAGTCATAGGGGAATCTACCTGGCCCACACAGGGTGACAAAAATTGTGTGACAAAAGGTATTGCTAGCACATATCTAGAATGCAGAGTTAGCCTGGAGCTATCTTCTGATCACTCACAGGTGATCATTACAATTCACATTAAAATAGCACTAACTGTTACTCCATGCAAATTACATGGTCAAAGAACTAACTGGACCCTCTTTAAGAGTCTTCTATCAGCCTCACTCTCTAACAAGTTGCCTTTAAAACTTGATGAGGATATTGAAGAAGCAGTAGAACATTTTAACAACTGTTTTAACAATATATTAATTATTTTATATAGTACATTAATCCATACATTTAATTTATATTATTTATTACACATACAGTATACAGAAGATGATCACCATAACGAATGTGTCACTGGATGCTTACCAAGCAAAACTGACTTCACTTTCATGGCCAGATGGCTGAATGTCAACATTGGCAGACTGCATCAACAGTTAAGAAATATATGCATCGACAATAGGTTTAATTTTGCCCATGAGCACCTTAATGTGTATGTAATAATAATAAGGGATAAAATGATCATTTGCATGTTCCTGACTATATATAAACATGATTTGAAGTCATAAGAAGCAGATTTCACAGATTGCAACTTTTAAATACACACCATTCATCGACTTGTATGCCCATGACTTCAGCAGATTTGTGTATTTGACTCTGGCATGCTTCTAACAGTGTGTAGTCATAGCCTTTAAGCTGCAAATTTAAACAGTCATATACTGGTTCATCAGGTTCCATACTCTGAAACAATCATTACAAGAAGTTTATTAATAAAATCCATTCAATTAAATAGTGATTTTATAATTATATCTGTGCATGGCAGGAATAATACTTAATCATTTAAATTTACTTTTAAATAAAAAGTTTCAGCATTTCCAACTTTCCATTTCCAAATAAAACATTCAACATTTGTTAGCTTCAGGCAAACCCGTGTCAGTATTAAGTAAATATCTGGATATTTAATATGAAAACACAACCATTCAAACTTTAAGAGCTTTCAACTTTGGAACTCTAACAATAAGATCCCTTTTCTCAGATGTCACATTAATTAATCTCCCTCCATGGTCACCAGCCTTTTAATCATGCAATACTGTACTGGGCCCCTTCATGTACACTCACCGGCACGGAATCTTGGCCAAGTGCTTATCTCGCGATAAATAAAGTTTTAAGTATTTCTAATGAATGTTTGTTATGACGGTATGTTGAAAATATGTTTACCTTTAGTTCAAGAGGGTAATTCATTAGGTTTGAGTGTAGTGTACATTTCTTTTAACTTTTAGTTGAATTTGGTAATTTGGGGACAAAGTTGAAGTCTTAAATTTGGTATTGTGAAAAGTGTATTAGATTACTGCATTTTCATGATTTTGTAATTTAAATTCAATATTCAGAGGTCCCTTAAAACCAAACAAAATGCCCATAACATCAGCTCAGGTTGCACAAGCCGTAGCATCAATCAATCAGGGCCTGACACAGCGTGAAGTAGCTATCGTGCTTAATGTAAATTCGTTACGCCCACACGTCGATAATGCACGCCCACGCATCGCACCTTGCGTGAATGAGTACCTTCAAGAGGTCAGCATTCAGAACTTGCTGGTAGTAGCCCGGACTTAAATCCAATAGAAACATATCTGGGACATGCTCAAAAGAAAGTTAAAGTCAAGCTCCAACCCGCCACAGACACTCAATCAGCTACGAAATTCGAGTGTTTAAAATTCTTTTTTTGTATAAAAGTGCGTGGTCTTAAATAAACTTTAAATTTGTGTGGTAATCTTTCTAAAAAGTCATAAAAAAATAAAAGCGACACATATCGAGCCCACCTACACTTAATTTATTGAAGAAAATTTATTTAAATGCAAGCTACAGCAAAAATCACATGTGGCCAACTTTCCGTGCCGGTGAGTGTATATTGTGCATGAGGGGTGTATGACCTTAAAAAAGGCACTCAGGCCAAGCGGGTTGGTGAGTCCACACTATTAGAGGTGGTGTAGTTGCTCAGGGCTTGGGTAGCAGCTTTGATATCCCTGTGTTAGTATTGGATCTGCATATTCATAAAAGCAATGTCTGTGATTATGCCTACAATTAATATCACATAACTCAAGAGCCACTAGACTAATTTCAAATTAATTCAATAACAAGTTGCACATATTTAAGTGGTGCCAACACCAATGAAGGTAGGCTTCAAAGCAGTAGCGTAAATCTCATACAAGAAGACAATCATTGTATCATATAAGCAGAAAACGGGTATTGGAAACTTGTATAACTGACTAATTAACTAACGTACAATTTGTATTTACTTACAATAAGATAATCTGGTTCATACAAATCACTCTTGAGCTTTTTTTGTTGCCATTGTGTTGGGATTCTTGCAATACCTACTAACTTACTGGACTTCGCATAATTATGCAATTTCACCTGTAAAATAATTATTTCTGTAATCATATTTATTACTGATTATTCCGTAGTTCTACACATACAATTAACTTACACAATTTACTAATCTTCCAAACATCTTTTTCATATTACATAAACATACATATTATATGTAGCCATAAATTAAAGGAATAAGATGATACAGAATTAAAGGTTATGATTTTGACTTTTTGACAGAGAGTCATTTATAAATGTGACATTTACAATTACGTTCCAAAATATGGGAAAATTGCTCATTAACGAGTAAAGTTGAGTTTTTGGTTGATTGTTGTAAAAAATTGCGTTTTATTTGCATTATTGTAAAGAATTGTTGTGTATTGCGGGATTTGTGATTTAATAGTGATAGTCTATTAAACTTCAATGTGCCTATTGTTAGTGCATAATGTTTTTGATATTGAAATAAATGCATTTTTTGTGTTTTTTCAAGGAGTTCAACTAATATTTTTATTTATTTTTTCTGTATGACTAAATTTTTGTGGCCCTAATGGCCTTTCAAGAGTCACCAGACACGTATGGTTTAGGGTCAGCGCAGAAGGTACTCAGCCAGGAGCAAAGAGTGTGTGCAGTAACGAGCCTAAGGGGTCTCCCGCCGGTAAATCGGCGGAAGGAACGGACCTCGGCTTAAGGCGTTGCTTTGGGAGGGTACCGTGGCATCACGACTCGGTGAGAAGCGCCCAGGCACGTGGCGATATCTGGTAAAAGTGTTGGCTGAAGGCCGGTGTGTGTTCACGGTGTAGCGAGGGTGACGACATCGTCTACGGCGGCGGGGACGGTGTATATGTGAAGTCTGATAATGTAGTGTAAGAACCGCATTGGCAACAGTAATTGGGTCGTCGGAGTCCTCTAAAACGTTCAGAAGGAGTCCAACTCTTTCCTCGGTAAACCTACTATCACTGAGCTACTATCACTACTATTTACTGAACGACTCTTACCTCGACGAGACTGGACAATGACGTGATTCTTTATTATAATTTGCTGTGCACCAGTGTCCAAATAAGTTATATAAAAAAAATCAACAAAAACCAAAACGTCAAGAAAAGGTTTTGTCTATGGGTTATGTATCGCTCATATTGCTCACGGCTCACAGGCGTCAATGAAATGGATAGAGCGGTGTAAATCTAGAAATTTTGAGATATTTATTTATGTACATCTGTTATATTTCTGCACCGTCTAAGTAAATGGTGGATTGTTTAATTTTGTGAAGTTTTCGTAAAGGACATGGCGTCAACGGGTAGTACACCGTTTCCTAAATGGCAACTGGCCATTCTTCTCGGTGCACCTTTGGCCATCGGCTTAGGTTACCTTTATCTAAGAAACCGATTAGAAGACCCCGAAAATAAAAAAGTGGCAGAGTTGAAAGCCAAAACTACAATTTCTTTGGACAATGAGGAAAACGTCACTAAAGCCTCAGAGAATGCCATCGAACGTGCTATGAAGTTGAAAGGTGCCGGGAATCGCGCATTCCATGCAGGCGAGTACGATAAGGCTATTGCTCTTTATAATGAAGCGATCGAAGCATGCCCCCCTGACCGTCCCGTCGACTTGGCTACGTTCTATCAGAATCGTTCCGCATGCTACGAAAAACGTGAGATGTGGGAACAAGTGAAGGAAGACTGTACCTTTGCCCTCAAGCTTAATGAAAAATATGTTAAAGCGTTCTTGCGACGGTCGCGTGCTGCCGAGAAAAGCAGTGACCTTGTACTGGCACTGGAAGATGTCACTTCAGCTTGTATTCTTGAAAGATTTCAGGTACAAAGTTCTCTAGTCAATGCTGATCGCATTCTGAAAGCTCTGGGTCGCCAACACGCCCGCGAAGCGCTAGCTAAGCGCCACCCTGTCATGCCTTCTAAACATTTCATAAGAACTTACTTCTCTGCTTTCTCTGAGGATCCCATTGCTAAGCTCCAATTGGAGGATAAGGCCACTATTGGATTTGTTAAAGCAAAGAATGCACTCAATGCTCAAGACTATGAATCCATTGTTGATGCTTGCACTGAAGAATTAGATGCTAATGGAAAGTACAAAAATGAAGCTTTACTTTTGCGTGCCACCTTCTATCTGTTACTGGGTAGACATGATGAAGCACAGGCCGATCTTGGAAAAGTTATTGACAGTGATGCTTCTACTAAAGTTAAAGTGAATGCTTTGATTAAACGTGCATCATTATACACACAACTGGAAAACACTGAACATTGCCTAGAAGATTTTGCTCGTGCTGCGCAGTTAGACCCTAACAACTCTGACATCTACCACCACCGTGGGCAGGTGTACCTGCTGCTAGAGCGCATGGATGAGGCTACTGCGGAGTTTGCAAAAGCTGTAGAACTTAATCCTGACTTCTCCATTGCTTACATCCAAAAGTGCTATGCTGATTACAGACATGCACAGTTGAATAAAAATGTAGGAGCTCTAGCTCAAGTCAGAGCAGACTTTGAACGAGCATTAGAGAGATTCCCCAGGTGTGCTGAAGCTTACATTCTGTTTGCTCAAGTTTTGTCAGACCAGCAAGAGTGGGGCCGTGCAGAGGCTCTGTTTGACTCTGCCTTATCAGTAGACCCCAACAATGCTACATTATATGTTCACAAGGGGCTTGTCCAGCTACAAAAAAGTACTGATTTTGACAAAGCTGTAAAACTTATCAACAAAGCCATTGAGATGGATGATAAATGTGACTTTGCATATGAGACACTTGGAACCATTGAAGTACAGAGGTAAAATAACATTTTAAATACTTATAAACTAATTAAACTTATAACTATAAAGTAAATCCATTGAGCTATTATCACAGGTTGAAGGTTTCGGCTTTTGATGTTTGCCAACCTTTACCTTACTTTCTTGATGTTATTTAAATAAGTGAAACACAACATAGATGAGACATCTATCTATTCTCTTAAGTGAGATATAGAGGGTGTGTTTTTAAGTTTGCGGAATGGGGGGTAAAGATTATTAAAATAAGAAAATTAAAATACCAAATTATTTTTCTTTTTCAATATATTCACCTGCAACCCTAATACATTTTTCAGATCTTTCAATTAGCTTGTGTATGCCTTCAAAAAAAATTTTTTCTCTTTGTCCTCAAAATAAGCTGAAACTGCATTCTTCACTTCTTCATCGCTAGTAAATTTCTTCCCACATAGTTCTTTTTTCATTTTTGGGAACAGGTAATAATCACAGGGAGCCAGATCCGGACTGTATGGGGGATGCTTTAAAATATTGAAGCCCACTTTGTGCAGGGCAGCCAGTGCAACACGACTTGTGGACGCATTGTCGTGCAGGAGCAGGACACCTTTTGTCAATTTTCCCTATCTCTTTTCTTTTATAGATTGTTTCAAACACTCTAGGATTGAAGCGTTATATTCTACAGTTATTGAAGTACCCTTTTCCTTATAATCGATGAGCAGGATTCTGTCTGTGTCCCAAAACAACGTCGCCATGAGTTTCCCAGCCGACTGTGACACCTTAAACTTCTTTGGCAGTGATGCAGCTTTTGTATGCCACTGCATGTAGTCTTGCTTGGACTTAAGTTCATAATGGTGAACCCAAGTTTCATCCCCTGTGACTATTTAACTCAACACTCCATCCTAGTCTTCTACACAGAGGTTCAAAAACGCATGCGCACACTCAACGCGCTGTTGTTTTTGCGGTGGCGTGAGCATTCTCGGCACCCATCTTGCGCTGACCTTAGTCATGCCGAGGTGGTCGGAAAAATTTTAAAAATGACTTTACTGGATAGTCCAACCACTTCTGCATTGCACTTCAAACAAGCATCTTCCAGTATAAATTTTTCAACTTTTTGAATAAGTTCTGGTGTGGTCACCTCGATAGACCGCCCAGGCCGTGGATCGTCTTCAAGTGAATCCCTGCCTTGCTTAAAGAGACTATGCCACTTGTAAATCATAGTTTTTCCTGTACAAGAGTCCCCGTAAACTGATGACATCTCTTCCAAAATGGTTTGAGCAGACTCCTTGCTTAGTAAGGAACTTTATGACAGCGCGTTGCTCGATTTTCTCCATATTTAATGTTTTCTTCCCGACTGAGTTGCGTGATCGTCGATTGCTCAAAGGTTAATGACCCTATTATGATGAAACCCGGTATTTATACTAATAGTGAGTCACTCAGCACAATAGGGCTTAAGATAGACTCTGAACCACCCTCCAACCCCGCCGTTCCGCGAACTTAAAAGCGCCCCCTCGTAAATCATTAGCCTCTCCTAAATTATACTGGTATCAAGTGCATTAGGCTGTAACAAAGTTGTTCTTACCCTAGCCAATCCAACATTTATTTCTTTATTTACTCTTTCCGCACTATATTGTACACAGGTAGACTTAATGCCTTAATTAAGGCATTCTCTACCAGTTGGTTAAATGTGAAAAATTAAAGCATGTTGAAGAAATTAGACACTAAAGGCCTATACACATGGTCTATATTATTGCAGCGATACAATCGCGACTGCAATGCGTCACTTGTCATTTAAACAAATATTTTTTGATTGCATTGATGCTAACGTGCGCCAGTAATTATACTGTAGCACATTTATATTTTTCAATTGATTCATCAGCACAATCACATCAATTATGTTATAAGGATTATGTTTAGTTTTTAAAAGAAGTAATAAATTTGTTTAGACCAGCTGAATCCAAAACATCAATCAGTTTCGTCTTTAACGTTAAATAGAAAATACCTGCAGCCTCTTAATAGTGAAGTTCTACTCCTGTCATGAAAATAACAAACTTTGCTTTACAACTTTTTTAAATTTATTAGTTTTTTTACAGATACATATTAACATTCCTAACAGTGTAATATATTCTCTGAAATGAAAAAACAGAGGAAAGACTACAAAAGAGTAACAAGGAAATTTTAATTTAGTTTTAATAATAGAAAGAAAGTGTTGAGACTGTGCAGCTATGTTTTATTTAACGTTGTATATGTACAGAATATAGTGACAACTAGTTCCAACTAGTCTTTTTCTAATAATGCCATTCAATGGCCCACACTAGGATTCCCCGTGTCATTGGTCTAAAGACACATACAGAGACGAACACACTACCCACAACTAAACGAATGAATCTCCAAACATTTGTATTTAAACAAATAAATGTGGAGTGGGAATCGAACACAGCTACCAGGGCCAATTGGTTGTCTATCTAACAATATAAGAATTTAATAAAGTACATTAAAAAAATATAAGTACATACTAGTTTGTTTTGAAATTTTATTGCATATTGATTAACTATATTGTAAACAGTACTTATTAGAAAAGGCCATAATGAATGAATGTAAAGTTGTAAAATCAGTGTTACATTATCAGTCAGAGGACAGCAACTACTGAAAGTGAATGTTGTGGCTCACAGCCAACATTAATTTAGGACTGACACACCCTAATTTTCTTATTACATACACTTCATTCTTTTTGTATATCTAAATTTGAAACTACTTAATGTTGTTATGTGACACATTAATCCATTTTTAGTAGGTGCCTATTAGGTAACAGTCAAGACTTGAGTCTGTTTCACTTATCTTTGATCTGCACTATCAGCATTTTAAAAATTAAGATAAGTGTGTTATTTTATTGAATCCTTATGATAAATTTGGTATAGGATCATGTAACTTTACAAGTATTATTGTTATCAGTGCATACTACACACCAAAATTTCGATAAAATTCATTAGAATCAGTAATAATGACTGTGCGCTGTCAGCTGGCTTTAGAATAACACCACCCCATCTCTTTCCCCAGGTGTCATAAAAGGCGACTAAGAGATAAAGTTACTACCACAATTAGTAAGACAACTACAGTACTACATAAATATATGGATTTGCCAACCTGCTTGGCCATCGTGGCATTTTAAGGCTGTCCATCCCTTGTGCACACGACAATGTGGACATGGGCAGGCCCATGCCCAGCAGTGGATGATAAAAGGTCTGGTTATGGTTACAATAGTAATACAATATGAATTCATAACTGTTAAAGAATATGTTTAATTTTCAGAGGGAACTTGAAACGTTCACTAGAGCTGTTTGAAAAGGCGATAGCACTGGCCAAGACGGAACTTGAGATGACACATCTGTTCTCCCTGAAGGATGCTGCAGCTGCACAACTGAAAGTGTCAGAGCGCTGGGGACTCGACTGGACTGTGAGCTAGGCCTCCGCCGTCCTTTCGCCGCCGCTCGCACTTATAACGAGAATAACACCTGGCTTAATTTATATATAGCCAGGCTGAAATGGTGAAAACATTATTTTATCGCAAATAGAATTTTAATCACTAGCAATTTTTAATTTTCATTCTATACCCATAAGGATGGATCGGGCGCTGTAAGTTTTTATTTTGTCAGCATCGGTGTCTTCGCAAACGAATGTTACCTTATTGTAGATGGCGCGTCAGAGAATTGTGTGTATATTAAATTGCATACAATTTAAAATGTGTAGGCTAAACGCATCTAACCTAACACATACTAGTTAATGTAAATAATTAAAAAATCTATTCTAGCACACTAGTGATAAATTAAACACTACAGTTTCAATCAGATGCTATTCTCATTGAGGACGATATCAAGGCACAGCCGCCGCCGACTGCTGTCTCGTAACATCACACCAGACCTAGCAGACAAATTCAACATCAAGTAAGATGCTATATTTCTGTATATAATATCTTACTTGATGTTTATATTCACAAATCTGCTTCCTGTGTAGAATGGACGTTTGCCAATAGTATGTAACATTCTAGGTGCACTATGTAAAATTACGTAAATTTCGTTTGAGATACTTTCATAAAATTATTAGTATTGTAATTTTAACTTACAATTACATAATCCTAACTTTGATATAGCCAGACTAATTTATAGATAATGGCAGTACGGGCGAGTTAATAACACCCACTGTTAGCCTGTTGTGGAAATAATTTATAATATCTATCTTTCTAAAATCATTCCTTGTAAATGAAGATAACATATTATATGCTTTAAATCGTGTACTTCATATCAAAATTTGGCCCAAATAATCCAGTAAAATTGGATTATTGCTATAAATAAATAAATCATTATTTAACAATATATATTTTATGTAGAAGCTCCGTTTGCTTGTTAACTAAAATTATTTAAATTCTCATTTCAAAAAAAATATATAGAATAATAAATATGTATATTGCATTCGTCTTTATTTATTATTGTTATTATGTACTAATTTGCCAAATTTGCGATAATATCAGAGTCCATTTGCCTTCCGGCAAAGACTTCCTGTGACCTCTTTCGCTTGACTCGGGTCTTGCACCAATCGTAATCCAGACATGGATTCCTTCATTATAATCTCATTACCTTCTGTTTTGTCTCCCTCTTAGTCTTCTTTCATGAATACCAGCTTGTGACAACAAATGTGAATACTGTAATTACAAATGCTTACTATTATTTAAATCCTGAATCTTTCTTAATACAAGAAATGGAAAAATCCGAAGTAAGAAAGACCATTAAGTTAACTCTTGAGGTGAATAGTTAAAGACGAATTAGAAGAAACTTCAGAAAACTAGCAAATACAGACTACATTTGTCCAAAACTTTAATAAGTTTAATAATGATAAATATTAACATAATTACATCCGCTCAATTTTAGTTGAGTACACATTTTCTTTACGACTTTTTATATCTTTTAAAAGATTAATCTACGAAAAATGTCACAAGCCTTTTTTGTTGAAGTGTAATTATAATAAAGCTTTCTCTAATTTCTTTAACATATACCTTTTTGCGGTTTAATTTTACTGGGCTATGAAGCTATTTATTAAATTTGGAATATGCGGGAGGAAATAAGTATATTTCGTCGATGATACTGCAATACCACGTAATGAACAGTATCAAATACCGCGAAACTACAAAAGCAGCAAAAATGATATTCACGCCGTCAATATATGTAAGTGATGATGATTGGCTTCGACTTGTATCATCAGTTGTATGCATCACTAATCAGAACGTTTAAAATCAAACTTAGTCGAAACCGTGAGAGTAATATCTAACGAAAAACGATCTTAATACTGCGTATCTGCGCAACAATTGTAGAACGTGAGGTAGTTTCTATCCGTTTGTAAGTGATTTTTTAAGTTTACTACTGGGTACATTGTCTAGTAAACACTTACAATTAGTTAAATATTATCAATATAAAGCCAATATATAGTAGTTCATACCAGTTTACGATAAAAATAAATATACAACTTTTTTTTTGCCGCCCCGTAAGAATGGCCTTGAGGTAGTTACGCGATATTACAGTATCACCAACGATTTGTTATTTATATATATCACATTGCAAATATGCAGATGAAAATACTTGAAAAAACTATAAATATGTTTAGATTATAACTCAGATTATTTGCAACAATAGACTGAGCGCAATAATGCACATAATAATTACTCTGACACTAATATTTTATATTTAGCATTTATATTATTATTGTATAGTTACACTATTATTTCCTTTTGAAGCGTAAAGTCAAACAGTACAATAATAGTTTTATTTATTCGCTTAGAAAACAAAAAAATAGTTAATATGTAGGTATGTTCGCTCAGTCTGTAACGACCATTAACCGATATGTAACTAAGTCAACACTTATGTTTGAATATAACATATGAAGATAATGCTTTATCTTTTTCAATACTAATAATATTTTTACGTTGTGGTACCGATTGTACATTGTAGGTATCTAATGGACTGCTTTGAAATGCATGTAGATGAGATACTATTGTATGTAGTGAAATTGTTAGTAATTCATGCCCTGTAACGTTATAGGGTATTTAAGAAGGGCAAATATGGGTTATCATTACCATATTTATTAGTTTTGAGTCCAAGGTCCACACGATTCACAATCGTTCCAATATTTTAAAGTGCTGAACAGTATTGTAATGTAATGAACGATTGTAGATCAAAATTTATGTATGATGTGATGAGTGCGCCTTGTTGAGGTTGTGCGGCGGCGAATGCGCTCGCTCCGGGTGCATCCAATACATTTGCTTGGAGATGTATAGCAATAAATTGACTATGAATTGATAATTATTTATATACATTAATGATAATCTTTATTGATTTATTTTAACTTTTATATTATAATTTTTGCAAAATAAAAAATGACATCATCTCTAGATTAAATGTTTCGGGTGCAACCCTTAAATTTGTCAGTTAGGTAGTTGTGAAATTAGAATTGCTCGCAAGATGTTTCTATAAGAGTTGTTACCTCACCGATAGTAAATAGTTATCGATTTATGAAGACTTCGAAATATATTATTGAAAATAATTAACTTTACATATTATTTATTTAATCACTTAATAGTCGCAGGTCTAAACGCAATGTACTACTCCACCAACATAACTGTGTACCCGCGTGGAATGCGTGCCCCCTTACTCCTTCCCGCAGCTATCCCGCGTCGCCCTGTGCGCGCTTGTCGCTCACTCGCAAGCACCGTTGGAATAATAGGACGCACGCGTTCGCTACATCGTAACATTTTTAATTGTTAATCGTTAGATTTTCGGTTTGTTGCCAGGAGTAAAATCATACATATTAGTGAAAGAAATGTTATTCCAAAAGTGCTGCCTTATTTTGAAAGCGTAAACGGAATGGTTGTTCCTTATACCTGTTGACCAGGTAATTAAAAGGATATGCGCGGCAACGAGAGTTTATAAGTGAACTATAATGAATATAAAGAATCTTCCACTTTACCAACTACATCGGAACAATCAAATGCAATAGATCAAGATATGGAAGAAACAACTTCTGCTCCTTCAATTTCTGTTCAACTGACTACTCCAGGAAAAAACCTAGATAATTTCATGATATGTGGTAAGAGAAACATTGTTAGGAGTATGTACAAAGTACAAAAAAAGGTGCCCACTTTGAAAAAAATTCTTGCCGCATCCAAAAGAGATGTTAATTTTGCCGCACAGCAAGAAACGTTAAGAAAAATATTGGTGACTAAATAAACAACATTAAATAAAAAAACTGCTCGAATTCAAACTTTCTGCTTCCTTATTTTTTTCAAAGCAATGAACTTACTCGGCTTTTCTTCTGTGGTTCAAATTCATGAATTCAAATTTGGAACAATAGCACACCAAAATGATGGTGAATATGCTTCAAAACTGCACAAAAACTTTTGTCTTTGATCTAACATTATTTTTGTTTCAGGCCTTTATATATAAAATGCAGGGTGGCTCAATTCAGGTCAAAAATACCGGGAGTGTATTTTTGAAAATAATTCACTTAATCCCAAAATAGCGGACAAAGTCGCCACGTTTTACGCCATTTAAGACGATTGAGAGATAATGGTACTCTCGGTGCAGAGAAAAAGAAATTGTATATATTGACGAAACATGGGTTTATTCTCATTATACGGGAGCAAGTGCTGGCAAAACGAAGTTGACTGACTAAAAGAAAAGAGCGTGGCGAAAGTGCAAATTTCTCTATTTCATTCGTGGAAGAATTAGAGTCGACAGATACAGATATGTGATAAAACATATCATACAAATTTTATTTTTTTTAATTTAAGCTATTGTGAAATTTCATGATTAATAATAATGAATAAATATAGATATGCATAAAATCACCCTGTTTGATTTCTTTAAAAGAAACTCATTATAATTAAAACACTTATTACAATTTATTGATCTCTGTTTGTTATGCTAACCATACTACCTCTATGACGTTATCGGAGTCAGGTACACGGTTACGTTGGTGGAGTAGTACTTACTTATTATAACGTAGTGTGTCAACTGTACCTAAAAGTAAAATTATATCAATAGCCTACATTCAATGCTAGTAGGTCATGATCTTTATTTGAACGTCATTAATGAAGTTCGTATTTTGTGTTTTGCGACTGTTACTTATTTTGCGTGTTAGTAATTCTTTACTGTGTTACAATGGAACATTTACTAGTCAAGTATATGGAGAAGATCCCATCTTGAAAACAGGAATATTTAAACTTTACCGAAAAACTATAGCCAGAACTCGTTGCTCATCAACTATATTTTGCCAAGGTAATATAATAATTGTCTAATCTTGTTTATCAAATGACGGAGATGTTATTCTCAATGGCGTGAAATAATGTGAACAGTTCCCTGCAGATGCGTTTTTCTTTAGTTTGCATTAATATTAAGTACGTACATTTCTGTTCTGGTACTCTAGCTCTTTGGTATAGATGTTGACAATTTTTTGTAGGACGAAATTGTGGAAGGTGTAAATTTCAGAAATAATTACAGAAATGGTGAGATAACCAAGGAGACTCGGCCCGGTTGAACTTTTTCTTGATTTCTCAGCTTCATTTGGATTTATACATCACTACCGAAAAGACCAAAATGATAGCTGTAGGTAACACTGAAACACTGATAAGTTACAGAAAATGTTTTATAAAAAATCTTGAAAAATTGTGATTTACTCCAATTGAAATGTCCAATTGAATCGTCATTTAAAGTTTTGCGCACATTACAGCCGCGTCTCGCCGCATCACGTCACACTGCACATTAGAGACGCGACGGACCGCAGCTCAATGCTATTATTTAAATCAATTAACTGTTGACATTCAATTTTTCACCGCATCGCACTGCGAATAACTCTCGAATTACATCCGTTAACTGCCCCGTCCATCGCTGAGGCGATTCGCCAGTGCGCTGAGCTGCGGCACGATGCGGCCTGCCTCAACTGTGCAATAGTTTATACAAAATGTATGAAAATGATTCAGGAGGACTTTTGCAATGTTATTCGCTGCAGTGCGGCCCGCCGAAATTTCAATACAATTTCAACACTCAATTTAGTCGAATGCAATTAGGTTTTTATCTCGGAAGCCAGTTATACTGAATAGATTTGTATTCCTACATTTTTTTCGTTGTATTTCTAAGGTCAAATACTAAACGTTTACCCTTTAAAAATTACCTTTAAATGTTTTTTACTCAATATTCAATAAGTTTTGTCGTGTGTTCGTATACTACTTTATTTTTTCAAAGCACCGTCCTGGTCAAATAATACGTTTCCCCATAAGCTCAAATCTCTCATTAATCCAACCTTCCCATTGTTCTTTGGGAATTAAATAGAGTTCTTTTTAAAACGTTCCTATCAACTGCTCCTATGTTGAGAATTAGAGAATTGAGAATGAGACGGCCCTTTATGCACATTTTCACAAAGGGAAACAAACTGAAGTCACAGGGCGCGAGATCGGGACTGTATGGTGGATGTTTCAAAACTGTAATTCTGGTCGCCGCGCGCCGTCAAATAGTCAGTGGTAGCGGGAGCTCTTTGAGCTGGCGATTCGAGATTTGAGACGCGTGGAACGAGTTTGGCCGTCGATTTTATAACTCTAAACAACCGAGGCAGACCAGTTCCAGTACATCATGAGCTTGTCACTGCCTTCTGTCCAGAAAGCATAATAGGTTTTGCTAGACCTTGTTTATTAAAAAAAACAGTCATCATTTACCGACAGACTATGATTTTCGAACTGGTGTCCGTAAGAGAGGCTAATTGAGAGTTCGAGTCATTGTTAGTTACTAACGTCCAAATCAAAGAAAGGACTACTACAGGTACTTTCATCATCAATCCACAATGTATTTAGCCGATACCATTATACCACACAAAATAAGCTACCAAAAGAGCAAATGAATAAGGCACCATAAGTTTACTTGTATGTACAGTTGACACACTGCTTTATAATATGTAAGTACTACTCCACCAACGTACTCGTGTAGGTACATACCTGACTCCGATAACGTCATAGAGGCATTATGGTTAGCATAACAAGCAGAGATCAATAAATTGTAATAAGTGTTTTAATTTTAATAAAGTTCTTTTAGAGAAATCAAACAGCATGGTTTTATGCATATCTGTATTTATTATTTTTTCTTTATTATTAATCATGAAATTTCACAATAGATTTAGATTGAAAAAATAAAATTAGTATGACATATTTTTGTCACATATCTGTTTATCTGTCGACTATAATTCGTCCACGCCTGAAATGGAGGATTTTGCACTTTCGCCACGCTCTTTTATTTTAGTCAGTGTCAACTTCGTTTTGCTAGCACTTGCTCCCGTATAATGAATTTCTGCAAATAGGGAGTCTGTTTTATAGATAGCATTGCATGCAATTCGTTCGTTATTATGTACTACCTACTACGAACGCAACAGCTCACGAAAAAATGTTTAACCATCTTAAACATTCAAAGAAACGGACAGTCTATACCTACATGACTCCGGAGCCCGTATTAATGAAAAAGTTCGTCAGAAGCTCTAAATATGACCCTATTGTTGATGAAGTTGAGGTAGAGCAAGCTAATCCCATGTACTCATTCGTTAGATATTCGGACGGACGAGAAAGCACTGTTTCAAGCAGATTCTTAGCGCAGTTTTCAGCGACACAAGCTGATTCTCAAGACTGCGCAACAAGAACCTAATCACAATAATTGTGATGATTTTCCGTTAATTGACGTTACTGAAGTTCTAAGGAGATCAAATCGAGAATGGCGACCTCTTATGTATTTGACATACCACAAGATAGGGTGAATGTCATAATATTTATAAAAAAAAATCTCTGTCACATATTTTCTGTCAATACATGTAATTCTTTAAAACTTGAATAAAACCAACTTCCTTGGTTTTTCGTATTAGTATGTCAGCTTATTTGAGCGAGCTTTATGACCTGGCGATGAGTCTTGCTGATAGGACCATTCTTGATTATGGAACAGGGATTTACGACCTTCTCAAGAATCGTATCTTCATAGACTTGAGCGGATCTTTATTACCTTTTCCCCAAAAATATGGTTCTGTAACTTCTCGATAGGTAAAACGTTGCATAATGGCTACGTTGCATCATAATGACCAATTACGCAGGTTCTTCACAATTATGAGCATAAACTCTATTATTTTCCTTCTTAAAATGTTTCTCAATGGGGAATATTTTCTCGTCCGTAAATAAGATTTGTCTTTGAGCTCCCTTTGCGTGCCGTTGAAGAAGTTGTTTTGATTTGTCATTTGTCAACCCTTTTTATATAATATCATTGTTTGTCAACCCTATTTTTAGTACGAATAGTACGTGGACTTTCATTTGATTTCATACCTATTTTTTGTGTACCTAATGCAATTACAGCAATACGGTTTTCTTTATCACGTCACTCCATTTTAATAAATCAGTGCGATATTTAATAGTGATTGGCGCCAAAATGAGATAATACATTTATTTTTCACGTGAAAATTATAGATTCCTAATCAAATGTCGATATTAGTTGTATGAAAAAATGCTTTCAAAGATTTTCAAAAAAAATACAATCGTTAATCGTACCCGTTTATTTGCGCTGGAAAAATCATAAATATTTTATTGCACTAATTGACAATATAAGTTTGACAATTGACAATATACGGACCTTGTGTCTAGAATAAAAAAAATTAGATTCAATTCCGGAACTTTAAGGTTCGCGCATATTACGGCGGGCCGCACCGCAGCGCATAATATTGCAAAAATCGTCCTGAATCATTTTTATACATTTTATATAAACCATCGCACACTTGAGGCTGGCCGAAGCGCAGCGCAATGGCGAATCGCTTGCCAGCCGTGTTTATGCGCCGATGTTATGCCCCAGCCTCGATGTGCGTTGAACGGGCGCAGTTAATGGACGTTATTTGAGAGTTATTCGCTGTGCGATGATGTGAAGAATTTTAATGTCAACAGCTAACTGAAATAAGCGTTCAGCTGCGGCCCGCCGCGTCTATAATGTGCCTTGTCGCAGTTTTGCATGCTAATGCGCTGCGGCGCAACGCGACCTTAATGGGCGCGACCCTTTAGTGTTGCTTGAAGTGGTTTACCTGCTTATCTAACTGTTATCTATCATAAAAAATCACTTGAAGAGGCCACTGCCAACAATTTTATAGATGAAAACAGTTTTATCCATGAACGTTTACAAAATCCAGACTTATCTCAGTTCATTTTCACTGATTTTATTTATTGATTTATAAGATTTTATATTTTTTATATTGAAGCAGCAGCGTTTGCCGGCCGCCGACAGTTCCCACGCTTGAAACCCAGTTGCCAAATAGGACTTCATTGTTTGTTATACTTGTATTTTGGTTGATCGATGGTTATACTATAATCTAGATCACTATAATTACCCCAGCCCGTTACTTTTGAAAATTACTGCAGCGATTTTAATAAACCTATTATAATTAACACGCTATGTAGCCTCGGATACTGTAACGAAATTGATTTAATAGGTCCTAAGATCAACGCGAACAAACGGACCTGTTGTCTTTTATATGCCTTACATGTAGAGATACCTTATAGCCTTATTTTTCTGAAAATACAGAATACTTATAATGAAATACTTATTAAAACGCAGATTTGTGATTTTTTGAAACAAGCCATTCTGTCGTAGGTATGTATTCTAAGGACAATCTCAATGAAGAAAAACAACTAAAGCATCGACAGAGAGAACTTTTTAAATTCTACTCTTTGAATATCTCTATCTGTCGTATGATTCTATCCAGTACCTGTCTTGCATGACATACCTATTTTAAATATGAAATGTGGAATAAAGTATTTTGGTTGTTGTTAACGTATTGCGTTAATACACTCGCACTGTATTGCTATAATTGTTCTTCAACGTACCAATCTTCAAGCGGTTGTGCGGGAGAGTTCGCCACTTGCAGCCATCCATTCAATGGCACTCGAGGTTACCTGGTCAATTGCAGTGGAGGTAACAATAATAATTTGCATAATAAAATTCCAATATTATGGCATTCTAAATAAGTATAAATAACATTATCTACAAACAGCGACATTTTACAAAGATTGAACCGCTATGCTAGTGCTTGCCCGCGCTGCTCCAACAGCCGCTATTAGACGACCATATCGTAAGTTTTTCGTGAATAAATAGTAAATACCTACGCGACCAACTTAGCTGCGAAGATAATGTTTACTTGTAACAATATTATAGTACCTACTTTCAAGTTTTTTTCTTTCATTTTCATTCTTCTCCTCACTATCTCTTGCACTTAGACCCGGCAATGTGTTTCGTGCGATCCTGGACTGTGCGCGCAAAACACGCGTGGCTGGTGCAGCGCGGATGCTATACATCTAGCAAAGAAGACCCTCTGCCTAATTTAATGCTCACTCCCACTAGGGCTATGACCTGCAGGAATGAAAGGTACAATAACATTTTTTTTAAACACTACCAGTATTCTAAAGAAAATATTTTTTGTGGTAGTATATAGGAGAAAATATTTCTCTCATATGTTTTGTTACAATTATTCTATTTTATTAAAAACACAGGTATATCTACCTATCTACTTGATTTTTGATAGAAAGAAAGTGACAAACTAGCAACGAGTCCGCCTCATAATAAGCAGATACTATCGCGAATGGACGTTTGCGATTCATGTCAACAACAGTCCAAGATGAACAAAAGTGCCGCCTATTTTTCGAGATTATTAAGAATCAGGCTTTCAAAAAAAGATCTGAAAGAATGGAATGAGGAATGAATGGAAATAGGAATGGAAGTTTCTCTATAATCCACATTCAATGAAATGGGACAGGAAATAGGTTAAAAAGAGAACCTAAGTACTTCTTTTCTAGAGAGATAATGGAAGCATAGATAGTGGCCACGATACGCATTATCTTTTCACGTATTCTATGACTTGAGTGATTTGACAATTTAGGTAGATAAATTATCTATCTCCTATCTAACACTATTACAGATTTTGATTCCCGTTACCTTTTTCAGACTTCCTGGGGCAGAATACAAAGTGTGTCTTTGTCAAGCTGATTGGTGCAACTTCGCCATGCTCTGTACCGTTTCCCCCATGGCAAATGTCCTTATGCGTACCAGCGTAATTGTACATGTTTACAAGTTTTATATTTTGCGTTAACATTTCTTATTCCTATAAAGAACTTTACTAATCATTATATTGGCTACGGTAGATCGCAATAAATGTGATTTTAACATTGTATATGTGCAGCTTTCACTTTACCTAAGATGTCAGTGAGTATTTCTACGAAAAGGATGGTAAGAAACGTGTGTGTTAGTGGGGCGAGTCCGCTAGTTCGCGCCGCATGCCTCGGGAACCTCCCAACATGGCTACACTCAACCATGGAGCCTGCACTTCTATCAACTAACTTTTTATAAGCATACGTCAATCTCAACCCACATTATAGAAAAATATAAATTTTCCATGGCCTTTAGTGTGACATTTTACTTCCTACAGCTAGGAATTGTTTGTAACATGAAACAGGAGAAGAGAGAACACTAAGAAGTATAACTGTAAAACTACATGGTGAGTATTACCATAATACTGCAATAAGTAGAGTTACAGAGTATAACAAGAAAAGGACGTTTACAGGGAGGGAAGGTTACAGTGAAACATACTCCTGTAAATATTAAAATTTAATTTATCACTTATAATAATCTATAATAAATATGTATTTTAAATAGATTTGTATATGTACATTTTGACTACAAAATTTATTAACTAAACGTCCTCGGCTGTATTGGATTAAAGTTTAAAGAGTTACATACTTTAATGTGAACGAAAGAAAAATATGAATTAATACCTTTCCTCAGTTCTACGCTTGTCATTGGGTAATACTGCAATATTTGTGTTTTTATTACACGATAGGTAAATTATTTTATTAATCACGAAGTTCTCTACTACTTATCATCGGTACAACGGTCGGTGAGTTGCATTTTTGGCTTCAATCTCAAATTAAAAATCTCCATACGACGAATTTACACTTTTTAAAATTGATGTCAGGCAATATTTCATTCGTCTGGCATAACACCTGCATAACATTACTAAATCTAACATATTACGTGCTCTTTCATTCATCTATCTTCGTCTTCGATGTCGTCGTCATCGTCGTCGTCCTCGAGGTCGTCGACAGCCGCGGCCTCGTCGCTGGTTACCGCTTGCGCTAATATTCCCGCGATGCCAGTCTCATTACGTTTTGCTTTTAGGTAATTAAAGACATATTCTTCCAATGTATCCTCGTCAAACGGTATGAAATCTTCTATACTAATTTGTCTTTTTATACGCTTATTTTTGTCATTCTTCTTCGAAGAATAATCATTTTCATCACTATCTACAATTCCTTTTCTATATATCTCTATAGGGACTTCACTTCCGTCGCTGACATCATATTTTATACCTAGATCAGTTTCCTGTATTTCAATCGAGCCTAAACCACTCTCAACCAATGACTTCAAGCGTTGAGATCTGCTTATTCTATTGATATCGTTCTCAGGTTTCTTGACATATTTTTCTTTAGTTGGATGTAAATGTTTTACTTCCTTAGTTTCATTAGGTTTAGAAACCTCGTTGCTTATTGTGTCATTATCCTCAATAAGTTTTGGTTTCGAACTGTAAGTTTTTACTTTAGAATGCCCTTGAATTATGAGATACATAGGCACAATTGATGCAGTTGTTGATTTAGTTTTGTCGACAAATTCAACTTCGGATGCGATTGTTGGTAAAGGTGTTGTAAAGCGCATATTTAAATAAGGATCATGAGTGGGTCCTTTATTGTGATGTATGTTGTTAAGAATATGTGGATTAACATAGAAAGTTCTATTCTGTGGCATTGTCGTACTCTCTGGAGATTTAATAATAGGGGGAGGTTGCATAGTTTGCATCGATTCGAGTTTTATAGCTTCTTCAGTTTCCTGTTCTTTAAAAACATGTAAGTTTTCAGATGCATGAGCATAAAGATTGTCTTCAAGCCTTTCTGGTCCGTTAATCATTGGCATGGTCATCATAGGGCCCAGCATATCCAGTATATTTTTTTCTGGTTTTGGTACTAATGTAGGACTTGGAGTTGGTAAAAAATTGTATGTAGTTGGATTCTCAGTTGTTGTTTCATCATAATATTCTGGAGTGTCTGTAGAAACCTCAACATTTATTTGTTCTGTTGGCCAAGAGATTTGACTAAGGCCTACGGTAAGTGATTGCGACGTTACTGTAGGTGGTAAAACAGTAGGAACAAAAGTCTGAAGAAGTAAGGTGTTAGGTGTCGCTTTAGGTGCAGGTGAAGCCTCTGATAACATTGGCTTGTAGAACGAGTATGGTTGTTGAAATTGTTCTATTTCATCGTGCGAAATGAAGTTTTGTGTATCATTTTTGACACCATTGTCATCGAGAGGCGTCGTAGGTCCCCACCCTGCATAGTCACTACTCACAGCATTGTTATGAATCGATTTAGTATCATTAGAATCAAAAATCCAGCTTTGACTAGTTGTAGAGGATTGATAAATCAAATTTGCTTCCTGTAGGGCATATAATGATGACAAGTGCACTGGAGACGTTGTAGTTTCCCGTATTAGTAAAGTCGGCTCTGTTGGTTTTGTATGAGTGTTCATCGGTGACTCCTCATTGGGAAGAACAAATAACGATGGCTGATGTCCTATCGGAGGGAGCGGCGGAGGAACAAGTATTGTCATAGGATAATGTTCACTCAATTTGTAAGTGAAGTCCTCATATTTAGGGGGTGGTGGTCGTGGATGTCTCCTTAGAGGCGACGGCTGTCGAGGAGCGACACTGGGTTTGCGAGAGGAGACTCCAAGCATGAGTACCTCAGACTTTCTTTCGGGATAATGTTCACGCTCAAGTCTAGTTTCGTCTGCCCAATAGTGGACACGCTCCAGCACAGGTGGCTCGTAGTCGTACGTGGGGTCATTCCGCAAGGGATCTCCGCGCCCTGTCAGTGGCTTCCATTGTTCGAAGTCCATACGAGGAGAAAATATTGATGCCGAACCGATGGGATTATCTCCTGCATCTGTAATTAAAAACGGATATTAAAATAGTGCTTACTTCTAATGTGCTTTTAGGTAGGTTATTGTAGTGAACAAGATATTTAATAAAACTACATATTTTTTTTTACAAAACGTGCATTCAGCCCATTGTCCATGGTCACCAGCCACATCAGGGAGAATGGGGGAGCGCATCTGACCTTGTAAAACTATTCACAGAGTCCATATGGAGTCTAGCCTGATGTTTATAAAGTATCGGGCGCTATCCCTGCGTGGAATACCATTTTTTTCTGTAAATCTACATAATAATAGGTCGGTGAGAAAGTCTTTTCGTATTTTGTATGTATGAAGTAGTGATCCCAATATCTTTGATTGGACTGTTTGTACCTGGCTGGTTATGATACCATTAAAAAGGTAACATTTAAGAAATTAAATCAGCCGTCGCGGGACGTCTGGCAGATGCGAAACATCGAAATGATTTTGTAGAAATAATGAGCATAAAAGGATAGCTTATGAAAGGAAATAAATATAGCACAATTAAAAATATAATATTCAGATTTTTTTAAAGAAAAAGATGAATGTTTATTTAATATACATTTATATTAATTTAATACAAAAATTAAATGGAAACAACTTAATTCTCTTAATTAGTGATTTCTGTAATTATATTCGATGTTGCCTTTGACGGTATTACGTGGCGACGCATGCCGTGGCGTCGCGTCCCCACGCCAACAGCCGGTCTGACCCGCCGCATTAGTTGTTTCACATCAAAAGAAATAAAAAAATAAAAAACTGTTGCCCGCCATTTTTCAATTGTTTTTCTGTCCAAGAAAATGAGTGAATCTAACGAAGAAATTCGATACATTTTAAAGTTTTGTTACAAAAAAGGGAAAAATGCGACATAAGCCACAAAAAAAAATTGTGCCGTTTATGAACCTAATGCAGTGTCAGTAAGAGTAGCACAAAGTTGATTTAAGCGTTTTCAGTCAGGAAATCTTAATGTTAAAGATGCAGTTTGCTCCGGTCGCCCTGTTACCGATAAAGTTGATGCCATTTGTGAGAATGTGCAGCAAGATCGGCATATAAGTAGTTACGACATTGCTGATGAACTGGGCATTGACTAGGCATGAATGAACTGGCACTGGCATTGATGAACAGTTTTGACTCATTTGAAAATGTCTGGATTCACAAAAAAGCTCGATATTTGGGTACCACACGAGCTCACTAAAAGAAACCTAATGAACCGTGTACTCGTTTGCGATTCTCTATTAAAACGCAATGAAACGGAACCATTTTTGAAAAGATTGATCACTGGTGATGAGAAGTGGATCACTTACGACAAGAAAGTGCGGAAAAGATCATGGTCTAAGTGCGGCCAAGCTCCACAGACTGCGGCGAAGCCCGGATTAACGCGCAATAAGGTGATGTTGTGTGTATGGTGGGATTGGAAGAGCATCGTTCATTATGAGCTTTTACCGCCGGGCAAAACCATCGATTCGGATCTCTACTGCCAACAGCTGATGAGACTAAGGCAAGAAATTGAGAAAAAATGCCCCGAATTAATCAACAGAAAGGGTGTATAAAGGGTCTTTCATCATCATAACGCCAGACCACACATATCTTTGGCCACTCAGCAAAAATTGAGAGTTCCGGTCTCTTCAGAATTCTTTAGGTAGTGTAAGGTTTAACATCAAGAGAGGACTGTCAAAACTAGGTACTTGTCTCAATTTTTTGATCAAAAATCCCAAAATTTCTACAGCAACGGAATCATGTCACTACCTACAAGATGGCAACAAGTTATAGAACAAAACGACACATATATATAATATTATAATTGTATGTAATTAAACTTTTAAAAAAATTGTCTTGTATTTGTATATAAAATACGAAGAATCTTTTTCCCCGACCTTATATATTAATAATCTAATCTACACTTTGCTTTTGTTAATCTGAGGTTGATGTTGTGTGATCTTAGGTTAGATCTTAGGGAAGATTTTATTTTATCCATTAATAAACCACTTCACAAAAACTATACTTACAAGATACATTAGCAATGTGCTTGAGGGATATAGTGTCCACCGCTCCAGGTTCCGATACGACCAATGTTAACAGCAACACCAACGCCACCAGTAACGTGCTAATTCGCTGTGGACAATAATAAGAAATAATTAAGTTTAATAGTAGGTAGCAGTGACGGGACAGCCTGGTCTAAAAACCCTGACTGATTCTTCAAGAAAGCGATATTCACTCACTTTTTCAAAGATTGCTAGTTGGAACTCGGAGTAAGATGATCATTATTCTATAGACAAAGTTAACTTTGTTCTGAGCATAAATTGTTATAGTCAAATGGGACAGATAGGCAATCTACAACACAGTAGGTACACACCGTAAGCGTCACCCAAATTGCAGGTTACATGTCACAAAAACAATCCAATAATGAGCTTTGGTGTATTTCGCCCTTAACCGGTAACTTGAATTTTTAAAGTAAGTACGGTATTCGACACGTAATTTTCGTCAATTAGAACGGCATCAAGTTGTTCGAAGTTTTTTGGCATGAGAGCAGCTCGTTAAAATGCCGGGCGGCAGGAAGAAAGACGAGCAAAAACATTTAGCCATCCTTTGTACGATTATAGGTACTTACACGAAAGAAATTCTTGACCTAGATAGTTTCTTTTGGAAAAGTATGTACTAATGTAACAACCCTAATTAAAGATGGCTTAAGAGTTCAGTGAAAAGTACAAAGTAGGCCAGGTAAATATACATTTTATATTTGAATGCCTACTTTTTAACTTTTTCATATCTCCCTATTATTATTAAACGAACATCATTAAAGCTATTATTATTATTACCGTACATAAAATGTACGCGGTTCCGCATTTTTACTTATTTAAGTACGAGTACCTACATCGTGTACTTAAATGAAAATTCCTATTTAATAGTAGGTATTCACCCATGCACTTATGACGTACACCTACATACGAGTACGTGGGTACATGGGGAAAGGTGAACGTAACGATAGCATGAAAAGGGGTGGAAGGATGTTAAATGTCGTTTTTTATGAAAATCATCCATTAATTGCAAATAAGAACCCACCATATAATTTTATTTCATCTAAATATACTTTTATTTCAAAGCTTTTATTTTCGATTTAATTTACGTGTGATAGCTTATAGTCCGTGGTATGACTCAGAGAACGTTACCGTAAACTGCCGCAACATTGCCTAAGTTTTACGCTTTTTTAAAGATATCTTCGAAATTTAAAAGCTATTTTCAACTTTTCTATGTACTAAATAAAGTTCAAAATCTTGTCTTTGGGATATCATGGTGATATTACATTATATTACTAAAGGAGTAGATCTGTAACGACATTTAATACCAGGCAAAGTTGGGCTGAAAAATCGCAACTTTGCCTACGTTGTTAAAAAGTATTACAAGACACAAATCCACAAACTCTCCACTCTATATTGAACTATATTCTTATATCATGTTAGTGTTTATTTAAAAATCGAAAAAATGTACATAAGTAGCCTAAATTAAAGCCAGGCAATGTTGGGATGTAAATTTTGGTCATTTTCATACATTGACAAAGTCTTGTATAGGGTTGTCACAAATTTAGAAATGAACGACTTTTTTTTTCACAGTGTAATAATTTCTTATACATTATTATTACTTAACATTAACAATATTATTAACATTAACATTATTACTTATAATAAGTAACATTTCTTTAGAAATGGACATAGTTATGAAGAAAACATCCAATCCATATTTTTGGGTGAAACGGAGTATTTCGCTCTCGGCTTTAAAAATACCACTTAATTTGTCCTAAATGGTTCGAAAAAGGTTTTATTTAAATGTTTAATGATCAAATAAACAGGCAAATGCTGTAAGCAAAAATTTAATTTAACTAATTTTACTTAATATTTATCAGGGGAATTATAGACTCTATATTGAAAATTAATTGGCCTCGTCGCCCGACTTTAGGGTTTTGTAAAACCTTTTCAATGTCTAGACGTGTGATCTCGGATATGTCTTCCACTAATGGCCAAGAAAATGTTCCCTTGGTGTTCTTTCTCAGATATTTCGTTAAATATGTACCATTGCTTTCATTATGACTTATAATCAAACCAATGTAGTATATATTGACTTTCCTTGCAAGGAATTTAACTAGTACATATTTTCCTACAGTAACGTCATCAGTGGAATCTTCTTCAATGAAATTTAAATTATCTTCATAAAAACTTTCAGTATCACTCTGTGAGTCTACAAATGGGCCATCTTCTGAAGAATCATGCAAAGAAAACGATGAAGTTATACTGTCTGAATCTGACCCTTGCCTTTTGTCTAGTTGTCTGAGTGAAATATTTGATAATATTTTTCTGGGTTCAACAGGAACACAAGAGGTTGGAGGGTCATTTTCACATGCCTTTGTAAATAAATTGCGGTTATTAGAAATGTATAAGTTCTGTGGTGCTTCGCAATTCACAACCACACCTGGAGGAATGTTTATATTTTGATAAGAAGAACTAGCTTCTAATCTTTCTGTATTCGGTATTGTTGTAAAGTCTTCGGTTGACACAGATTCCCCTGGTTTTATATGGACTTTTTTATTTCTTTTCCTGTTTATGTTATTATTGGGAGATCTTGATTCTTTTAAATAACTGAGAAGAGCATTATTAAAGGTAACCTCTGGTTTCCTATTCTCCACGTTGTAATCAGGTAGTTTTCTTAAAACTTCTTCAGGGTTTAAAGGGTGTATCCCAGTGGCCTTGAATCCATTCTTGATTGTTTCTATTTGATTAATTTTTATTGCATCAATTAATGATTTTAGTAATTCTGGAAAAATACTTTTGTTTAAGGAATTACTGGACGGGTGTCGTACTTTCCAGTCGAGTAGAATATTGCGCCACGTTCTTTTTAAGGGTCTAAAAAATGAGACATCAAGTGGTTGGGTATCGTGAGTTGAATTGGGTGGTAGAAAAACAAAGCGAATATTGTTATCACGACATTTCTCAATAATGCTTATGTTTAAATGCGAGGACAAATTGTCCCCTATCATTACTTTGGGTTCCGGTGAGGATTGTGCCCAGGGTATTATAATAGTATTGAACCAATCTTCAAAGGTTTGATTATCAAACCAACCGGATTTCGATTTATTAAATCTTGTACCGGGCGGCCCTTTTTCACACCAGTTACTCCACAGATTTTCTGCCTTATAAACTACGTATGGAGGAAATAATTTTCCGGACGCAGTGGCCGCGAACATGAGAGATATTGCAGTTTTAGTACTGTTGAGAATTTTATTAGGATACTTAACACCTCTTTTAAAAATGCATCTCAGGCTACCGGGATCATCAGATAAATTAGTTTCATCGTAGTTCAGAATGTGCTCTGGTTTTGCATTAGTTAAACTTACTTTTAGGTTATCAAAATATTCGTTATATTCACTATAAGTTTTTGTAGCCCGTACAAGCTTAATATTTTGAGTCGATCTCGTCGTTAATTTATTTTTGTGCCTATTTAAAAAATTCCTAATCCATTTTTCGCCTGGCATCTTATTATTAAAAAGTGCGGATTTTTCATTTTTTTTAAGGTAGTCATAAACGATTATTCTCAATTCTGAACGTGTTAAAAGGACTGCCATAATTGGCGCAAAGAATCAACGCTTCCACAATTCTTGACTCCTCCTCTTCAGACAATTTATTAGGACATCCAACTTTACGCATATGTTTCAGCTTTACTTTATTTAAAATTGTTTTTCTTGGTATCCCAAACTGTTTTTCTGCTTCATATGAATTTAAATTTTTGTTTTTTACCAAATCTACTGCTAAATTTAGTAAGCTATCTTCATAATCTTTGTAGCGCCTGGCACCTGGCTTTCTTCTATGTTTTTCCATTGTGGACCTAAAAATAAAATAATATATATCAACTGCTTAATTAAAGTAATTTTTAAAGTAATACGTAGTAACTTTACCTAATACTTTACCTAATGTATTAGGTATTCTTTTCGTTGTTAAAAAAATATCCAATTAAACAAAATTACATTATAAGGCAAATTAAATGATAAAAAAAATAAAATTATATAATTTCAAAAATATAACTGCAACAACCCTACCGTAGATAAAGTTGAGGTTACTTATTTATCAAACTTATCCCATCTTTGCCTAAGTCTAATTTATTTTAGAACGCTTGACGACAAAACGAATCTAGCAATTGCATTATATTAAAGAAGACTAAATCGATAAGATAACTATATTACCAAAACTTAAACAATATTCTATTTCGACTTACCGAAAAAGTTTTGAGCATCAGTTTAAATTCCCGTCTCCTTCTTGACGTTCAAAACGGCACTGACGTGAAGGTAGGTGACATTAGTACTATGGCGACCATTTTTTGTGTTGTCAGAATATCTTTACAAAATATACCATTGGTTTCAGTGATGCAACATAAATATTTTGCGAGTTATCAGCATATTACTATTTTAGGCAATGTTAAAGACTTGTGGTAAAGTTGCGACGTTTTACGGTACTATTTCTTCGCGCTCAATAATAAAGTGTTACATTGTTTCGAGTACACTTCTGTCGTGAAATACGGAACTCGATAGGCGTGCAAACGTCAGATGGAAAATAACATAGTGGACGCAGTTTACGCTACTGAAGTTCATATGTACAATATACAAAACTAAATCGTCCATGTGTTAAATGTTAAATTGTTAACAACCTTACTATTGTGTCTCCTGTTTGGCACGTACGAACTGTAAACGCGCCTAACTTTATTCGTATCTTAATTCCATGGTTAAATACAGATTCTACTCTAAATGCCTAAAAAAGATACAAACAACTACTTACTTCAAAATGGACTTAAAAGGGAGGTTCTCTGTTGGACGTGTATATATGTTCACGATTTAGGTACTCATAAAATACTGAACTGATTTATATAAAACTGTAAAATAATATTTGTAATACCAATATAATATAATGAAAATCCTTGGTATATGGATAATGATGCCGTCGAAATACAAAGAATAACTGAGAACTACTTAAAATATTGTAAACATTTTTTCCACTCTTCTTCAGGTGTGGATTTTGGTCAGGAGGCATCATCGGCCCTTACTTCTTTCAAACTGAGTAAGGAGTTGTATTCACTTTCAACGGCGACAGGTATCGGGTGATGATAACCGATTATTTGTGACTCCGGGTGGAGTATATAGACAATAGCCATATGTGGTTTGAACAAGACGGCGTCACGTGCCACACAGCGCATGCAACAATGGACATTCTGCAGGAGAAGTTCGCAGGCTCCATTATCTCGCGAGGCGGCGACATCAACTGGCCACCGAGATCGTGTGATCTAACGCCATTAGACTTCTTCTTGTGGGGTTATGTTAAATCCCAGGTGTATCCAAATCAACCGCAAATAATTGATGCCTTAAAGGCCAATATCACCCGCGTTATTGATGAAATCGAGCTCGATTTATGCGATAATCATCGAAAATTGGACATCCAGAATGCGCGTCCCCTCTACGTAGCCGCGGCGGCCATTTGGCCGATATCATATTCCATAATTAATGCTATCGATTGAACTTCCAAATAATAAAAAATAAAATAATATACATGCCAACACCAGTCCAGAATATCAAATGCTGACACGTCTTCAGATGCGCCCTTTAGAAATTCAGGAATGAATTTGAGAAATGGTTTTGGGAAAAATGGAAAATAGGAAGTATAACGAGACGCGGAGTTTCCTCATTCCATCTTCCAAAGAACATGAAAGTTGGAATGAGAAGATTCCTTTACCCATGATACTCCATTAGATGATACAAATCCATTACATGATACTCCATGATAAAAAAGCTCAGGTGAGGCCCCATATGGAGTATTGCTCTTATCTCGGAGCCGGCGCACCGAAATACCAATTGCACCCACTTGACTCCATCCAACGACGTGCTGTTCGTATTGTCGACGATCCCATTCTCACGGGCGGTTTAAAATCCTTCAGCATTCGGAGAGACGTTGCGTCTCTCTGTGTGTTCTACCGCCTGTACAATGGGGAATGCTCTGAAGAACTGTTTAATATAATTCCCACCTCGGGTTTCTACAACCGCACCTCCCGTCACAGAAGTGCGGTCCATCCGCATTTCTCGATACGGAGGTGTCGCGCACTGTTCGGTCCAAAAAATATTTTATACCGCGAACCCGTAGGCTGTGGAACGAACTGCCTCAAGAAGTCTTTCCTTTAAGCTACGATATGGGGTTCTTCAAGAGAGCTGTGAATAGGATTTTGCAAGGTCAGCGGCGCGCCCGCATACCCCCTGGTGTTGCAGGTGTCCATGGGCGGCGGTAACACTTACCATCACGTGGGGCCGCTTACTCGTCCGCCCACTAATCTATAAAAAAAAGATTTTTGATACTTAATGGGACAGGAGGGGATTGGTTTGGGAAAGCGATACGTGCCAATATCAGTCCAGAAAGACGACCTTTGGAGGAAGGGGATTAAATATAATGAGGCAAAGAGTTTTCGTCATCTAATTACACCTCCCAATTTTCTTTGGTGGAGATAGAGAGTCAAGATTAGGTATATTGGAACGACGAGTTACTCGCATTCCATTATATTCTTCATTTCCTACGTACATTGAGGGAATAGGATATAGGATGGAAAATGTAGTTCATTTTACAATATACATAATACATTGTATATGATATTAGTATAAAAAAGTTCCCCGAACATATTCGTATATCACTGGAATTACGCAGTTCACCAGGATATAGAGGATACGGCTTCAGTGAAAGCGACGCGTGCGCCGAATCGTTAACTCATACGTTACATGACAGGAATCAGATTATGGTGTTTTGCATCTAATTTTCTTTCCTGTAATGGTCCTTTCTCTCTTATATCACGGTACTTGGGTTACATTTACCTGCATACTAGGCAATATATGCAATAACATTTGTTTATTACGACCCTAGGAATAACAGTTTCTTTAACATTCATTCACGTTCGGTGTTACTACTCGTATCACTTTACAAGTAGGTTCCCTACAACTTCTATTAAACAAGAATGACTTTGTTTACAGACACTACACTATTAGTCAGTAGTATGCATGTAGTATTAGGCAAACTTACCATCTAATCACAGACCATTGGATTAGTTTGTCTGTGCATCTAATCTTATCGGCTATCTTTATGAGCCCCAGATTTTTCAAAGGCTCTCTATATACATTCTGTCAAATAAGTACCAGGAATTGTTCATTAGAAAAGCCGGCGCAAAAAGTGTGAATTATATTGTGTTGCTGTAAGTTGGTAGGACTGTATATGTTTGTCACGTTTTGGCGCGATCTGTCACCTTTTTATTTACAGCTGGTTAAGTTAGTTGACTTCAAGTGTGCTCTGCCTATTTTATCATATATCGAACAAAGAATTTGCCTCAAATTTTGTTTCTCATGCTCAAATTTTGTTTGATATTCCTTGTGGTGAATCGTCGAAAATGTTACAAAGATATAAAATATAAAAGATGTTATAAAGCTTGAGAGAGATAGCTCAGGACCCGGGCATGTCTCATAAATCCGTTCGCACCACTTTCTACCATTTTATAGTTAATGTTTTGGACATGAAACGTGTCGCGGCACGATTTGTTCTTAGTAGTTGAATTTTATTCAAAAAGAATACCGCGATTTTTTGGCCAAAACTCAACGAATGTCATCGAGCAAGCATTGTATTCGCCAGATATAGCCCCGTGTGATTTCTTTTGTTCCCGAAACTCGAATTACCACTTCGTGAAAGACGTTTTGGGTTTTGATTCCATTGATGCCATAAAACAAAAAGTGCTATACCGAAAGTGCTGAAGAAGCTATACCGGAAAGTTCATACAAGAAGTGTTACTGGTTCATTCGTTGACGTAAACGTATCGAATCAAATGGAGCCTATTTAGAAGACGACAAAATAAATTGGAATGATTAAATCAATATTTCTTGTTTTATTGAACCATTCCCGCTACTAATTTAACAGCAGTGTTGTTTGTTTAATCAGTAGCTATTAATTTATTAATTAATTTTTACACTTTATTGCACAATATCGTGCAAAAGGCGAGCTTAATGCCCTATGGCATTTTCTACCAGCTAACCTTTGGGTTGATCAGAGAAGTTCAATTAAGAGGGGCATGAAAGACACGGTTTAGATGATGTGATAAAATAAATTTATTACATATACATACATATATACATAAGAATAAATATAATACATACCTACAAGATATACATAATCAATGAATACATTATATAAATAAAATATCTACATAAGAGAAACGATTAAAAAAAACATGTTGCTGACAAAAGTAAAATAAAAATGAAAGAAAAGATAAGATAAAGGAGCTGACTCAGCTTAATTATCATTATCAGTTTATATAACCACACAACTGGGTTGTTCTACATTCATAAATCATATATTCCGTGGTATTAATATGGGGTATACTTCATTGGGTAGTGTTTATTCCAATTAAACTTTGGGAGGTATAAATTTACAAGATGATACACACAAGACTGTGTGAAGCTGTAAGGCTCCCAGGTGTGTTCGTTCACTCATCACGTTCTGTAAACATTTGTCCGAGCAGCGGACGTAGTCGACGACTTTCCATTTCTAATTTAATAAGCCATTGTGGTTAACCTAATCCTCTAGTTTTACTTCAATGAAACTTATACTGACCACGTGCTATGTAACTTAAGCGGCGAAAATCAGGTTTACGGTAGGTAGGTAGTTGGCATCTACCGTTGGTTCGTAACTGGTAAGTACCTAAATAAATACAATTTACGCAAATAAATGCAATTATTCTTTAGAACTGTTTTTGAAATTAAAACGGTAAGTAAACAGAATTCATGTATAGTAGTCTAGTTGTGTGGCCGTGTGTGTTCTCTATACCTACACTTGTTCAGTTCGCCGAATTCAATTAGATATTTCTATCAGATTAAGTATTTCTCCACAAATGCCCCATTAAGAGGATTTAAACATTTTTCTTCAAAGCTAATGCATATAAAATTAGCTTTATGTTGTGGTATATTTCTGATATTTGTATCAGTCCTATAACGCACAGACTTTCACGTCTTATTCCATTGTTTCGGAATAAAATTCACCACAAGTACTCAAATCGGATTGGTGGATACTACACATACCTACTAGTCCAGTCAAAATAGACATAACACCTAGTAATAATTCCAATGGAGCTAATTTGTTGTGTGAGCTTTCATACTATCCCTATAAATGATATGTCACAAGTCCCCATCGATCCACTTGCTGCTAAAAATTATACAGGTGTCAAAAGTTAAAAAGACAGTTTTCTTTCGAATATCTCTTAAATGGTTGTTAGTCTTGACGTAAAAATGTTTATTACTAAATTTATAGCTCATATAATGTCACACAAAAAGTTCTTAATATGTTTTTTCATAGGTATGACCGCTGGTTCTTTTTCAAAAGTGCATACTTTTTTTTCTACACCGCCTTCCGGTTCAAGTATTTGGCGCGTTTAATTCATCCTGCATATTTTTTAGCAACATTCGGAACGACTTTTGAGATTTCATTTAGAAGGATAGTATGAAAGTTAATACAAAAAATTAGCTCCATCGGAATAATTCCTAAGTTCGTAATTTTTTATGTCTATTTTGACTGGACTAATACGGGTCTTTCTTAAATCTCGGGTAGTACCTACACGAGTTTTCTTGTGATATTTTATGTCACCGGCGGCGAGATAGTGATAATTTCAAAATCTGTAATTCAGAAATCGAGTTCCGAGTGAGCGCATCTATTCATAAGAGTACATACTCATGTTTAGGTATCCCTTTGTTACCGAACTTCTGATGTTACCGAGCCCAAAAATTCTTCTTCACTTTTTCTTATTTAGAACATTAATCCACTATAAGAGCGGTAATAGCCTAGGGTTATATATTCTCGACTCTCATTCTTGAAGTCGTGAGTTTAAATTCTCAGTCCGTATCACTGATTTTCTACTTAAATACGGATTTTTTAGATTATCTCTAGCTTGACGGTGAAGAAACTTGCATGATTTTTATTGACGCGGACTCATTGCGAGTTAGTGGATACCGTAATTGATAATTGTGGCGCGTAATTGATTTTGGCCCGAAAAGAGGATGCCTGTGCCTTACAGTGGGACATTATAGGCTGATATCGATCCTCCACTATTACGGTTGATTCCTTGTTGTGTTCCCTCGTCCTTGGTCAAAATGAATTTGTACTGTTTCTTCGCTGACTAATCCGGGATCATCAGTAGGCATGTTTATTGACAAGTAAAAGTAGACAGAAGTAAAAAAATTGCGGGCACCATAACGGAGGTACTATGTACCTACTTAGTAAACACGGCAGTCAATATTATTCTGGGTAACGACAACAATTATTATAATGTTTATAGTGTATAATTTGAGCATAAAGCGGCATTATCCATCATTATCATTGGCTGTACGCCTTACTATCGACTGATTTATTAGATATATGGTAGATGCGGTTATTCTATCTAAAGTTGAAACGCTTCGCTTTTAACTGAATTAATCATTTCAACTAAGAAAAATAATTAATTGTAGACATTGTTCTTTTTGTCTCATTTGAATAAGCACTTCTTGTAGATTTATTAACTAATTGATACCTTGCCGACATAATTTATACTTATATTTTTTATATTTACAGGCTTTCTTTGTTCCACGTTACCACGTGGGATTCGTCCGGGCCAATTTTGTTGAGGATTTAGTATTATAGTTTATTTATTTATGCCGAAAGTTTTAAATTGGTCCAGTAGTTTTGGAAATGATTGGCAGGGGTCATTATGTATCTAGATAATTGCATAATATCATATGAATGTATAATGGAGTCATCTAGTAGGTAGGTAGGTAGGTAGACACAATGACAATCTAATTTGGAAAACAGTTTCCAAGCGGACAAAATCGAGAGTAAATGCTTGTAAAAAGTAAGCGAAACAATATGCTTAAAGGCGAAATAATAATTATTAAAATAATAATCCCTGAACCCCGGCCGACTGCGCCCCCTCATTCTGGCTAACCGAATTCAGTTAAATGGACACAAAAATGTACGAGCTTCGGAATAATTCCGATGGAGCAAATTTTTTGTGTGAGCTTTCATGACTTACATATTATCTTCCTAGATGAAATGTCAAAAATCCCCACGGAACAGTACCTATACTGTTAAAAATTATACAGCATGTCAAAGTTAAATGAAAGTATGAAAGTTCACACAAAAAATTTGCTCCATCGGAATTATTCTGATGTGTGATGCTATTTTGACTGGACTACATAGACGAGTAGTATGGAACCATTCGTAAATAATAATGTGGTTTCGTTGCGGAGAGGGTCCTAAATTCTCAATTCCTGCGATTCTGTTGTTTTCTTTATTTTATAAACTTTTTCCAGAAAACCCTCGGAGAGTCTGAACTCTTGGGCCCTCCCAAATACGAGTACCTACATACCTGGTCAAAATATTCCCATTGTAAACGGCACAGTAAACAGGTCACTGAAGCAGTAGGTAAACGTTGTACAATCCCAATGAATGGAGCATCAACGATCGATTATGTACCTAATAGAAACGTGTAGGTACCTACCTAATTGTAGGGATCGAGGGGTCAATATAAAAATGCTTATTTAATTCCTGTGCTTAGTATGACATGGACAAGATAAATCCAAAACGTAAACATAGAAGAAAGTTCTACGATGCTATTTGGGAAAAGTCAATTGGCGACTAATAATGTTAATGAACATTGTTAATGAACGAACAGGTTATACATCAGTAATAATTGAAAAAAATCATGCTTAAAAGGAAGTTCAGTGATACAGGCCATGGTTCAAACTCACGAATTCACGAGTGTAAGCTGACAGTAGTACGTCGGTACGTGTTTCGGTAGTGAGTGAAATATACTAGAGCACATTTCCCATCCCATCCTGTCCTACCCCATTGAATGAAGAGTACAATGAAATAAAAGTAACGTCTTATTCCATTATAGGTACTCTTGACTTCTCATACCACACCATACCTCCAAGGAGGAATGAGATGTTTAACCGAACGAGGAAAACTCCTCATCTCTATTCCCTATTTCCCCAACCCTTTTCTAAACCTATTTCTAAATCTCCAAAAGTACGCTGCGTAACCAGTTGTGGGCCGACATTTGTCATACTGGACTGATGGTGGCATATATATTTTGGATTTCCATGGGCGACAGTATTCACTTACCACGAGGCGGACAGTATACTCGTCTGCCATTTTTTCATAAAATAAAATTGTGATGCGTGTGCCACATCCAACAATGCGCATTAGGTTCGTGTGATGGACTATGTCTCGAAATTTCTTACCAAATTCTTACAAGTCATATTCCTCTTTATTATCAAGAAATATATTTTTATTAATATACAAATAATACGTTAAAGCCAATTTACAACTTAAAATACAAAACCGATAAATAATAAGGCTTTACTTGTAGACATTTTAGGTTTAGCTAAAGGTATAAAAGGTGAACTTGGCACAGAACCTGTCTCCGACACTGATTCCGTTAGGCCTCCGTGCGAGTGACTCGTTTAAATATATATGTATATACATAAGCACTTTATGTATACAGACAACAGTTGTTGTGTTGTCTTCCATGCACCCGACCTATTTGTATCCACCTCCAAAAAGCTAATGTTTTATAGTAGGTATGTTGCAATATGAAGTATGAATATATATCTCTTCACATTTTCAAAATCGACATTTATTATTGGTAAGAAAAGTCCAATTTTTGGTTTCAAAGGTGCCCACAATTCTACTAATCATGACCACAGTTGCGACGTTCGTCTAGGTTTAACTTTGTCTGAGACTGCGGAACAGGTTTTACAAATATAATTATTCACGCACTTCCGAAAAACTGGTATTTATGTGGTGGTGAAAGTTTTTAAGCTTTTATTTATAAAACGTCATCTTGATACATGAGGGGCAGTGCGAGGGTTGAGGAGGCGGAGGCGTGGGAACGACTTGCGCGCAGACCGAGTGGCGCCACGGGCGGTTTGACGCCCACGCCGACACCGGCCACCGCCATCGCTGGCTATCATGTTCAACCTTTGTTATTGCCGGCAATTTCATTTTTTAATATTTCTATTCTACATCACTATTTGTGAGGTGGTCTGACTTTTTTAATAGAAAAAAGGTGACAGACGAGCAGACAGTCCACCTGGTGGTAAGTGGATACTGTCGTCCATAGACATCATTGATACATGGCAACATCCGTCCAGAATGACAAACGTTGGCACGCCCCCGGATGCGTTGCCTACCTTTGCAGATTAAAGAATGGATTGGGAAAATGGGGACGGATAGGATGGGAATGGGTTCTGGCATATCTCACTCACTACCGAAACACGTATGTGCATTGGGAAAATACGATAAAGTAGCAAATGCAGTACCTACATTTCAAGGTAATCTTCCGTGAGAAAGTGGTAACGTGGCTAGTCGGGTGCGCCCAGCGGTTGTGGGATTGCAACATGCATTTTCCCCCAAAGTAAATAGCGATTAACACTCCAAAAACCATTAAAATGTGTTTCTAAGCTTTTCTAGTGCCTAATTAACTACCTAGGTAGGTACTTAAAATATATTTTTAATAGTGTACCTAAACTACCTAATGAATGCAGATGATATAACTTTCTACCTATGATATAACTTTCCTTCACTGTATCTACCAAGACTAGAATACCTACCTATATTATTGTAAGAGGGACTGAGGTTGTTTTTATTTAAGAGGTATCCCCAAAAACTATTGGATCGATTTTGGAAATCCTTTCAGTTTTAGGAAGCTAAACGAATGCAAATAAAGGCTATCTTTGTGCTCGCTAGGAAATCGTTATGCCATCTGAGCGAATCCAGGCCTGGTAGCCAGTTAAATATATAGGCATCAGTAGCGCTGGTCACGCAAATAGGTACATTTAGTAGATCTTCGCAACTCGTAGTCGATGTTTCCAGTAAAATAGCAGTGTGGGTGCACAAGGAAAAGATATATTAACACTTTCACGTGTTTTATGTGTCGATGACCCGTCCACGGTACGTCCGTGCTGAAGATGAACCCACGCACCCGTCGTCTGGTTAGACACAACTCACACGATTTCCCTGTATCTTAAAAGTCAGGACGTTCTATGACCTAAGTAACTACCTAAAATAATCGTTATTTTAATTCAGTTAAGTATACCTACTTGTAAAGATAAAAACCTTTCAGGGTATTTTGGTAAGTATACAACGTATTAAGAATATTCTTTTGTAACATGGGACAGAAAACAAATGTCACATCATGCAGTTGTTGTCAGTTAGGCGGTTACAATCAACCAACTGCTCAATCACAGCATCGAAATCGTAAAGCCATTGTGGTATGGCCATCGGCCATGTTGCTCTCAAAAGCCTAACGCTGAATATTGTCATTTTGTGGCCGCCTTATTCATGTTAATCGGTTAATCATGAGCTTGAGCAATAGCATCCAGCCTCTCATGCCGTCCTGTGCCATGAGAAGAGAGATGGAGTGTATGAGTTAGATAGTGGTACTCCATAGTACGTATATTTCCATACACACAATAGATGGTTGTCAAGAATAGATAGAATAGAACAATAGATAGATAGAAATGTCGTGTCACATTTTTATTTTTTCTTTATACATGGGTGACATTGAAAGTTGTTAGTCTCCTAGATGAAATCAGATATAAACATGGAAGTTGTTTCATTGATTTTTGAAGTAGGTATACTCCGCGACAATCGATACACTTTTTCATGCGATTAAATCATTGTGTGAAGCATTCAGCACACCCTTCTTTAGGCACCTCTTCAACAGCCGTTTGGAAAGCCGTTACTGCCTCTTCTGCATTCATAAAACGTATCCTTTTGATTTTATCCTTAATTTTAAGGAATAACTAAAAATCACAGGGCGCAAGGTCGGGACTGTATGGCGGATAACGCATTAACTCTACATTTACAGTACTCAAAATTTGGTTCGTTTGTCTGGCGGAGTAAGCTGGGGCATTGTCGTGATTATTCTGCTTCGTGGGCGTCATTCTTTGACTTTTTCCAAAACAAAAAGCAAGCAGCTATTCAAATACCAGTCCGCAGTTACCTACTGATCTTTCTAAAGTTATCGTAGAAAAGTGGCCCGATCTGCTAAAGAAGAAGGCAATCATATTTTCAGCATTCCTTCCTTTCTTCACTTTTATCAGCAACTCTTAGAAAGGAAAGACCCACTGCGCAGATTGCCTCTTAGTTTCAGGCTCATAGCAGTACATCCAACTTTCATCACCGGTTACTATATCAAAAACAGCATTTGATTGACCATTGTCGAATTTTTCAAGTATTTAAAAAAGTGTTTTTGAGCTTAGCTCAATTTGTGAGGAATCCATTTAGCACAATGCTTCTTTGCCCGTAAATGATCGTGTAAAATTGTTTGACTTAACTCATACCAATACCTAATAGTGCCCTTATCTACTGATATGTCGTTCATTTTTCTGCTTCAATAATGAGCCGCACAGTTTTGGTGTTTCCCTCCGTCACCGCCATCACAGAAAACCGACACTGACGATGTTCTCTAACATCGTCACTGAGGTGGGTACGACCACGTTTAAATTCACGGAACCAGTTTATAAACAGTAGCACTGGATGGGGCTTCATCACTAAATGCTACCTTAAGCCTTTCATAACTTTGTTTCTGGTTTAGACCATAACGAAAGTCATAAAAAATAATTGTACGAAAAAGTTCTTTTCAAATTGCCGGAAATAAAAGATTTGCTAGGAATATCACGATATGTCACACTTTATATTGCATGTTTGTAATTTACGTTATTTATCATGACTGCATTTTATTACATTTTTGTAAGTAATAAAAAGTGAGAAGACAAGAGGGAATGATACGAAAATGCTTAGATATGGGTAACGTAATTTATGAATGAGCCCTAATCGCCATCCTCCCTACTCCTCTTCCAAAATCCTAAAATATTCGTCATTTTTGGCTGATGTTCACAAATACTGCGGAATCGCGGATGTCCATGAGCAACGGCTTACTATCAAGCGGGCTGTTTCTTGCCAACTTCTTTCTATAAATTAGGAAGCTGACTAAGGTATATTCGTAAGACAAAATTTCATAGAAATTTAGATAACATAAAAGACAGCCATCATTATATTTTCACGACAGCAGCGTAAAATAAAGAGCACTGAGACAAATTTGTTTTAGCATGTGAATTTAAACCTTTGATCTAAGAACCGCTTTGAATAAGTAAAATAATACTTAAAACTCACCAAAAACATTTTATATGTAATTCATGGACGAAACGTTAAGTGTACAATCGAATGTAACCACTGCGAGCACGACTTTTAGTCACAAAATTCATTAAAAGTCGAACACTACCGATGCGAAATTTGGCGAAGTGATATATATATATAGCCAAAGCGCGTTTTCCGCACGGTGTCTGCGGCACGTCTGGTGACCACAGCTGTCATAGCGCACGCCTTCCGCGGAACTTGTTCTCGCAACACATTGACCACACACTAGAAACTTTATTAAAGACAATTTTGGCTACGACTACCACATTGTGGTGCTACGCGGGCGCTATAATAGAATATTGGGAAACTGCTACCTGTCTAAAATTAAGTTGTCCTTAAAATGGAACGAAGTTCTGTTACAAGTAGGTACCTACTCATATCAAAACTATATTTTGATTTTGGAACGGTTTGTAATTCCAGATGGAGCAGTACCACATGAGTAATATTTACTTATCACTGACCTCCATGCGTCGCCGAGGCTCCAGCTGAAAATTAGCGTTGAACGCTTGTCTCGGCCACTGAGCATAATGCTGAGCTGGAGACCTTTTCGACGGGGTAGTGTGCACTTCCGCGCATGGACAGAGAATTATTAAGTTTTGTTAATTATCATTGTGATTATTTTCTGTCATTCTGTCATCATTTTCTCTTCCTTTGTCTTTTATATGTATTGTCGAATAAATGTTTCTTTCTTTCATAAGGTGATTTTTAGCAGTTTAGCTCGCAATAATGAAAAACTACCTAGTAGGTAAGTATTATAATTATTTCATAATTCAAACTGTGCAGGATCTCTACGGCAGTATTCATCCTTTCGCCGTATCTATCAATCGCAAATATTATGTCAGAGCTATTTAAATTGTAATTAGCGATAAATGGCTAATTATAGAATATTAATTAAGCCTAAACAATTTTCTCTATGTTCACTTTTTGTACACTTGATTATCCGATTATCGATTTTATGCCACAGTAAGTCTTTAAAATTTAATATCTACTTATTACAAATTACATTTATTCAAAATTCTCATGAAAACCCATTCAACAGCCAGTATCACGTGCCAGTCATTAACTAAGCCTGTCTGTAGGTTTTAACTGTGTTAAGTTGAGATTTCAGAGAAAAAATAAATTTATAGTTAAAAATAAAACCACCATTAATCAACTTCATCTACAACATGGCGATATTAATTTCAAAACAGACAGGAAGCGGCTAATGATATCAAAAAGAAACGAAAGAGTCGTTAATTTAATTTACATCACAGACAGTGGCCTACTTAAACCCGATTTTCGATAAATTTCTGCTTAACCTGCAGTTATGGGCTTTATTTCGCGGACCGCTAGTCTAGCAGGTATTATTGTATGTAAATGTTGCCGCGACACGAGGCGAAATCCATATTAGTCATTATTCTGTGACAACGAGCTTGCTTTGACCCCGCCATTCGACTCTAAGGAGACGAGCGTGAAAGTGCACCAAACACCATACATACTCATTCAATGGACAACACAACACTATGAATCACTAACATCGAAGTACATAGGCAAATTAAACATAGGTGGGATTCATATAAACGAGACACACTGAAAGATTTTATAGATCACGATGTCTTTTAGGACATGATAGTATAATGCAGTTAGGGTAATATTAGGTAATAGCAGGTAATATTAGGGGAAGAGCTAGAATGAATTAATTGCGACGCGATACATGCTCATGTGAAATTGGCACTTCATTGTTTATATATGCACACCACGTAAACCGCTACGTGCCACTACCTTTTAAGAAAGAAACCACAGCGCACGCAAAAGTGAAACACAGCAAGTTCTTCCAATGGTCGATTAGATAGTTAAAAAGGTAAACACTTAATTGTGCAACGTCAATATATTTGGTTTCTAACAGCTCCATTATTGCATGTGAATGTGTTATGTAAATAACATAATCCAAAGCAATTCGACCAACGGAACACTTCGGTTGGATAGATTACGGCCTTACCTATGAAAATGCCGTTTGTTCATAGTGGCCTCTTTGTACTTAGTTATTTTACGTTTGGCTTGGAATTCTAAATTCAATTTAAAGCTATGACATTGTGTTTGCGTCCATGGACAAGTTAAAATTTTCCGTTATTTTCTAATATGAGTTCCGTCATGGCAGCAACGCAGCACAGACGATACGCAATATCAACGATGTGTACTGACCAAACATCGCAAACAAACGCACGGTATGTTTTTGGTTTGATCATTTCCGTTCTGAAAATTTCGCCCTCAAGAACAAGCCCCGTAGACGATCGGAAATTAAAGTCCATAATGACGAATTGAAAGCAATAATGGAAGCGGATTCATCTCAAACCACGTCTGAGTTAGCAGCAGCCTTTGGCGTAAATGACAGTACGATATTGATTCACTTGTGTCAAATCGGGAAAATGAAGAAACTCGGAAGGTGGGTACCGTATGAACTTATGATAATGCTCGGCCACAAATTGCACGACAGACAGTTTCAAAGTTACAGGAGCTTTGACTGGAAACTCTCCGTCACTCATCGTAAGGATTGCCACCACACACGGTCTTCAGCTCTTCTAATCCACCCACTACCGGCAACTTTCTTCAAGTCATCAGTCCACCTGGCCGGAGGGCGTCCCACGCTACGTTTCCCGGCTACGTATCCGCTACGTATCCATTCGAGGACTCGCCTCCCCCATCGGTTATAGGTCCTGCAGCATATATGGCCTGCCCACTGCCACTTTAGCTTGCTGATTCTTTGAGCTATGTCACCAACTTTAGTTCTTCATCGAATTTCTTCATTCCAGATGTCCAGCAAAGAAACACCGAGCATAGCTCTTTCCATCGCTCGCTGAGCTACTTTGAAATTCTAAACCAGGCCTACCGTCAGAGGCCACGTTTCGGTACCATACGTCATTACGTAGAGGACGCATTGATTGAAGACTTTCGTGTGTATGGGTGTGTTCGTGTTTTAAACATTGTGGTATGGGCGACGAGAAGAGGTGACGCATTTTCCCGAATGCTATCCAGCCGAGCTGAATGCGTCTATTGGTCTCTAGACTGAAGTTGGACTTGTCTAACTAGATTGACTGTCCGCGATAGACATATTTATCTACAACTTCTAGTAACGCCCCGTCGACGCTGACCGGTCCAGGGACGACGTGTTCATTGAATGTGACTTTTGTCTTTTGTCAGGTTCATCCCGAGATCAACGCGTTGGGAGGTCGTATTGAGGTCGTTCAGCATCCAACTCAATTCCTCCAGCGATTCGGTCATGATAACAATGTCGTCTACGAAACGAAGGTGAGAGATGTATTCTCCGTTAACACTGATTCCGCAATGTTTCCAGTCCAGCATTTTAAACATGTATTCCAGTGCGCTTGTGAACAATTTCGGGGATAATGCATCCCCCTGTCTGCTGGTCCTGGTTTCTGACTGTCATTGTTGCGGCTTTATACGAGTATAAGCATCTCAATACATCGCTAATCGACTTGGCATCGCTGCAAGGATTCCAGAACTTCCAAATTGTGGAGAACGGAATAGGAATCCAAAGAATCGTTGTAACTTCCTCAAAACGGGAGTCCCTCCAGCCTTCAAGAGCTCTGCCGTAACTCTATCATCACCTGACGGTTTGCCATTCTTAAGTTGTCCAGGGGAATCCTAATCTAGCCCAGGTTGATGTCTGAGATGTCGTCGGTGTAATAGCGGGTTAGTTGCCCTTGACGATCGTTACCGGGACGGGCTACAGGCGCAGTCTCTCGATTTCGGCGAGAATCTCTGGCGTCGAGGACAAAATTTAACAGCTAGGTATAGCTTTTAAGCATCATCAGATGACCATCTCCAGGAGGCTGAGCAAACACTTTGGACCCTCTGTTATTTTCTATCGCTGCTTCAATTTGTTTTGTATTGGAGCGGCGCAAGTCTACACCTCCTGATTTTCTTGTTAAGTTGGTCGTCCGACGATGTAAGCGCGGCCCTCTGACGTCTCTGTTCCATGAGAGGTCCGGAGTTTCGCTCGAGAGCTTTGACTTTTTGCCTGCTGCTGATTAAAATGCCTGCAGCCTACTTCCCCGATAACCCCCGTCAAATTATCGGCTATCTCGTCAACGCTATTGTGGTTTCCAATGCGGTGAATCGCTTTTAGAATTCTAAATGACACTCATTGATACCTACCTAACACGGTTTGAGCTAGTGTGGAACGACTATTAGCCCGTGCGGCCTAATTTTCGATTCTCCGTTTTCCCGAACTCCCACTTTAGCATTACAGTCCTAGATAACAATGGTATAGTGGGTCTTATTATGATCTAAGGCTCTCGATATATCGTCGTAAAATGCCTCGATTTCCTCATCAGTGTACGCCGACGTTGGCGCGTATACCTATATAACTTTCAAGGTACGTTTCTTGTCCAATTTACAACTTTGTCTAATGTACAATTTGTACACGACTCGCGCCGACACACTTCTGATATGCACAATTTCATAGGTGAAAAACAAGACAGGACCCAATAATATATCATACTTTGGTAGAGATTCGTTTAAATTTTGTCCAAATGATAATACATGATGACATCAGCGTGCCTTCGTTCCACTGCAAGTCACAGTCGCCTTTACTTGCAATTACAAAGATTTCGCGCCATAATCCACGCGAGCCCAGTGCAGATTAAAGGATATCATGCTACAGATTTCTTATACTTTTTTTAATTCGTGGACATTTGCTCATTTGATTTTGAGTCTTCGGAAATTACTGACAATTTCCGAAGACGTAGACTTATGAAGTATAAAATATGTTACTGCTGTTGGCGGGTGTGTACCATATTTAATTTGGTGCGGTCTAAAACGTTTAGATGATTGCGTTCGCTATATTTACGCAAAGAGACTAAATATCTGGAAAACCTTTGTTGATACGATAAAATTGATAAGAACGATTTGTTTAAAGTACAAATTATCTACATTTCAATGTCATTGTGCCACGTATTATAGAGCGTTTTTTTTAATTTTTAGATGTGCTGCTTACCTTTGGAGATTTAAGAGTCAGGTTTTGGAAAAAGGGTTAGTAAGGGTTTTATCACCAGTATATTAGCATTAAATGTTCGCTGTTTCTCTTGCTTGGGATATTACGTGTTTTAAACACCTTATCTTACAAAACCCACTATACTATTGTATTATTATTTAAATCGGAAGTACATGACCGATTTAAATAATAATAGAGCAAATCTTTTGAGAATAAATACTCTGAACTACACCATAGTGAAAACCGTATGAAAATCGGCCCAGTAGCTCCGACACTTAAGGGCTTACTACTTAGTAATTAAATTCAGGGTGGTGTAAAAATCCTTTTTTCGCTGAATTATAGATTCTGGAAACAGCAAATTCTGGTAACGGCAGATTCTGTAAAGGGCAGAAAATTAATTATACTTACAGTAAAGAGTCTGCCAACAAAATTCTAGACAACGATAGGTACCACTTTTTTATCTATGAAGGGTAGCCACTTATAATAATGATTAAATTATTTGTCATTATTTTCATTGTCAATGTTTCTGATTGAACTTGAGTATTCCTGTTTAAATTATTGTTTTGAACTAAATTAAAAGAAATGGACCCGTCGGCGGCTCCAAGCAGTGGCGTTACTGAAATAAAATTTATAACATGTCAAAAAGAAAGCGTCGCTGTTTTACATGGCGGCTACAGATAGTTTTATGAAGAAAAAACATGTCGGGAACCACTATTTACCTATGTAGCCAAAAAAAATTAATGTAATTTATCAATTACTCTGTATATGTAAAACAATATTGTTAAGGAGACCAAACACATGCACGCCAAATGTAGTACGAAATGCATTGACGTTCTTATGGACGAGTGTAAAAAAGAAGTGTGTTCCAATCTTATTCCAACCTATTCAGAAAATATTTGAAGATAATCTAGGTAAATTTTCTGCAAAATTATTTGTGGAAGACATAGGTACCAATAAAGATTTAGGTACAACCAAAAAAGATGCGCTGTACTTGGACATCGTAATTTTTTAAAAGTAGACTACTAGATGTGACTAAATTTCAAGGATTTGAAGTTACCGATCATATTGTTAATAATTTTTTTGTATGGTGACGGCATCGAGGATAAAGTTATATTTGGCACTCCGGAAGCTTAAAACTATTATCACATTATACATAGGTATCTACTAGTATTATGGAGATGGGACATTTAGAGTTGTGCCGTGCTCGTTTTATGAGCTCTGTTCGCTACATATCGATTTATATAATGATCATGATAGGGTACCTACTGTTAATTTTGTGCCGGTCCTAAATATTCTTCTTCCAAACAAAAGCGAACTTAGGTACATACGAGTACAAGAGGCTATTCACAGTTATGAGATCAGTAATTATCTTTGCAAATAAAAGTGTATTATGAAATTGCTGCCAAAAACGCGGTAAATCAAGTGTATCTAGGTGTACAAATTAGAGCCTGCTTTTACCACTACACAAATGCTATTTGGAAGATGAGTAAAAAATTTGGACTTCACTAAGTCATTGGCAAGAAGGTTACAAAACTTTTTGCAAATTTGGTTCTAATTCCTGCAACTATAATTCCCGAGTTATTTCTTGCAATTTGCGACTACTGAATTTAACAATTGTAAAACAATCGATAGAGTTATAACAAATGACGTATTTTGTTGCTATGGACATAAATTTCGAACAACTAATTCGATTAAAGGGTGGCACTATCGAATAAACGGATTAATACCAAGAAAGCTTCCCTTTATTTTTCTACTAGCTGGCCCGGCGAACTTCGTACCGCATGAGACCAATAGATTTGACAGTTGTTATTTGTTCTCTATATTTTTTTTCGATTCGAGAATTTTCTATTTATTTCAATATATTTCTAGATTAATTTTTTTTTCAGATATTTTAATAGTTATTCTGCTATTCGGGGCGGAGACGAATCCAACAAATCAGAGATCATTAAAATCGGTCCAGCCGTTCTTAAGTTATAAATGATGTAACTAACCTGACTTTGTTTTATATATATATAGATACAACTAGAGGAGAAGGTGCAAATATGGGCAGTGGTCCAATGATGGGCTAGTAGGACTTTAAGTTAATATAATAACTGCCATCTAGTAGACAACACTTAAAACTCGTTCTCACGAAGGTAGCTAATAGCCATGAGCGAGACAGACTGCTAAACCGACGTTTGCGTGTTCAGTGTTGAGAAATACTTTGTGTGGTGACAATTGCGCCGTCTAAACTTTTGTAGAGGTATGTAAATTATGTTATTTATTCCAACTTAAAACATGTTAAACCTAGTAACTATCATTACTAAGTAATGAGTGAATGTAAATACAATATCCTTTTGATAGGTATTGAGGTTTATTCTGTTTTGAAATATTATTGTTTATCATTCAAAGTTCTCATGGCGGTTGGTCTAAATATGGGCTACTAAGTGCGGTCTAAATATGAGCTAGCCCATATGTAGACCTACTTTTAACAACATGACGTTTGTCTTTACTGCATCTCATAGCTTATAGCGTTTTCTTAATTACAGAATGCCTAGAACTACTCCAAAATATATAAAACAAGGTAAAAGGAAGTGCTGGAAGTCTGATGACATGGAGCAAGCAATCACAGCTGTACGAGAAAAGAAAATGGGAACTCTGAAAGCGGCAATGACTTTTAAGGTGCCTCGCAGTACATTGCAACGATTATGCCGAAAAGAGGATGTGTCTCCAACTCAAGCTCTTTGTACCAAACTAGGTAGAAAACCAATTTTAGGGACAAAAATCGAAGAGGATCTGGTTAATTATCTACTAGTAATGGAACAAAATTTTTTTGGTTGTACTATGGGTGACTTGCGAAGAATGGCATTTTTGTTGGCAGAACGTAATGGCATCAAGACTCCTTTTAAATCAAATGAAGCTGGCAGAGCTTGGTGTGATCTTTTTCTGAATCGTCACAAACAGCGTTTATCTATCCGAAAACCATGTGGAACTTCATTTGCAAGAGCTCTTGGGTTCAACAAGGAAAATGTTTCAATTTTTTTCAAATTGTTGGAAGAAGCCTATGAGAAACACAAATTCGGCGCTGAACGCATTTACAACGTAGATGAGACAGGACTTTCCATTGTCCAGAGTAAAACCCCACATGTTATAGGACAAAAAGTAAAGCGACAAATAGCAGCGCTAACCTCTGCAGAGCGGGGCTCTACCATCACAATTATTGCGTGCATGAGTGCCTCTGGTCACTATGTCCCTCCGCTCGTCATCTTTCCAAGAACGAATATGACAGAAATTTTGATGAAAGGCAGTCCGCCAGGATCCATTGGACGAGCTCACCCATCTGGTTGGGTTCAGGCCAATCTTTTTAGAGACTGGTTAAGACATTTCATTGAAAAAGTTTTTCCAACAAAGGATTCACCAGTCTTGCTAATATTAGATGGCCATTACAGTCATGTTCGTAATCCTGATGTTATTGACATTTCCAGGGAAAGTTCTTCTTCTCAGCCCTTGGACGTCCACTGCTGGACATAGGCCTCCCCCATTGTCCGCCATTTAGACCTATCGGCAGCGAAATCGCCAGGGAAAATTACATCACCATTATTTGCCTTCCACCTCACTCAACCCACAAACTGCAGCCTCTCGATAAAACTTTTATGTGCCCTTTAAAAGCAATGTACAGTGAAGAAGTAAGGCAGTGGCTCAGACATTCAGAGCGACCTTTGACACCATACGACATCATGGATTTGTTTGGAAAAGCTTATCTTAAAGTACAAACTGGAGAAATTGCAATAAATGGCTTTAAGTGTACAGGAATATATCCGCTAAATAAGAACATATTTTCAGAAAGTGACTTCATAGCGTCTGAAATAGAGGCGCAAAAGACTTGCAGCATAACTAGACCTGTGACAACCACTTCAATGCTGTCGACTTCAGCGACAACCACCTCGGTGGCATCAACTCCAGCCCCATCTAAGGTAGTCAGTCATATTTTACCTTTACCATCTATTAAAAAAAAATGCAGCAATCGCGGTCGAAAGTCATCAGGAGCCTGTGTGATTACTAGTTCCCCATATAAAAATAAACTAATCCAGTCTTTGGAGAAGTCTACAGCTAACAAGGGCAAAATGCCTCTCCTCCAACTCAACGAACCTGAGGAGTCGAGGCCTAAGAGAATAAGCGGTAAGAACAAAAATAGGGGTATGAGTTCTAGTAAACGGCAGCGGCCACAGCGGACTAAGAGCATAAGCTCAGACTCTGAAAACGAAGTCATTCCCCCACTTCTGGATGACGATGACGACTGTGATTTATCTCACGATAAGCAACCAAGTGACAAAGATGCCGAATGTATGTTCTGCCAAGCACTATTTTCACAAGACACCAGAGGGGAACTTTGGGTTCAATGTTTTCAATGTTCGATGTGGGCACACAATGATTGTGCTGGTGTCGAAAAAGACGTGTATATTTGTGACTTTTGTAAATAAATTATTTTTCCTTCTTCTGTGTATTTCAGTAATAATTTTTTTATGAATATGTACTAATATGTAGTGTAATATATGTCATAAAATAAGTAAACTTTTATCAAAAAAGTTCTAGCCCATATTTAGACCACAATAAAAAAAAATAGTTTTTAGTAGTGTTTTTATTTTAGTTTGTCTTAAAAAAACCCAAAGCCCTACATTCTAATAAAAGTTCAGATATCATTTTCAAAATACTAAATTATCAAATAAGAATCAAATAGTGTTGATTTCTCTATATTTGAAGGAATAAACCCAATATTAAAAGTGGTAGCTCATATTTGGACCTTCTCCTCTACTAAAAAGGAGGCCCATTTTCAAAATCTTAAATTGAAGAAAATTTAATTGTAAGTAGATATGTCAAAGGAAAGAAACGTAGGAGAAAGGACTTAGAAAAAGATAAGAGATCAAATGAAATCTCAACAATAGACTGCTTAAAACGTTAATGTCATGTAAAAATAGTTATTTTTTTTTACTTATAGATTTATCATCCAGTTTAAGTTTCAACCAATTTCAAAAATGGTAGGAACCGTATTGTTTTAGTTAGACATTTTTTTTAAATAATTGACAATCTCAATTTCATTATTGTTTTTGGCTATAAAATTTCAATAGAATATTAGTAATTTTTGTTTAGTTTTCCTTCTTAGTTATGTGGCTGTAACTGTACATCTGTTATTTAAAGAACCTGTCGTCTAAAGAATCTGCCGTTGTCACAGTCTGCCATTCAGCGAAAAAAGCAAGTTTTATTGTAATCGCTTTTTTAGTCCTAAAAATCCGGTCATGTGCATGCCATTTACCTATTCTTATGTAATAACCGCGCATGGTCGGACTAAATTGATACATTTTCATTTCCCCGCCGGCGGAGACGAGGACGTCACCCTCGCTGCACTGTGAACACACACCGGCCTTCAGCCTACACTTTTACCAAGTACCGGCATGTGGCTGGGCGTTTCTCTGTTCTCACAGACTCACGATCCCGCGATACCCCCCCTACGCAACGCCCTATACCGAGGTCCGTTCCTTCTGCATTAATTAATTTAATATTTGTTATTGTTTTGATATTTTTTCGATAGTTACAATGGTTTTGATATGGCAGTTTCTAACTGTAGCTACTGAAAAAAGAAATTCTCTTTTCCAAAACTATAATTGAAAGAATATCAATGCACTTATAACATTTACATGATTTGGATATAAAAGGTTTTTGATTATGAAACAATACAAAATGGATACAGAATTTAGAAGTAATTTCTTTTTTTAAAGTATCCTTTCAAAGCAGACATAGCTGGGATACTTGCTGAAATAATAGTACTATGGCAGTGACCTGAATAAAACCTGTCAATTTTTATTTTTTGGACACTAAATAATTCAAAAGGATCTGTATTGAATCACATTCAGAGGGAGTAATAAACATATCCAACCAGGTAGAAATGATTGGAAAGTACATTTAATTGAAACTTATTTTACTGGACCAGACAAATAGCTGAGCTGGCCAAAATGAGCCTAATGAATATGTATCTTTTTAACTATGAGTATTTTTATGAGTACTATGAGAGTATATGTATTTTAATGTAATGTATTTTAAGGACCAGGACAGCTATTGCACATCTACTTTTACCTTTCCACTGTTGTGGATTGTGGAAGTATGATTGCAGATTGTAAAGGTTGAGGAAAAAATAACTGAGAATTATCAATTTAGTTTTTCTTTATTTAAATGTTTCATGAATACATCTAAGGAATCATCAGTTCCATTATCATTTGACTGCCTTCTTCCATATTCCTTTTGAAGTGTCATATGCTCTTCTAGGTTTTCAACTTCATTGGGCTCAGAATCAAAATATCTATCCTCTGCATCTTGTGATACTTGCTGTAAATCATCATACTGTTCATCATTATCTATATCGTGATAATCAATATCTGCATCTCTACCATTAATAAAACTGTTGTACATTTCTTGAAGAAATTCATCATAAAGCAATTTTCTTTCAGGAGCACTTATCATATTTTGTGTCCGAGGTTCGGGAATGTAATTAGGTTTAGTATCAGGAGTATCAAAGTCTCCCCATTGTTTCTTACAATGTCGTGAGTTTTCATTGTCATTATTATCTATTTGTTGTTGACTCACATCTTCACTAGATTGAAGGTCCTCCTCAAGCAGTTGTATATTTTTTGTCTCTCTCATTCTATTGTGGTCAACAGTTTTCAAGATCATTTTAACAAAAGTAAGGTTCTCGTTGTCAGCATCATCACGATCACGTATTTCCTCATCACTTAGGTACTGGCCCACAAGTTGTTCATAGAGAAGAGGGTTCCTATACATCATTTGTTTCTCAGTGAAGTAATCTGTTTCATCTTGTAGTTTTTGTAGTGCTTTATACCGCCTATTTCTTATTCTTCTGTGTCTACTCTCCTCTGAGTGATATATTTTTAATTCTTTAACACAATTATGAAATTGCTCATTTTCATTTATCTTACCAAATTGCAAGTTTTCAAAGTATCCAATATGATGTGGCGCTAAGTATTTCCCAAACTGTATTAGGAAATCTGTGGGAGACTGTTTGTAGAGATTACAAGCTAATTGTATTTTGTCATTGGTGTGTACTTCTGTCTCATTTAAGTGAGCATTCTTAAAAGATATCTTAGCACATCTTACTAAATAGTCAATGATGTCGTTTATTGGATCAAAATTATCTTCATTCAGAACTGTAGATATTACTTGAGCAGTTCGTAATGTCATTGTAATATTATGGTTTTTATTGAAAAGTTAATTAAATACAAAGGTGCTCCACAAGTCAGTGGCAGTGGGTCTCGATACGAATTTTGTTGTGTAAATACGATTATTAATAAATAAATACGGTTAATGCTATCGCACAACCAATGATAAAAGAAAATATTATAATAAGTTTTCAAACTTCGTCAGACAATATTCGGAGAATATTAAACAATACACCATCACATATAGATAATTTCGATAACGACGGGAATTTAAGTACGTAATGAAAGTGAGAAAAGGAAATAAAGAGAGAGCACTGAAAATTCAACTATACTAATAGAAAGAAAGCCTTTTTGCATTAGAAAGAAATAGTTTTCACAGGCTTTAGGCAAAATGTTGACTTAAAAAAACAAAAATATTTTAAGAATAGTACGTACTACATAATTAGTACTCGGCAGTGTTACCAGGCTATTTTTCCGAAACATACCATGACTAAAGTGAAAAATTGCAAATACTGCTGGATTGCAATGAAACTGGTGAATTCCTGCAGCAACTTGTATATTATTTACATCGACCGAACAAAATACAGAAATGAATAATTCCTTGAGAGAAAAGTGATTGACATGTGTGATAAAAGAGGCAAATAAAATATCACTATTATACCTACCTAATACAAAAGCAAGTAATAAAATATATTCATAAAAAAGCCTTAGTTTTAATTATTTGATTGAAGTCAATTACTAAAACATATTTACCACAAAATATTGTAGGTATTATTATTGTTTCGGTTTATTTAATAATTAGTTTTGCTTGCTTAATTATTTGTTGTGTCATCATTAGGTACGACAGTGTCCAAATAAAGTATTAAAAAACCTGTGTGTTTAGATCTGATGTTTATTAAATTGCATCCTAATCTTTTATTATATATCGGTATCTTCATTGCATAATCAGTGTATTCTGCTTGCATAAAAGTGCTCGCCGCGACAAAATTATTAAAATTGGGAAATCGTAAATCGAGGCAAAAATATATGGAAGCTATGCTACAAGAAAAAAAATATCAGTGTCAGACAATGTCAAGAATTGGAACTGTCAAAATTCCCCCTTGGGAATTTAAATTAGGGGTGTTCATTTAAAAAATATATCGATGTTTTTAATCGATGTATAACATCGTAACCCTGCATCGATGTTTTTCGATACATCGCTTGAAAACATCGATGTTTTTTCAACATCGAATACTTTTATGTTTTTTTTTCGGGTTTAGTAGTTATTGTAAGGGAGACATTGTAAGTAAAACAAAAAACATTAGAAATATTTTATTGCGACATCACATATTACAAAATGAGACAAAAAATACTAAAGTCTAAATCAATACTTTTATTTTTGTGATCTGCTTTAAAACCAATGCTGTTTAGGCAAACTTTGTAGAAATAAAAGTTTACTCAAACGTTTACCCTTCAGTCTATTCCTTTGCTGATTTACTATTTGGCCAGCCTTTGAAAATAACCGTTCGGATGGGACCGAAGTCCCAACAATAGTCAAGTATTTGAAAGCAATTTTATATAGTTTAGGAAACTGAATTTTGAGATCGTTCCAGATTTCCAAAGGATTTTCATTCAGTCGTCCTACAGGACTTCTCAAATAAATGGATAACTCATCAGAAATCGCATCTTCAGATTGCGTTGCTTTCCAGCTCTTGTTTACTAATTTATGATGGTCTTCCCATAAAGAAAAACTCTCTTCTAATTTTTCCGATTGATCTGAATCAGATTCCGACATTTCCAACGTTTGTGTATTATTTTTCATGAAGTCCTTGATTTTTGAGACTGCTGTAGAGCAAGCTAGTGCGTCCCTGAAATGCATTTTTTTGAACCGTGGATCCAGTACAGTGGCTATGGCAAGTGGAGTAACTCGCTCTATAGCACCCATTCTTTTTTCTATTTCTTTAAGCACAATCGATTTCAACTCATTGGCGAGTGAATCTACCAATCTGAGAGCTTGAATTTTTAAAACTAAGCAATGGATTAAAGGAATTACCTTGCTGCTAGTGCAGTACATGTCGCCGGATACTTCTCTCGTAGCAGCTTCGAGCGGTCGTAAGACTTGTAATACTGAAGAGAGAATTGACAATTCTGACGCATTGACCATTGCTGGTGCATTTTTATGGCGGATAATTATATCGTTTACGACAATGTGTAATTCTAAAAACCTCTCAAGCATATAATAAGTGCTGTTCCACCTTGTTGCAACTTCTTGAATCAATTTTGTTTCTTTATCGGTGGCTTTTCTTAAGTCATTGCTTGCAATGTTACTTTGTTTAAACCATGTAACAATTTCTTTAACCTTTGTTAATAGACTTCGCAACTCTGGACACTGTTGTAAAGCGTTCTGAACAACTAAATTTAAAGTGTGCGCAAAACACGGAATGTGTTTCTTACCAAAAGCCAAATCGACGGCCTTAATCATAGATGCTGCATTGTCAGTAACTACAGCCGAAACTCTATCGGTGTTAATATTCCATTCGACACAAGTATTAAGAAGCATTTCAGCAATGTTCTCTGAAGTATTACGCTCAAATGACTGATATACTCCAAGAGTTATTGAAAAAAAATCAATACCTATACCGAAGTGTGCTGTAATCCCAAGAAAACTTCTCATGCTCATTGTTTCTGTCCACATATCTGTCGTAAGGGTGAGGTTTTCTACATTTTTTATTTTATTTTTGAAAACAGCTGATAATACATCATATTTATCATCAACCCAGCGAGTTATTGTCGTTTTACTGGGAAGCTTGTAATGCGGCGCAATCACTTTCATCAGATTACGAAAACCCTCATTTTCAACAATCATAAATGGTTGATTATCCTTACAAAGCATATAAATCAAAGCATTATTTATTTTCAAAAATTTATCGCCACTTTCCGAAAATGAATTTATATGTTCGAAACTCTCTACAATCGACTTTTGACGCTTTAAAGATGGAGGGAGAGGATCGTTGATATGGATATCTTCTGTTGATAAGCATGTTGAAGCTTTATTTTTCGATTCTATCGTATCAGCTGTACTGGTTGATGGCAGTAACTCAGGGTTGGAGACAGCAGGTTTGGAGACTATTTTAATTGTTTCGCTGTCGACATCGGATGAACTTACATTATTCGTCGCTTGCAAGTTTTTTTTATTTACTTCTAAAAACGCAGCTTTGTGGATATGTTTTACGTGCCCAATCAAGTTTGACGTATTGCCACTCGATTTAATAGATTTTTGACAAAGCTTGCATTTTGCAAGGTTTCCATTTCCTTCAATTTTAGTGAAAAACTGCCACACGTTACTCTTCTTTGGAGGCGCCATCATTTAATCAACTGAAAAAAGAAAACAAAGTAATGGAGGTATATATTTATCGATTAATTTACCACTCTGTAGAATCACATCACTATTGACGGAATTCACGACATTCTAAGTAAAAAAAAGTAAAATAAACGTGACTTAATTTGTTCAAAATAACTTATTAGAGGAATTATTCGTGCAATAGTGCGTGTATTAGTATGAATATTGGGCCAAAATGTTAAAAAACTTAGATTGTTTGTCACACACAAGTTGAGGTTAGGTTAAATATATTCTTAAGCATAATAACATTATTACATACCTTTTCAACTACGAGCATGGAATTAAATGATACGTCAAGCCAGTTTATATTAAAATGCACTTATCACGTATCACTTAATTACTTGTTTAGATTAGTTAGAGTAAATTTCGATTCACAAACAACAAACACCAGCAAACTGCAGCCTGCAAGAGCGGGGGAGGAGCGAGTGAGTGAGTAAACAAAATTATCCAATATCCATTCATTTAACCAATGCAGCCAACCGCAAGAAAAATCAGATGACTTTTTCTCATGGTAACAATTGTTAAAAATTGAAATTATTAAATCAATACCTACTAAGTTATGTGAACTAGAAATATATTATTCGTTAGTTAGCTTTTCCATTGATTCGATGTTTTTAATAAAACCATCGATACATCGAATAGAAAAACATTTGTCAAAACATCGTATCAATCCGATGTATCGAACGGTAAACATCGAATGGATTCAATACATCGATGTTTAGTGAATATCCCTAATTTAAATACTACATACTCTACCTTAGTCTAGAGGTTAGGTGAGTACATAATAGTTTTCCTTTTAGACATTGTTAGTAGATACTGTAAATAAAGGACAAATAATTTTTTTTATTTCAATAATCTATACAATACAATCATCTGATACGATATTTTTCATCAACATATATTGTACAGCTCTATATAAAGTATTTGCTATGCTATTTTACAGACTCATCAGAAGTGGCATACTTGTAAGCATTTCAATTATCTACCTACCTGCTCCACATTTCTATTTTGTGTTTGTAACTTTTGACAATTTTAGCTGCGTGTCGCGAACGTCATGGCAACTATCGAAAAGCAATTAAGTAGTGGTACAAATTTAAAGTATCTTACCCAAAGGGAAGCAATATCTTTAGACGAAGAACTATTCAATGACTATAAGTATAGTGTTGATCAGTTAATGGAACTGGCAGGTCTCAGTGTAGCAACAGCCATTGCGCGTACTTTTCCACCTTCTACGTAAGTTTATAAATGTGTATGCTTTGATACATGCAGAACAGAAAATTTCAAGACTAACTTTTGAATATTGTTTGAAAGAGAAACATTGTGCAACACTTAAAAAAATATATCTTGAATATTATTTTCAGACATCGAAAGGTACTAATTATTTGTGGACCAGGCAACAATGGAGGTGATGGCCTAGTAGCGGCACGACACATGAGCTTGTTTGGTTATAAAGTAGCTATTCACTATCCCATACAAAAACCCAATGCATTGTATGAGAGACTTCTGGAGCAGGCTGTGCGTTTTAATGTGAGCCTTGCAGATTTACCAGACAATTTGAAAAATGAATACCAGCTGCTTGTGGATGCACTGTTTGGCTTCAGTTTCAAACCACCTGTAAAGCCGGCTCTGCAGCCAGCTATAAATGCTTTAATTGAGGCAGGACTTCCAGTTTGCAGGTGAATTAAATATTTTATGATAATTCCAAATATAGGTGTGATTCCTGGTTGAATATTCATTTGTTTAAAGACAAATGATTGTTTCCTTTATTTGTTTAGTTCTTGGTGGTGGTCTTTGTTCTTTGGACCCATGACAGGGAATCTTAGTGTGGGGAGAATCTTAGTGAGTGTGATAAAATTTAGATTATTCTTAAAGTATATGTTATTGTTTGTTACTTTCAATTATTGAAACTCATAACACACAATTTTAAATTAACACATTTACAGTTCATGACTTCTTTTAAAGTCATAAATTTTATTTATTCACACATCCATGACTTCACTTGGAGTCATGCAACCTGCACAGACTTTATTGTAGTTTTCCTGATGGAATTGTAATTAAGGATTTATTTGATGTTTGGGATATGTGAACTAGAAAATAAAAAAATATACACACAAGGGACATGAAATTTACTTTATTTTTAATACATTTGGAAAAGTAAAACAATATTTTAAAGTTTTTTAAGGGTTTACTAAGAAAACAAGTATAATATTTCACGAAATATTATGAAAGCTATTAAAAAGAAGCTAAGCTTTCTCACTCTTGCAACACCATGTCATCGCTCATCACTTACGGCCAGCAGCAGCCACATATTTTGCAGTCTTCCCATATAAGGCCCTTTCACGGCAGTAATAGACCAGACAATGCTTTTTGTGTTTTTCTGCCTCCTTGCTTAGGATTTTTTTGTATCTAGTGACCATCAAGTGTTCTTGATTCAGGAGCCCAGGAACAGATGACTTTTCTACGTCAAACAGACTTCTGATTAAAATCTAAACATAAATTCAAGCTCTGAAGTCCATGACTCCATAGTCATGATTTTTTAAAATTGATTTCCTGGGTAATACTTACGATTTTTAATTTAAATAAGTAAATATGTTTTAATTAGTACATAAACATTTAAACAAAATAAACACTAAATGATTTTTGATGTTCTGGATCCTTTAAAAATGTAAATGTTAAACAGGGAACATGTTTTAAGTTACTTTATTTCTGAATAGCAAAATTGGTATTTTGATTGACTTTGTTCTATGTTTTTATTTTTATGTAAGATAGAAGAAATAAGATAATAAAGTCTAGAATAAATCATAATCGTAATAATCATCTTGAACCAAATCAGGCTCAAAATTAACTTAAACAGACAAGAAAATATTACTTTGTGTACAAGAATATTGTGTTTTTATGTACCTACAAATAGAAATTAATGGTAGATACAAATAAAATACAAAATTGATTTATTTTTACAGTGTGGACATCCCCAGTGGCTGGCATGTGGAGAACGGACCTGATTCTGATCACGCTTTGAAGCCTGCCTTGTTGATATCGCTTTCTGCTCCCAAAATGTGCACTAAACCAGAATTCTTAAAAGGCGCTAGACATTTTCTTGGCGGCAGATTTTTGCCACCTTCTATAATAGAAAAATATAATTTAACGTTGCCTTCATATCCTGCCCAAGACCAAGTGGTTGAGATTTGTGATAGTCAGTGAGAAATAATTTTTAGATGTTAATTTCATTAAGATTTATGACTTATCTTAGTGATAAACTGTATGGGATGCGAATGTGTAAGACGAACTTTATAATATTTTATTTTATATGAATAAAGCGCTCATTTTTCATTGTGTATGATTTTAATTTTTTTTGGAATGGATAATTTCTTGTGACTAAAGGCTTTTCAAGAGTCACCATATGTGTATGATTTAGGGCGAGTGCAGAAGGGGGGGGGGGGGGGGCTATGTATGCAAAGAATGCTAGCGAAGGTCATTATGGGACATACAAAGGTTTTGTACAATGTCAGCTTATTTCTAAGCGACATTTTACTTTTTGTTATTCTGTTTTATTTAGGGGCTTTTGATTCATGACATTTTACTCCTCCCACCTATGAGAGGGTTGAGGGACCGAGTACAAAGGCGGCTCGTTTTCGGACAGTTTGTATGTGTTCTCATTAAGTCAGTCGATGGTCTAGTGTGACTCCGAGATATTTGGTCTACCTAACCCAGGGGATAGTTTGACCGCAAAGGGAGTGGGGAGAGACTGAACCTAGAGCTACGAGTGCCACCCCTGGGAAAAGGAAAACGTTGGAGGTGTAGAGAGATATGCCGTAAGGCTATATTTTTGAAAAGGGCAATGTCTAGTACATAGGGTTGGTGTGTAACATTATGACGGTAATGGGTTTTGGAGTTGGAATGCATCATTGGAGTTATAACGTCAAAGTCAAGTTGGTTAGTGAGTCTGTGGAGACGTTTACCATTCTGGGTGGATGTGTGGCTATTGAAAATGGGTATTTGAAGTTTAGATCACCTACCAGGATGATCAAGTTACTCAAATCGAGAAGACTCGTTGCTCAGGACTGACGTCTCGTAAGTCCTGAGCAGTTCTCTATCGGGGGGCAAGTACTGTACGTTCGCAGTTATTTTACCTCTATATAGTTTATACGTTTATAACTATTATAGTTAAACAGTTGCAAGCTTGAGCACTGGGTTGTCATATTCAGTTTGTAGCATTCCCACAATATAATTAAACTGGGTTTTAATATACATATTTCATTACTAACAATAGTTACAACAGTTAGAATATTTCTCGACATTTGTTGAACTGTGAATTGTTGTGAACTGTCTGCCAGATGGTAAGGCACTTAAATCGTGGTTGCTCAGTTATAATTTTTTAGAGTATAAACAGGTATATTATGACGATGATAAGGTCGGATGAGAAAAGGAAGATCAGATTAGTTGTGTACTGATATGACAGATATGATCCTTGGAATGGAATCATTCAGTATATTGGTTTAGAATCCGTCGCACATGAATTAGAATACAGATTGAGAAAATTAATTACTGTACGGGTGTTGACGAAAAACGGAGCTTTAAAAAAATAAAATCAGTTTATTTATATAGTGATGAAAAATCACTATCAGTTGAACGTGAATCATAAAAACTGCTGTCAGATTCTGTATCAGACTCATCGTTTAATTCTATAATAAATTTATCCATTTCGTCGTCCATCAGTTTCGTGAAACTTTTCTTCAATGACGTACATGTTCACATTGCTTCCGCTAGTCCTCTGCAGTGATAGACTGTCATGCCTTTCCATGAGTACTTTTCTTTTAGAGTCACATGATTTAAACCGAAATCCGATTTGTCGCACAATTTTCCATAATGTACGACCCCCATTATAGTTAATGTCATTTTTCAGTTCTGCTAATAGTTTTCGCAAAGTATGAACCTCTTTTCTTACATTATACATTTCGTGTATTTTATTTCTGACTACACATAGATCAAATTATCTAATCATCTAACTTTATTATTTTTTCTTAATTACGTTTTTTCCTAGGAGTACCTACTTATTTTCTGTGATGTAGAAGCAGCAACTTCACCATTTCTAGTTATGGTGCTGACAGTTTTCTCAGATACGCCTAAAATTTAAAAAGAACGCATTAAATTTATTAGGCAGTTTTAATTTTCTGATTTTGCATATATTTACTGGAAATATAACCAAAAATAGCACAGGGTAGTTTGACATTCGATTTAAAATAATGGGGAAAATATACATGGCAGGCAACACTATTTTACTTACCCGTCATGGCGGCAACCCGTTGACGAACATGTCCAAATGGAATTATTGGGCCTTTATTTGCTTTTTCTCTTTCACAAAAATTACGCACTGCTAGCACAATTTTTCTACCACTACTCTATTCTTTTTGGCATGATTAGAGATTAATATCAACGTTACAATGCAATAATTCCGATACGGTTCACAATAGAAGCGAAGTACTTGACAGCAAGTAACGCCAATATAACGGGCAATGACGAAGACAAATGTCAAAGGTAAAACAAATATGAACGCACAGATAGATGTCAGAGTGACCGGTGAATGATACCTAGTGCTAAGGAACATATTACTAGTCTACCTCTCTAATCTACAAACGACACGATTTTAGAACATACTAGCGAAGTCACATTAAAGACTGGACGATCCAAATTCCACAATTTTACGGATTGCGCAGTGGGACGTATAGGATGATATAAGTACCTACAGGCCCCTAATCTAAAACGAAGAGTTTATTTATATCCTCTTTGTCTATAACTATGTCGGTCTGTCAGACGTCAGAGCTTTCTATTAAAAACTATCCGTGATCAAAGTCTCGTTTGAATTTTCGCAGATTGCTTTAAACCAAAACAAAGGTATTCATTGTATGGGAAGGTCCACATTTTTACTAATAATGTTACCCTACATTAATCTCATGTGCATTGATCTTTAAGGCGCTTTTCTATTATGGGTGATGTGCTATTTTTAGCTATTCTTAGCACCAGGCAGCACTTATTCGTACTAAATGATTTCCCTGACATTGATAGATTATCATTTGTGTTATGAATGTGTTTCAAAACATGCGACATTCGATATTTGATGCAAACACCCAACACAGTACATCTCTTCATACTTTTTCCTACGGCCACACTGTCGCATGAACGACCACTAACTACCTATAATTTTAATAATATATATAATATTTATTTATAATTTAATAATATTTTCCGAATTGATATAGGTAGGATGCGTTCGGTGTCTCTCCGCCAACTGAAGAAGATTAATAGAAGCAGTGAAGTGTAGCCACTAGCTAATAGCCAGTAAAGTAGCCACGCGTCGTTATCGCGACAAACCCTTTTAATTCCAGGTAAAATACCGACAGCGATATTACCGGCATTCGACTTTTGGAGGAATGCTCTCCAATTATTTGTGCGTGTGTTTACTGAGCTACCTTGAGTAGAAACTAGGATCTTCGGAATGTGAATATTTATTTAACCAACGTACAGTACAACGTTTGTAGCGTTGGGAAAAAGCTTGATAAAATTACATACATTAAAATTAAAACATTGTAAATGAATATTGTAGGAACTTTCTTCTAGTCTAGTGACAATGTGTATGTACTACTAAATTGTTGACAGGACATATCAAAAATAACAAAAGTAAAACTTATAAAAAGAACACTCTTAAAAACAATTAAATAAATCAAATTAGGAGCTCGACCAAAGAGGTCGGCTCTCGACGCCACATCACCCCCCTACGCAGAAGGAAAACCCCTCGAAGGACTAAGGATATACGTTAAAAAATTTTACTATAAATCCAAAATGTCCCTAATCGTACCTTTCTACCGGATTTAGTTACTGTAGGAGCGGGCAAGGGCGAAGGCGAAAGCGATGGCGGCAATTCAGCCATCAGAACATGAAAACGGCGGACGACGAACGGTGTCGTCCCTCAACCATACATGCGATGCCGTCGCTAAGTAATTGACGGACGCGTATGATGCGAAGCAGAAACTGGACACAATGCATCCAAATGGCTTCTTGAATCGGTAACAAAATCTACTACATAACTAGGGTTCCTCAAAATATCTGGAGCTGAAATTCTCCGGGTAAACGAAGTGATTCGTCATATAGAACCTCGGCAGAAAAAGAAAGCTTTAATGTCACCTTACTACACAAGATCGCGAGCGTTTATGACAATCAGCATTAACGATAGGCCACATAAACCTCTCAGTCACCAAACGAACGGAAGCTCGCGCGCCAGGGTGGCTGAGATTATGACATTGTTAAAAACGCAGCTCGACGAAAAAAGGACGAACTCGACTAGTTGGTGTATCACCATAGTCACATTCGTGCCAGGAATAAAACATCCTCTAACTTCAATGAAGAATTAACTCGAGCATGCGCCAACTCCTCTTCAAGGAAAATTGCCTCTACACGAGAAAGGAACCTGCAACAACATTGTCAACAACTTTAATATGAACTATGTCCCTAGTAAATTGACTAATGAATGAAAGTTGATTTGATTGAGCCGGACTTGCTTGGTAGTATGCTTCAGCTCCTGAATTGCAAATGAGGGCGCGTAATGGTGGAAAAATTCTGTAGCGACGCAGCGTACTGTGAAACTGGAAAAGCTACAACCTTAACGCTAGGTTGGGTAGCAGGCTGGAGTTCCGCGAGGGATGACAGACCTGTCTTCCCGTCACGAAGTCTCCCTATCAGCTTAAACGCCGCTCGACGAAAAAGAGCTGTAAGAAAAGGACGAACTCGACCAGTTGGTATATCACCATGGTCACATTCGTGCCAATAATATGTACTAGACTCAATGTCGGCTACAACGAAATTCCACTTAAAATCGCGTTTCAAACCCAGATTCAAATTTAATGCAACTAAATCAAAAATTTTAATTTTTGAAACATTAGCTGCTACTAAATCGTTAAGATAATGAGTGATGGAGTTCGGCGGTTCGCCATTGCCCTGCCGCCTGGCACTTCTGCGAATTCAGCCTAGCTTTCGCTCATAATTACGCGTGGTGGTGTGGCACCGTAAAAACATCTAATAAAAAAAAATCTTAATTAATGTCTTGTAAAAAAAAAAAACAAAAGTTTTATGTAAAAAAGTAAATGACAAAACACAATCACACACCAAAAGAAAGAAAAAGTATATTGTTATTAATTATGAATCCATGTGAAAATGCGGCTAAATCTTCATCCGGATGATTCTTGCAATAATTTGCAGTCACGAAATGTATTTAAATTCGATACCTTGGTAGAGCGCTAGAGAATAAAAAAAAATTCCCAGATATTCCGTAGTAGTGATCCTTCCAATTCCTCTCAACTGTTCACATCACGAGTCACCAATTTGGAGGAAGCTCTCCAGTTAGAGGAAGCTCTCCTGTCGGAGGAAGCTCTCAATTAGGAGGAAGCTCTCCTGCTGCTCATCATCACGTCGGGGTCACCAATTTGGAGGAAGCTCTCCAGTTAGAGGAAGCTCTCCTGTCGGAGGAAGCTCTCAATTAGGAGGAAGCTCTCCTGCTGCTCATCATCACGTCGGGGTCACCAATTTTGGAGGAATGCTCTCCAATTATTTGTGCGTGTGTTTACTGAGCTACCTTGAGTAGAAACTAGGATCTTCGGAATGTGAATATTTATTTAACCAACGTACAGTACAACGTTTGTAGCGTTGGGAAAAAGCTTGATAAAATTACATACATTAAAATTAAAACATTGTAAATGAATATTGTAGGAACTTTCTTCTAGTCTAGTGACAATGTGTATGTACTACTAAATTGTTGACAGGACATATCAAAAATAACAAAAGTAAAACTTATAAAAAGAACACTCTTAAAAACAATTAAATAAATCAAATTAGGAGCTCGACCAAAGAGGTCGGCTCTCGACGCCACAGACTTATCGCGATCGTTGACAAACGAATAGAATCTTCGGGAATGTGACGAACGTTTTGGCCATAATAACTATTATATTACGATGCGTAAGCGTTCGCGGAAGCCCGGTAGTGTGGCCGTGGCAGTATCTCTACTGTATGGAAAAGTGCATCGTAATAAAAAAAATCACAACGAATTTCGCACTTATTGGAATGCAATCTATGATAATGATATGGCGTGTGGGGTGGACTGTCGATCTGTGAATGTCACTCAATGTGATCATTCAAATAAATATTTATTTTCTTCCTATCTGTAGATTGCTTGTTACATATCGAAATATTTAAAAAATCGGGTTTATAGATTTCTAGTCTTATAGATAATTTAGTCTGAATATTATCAATCAGGCTATTATTTTATAAATAAATACTAAATGAAGAAAAACACCGTTCTTGAATGATTTACAATATCTATTATTTTTATTGACATTCGCTATGTATTCCTTGTTTGGTATAAAATGGAAATGGGAAGATATGTGCGGACCATCAGGTCTACAGCCGTGGAACGATGTTACCAAAGACTTTGGACAGTGTTTCCAGGAACTTTTCTTGCAAATCCCTGTGTATTTAATTATAGCAGTAGTATCCGCTTACTACGTGGGTTACAGAAAGGACTGGGTGATTAGGGAGAAGACCCAGGAACGAGCTATCGTTTTACGTAGTTTTGTTGTGATGGCTCTCGTATTCATTCCAATAATAGAATTATACATTTTTATCACAAGAAATGATTTTGTTTTGTATCCCGTTGATTACTTTGTTGCTGGAGTATCATGCCTGTGCTGGTTGATACATTTTGGCTATGTGTTAGCATTGAAACACAGGTTAGGGTCAAGTTCTCGAGGGCCGATGTTGCAGTTGGTATGTTGGAGTATAGTGGTGGTACTGAATATAGTTGCACTTCGAAGCAGCGCATTAGCGGGCACTCCAATAGGATACAACATAGCTACATTATGTTGCCACATTGTTTACTTTCTGACGCTTATACCTTCAAGTGACTCGAGGCCCACTTTCTACTCACCATGCTTAGTTGGCTCTCAACATTCACATGTAAGGAACCAGATTACAAATATTTTAGTTTATTTATGTGATATACATTTTTGTACATTACACTTGTACTTTTAGAGCGAGTATACACCACTACTTCCACATGTTGATGAAGGAATTCTAGGTACTGCAATGCAAGGGACAGGTTGGATTTCCAAATTGACCTTTTCTTGGGTTGGCCTACTTCTACAAAAAGGTATACTATTTACATGTATTACTTTTTAAATAAGTAGGTATCTATCTTATTACATAATATCTAAATAGGATAAGATTTTAACTTAAAAGAATTTAACATGTTGAGTGCCACGACGACACATATCCGACAGTGTAGTTTCCATTTGGGCTGTTGTTTTAAGGCTGTTGTTTAATGATGCAAATGAATAAATATGTACATTATAGTCATGGGATATTCATATTACAATACATATTTATGAAGAAAACAGCTGTCGCCGACCTACACAGCCTACACGTGGTTGTAACTTATGTAGATTTTATAATTTTTTTAGAATATAATTTATGATTTTTATTGGTTATTAATACTTTTTTAGAATAATAAAGGTTATTAATTTATTAATATTATGCTATTTGTTCCTTTATTCCCGACGCTTTTGTTATATGAAATCCTACTACCAATCTTGAGACACAAAAAACTTCGACTTCATAGAAATTTTGTATATTTATTGATTTTAATTTAATGAAGTATATAAGGAATCCAAAAAACAATATTAAATTAACATTATTTTCTTTAGTTGAAAAAAGTCATATTATGAAGTAATAACTTTTTGTGGCCCAATTCATAAAACAAGTCTTATCATATATTTTCGACAACTCATGTCTACCTCTGAGGTAGACAGGTTGTTCTACGGGGTCGCGCGGGCCACATCGCATAGCCTAACTAAACCATTGGTTTAGTGTCCGTCAGCAGTCTGCACTCTAGAAACATTTAAATGGAGCTCGGCCGCGTGGTCACCGGTGTCCGATGCGGCCCGAACGGAACGGTCAAGTATCGGACACTATGTCCGACATGGGCTGATCGGAAAGGTACTGTTTTTTCATTCGGCGTTCAACGTGTTAAATTTAATTATTATTGAAACCTTTTGTTCTTTTCTAAAAATAGTACTTTAAACTGGATAGAAAATGACAAATAATCAGAGATAATTAAATATAAATAGTATTTACTTAATCTACCATTCTGCACTGGGTCCCTATGGTATGGTGAATTAAAACCCTAAACCTTGTAAATGCAAGAATGAAAATTGAAAGAGTATTTATGAGTGAGGGGGTTATTTATTTATACAAGTTCTAATGTGTTATTATTATTATATTTTGTTGTAGGACTAGAGAAAAAATTAAATGATACAGAGGAACTCTACGACATTCCTGCTAAATATCGGTGTTCATATGTGGGAGCAAGAATAGATCGTGCACTGATTGGAAACATTGACCATTATCAGCAGTTTGCAGAAGTACCTCATGAGCCATTTATAACTTCTGGTAAAATTATAAATCACATATAGTACATACTGATTTGTTTAATAACTACCTAACATTAATGATTCCAGTACCTGCTAGATAGAAAATTTAGTCAGTCTATAATTATTAATTATATGTTATTATTTACTGCATAAACTACGCTTATTATACTTATTATCCATATTTATTTAATCTATTATTAATAGTTGGCATTTTTTTATAATAACTACAACCATTCTAAATTACTACAACATTTCTAGACCTACAGCAAAAATGAATTTGAAAAACGAGGTCATATCACTTTTTTTTTTGATAAAACCCCCACCGTTTAGAAATTCTCATTACCTTTGAAGCCGTTAAAATAAAATCAGTATTTTATCAAAAATTTTAATCTCTTTTTTATCTCTTAGTTAAGAATATGTAACAATATTAACTTCCTTAAATGCATCAGACCAACCTTCATCAGAAATAACTTTCTCTAAGAGCAAACATTACTGTAATACTTTATCCTTTTCTCGTATATGGAATCAATAAGAAATTAATCACGATTCGATTTGATTAAATATTAATTACTGTCTGTGCACAATTGAACAAAAGACAATCCCATCTCAAATTCCGTCTCACCACATTTCATCTATCAGGGAGTATAATATGAAGAAAGCAACCCCATATCTCATTAAGTTGAATATTTTCTATGCGCTGCGTGCGTGATCTTTATACTACTCTATTATCTGAGTTAGTAAATGCCAACATCAGTTAAAAATGGCAAAAGTTGACACATCTGTGGATGCATTGGAAAGAGAATTGGGAATAGGGATTAGGGTATCTCATATTACCTTAACCATCACGCTTTCCTTAACTCATCAGATGAGGGAAATGACACAGGATGACATCAGCTGTGAAAAGAAGGAACTCTGGCTTTGAGAACTTCCACTCACTTCCGAAACACCTTTATATACAGCCGTCTTCTGTGACAGTTAGAAAACAGTCAGCTCAGTCGGTGAGTGGGATACATCATCCTCCTCCCCTATGTATTAGAACTGTTAATTGAACAAAACATGGCCAAAAATAAGTTCAGACACGATAGTTCTACTGTAAAAGTTCCCTGATACACCTTAGGCTCCCGCATCAGAACTAACTACAGAAATACGCATTTATTTAGACATTATGATTAGATTACAACCCTAAAACAAGAGGCTTTTCTTGCATTATGACAATGCATCATGTTGCAAAGCAAAACTTATCCAAGACCACAGAGATCCAAGAATTGAGCCACCCTCCTTATAGTTCCATGTCTCCTTATGGATTTAGTTCCATGCGACTTCTTTCCAAAAGTGAAGCTTGGACTCCGTGGTATTCTTTTCTACAGCCCTGAGGACGCCCGGAATGCTTTTATGGCAGCTGTTGAGGACCTCGCTAAAGAAGAGTATCGCCCAGTGCTTTAAAATTATAATATTAATTCATAAATTAAAAAAAGTATTAAATATTTAATTTAAATTCGTGAAATTTCGTGCTTCAGTGCAATTTCGAACGGAGAACGCGCTGCGTGTATTCACGGAACACAATAATAAAACAAACAACAAAGTGCATTTTCGGGTACTGAATGAACCAGGTGCATTATTAACAGTCATAATCATCTCATACTAACAAAAACATTAGCAGATACGGGACAATTATAAAATCACTGATCTATAAAAATAAACTACTTTTTACTTTACACAACTCTTCAATTCTGTTCTCTCAACTTTCCACGATATAGGTATAGGTCACAACCCCTGCACGGAAGAAACTGTGGGTAAAGTGATATAATTAATACTCACAGATCAGAAGAATTGAGCAATGGGAAATCGCGAGAGATATTGGCATTAGCAAATAAAGTTCATGATCATACAACATAAATACATACATGAACGGTACATGAGCATGTACCTAACTATTCATGAACATTTTGGGGAACATTAGTCTAAGATGAGCGCTCTTTGGGTGCCCAAAATGCTGACGCCGTTTGACAAACAGCGACGCGTCAAAAGTAGTGAGGCATTTTTGAACATGACTAAAGATAGAGGGGAAGAGATTATCTCAAGACTAGTGACCTGTGATGAGGCCTGGATTCGCCAGTGAGACCCCGAAAGCAAATAAGAATCGTTGCAATGGAAATTTGAGGTACGGTCATCGGCCGGCAAGTTGATGGCAACCATTTTATGGGATGTGGAAGGAATTCTATCGATAGATTACCTGCCAAAAATTACTGCGATGAATGCTGCTGACTATGCCGACTTGCTAGGCCAATTGCAAGTAGTGATAACAGAAAGACGAGAGGCAAACTCCATTAAGGAGTCTTGATTTTGTACAATGCTCCAGTTCACACGACTTCAACATCGAGGTCGGCTTTAAATAAGAACGGCTTTACAGAATTCAATCATCCGCCTTATAGTCCAGACTAGGCAGGGGGGCCTGCTATTTTCTGCTTAGAAAATTGAAGAAAAAATAAGGGAACGCAGATTTTCCACTGATGAGGAGACGAAGGCCACTGGGAATGATCATTTTTCGAAAGAATATTTTTTAATGGTTTCATGTCACTTATTGACAAATGTAACAAGTGCATTACAGTCGCAGGAGACTATATTGAAAAATAAAAAAAATATTACCCATGTGATCTTTTATTTCATACTTAGGTAGATTAGAATTACTTATCAGCCGCCTCTCGTACCATTTCCGTTCCAGCGTGGGTAAAAAGGGAGAACGACATTGCTTACATTAAAGTCTTCAACAGGAAAGGCCTGTTATTAATTTTGATAAAATTGTATAGCTCATTTATATGTTTTATGCCCTATTAGCAAACTTATAAATAAACATTGTTCTGTAATGCAGGGACTCCCTAATTATGCAACAGCCATACAGTTATTATCTGCTCAGACGCTTTGTATAAGTTATATGTATGACCTTATGTAAAATAAATCTGCATTGTGCATTTTCAATTAATATTTCAGGCTATGGCGCTGTTGGCGAGATTGCACCTCAAGCATCTACCCCAGTGACGCCAACATCTCGCGTGTTGGTGCGACCACCGCGCCGACAAAATGTCACACTCCTGCGTGCATTACATACCTGTTTCGGCATACAGTTCTATAGCATCGGAATACTCAAACTGATATCCGACATGGCGGGCTTTGCAGGTCCTACATTGCTCAACAAGCTAGTCTCTTTTGTTGAAGATGAGCGCATAGATCAGCATTTAGGGTAATCAGAATCACTTATTTTGTTATTTCTGTATGGGTTGTAATTAACTTTTGTTTTGATAAATCTTTAAATATAATGTAGGTACAGTCAAACGTCTAGCACTAAATATATATCAAAGAACAGAATGGTGAAAGTAGTTTGTTTACTTTAGAAACGCAGGGTGGGTGCAGAGCAAGTGCGAAACATTGAATGACCTCTTGCAGCCACTTATTTATCATACGTTTATGCAACTGTCTGTTTCTACATGTCGTTGAAGCTAACTATGAAAAGAAGTTGGCAGATGAGCAGACAGTCTACCTGGTGGTAAGACGATACCGCCGTCATGCGACATCCGTGATATTTGCCAGCATCAGTCCAGAATCATCAGTCAATCGAGTCTCAACCTCGGATGCGCTGTCTACCTTGGAGATTTAGGAATGGGTTTGGAAAAAGGGTAGAGAAAACGGGGGATGGAAAGTACGAGTATAATAGGATGAGGAGTTCTCCTCATCCATTATCCATAATCCTTCTTGGGGGAATGAGTTAGAATAAGAAGTTTCTTTTATTCCATTATTCTCTTCATTTGATGCGATAAGGGGAGATAAGATGGGATAGGAATTGGATTCTGAAATATTTCACTCACTACCGAAACACATTGGAGCAATAGGGATGAGAAATGCAGTATATTTTACCGTAGTGTTCTGTGAGATAACGCGCACAGCTACTGCGAGATACACGTGCACCCTATCCACCATCGATTTGAGAATACATACTAGATATGTTATACAACCACTAGGGACAGGCACGTTAGAGTCTAAAAGTGTTCTATATTCAGTAGCTCTCGAATTCTTTAATTGATATGTGTTGTGAAAATGGAACATTCTTATTACGGAGTACTTATGTTTCAAATTTGACTTTTTAATGAACCCGTCATCTGATAAGTCTATTCCATAGTCTATTTCCATATCGATGCTCGCCACTCATATTTGTTTACTATAAATATTTCAAACTTACAGGTATATGTATGCTGGAGGTCTTTTGTTATCCAGTTTGGTGTCAGCTTTCTTTAATGTACATTTCACATGGCTGATGTCTCTTATTGGACTAAAAATGCGTGGTGCAATCGTCTCTACAATTCTCAGAAAGACTCTGAGTGTAACGTCCACAGAACTGAGCAAGTCGTTCACAGTTGGTGAAATAACAAATTTTATGTCCACCGACACCGACAGAATTGTTAATTCTTGTCCAAGTTTTCACGCATTATGGAGTATTCCACTACAGGTGTGTAGTATTTTTATTTCGGAATGTATGGTTTGCCAAATTATGATTTTTGATTCCATTCTAATTTTTTTTTATATAGAATAGATGGCACACGAACGAGCGGGCCACATGATAGTAAGTGGTCACCGCCGCCTATGGACACCTATTGTATGTTTAACTATTCGATCTCGAATTAGAAGCGGTGTAAGCCTCTGTGGTGTTTGTGGAAACTATTTACTTGCTGTAATATATTTATAACACAGAATATTTCCATTCTCTAATTATGCTGAACGTTTTGTTAATTGTTATATAATTTTCATGGCATGATTAATAAATCCTTTAATTTCAGTTGTTTATAACACTAGCCCTACTATACCAACAAGTAGGCGTATCTTTCCTAGCCGGTGTAGCGTTTTCAATTGTTCTAATACCGATAAACAAAGTGATCGCCAACAAAATTGGTCACCTCAGCACCGAGATGATGAGGCACAAGGATACTCGAGTGAGCTGGATTAGTGACTTACTGAAAGGCATTAGGACAGTGAAGGTTCACGTCTGGGAGGACTATTTCATTAATAAAGTGACTGGTGAGTATTTAGAAAGTCACATTGTAGCAGATTATTATAGCGGTAGTGTCACTACCACCCAAGTCTTCACATTTTAGTCCAATCAATAGACATAAAAATGTGCATAATTTCGGAATAACTTAAAATAAACTTATATTTTGCAATAAATATTAATGCAAAATTAATTTTCTCAAATATATTCAACACATAGGCTTTATATATGGGGGTTTATGACGTCGCTTAAAGCGTTTCTGAACTAAAAATTAAAAATGGCGGCTTCAATATGGCGACAGAAATATATAATAAAAAAATACATACTTTGTTAAAAATGTGTAAATATGTTTTTGCGTTTTCGAGGTCGCTGAAAACGATTCTGAATCCTTGCATTATTTTCAAAACGTCCTATTTATGTTTTTGTAACGTTGTATGTAATGTAATGTACTCGTATGTAATATTTTGAATATAACGTCTGTAACAAAATATTTTTTTTATATATATTTCTGTCGCCATATTGAAGCCGCCATTTTGATTTTTATAATTTTAGGTTGCCTGGAAGAGATCGCCTTAGCGATAAGGTCGCCTATTGTATTCTGTCATTTATTATTTGTGCACATGTAATAATTATTTGTAAGCAATAAAGAGTATTTATTATCAACATCAGAATCGTATTCAGCATCCACAAAAACCCTCATATACAAATGTTCATGCCTATATGTTTAATAATAGGTACTCGGAGAAGTTCGCCGCCCTTTTGAACGTATGACTTTAGCGTGCTATATCTCTGGCAACACTGATCACTAGCGAGAAAGTGATATACCGTTTGACAGCTGACTTTTTTTGTAATGGCGGCAAATTGAAATTACAAGTTAAAAGCTTTATCTTTTCATATTTTTTAACAATTATAATATAGAAGTTAATAAGGATAAAATGAGATATGTTCTACATTTTTTTTTCGACAAGGTATGAATGCTTCTAGTGTTCGGAAAGAGAGATTTGTGGTGTTTATGGAGAAGATGCTTTATACTACTGCAAAAAAAATGGTTCAGTCGATATATGTAGGTACTTATGATCAAAAAGTTGCAAAGGAAACTATAAATTTTTATTTTTAGCAAAATACAAATACCACGTACTTTACGCATTTTACTCTTCCAAATCATTTTATACTTTAAAAATCATTTTATAATATGTATATCAATTAACTATTTTTTTGCTTTCAAATATCTACCGTTTATTTACAAAATCGGAGTTTTAAAAATACGTTCATTTTAGAAGTGTTTGTAAAAATAAGTAACAATTCATATTTCTCCTTAACACATCTCTTAAAGTATTATTTTGAGAGTACAACCCCATATATATGTACAGTTCTTGCACGAAAACATTGGACATCGGAAGTATTCGGGTATCTTCTGCAAACATCGAATTCATAAATATATAGATATACTAATACCCCCAAAATTGTTTTCTTCAATAGATAATAAATTTTATACATATACTCGTATATATCAACTATTACCATCAACTATTATCAACTATTACCGACCTCATTTTAATTACCTTTTATATTTAATTTTCAAAAAGGTATCCCTGTACATGTAATGATGTTGTGATGGATGTCTAAATCCTTTACTAACTTCCTTCATTTCATAGTTTCATTTAATTATAAAATAAGCTAAGCTAACAAGTAGGCCATGCACCTATATTCCATTTTTCAATTATAAAGTCGCTTTTGACAGATGTCAAATAGTAGGGTACTAGTGAAGTACCATTGTCTAACGACATCGATTTTCGATTACTATTACGAACAAATTTAAATCGAGATGACAGAATCTAAACTATTAAAGATTAGCATGGGGTTTGGGGTCAAAATAAAAGACAAAACCTTTTTAATCAAGTTTTTAATTTTAATTGGATACAGTATGATATTTCATCAGCATTTGATTTATTCGTCGTCGCTATTCAAAAGCGTTACTTCATTATCGCCATCGTCGTCGATCTTCGTCTGTGGAATCTGCTGTATTAATTATAATAATTTGGTTATCTATGAAGTTATTGATGTGCACATCTCTGTCTCAATCACACGAAATAAGATTTTTTGTTCTTAAAATAACACTTTACCAATTTGCAGTTGTAACTCTATCGCAAGCTTCTTGCAACAACGACAGCATTTTGTTAGCCGTAAAAGGTGGGCTCGTATTTTTACGAGCTGCATATCCTAAAACAAATGTTTGCATGTTAAAATAGGAACCTAGCACAATTATAAGTAAAAACTCAAAATAAATATGATTAATTGTATAATTACCTTTAATTTGCGCCCAAATCAACTCTATGGCATTGTATTGGCAGTGGTAAGGTGGAAGCCGCAGTACATTGTGTTCGGCTTCTTTTGCCATTTCGTCCAACACATACGTTGGTCTGGCTGGTTTATTAATAGCAACCAAATACTGAAGCTCACATTTTAACATTGACATGTCAGCAGCAATATTATTGTAATTAAGCCATTTCACATGCTCCATTTTATTGTTGTTTGACGTTGGAGGCTTATTTAATTGTACCGAATGATATGGCGCATTGTCCATAATTATAGTTGATGGCTCCGTCAAGTTGACTAAGAAGGTACAAAACCATTCTTTAAATTTAAGAAAATTCATATCTTCGTGATAGTCTCCGGTTCTCTTAGATTCAAATGCCAAAAGGCAGTTCGGAACAAATCCCTTCATGGAACCCGCATGACAAATAATTAATCTTTCCCCTTTGCCAGTAGGTACTTTTGTGGAGGAGTGAGGTTTGTCGTCTGTCCATATCTGGCTAACTGTATGATTGGCGTTTAGCCATGTCTCATCTAAAAGGATGACATTATTCCAATCAGTAATTGCCTTGGCCGATTGTAGAAAATTGCATCTAGCTAATGTTATGTCTCCGCGTTCCATCATAATCCGCCTTTTGTCACATTTTTTGTATACAAATCCAATTTTCTTTATAACCCTCCACAAAGAAGTTCTACTGCCACTAAACAGTCCGGATTCTCTTAAAGTATTCGACAATTTGTCGAGCGTTGGCAATTTGTTCCTGTTATAGTAGTCGTAAATGTGATTTCTTATGGCGTCGGTATCAAAATTGTCGATTTGTATAATTATAGACCTTCTTACTTTTTTTAAGTGGCGATTTTAATTCATTGTCTTCCGTCTTATCTTTCCCATGCTTTTCCTTGCTTATCCGGGAAACAGTTTTTCTACTAATACCGAGAGCTTCAACTACTTGTGTACTTGTGAGTAAGTCACTTGTGAAAGTGGCAAGAGTAGACTACTATTCTGAAACTGCCGTTCAAAGTATTCTTGTAGGCGTACCACAAAGTCACACGCTTGACTACGCAAGACGGTTCTTTTAGTGGTCTCGGCCATTGCAGTGTTTATAAAAATAAACAAAACCAAAGAAATAACAGCCACAACTTAATAACAACAAAGAAATAACAGACAGTAACAACTAACAACAACTACTTAACAAAAATATAACAAAAACTCAACAAAAAATCAATCAAACTGACCACACGTAACGTTACAAGGCTTCTGCACTCGTACTAAACAGATAAACAAAATGGCGGATCGTGAACGCGAGGTGGACATGAAGACATAGACACACTCGCGTAAAGACTCGGAACCAGGTCTTAAAAAACCGATTAAACTATAAAATCGTTTCCGTTTTCCAATTCTTTGAGTCACGTCACTATGTTTAAAAGTAAAAAATATACCATAGTACATTAACGCGGGATTGCGGTAAATTAGTAATAGTTAATTTTAGTTTTAATTATTTTGAGCACGATATCTTTGATTAAAAAACGTTGATTGTGTTTGAGAATGAATTGTTTATTATTTTGGATTGATTGAGATTTACTGCCATAAACAAAGACTGTTTATTTTTTCAATTTATATGAAACGTGGAGAGTTACATTCTCAGCGAATGTCAAAAGTATCAAAAGGGACTTCGTAATTGGAATAACGTGTAATCGTAAATGGCTTACCGTTGCTAATGCCAATTGCATCTCTGTGTTGACGTTTAGTATGTCCATTTACTATTCCATCTGATTTTTTGTATATTATTTTAAATCTACGTACTTCTTAACCCATCACTGTTCATTACTTAATAATAGTATGGAATTGATAATTTCGAATAGCCTATCTAAATATTTTGCCATAGAAAACTTACGTTTAGTCGTTTCATACACATTTGATTCACACACGTCATTCCTTTACGCCCAAGCTGCGTACCCAAGGTACGCCACGCATAAGCTATCTAACCTTGGCATTATTTCTATTGCGCTTTCATACGAGTAGTGCACTGTACTGTATATTCGATTTCGATACACTGAACATAGTAATACCGAGCGGATGGCATTTATACTCATAATATGATACCGCATTCAGCTTACTTTACAGTTGACTTTGACTCACGTTACTTTCGACCCGCAACTGTCCCGCTTCCCAAGTGAGAGTCTAACATGTATCGTGTGTCCACAGAGGCTCGTGTTGGAGAGTTGCGGTACCTCCGTGGACGCAAGTACCTGGACGCTATATGCGTGGTGCTGTGGGCGACCACGCCCGTGCTGGTGGCCGCGCTTACGCTGGGCACGCATGCACTGCGAGGACTCCCACTCACAGCACCCATGGTAATGTACAGAATGACATACAATAGTTAAGTTTTAATACAAATATCTACAAAATATATTTACTAAATTGAGTCACCATTTTGCGTGATTTAACTTTAAAAGCGTAAGCGCTTTTCAAAGCTTTTTCTATTTAATTCAAAGCCAAGTTCAAAATTTGGATTAGTATATCGAAATTATATCGATCCCATTGTATAAGGTTCTACAAAAGTAGTGTGAATTATTTTCATGCCAATCAGTTTAATAAAATTATTAAATGTAACTAAAAATTAACATGTATTTTATGATTTTTTTTATTACATTAATAATAAATACCCAGCTAATTGGTAATAAGTTTACTCCTATGATACATATGATAAGATTTTGTAGTTTTAGTGCACTCAATGATACAATATTAAAATATTTCACACTATTTTTGTATGACCTTATTAATAAGGACATTATTAATTGACAATCGATAATTGAACATGGGAGTATTTATTATAATAAATATCGTAAGATTCCAAAAAAAATTCTGCATCTACAAAATAGCACGGGATTGTATGAGAAGTTGAAGTAGATTTTTTAAATTTATACAGGGTTGTTATTTCAGTATTTTTAACGACTATGACATTTCCTCTGTTCCCTTTGGTATGTGATTTAATTATAACAGTCATTTTCCCAATTAGATTAACTTTTTTCTGGTAATCTTTTATTTCATTTAGCCATTACATTTATTTTCCCAATATATAGAGACTTTGTTTAACTGGTAACCCTGAATTCATTCACGTCCTCTTTCGCTTTTATAAGATTTTTATCGCACACTTGGCAACATCATTGTTTTTCTTAGTAGAATTCTTTAGCAAACTTTGTCATACTTCCAGGTATTTACCACAATTGCATTGATTAATATGCTAATAGCGCCACTGAACGCGTTCCCTTGGGTGCTCAACGGACTCACAGAAGCTTGGGTTTCCATAAAGCGCATACAGAATCTTTTAGATGTAAGTAAAATAAAATAAAACAAAATGTTGTCCGATATCTTATATACATAATACAAAGTTTATAAATTTTTCAGCTTCCAGATACAGATTTGGAGCACTATTATGACAGAGTGAATACGAACTGCGATGAAGATAAAGTTATTATCATAGACAACGCGACATTCGCGTGGGCGAAACCATCTCAACATAAAAAGACTGAACTTAGATCTAGAAAGAACAAAGGAAAATCTAAAAAAAATGTTTCTAAAGTAAATATACAAAGACGGGACTCAACGTCGTCTTCCGAATTGGTAGCGTCAGACGAGCCGTTTATGTTACAAGATATATGTTTAGAGATCGGTAAAGAAGAATTAATAGGGATAGCTGGTACTGTCGGCAGTGGAAAATCTTCTTTGCTGCACGCTATTATTGGTGACATGATTAAGAAAAGCGGTGTTATTCAAATACCGGAGAATCTTAATGGTTAGTGTACTCAGAATATTTAGAATAATAGACAGGTACTCAAAGCGAATCTCCGCTAAAGGCATAATTACCGAAATTAAGTTAGATGAAGCAAGTTCGTGATGCCTTTCCTCATTTCGCCGCGCCTTCCACCGCATCTGTAGCATTGGCCAACCGTTACCTCTGTTTTCGTTCTGTTACAAACTGTTTTCTTGTCCGTATATTAATATTTTTATTTTTCAGAAAAGGTTCTATAAAATTGTATTTGCAGTTGGTGCCGCTATGTTGATAATGAAGTTGGTATTTTTTCAAAGACTCGGTTGGTACGATTGGTGATTTTTACAATATTAGCGATGGGTAACTCCCGGTAACACTTAATTAATTAAATCAGTAGAAACCCTTAATTGCTCCACCGAACTGTTACTAACGAGAGGGGTTATCTAACTCTGAGGAATTATTTATTGCTTTGACGTTTCGTTTTTGGTTGGATTGTTGTTCGCTCGCCGTGTGAGCGCGTATCGACACCTGTCGTGAGTCCAAGCAAGAGCGAGATGCAACAATAGCATGAGCTGTCTGTGAAAACAAGGGAGTAGTTCTTTCAAATACGCGCGACGCTCCTGCAAGAGCCCCCCTTCGTTTTACGAGCAGTGAAAAACATTTCTTATAAATTAGAAAATAAGATTAAAATTTGCTCGATCAAGTTACGTTGTACGCTTTTTTCAAATACTTATCATAGATAGTTTGTTTATGTTTACATTTCTTTAGCACATTCCAGTTCACTCCACCACTAATCATACTTTAAGCGATATCCCTGTTATTATTCAAATACATATTTGGGACTTAGAATAGAGAACATTATCAATTATGCATTGTTATTTTGTTATTTACTGCCTGATTAGCGATCATCTCGTCTAAATTCATTTGCGGATTAAACCGTCATTTTCTGCGTGCGTTTGTTGTGTTTTCTCTGAAGAAGTAAAACAAATATAACGGTGTAAATATCAAATGTGTTAAATTAAAGTGTTTTAGCGAATAGATTAATTTTAAGTATGTATTGTAATTAGTTTGTATACTTAGTTACTTTTTTATTATATAGTTCAGTTTTTTTTGATAATACCGAGACAATGAGTGATCGATTGCAACTCAGGAAGAAGCGAAGTCCCATATGGGACCATTTTAATAAAATAGAAAATAATAAGGCGAAATGTGTTTATTGTTCGCAAACACGGAATATGGCACGGAGGTTAACTAGTAATTTGTCGAGGCATATGAACCGCAAACATCCCACTATTCCCAAATTAGTTAAGAGGCAACAAAAATGTGTTCGAGTTGTTTCTGTTGAGATCCACAAAAAAAGTACACTTCTACTACATTTTTTACTAAAATATGACTTATTGCAAACAGTTAATACTTAATTTTAAACAAACTATTGTTTGTCTAGTGCACTTTGACCTTGAACTTGACTGTTGGTGTAGCACCGTGCGTGACCCGCGAGTTCCACGACACACTTATTATTTATTATTTTCAGAGTACTTAGTAGTATCGATTCATCCCTAGCCTAGCCATAATTCAGCATACGGGGCCTAGTACGGATAAGCATGCCTCAGATTTTTTTTATTCTAATTTATTCTATACGACTTTTTACCTTTTTATCTCGCATTCATAAGATTTACACGATTGTTTGTATGCTATGTAATTAAAATATGTACCTAAACAACAAAATTGATTGATGATACCAAATAAACATAAATACCTACACAGTACGCACACTAATATCTTAACATAATAATTATAACACTAATTAGAACAATAATTATAACACCAATTTACCTTTACTTTTTGTATCGTTTGCCCGTCGCGAAATGAATAAAAATGTACCTAATATTTATATCAGGAACGGAACGTCCATGTATTGTTCGTACTTCATATCGAGTCGAATACTTCCTACCTAATGCACAGAATACAGAATATCGTCAACCGGTAACGGCCACACCAAATAAATATTCGTATTCGGCATTTTTAAATACTAGTATTAGGTGGAACAGGTAACGTGTTTACCTAATCCGACTCACCTCTACTTATGCAACGGCCATTATGCGAAGGGAGTGAAAACGCTCTCGGACTCTTATAAAATATAAGTAGGTGAATCAAAAGAGTTAAGGAGTAACTAAGAGGAGTTGAATCCGCAAGCGGAGTAGGATTAAACTATAGGAGTTAAACTAGGATAAGTTAAATTAGGAGTTAAACTACTTCGAGAAGTCTTGATTACCCACCACTCATTTCTATCAACATTCATTAGAGGCTTGCCTCTGGTTAGGACGTTTGTGTGTGTCATGTGTCATGTGACGAGGCTCGCGCTATATGAAGGATTGGCAGAATGTAAACTAAATATGTATTTAGAATGTATGTATGTAGAATGTATGTATAGTGCTTGCGCTGCATATCCACTTTGCTGTAACTGACGTCGGATCGAATCACCTCGATTTTTTTTGCCTTGGACAATGTTTAGTGCCTCGTCGTATTTCATCTCAGTAATTTTGTCTTTAATAGAGATCTACTTTTACAAATAGGTCTGCACTACATAAATTAAGAGATATCTTTTAAGAGGTAGTTTCATTCGACCTTTTATACAAAGAGTTGCGAATCGTAGGTATTTTGTATAGGAATTCGGATTTTTTTGCTAATTTTCAAGTCTTTGGAAATGCCGTTAATTATCAAGTCTAAACTACTCCTAAAAATCTCCACTTGTTTATGGAGAATTACATATGTATGATAGCTTGCATATTCTGTTGCAGGTTTTGGCTATGTGTCCCAGAAGCCGTGGTTGGTTCGCGGTACCATCCGGGACAATATTCTTTTCGGGAAACCCTACGATGAAGCCAAGTTCCGGGCTGTAGTCGATGCTTGTGCCCTTACCGGTAAACAAATTATACTTCTTATGCTTTAAAAGTTAATGTAATGATGATCAGCGATCAGGGTAGCGATGTGATGTTATAGTTACGTGGTGGCGTTGTAGTAAAAAAATAGTTGGGCTAAGTATACAGGACCCTTTTTCATTATATTGCGATAACTGCAGTAATATAGTCATAAATAACATTATATATTTTTCAAAACAATTCGATCTGTCTGCCACTAAGTAACATAACGTGTGGATTTATAAATAATTCACAGTATAAGTTTCATGAGGCGACCAGAAATGATTGAACTCGCGTGTCGGTACACGTGCGTTGCGCGAGCAGTAAGATATTAACAAATCAAATCAATGGTTCTAAACTGTCATTATAAATTAAAGTATATAAAAAGATTTTGAGTTTCTGAATATAATATTAATATTTTGCCAGTTAAGAAAAATAATTCTGTATAGTATATATATATATATATATATGTATTATGTACATATATATATGCATATGTATAGTGGATCGATTGCAAAAGATCGTTGATATGCAGAAGGAACATAGTTGGGCATAATACGGACCCTTGCTGGACGCAGACATGGTGTCGGAGCACCTACCATCAATAACGAGTCTGATGCTTCGTCCAGTCAGGAAGCTGACAACCCATTCGCGTAATCCCTCGGGTATCCCGAAAGATGGTAGCTTGGAAAATAGCGATTTATGCCATACCTATCCTCTACTGGGGTCAGCCCAGTGGTGTGTAAAGTACACTAAAAGACCACTAGCCGATCGATTAAGGCGAAATCCATATTGACGGTCGCGAATCGGCTGATGATCCTCTAGGTACCCAAGGAGCTGTGTGTTTATAACACGCTCCATCACCTTGGAGAGGAGGGAGGTGATCACTATTGGCCTGTAGTTGGCCAGGTCGGTACGATCAACCTTTTTAGGCAAAGGATGAACATGAACATAGTGTTCTGGCTAGCCAGGACCTCAGGAAGGAAGAATGATTTTGAAATACACGCTTGTTAGTTATTTATTACATACCGATGGTACAAGTATTAATCTTATATCACTTTAACGTAATTTATATCTAAATTGTGTATGATGTAACACCAATTTCCTTTAAAACAGACATGTAAGTACATATTTAAGAACATTACACTACACTAGAAAACTTGACAAAATTGAGAAAAGAAAAGATATTGTTATTTGATTTAATTTTCTATGAGTATAAAATATAAATAATACATATTTGTTAACAGAGGACTTGGACGTGTTAGGGTGGAACGCGTACGTAGGCGAGGGGGGGTGCACGCTGAGCGGGGGGCAGCGCGCTCGTATATCACTGGCGCGCGCGGTCTATCAGGACAAACAAGGTTAGATATCATTTTATATTGTACATATATTCCTACTGACCAAGACCGAAGCTGTACTCGTGCAAACACTCATTGCCGGTTATTGATTATGCAGAATTCTGCTTGTTAAAATGTTCCCAAAGTAGTTGTTTTGATTTGTCAACCCTATTTTTCTTTAATTTATCAGTTAATAAATGACCAGTACGTATTTTGTAACCAGCAAGTTCTAAATCATCTTTTAAAATACGTGACATGGTTGTGTTGTATTCATCTCTCTGGATAAAATCTTTTTCTTCCGGACGGGATTTCTTCGGATTTTCTTCTTCACAGCTTTAATTGTCTGCTCAATACGAATAATGCGTGGACGGCCAGACCTTTTTCTGTCACAAACAGAGGACGTTTCAATGAACCTACCAATAACCCGGTACACAAACATTCGGCTAATACTAAACGGATTAAAAGTTTTAAAAATTGCATTTGGCTTCACGCCTATTTTGTGTAATGCAATTATGTACAGCAATACGGTTTTCGTTATCGCCCCACTCCATTTTAATAGTAGTAAAATATTTAATAATGATTGGCGCCAAAATGAAAAAAAAACATTTATTTTTCACGCGGGAATGACAAATTTTACTTATTTATTTTTCTTTATTGTAACGGTATTTATGACCAGAGTAAATAGGTAGATGCCGTGTGACGTCGGCCGCCAATAGAATCTTCCATCTCTTCCCGCGGTAGTCTTAAAAGGCGACTAAAGGATAACTAAGCCACTATCACAACCGCTGAGGAACTACACCACCTCTAAAAGAGTGGACTTGCCAACCCGCTTGGCCAGCATAGTATTTCAAGGTCATACATCCCTCATGCACAAGACATTGTGCATGAGGAGGCCCATGTCCAGCAGTGGATACTGAAAGGGTCGATTGCAACAGATTAGTATTATATTCATTGTGTTAGTGTATCTCCTGGACGACGTGCTGAGCGGCGTGGATGCGCACGTGTCGCAGCACATAATGCAGCGGTGTATCCTCGGGCTACTGCGGCGCACGGCGCGTCTCCTCATCACGCACTCGCCCACGATTCTCGCGCGCGCGAACCGCGCTGTGTTACTGCACGACGGACGCATAATGCGACAAGGTCAGTACTCTAAGGGTCGGCGCAGACCTGGCGAAGCACAGCGCAGCGCGGTTTGTATTAACAAACAACGATCTACTTTGTTCACATTGGAATAAGATACAAAATTCACAAACGAACCAAAGCGGACGTCGGCGCAGCGCTGTAGCGCGAGCGTACGCGCTACTTCGCGAGCCACCGCTTTCGGTCACCGGCGCGCGGCCGACACTTTGTAATACACAAAAGGTGCGCGCATGCACGCGCATTCTCACCTAGAAAATACCGCAACCTGATTCGCCTAGTGTGCGCAACGACTAGGAGCCTGCGTGCGTATGCTCTGCGCTGCGCTTCGCCTGATCTGCACCAGGCTTAATGATGCAGTGCTCCGCAACCTTTTTACATTTACGGCACCCTTATATTCCTTAATTATTTTTTAATATTTGCCAGCACACCTGAATTACAAATATAATTAAAAGTATAGGGATTAAAAATAATAATAAAAACTACGTACATTCTACTAATTTACTAATTAAAACGTCAAAAATCATTGTATAAGTGGAAAAATGTGTAAAACCGCTGGAAATATGTCACATTTACGCCCTTATACTTTCCTACTGGTTGAATCAAGTGATGCACACCTAACAACATCGCACGGCACAACAGTGTGCAGTGGCACACCGGTTGCGGAAGAACACTGCTCTAATGTCATCAAATACATATCCCAAAACAAGAGGGAGAAAGTTGTTTTTGTGTTGTTGTAGTGCTCGGTGTCTTTTATATCAATATGGACCATATCAGGTGCGGGTCGAGTGCCAGCCGTTGAATATCTTCCCAGCTGCTATACGTAAGGACATTATTCAAACGTTTACATAATAAATATTTCACAAATACTGACTTTATGGCCACTCTCAGTTCCTTGAAGAACCCCGTCAGAAATGTTTGTATTAACAGAAGTAACATAGTTTACTGTATATGGCGTCCGAAAATATTACTGATTCACCTTCACGTGTTAGCTGATCGTATGTACTTTTTGTATTGACTTTGATGTTTAAAATTGTTAAAGTTTTATTAATTTACTAGCGACCTGCCCTCGCATCGCTTCGGTTAATAAGTTTTTTTTTTTCAAAATTTCAAAATAAGATATAGCCTATATTATACACGGATAATGTAGCTTCCTATTTGTGAAAGAATTTTTGAAATCGGTTTAATAGTTCCAGAGATTACCCCCAACATACCTACAAACACATAATTTTACCTCTTTATTATGTGTTATATTTTTTCCTTATAAAGAAAAAAAAAAGTGTCGAGCATTTTAGTCCAGAATGACAAATGACGGCACGCCCTCGGATGCGCTGCCTGGAAATTAGGAAATTTAGGAATGGATTTGGAGAAAGAGTTGAGAAAATGGGTAGGGTTAGGATAGGAATGGGCTCGGGCATACTCACTTACTACCGAAGTACGTTCAATGATCATTTTCATCTCCTTTTCTGCCAGGTCCCCCAGAATTGCTCTTGAACGAAAGCTTCTATTTTTTGCCGCTAGGTCCTCCAGAATAGCTGTTAAACGATATCTTCTTCTTTTCCGGATATGTCTTTCAGAATTGGTGTTGAACAATATTTTATTTTTTTCTGCCAGGTCCCCCAGAGTTTGTGTTAAACGATATCTTCTTTTTCTTCCGGTGACGTCCTGCAGAATTAATGTTCAACGACATTTTCTTTTTTTCCCCCCAGATCCCCCAGAGTTGTTGTTAAATGATATAGTCTTTTTTCTGGTCATGTCCCCCGGAATAGCTGTTAAACGATATCTCCTTCTTTTATCCGGCCAGGTCCTCCAGAATTGGTGTTAAACGACATTGAGGAGTTCTTGCCGAGTGATTCGGAGGCGATGGGCGAGGAGCCGCCGCGCATCGCCGACGCGCAGACGGACGCGCCGGACAACGTGAGCCGGAACAGCTTGGATGATGTGGTACGTACCATCCGGTCTGCAAGATTACTGTATATGATTTTAAACTTTTATTTTGGCTCAACATAATAATAAGGTATTTGCTTCTTTTTGATAAATATACTTCAAATACTTTTTGATATATATATATGTATTTATTTATTGTGGCACGGCAACATTATAACGGGTCTTTCAAAAGGGACGCTCGATTTTTAAAAGCCTATTGTGGCCATCTTATATCTGTCATATTTGACAGTAATGTTTATTTAGCTTCACCAGGGGTCTGGGCTATCACTTGCTATACTCGTAATTACGAGTATACAGACTTCACATACTAGAAATTGATCTGTGAAATCGAAATTAAAATATCTTGAACATGTTTAAATATTAAAATTTTAAAGAATCTTTAAATATCTTAAAGTTATAAAACTTAGATAACACAACACAGTTTAAAAAAGAACCGTACTACTACTGTACAGTAGTGCTATTACAACTACGCGTGAGTAACGGTTCCTACCAAATGTTCTCAAACCCATATTTAAGTAATTTTCTAAAAAACTTTGAAAAGTCTATTTTGTATAAATAAATAAAATTCTGTACATGAACCGTGGTCACAGCGAGACTGGTGGTGAGTGAAGGTGCTATTGCTATTGACAAATGTTTTCTTGTATTTTTTATATTGCCAACAGGAAGTGATGTCCGAAGGCACCATGGGTTGGTGGGTGATCAGATTATACCTCCGCTCTGTAGGAATCTTGCTCTCCTTATGTATTATGCTGTCTCTAATTCTAATGCAACTATCACAGAACTTTACATTCCTATGGCTCACGTTCTGGCTTAAGAACAGATCGAAAAATTCCACTACGTTAAACGTCACAGATGAAGACATACATGAAAATACCACAATATTGGATCATGGATTTAATACAGCCGACAGTGTAGTGCACACAATCTGGAATACAATGAAATTAATTCATATAATGGATGGACACAATGAGACAACGGATGTTTTAACACCAGAAAATAATACGCTTTCGTATGTACTGATCGAATCGCAAGGAGCAAATGGGACGCCTGTATTTACTGACGATTTCTACTTAGAAGTATATTTTGGACTCGCAAGTTTAAATTTAGTTTTCACCATAATGCGAGCGTTTTTGTTCGCATATGGCGGAGTGCAAGCCGCTACAATAATACACAGGATTCTTTTGAAAGTTATTATTAAGGTAAGTTTGTTAAGTTGTTCAATCTTGAAGTATGTTTTAATTTTCATATTACATATAATGTTGTTCTAAATTTTGTAGTATATGGCAATAACGAAACAGCTGTTCAAGTAGCACTTTATTATCTTGCTTGCAATTCGTAACACCGTTCTACAATTCTTGACATTATGTATTTGATTTATTATTTATGCACCTACATACAGACCAAATTTCATTTCAGGCTAAAGTGAAATTCTTCGACATAACCCCGACGGGGCGCATTTTGAATAGATTTTCGTCCGACACATACACAGTGGACGACTCGTTGCCATTCATATTGAATATATTGCTCGCTCAAGTATTTTCATTACTTGGTAAGTATTTTCATTACTAGAATGTTTTTTTATACTAAACAGCAGTATTATTTGAGGTCTCACAAACTGTCGGCCGATAAGGTCGGTCCATGTTGCAAGCGCGACTCAGTCAGCGTCACTATCATTAAAACATATTTAAAATAGTATTGGCAACGTCGTTTATCGACTAGTGGAAACTTATAGTAAATAATAACTTTATTTGTAATTATTACTATACTGGTATGCTAAATCAATATTAAATATTCGCAGTCCTCGCGTTCTCACTGGTTGATTAGCAACGAACTCGCACTGGTCGCGTAAACACATTATGCAAAGGTATTCGCTACGAATCAGAGTAATCATAATAGTAAACAGGGGTATTTGTAAATATGCCCATATAATATGTAAATATACATTTGTTGTATTTGAACTAGATCTGCATTTATATTATAGAAAAATATGATATATTTTTAAACGAAAAAAAACATGTTTACAATGTTTAAAACCATACCACGTTAGGGCCCTCGTCACATAACATAACAATATACATACATACACATATAGCCGTATACATAACAATGAAATTATTCTAGCTAGGATGTATAAACTGTGAGATATCCTAGCTAGAGTCTATCATGATTATCTTTGTCTATCATCATCTATCATGTCTATAGACCAGCGTTTCTCAACCTTTTTTATGTCGCGACCCACGAAAAAGCCAAAAAGTTAAGTAAAAAGTCTCCCGACCCCGTACTGTAAAATTATAATAATATTCTACGTATTATATATTATTAAATATTCTACGATGATCCACGTATAGAAATACTTTTAAGTGAGAAACAATGCCAAACATCGCATTAATTAATTAATGTTCATGATTAATCATTTTAATTAAATAAAGTAAGCTGTAAGTTTATTTTTTCATGTTGTTATTTATTACATTGTAATATTTAATTTTATAACACGACACTAAAATTTATTCCTTTAATAAACGAATCTTTTGTATAGTTTGTATGTTTCGATGTCTTTATTATTTTTCAACAGACTGCGACCCCCTTTAATAACAAACGCGACCCCCCTAGGGGTCGCGACCCACCGGTTGAGAAACGATGCTATAGACTATGTCTATCATTTTAATCTATCATGGACGAGGTCCCTTCTGAAGTACGGTGTGAAATCGCCTGGATGAGAAAAACAGAAGGTCGTGTGTGGTGGCGAGTCGAGAGAATCACCTATGTTCAGTAGAGGACTGTGGACCAGCTAATGTAACAATGTTACAGTTACTCCTGTTGACAATTATTTTCGATTCGATCTTACAACAAGAAACTTGTGCTATCTTACAAAAAAAACTTGTTATCATATTTTTCCTTTGATGACATTAGCGTAACATAATATACTTGTACAAAATTGTTTCCAATTAAGAAGAAGAGAGAGATATAATTGTGTACTGCAGGTGCGTTGGCAATGACCCTGTACGGGTTGCCGTGGCTGACAGTGTTCGTGGTGCCCCTAACACTGACATACTACTACTTGGCGCGACAGTACCGCCCCACCTCGAGGCAGTTGAAGAGGCTGCAGAGCGTCACCCTCTCACCAGTTTACGTGCATTTCAACGACACGCTTGAAGGTAACATACATAATTTATTTGAACCAAAATATTTGAAAATAATGGACGTATATTTACTGGCATGGAAAGAAGTGCAAAGTATAGAATGTTAATTATTGCGTAAGCATTATTACTAAACATGTATTTACGTACAACACTAAAATGTTAATTATTGTTTATAGAAAATTGTACGGGTAAACGTTACATGTGTTCATAACTTTAACGAGAACGTGTACTAAGCCTGTTTTATAATTAACTAGCTGTGCCCGGCCATGCATTGCTGTGGCTGCCCAACAGATGGCGCTTACCCAGTTTTTTTCTATTTATTTCAATATATTTCTAGATTGATTTTCATTTTTTTTCCATGAATTTTAATAGTTATTCTGCTATTCGAGGCGTAGACAAATCCAACAAATCAGAGATCATTAAAATCGGTCCAGCCGTTCTTGAGTTATAAATGGTGTAACTAACCCGACTTTGTTTTATATATATATAGATAATTAATACTCATTCTGAATCGGAATAATCATTTCTTTGTATTTATAATGAATAGATTTCCTTTCTCCAATGACTATTATTGTTCCATTGTTTTCAAAAATAGCCAAAGTGGAATTGATCATTTTAAAATCGATATAAAACACATGCTACTTTACGAAACAATATATACGTCCAACCCGCACATAATGCGTGAAACTGAGATGTGTGTATTATTTTGAAACAAACCTAAGAATTCTAAATGCACTATTGGTCAAAAAAGGTAATGTCTACTATCTTTGGTGATAAGTCACTGTATTTTTATCGCAAACAAACTAGAGATCTAGTGTAGAGGTTATTGGTTGTATATTGTGTTGGTGGTGTTATATCAGAAGGTTGCTTAATTAAACGATGAAATATCATCTAAGTTACTATATTGGTTAAAGATGTGAATGATGTGATACATAATATGTACACTGAATTGCTTAGTATGGAGCGGGAGACGATTAGCGACTGTCGAGCACACGACGCAGCCCGCGTAAAAAACCTATACAGAAAAAGCTCTACTGTCTAAAACTAACATAAATTAAACAGCATATCGTCGTGTGTTGAACGTATTGTCGCTCCAAGGTCATGTCGCGACAATGTCAGCATGGTTATAGTGCCCGTTTGCAAGCCGCGCTTGACTAGTGAACGTACGTACAGGATCAACGGTTGTGCGAGCGTTGCAAGCTAGTTCGCGCTGGGCGCTGCGCGGCGAAGACCTCGTGGAAGCGTGGCAGCGCTCGGCGCTATCGGCCGCGGCCGCGTCACAGTGGCTGGCGCTACGGTTACAAGCCGTCGCCGCTACCGTCATAGCTGGCGCCGCCCTCCTCGCAGTCGTGCAAAGAACGTTACACGCTGCCGATCCAGGTATAGTAGATCGCCGTGTGGTGTAGGCCGGCTTTAGAGTAGCATCACCCCCATCTCTTCCGGTAAGTGTCATAAAACGCGACTAAGGAGTAACAACGCCGCTACCACAAGTTGGGCAGCATTCCGCGCTGTCAGCCGCAGCCGCGTCGCAGTTGCTGGCGGTATGGTTGCAAGCCGTCGCCGCTACCATCTCAGCTGGCGCCAGGTATAGACCCTTCTGATGTAAAAAATATGTAAAATTGTAAAAAGAAGAAAAAAAGATTAATGTAAACAAAACTGACCGTAATAGAATAAAATAATCAAAAAGAGGAAATAAGTTAATTATTTAAAGAACGAAAACCCGCCTCCAACTTCTATATGAACACATCTATTAAAATAAACTAAAATTAATGAAACAAGTAAGTTCGCATAATCGGTACTAGATTTAGGTATTTGTTTGTACTGGTACCGACTGCTTTGAGTTCAGACTCAAAGCGATCGGGATTGAATTGTCAAACTAGTAGAGTAATTTTAAAACACAACAACAAAAGTGTTTGTAGCAGTTATGCCAACTTGTTTCATTAATTTTAGTTTATTTTAATATATGTGTTCACATAGGAGTTGGCTTTTTAGTTATTGCAAAGAATCATATTTTTGCTAATTGATGCACAACTTCTTGATAACATCTACGTCATTTTTTTACAAGCATTTAACTATCATGTCGAAACGTAAATATCAGCCTGTTTTTGCTCTCTGCCACACACGACCCTGTACTTAACTCTTCTTATCCACTTACCGTAACTATAACCAGCCCTTTCAGTAACCACTGCTGGACGTGTGTCTCCTCATGCACGTTGTCTTAGGCATCAGAGGTGTATAGCCTTAAAACATCACGCTGGCCAAGCGGTTAGTAATTTATCAGGTATCTTATCAGTTAAATTTTATATTTTTATTTATTTCCTACTCTCGCCAGATTTCTCAACGCTACACAAATACAGTAAATTGAACGACTATACTGGATCTTTTTTGAATGACAGTATGAAAAAGTCTGTAATTATTACTAATAGAGAAATGTGTTCTAAGAAACCATGGCGTCGATTTTAGAGTCATGAAAAACGCATTCACAATCAAGAATCGATCAAGTTCATTTTCCTTGAAAAAATCGTAGATTATTTTTATTGCATGTACACTATCAATTAACGCAAAATTTTCCATACTGAACCGTCTCAAAAAAGGCACTGTATATTGATGTATGTCTATTATTATCTGTATGTGTATGTCTATTTACAGGCCTGGTGGGTCTGGCGATATCTTACGCGTTGTCGATGACGTCAATGTTGAGTAGCGTTCTCAATTCATTCACGGAGACCGAGCGAGAGATGATCGCTGTAGAGAGAGTTGGCGAATATATCAAAGAGGTCGGTAAAATATATTCTTAATCTTTTTTATTTAGGAGCTTTGTCCTGGGATATGTCAACTTTATCGTCTCCTGATCTTACATTGCCCAGAAACTAAATTAATTGTTATTAAATCGACAGCTACACTGATGCATAAATATATTAAATAATTGGCTGTGCCCGGCCACGCGTTGCTGTGGCTGCCCAACCGATGGCGCTTACCCAGTATTTTCTATTTATTTCAATATATTTCTAGATTAATTTTCTTTTTTTTTTTTTCGTGAATTTTTCAGATATTTTAATAGTTATTCTGCTATTCGGGGCGTAGACGAATCCAACAAATCAGAGATCATTAAAATCGGTCCAGTCGTTCTTGAGTTATAAATGGTGTAACTAACCAGACTTTGTTTTATATATATAAATAAGATATACCAAATGCACCTATATTGTGCCTTTGTATTATATTTATGTATCAATGACGCCTTCTCCCTCTGCTTCCTGGCGCACTCCATCAGCAAGTGTTGAACATCTTCCACACGCCCACAAACGTCACAATTAGGCGAGACTACTTTTTTCATTAAATATCCAAATCTCCTACATGGACCCTGCCTTCGTACGTTTTTTTTTTTTTTTTTTATTATTATAGATCGGACTTTTGGGTGCTATTCGAACGTTGTCACTAACATGGATATGACATTCGGGAATTGGAAATTCCGTAATCCCGATATTTCTTTTTAAACCTTATTAGAGTTTTGAAAAATGTTTAGAAATTGTATTAATTTTAGAAAAATATTATTAACAAATATTTTAGAATTTAAAGCATAAAGTGGTATACCTACTGAGTTTTTTTCATACATGCAATCTCACAATTTTAAGTTAACAATAACCATAAATAGGTACCCAAAATTGAACAAAAGGAACCTTTTGACGACAGCCATAAAAATTGCTTATCTCTTGCAAAATACCTAGAAAACTATTGAGCATACCTACTGTCACTATTGTCGGCAATATTTCAAAGGCGGTAGGTATATTTGTTATTTTTCTTCGAGCTATCGCGGTTATTTATTTAAAATATTGGAGTTATAGAGGTAGTAGATCCATTTCTGTATGTTCGAGATATGAAAGATATACACAATTTTTTCGATTTACGGGGGTTAAATATGTACTAAAATAGTTGTAGGGAAAGACTGATTATTTCGAATTATCGAGAATTAAAATTCGCGAAATGGAGGTTTTGGGGCTTAAAGGGAACAAGAGATTTTGGAATTGTAGAGGTTTTCAACTATCTCCTTTGCGAGGTTCTACTGTATTCTTTTTTAGCGTACCTACCATAAAATAGAAAAAAAAAAGACAAACATACATATCGCTCTCTTGTTGCAACTAGTGATGTGCCAGCTTTGAAAAAACATGACTGGTCATAATTCACGTAAATCGAATTGTTAATTTCCTGATTTGTTGATTTCGAACAAGATGCCTGACGAATTCGAAAATAATAAATGTTTAAAAAATTACCCTTATAAAATTGTAATGTAACATTATTTTGTAAATTCTAGAGCCGTGGCCCTAAATTTTAAATTTTGTTACTTTGGAACTGAGCTGGAGACCTGGATTAATACATAAACTACTTTTTATCCCGTATATACCTAAGAGATTTTATGTTTTGTTTGTATTTTAAATCAAGAAATTATACCCTGTACATTTATATGAGTGTTTTAGTGTTTTATTTAGTAAACAATTATCCTATTCGGAATCTCATCATTAATATTTTTACATCTATTACTAAATACCACATTCTTAAGCATTGAAGAATTTTTTAGTCGTATCCATTCTTTACATAATAGTCGTACTCATGATTCCGACATTCATCCATATTCGATATCCCAGTGATATATGTAATTCCGAGATACGGAATTTTTCCCGGGATTTTTTTGGTCGTATCCATACTTTTGATGACATATTTTGTCAATAGCACCCAAAAGTCCGATCTATATTTATTATAGATTAGTGGGCGGACGAGCGAGCGGTCCCACGTGATGGTAAGTGTTACCGCCGCCCATGGGCACCTGCAACACCAGGGGGTATGCGGGCGCGCCGCCGACCTTGCAAAATCCTATTCACAGCTCTCTTGAAGAACCCCATATCGTAGCTCAATGGAAAGACCTCTTGAGGCAGTTCGTTCCACAGCCTACGGGTTCGCGGTATAAAATAATTTTTGGACCGAACAGTGCGCGACACCTCCGTATCGAGGAAATGCGGATGGACCGCACTTCTGTGACGGGAGGTGCGGTTGTAGAAACCCGAGGTGGGAATTATATTAAACAATTCTTCAGAGCATTCCCCATTGTACAGGCGGTAGAACACACAGAGAGACGCAACTGAGAATGCTGAGGGATTCTAAACCGCCCGTGAGAGTCGGATCGTCGACAACATGCCCAGAACGTAATCTAAATGCCATTTTGAACCTAGATCTATTCATTTTCAATTCGGAAAACTCGAAAAAGGTATCCGAGGAGGAAGTCAGTAATAATTGATAAAATATATGAACGAGAGGTATTACTTGAATATCCTCTGTTTAGTTATACGAATGTTTTTCCAGGTGGAAAGTGAGACAGTAGATGGCGACGCACCACCCTACGGATGGCCGTCGCAAGGCGTTATTAATTTTGAGGATGTAGTGCTTAAATACAGGTATGATAACATTTTCAGTACAGTCACCGTTGTTAGTATCGATTTTATCGTAGTGAACTTAAGATAGAATAAGGTTTTTAGTCAAATCGTTTTAATAGTTTTTTGTAAAAGTATTGTTAGGTACAAAGTTTTATACTAATGATTTTACTAGCTAAAATAGGTACAACTTTAGCTTTAGATTTTTTTTTTGTAGTTACTTTAACCACCCTGTATTGTGACGTCATCATTGCGAGTAGCACGTTTGAAACTATGAATAGCTCGGTTATTTCTATTCCGTCATTTTCAACGGATTTAAACATTTTTCAACATACTAATGTAATATTTTAGCGTATATTTCTATTTAAATTCAAAAAACCCTAGCACACTGGCTGCACATGCACTGGCTAGGAACTGCACATTGGCTTTCGGGTAGTTAGGTAAAATTGATACTTGTTTGCCCGGTTTAATTCTACACACTTTAATTTAATTTAAGGTTGTTCAAAGTTAAAGTTATTTTTGTATACTATACTTTATTTTTTTACTTTTTTAATTTAAATATTTTTACTATGTATTTTTTCTAGTATCTCTAACGGAACTGTCTTCATAATACTCGAAAATGTATATTTAAGTGTTCTCCTTCCATAGAAATTATTTGTTCTAGGTATCATCAGTTTCTTCTCCGTTATTTCTCTTGTGGCGATGTTGTGTCGTTCTGGCTCAAACACTGGTACAAATCGGCTCAAACACTAGCGAACTTCTCCATTGATCGGTTACACACTGTCTTTGCACAAATTTGCGTATTGCGTGTGCGAGCGATGCCGATAAGCGTGCACAATCGCACACAACCTACATTGTCTTGTATTTTACGGTATTATTATGCATTGGTAAATGGTAGTATCTTAGTGTAATGAATTCCTTCTTATTGTATTTGTACTGTTAATTGTATCGTTCTATAAATTAATTTATGAGATGGTGAATAACTCAAAATGGCAATACAAACCCCATTAATTTAATGCCATTTAATGGTTTAATGCCATTTTAATGTATAATCTTATAACTTTTTTTTTGTGATAATAAATAATACCTATAGTTTTACTTAATCCTACCTATAACACCTTATAACATATCCTACATCCTTATAACACCTACCGCGCCATCTTTGTATAGCCCAAAGGTTGACTAGGAGATAATGAAGATAAGTCTGCCTTTTGTCACATTGTGAAATAAAGAAGAAATACAGTGGAAAGTAACGCATTTGTGTGTGCAGTGGCCGCAGCAACAGCCCGGCAGCACTAAACGGTGTGACCTTCTCGTGTCGTCCGGGCGAGCGCGTGGGCGTGGTGGGGCGCACCGGCGCCGGCAAGAGCTCGTTGTTACACGCCCTGCTACGGCTAGCACCACCCTCCGCTGGGCGCGTCTACGTCGACGGCGTTGACGTCACCACCTTGCATTTACATGCGCTCAGGTAACGGCTCTACATACTTACTGTCAAATAAGTATTGGGAATTTAGAAAAAAAAAATGCCTGCGTAAGAATATATTGTTGTTAGGTTGGCACTAATGTAGTTAATTTTCATGTAAAATTTTGGCGCGATCTGTCAAATAGTTGTTTGAGATTTTTCATATTTGCTAGATGACCTCGAGTGTACTTTGAGAATTTTACAATGGATAAGAATATCGAACAAAGAATTTGCCTCAAAATTTGTGTTGTTAACAATATTTCTTGTGGAGTCATTGAAAATGTTAGAAAAGACCTACGGTGAGTCGACTTTATCAAAAACAAGAGCATGTGAGTGGTACAAAGCATTCAAAGAAGGCCGACAAGTGCGTGAAGACTTGCCTCGTTCTGGTCGACCTTCCGTTTTCGACTGAAAAAAATATCAACAAGGTGAAGAATATGGTGATGGTAAATCGTCGCGCTAGCTTAAGAGAATTCGTTCCGTTTGAATTTCCGTTCGCACCATTTTGGTTGATGTTTTAAGTATGAAACGCGTCATGACACGACTTGTTCCGAAGGAACTGAATTTTCTTCAAAAAGATACCCGCCAACAGGTTGCTTGAACGAACCAACGCAGACCCCACATTCATGAAACACATAACGGGTGACGAAACATAGGTTGAATTTGACATGCAAACTAGCCGACAAGCTTCGGAATGGCGCTTCGATAGCGAACCGAAACCGAAAAATCCACGTGAAAGCCACTCAAAAATTAGTCATGTAGACTGTTTTCTTTGATTATCACGGTGTTGTCCACTTAGAATTCCTTCCGGAGGGTTAATCAGTCAATAAACATTATTATCTGGGCGTCACTAGGTGATTATGCGAGAATATTCGTCGGAAAAGACCATATTTGTGGAACAACAATTCTTGGATACTGCACCACGAAAATGCGCCGTCTCACACCTCAATCATCGTACGGGAATTTTTAATAAAAATTCAACGAATGTCATCGACGAAGCACCATATTCGGCAGATATAGCCTCGTGTGACTTTTTCTTATTTCCCAGACTGAAATTACCACTTCGTGGCAGACGTTTTGAGTCAGTTAACCGGAACCGTTAGCCTTTAACCGTTAGCTAAAGGGCATACCGGAAAATGGCCTATAAGAAGTATTTCGACCAATGGATGATTCGCTGGCGAAAGTGTATTGCATCAAATGGAGCCTATTTCGAGGGCGACAAAATAAATTTAGACGATTGAAGCAATATTTTTTGTTTTATTAAAAAAATTCCGAAACTTATTTGACTGAACAGTATGTGTATTTATCGACGCGGTACGTTAAGCAGATTGAAAATAACTTTATGTCAACGGCGCACAGCGATTCGACTCTATGGAGGAGATCGGACATTACGTCCGTCCGCTACCTCAAAAAAAAAGTATTCGATTTTTGAGAAACTAATAATATCATCGACTTCTACTCCGTTTGCATTCTCTGCAACTCTGCAAACTAACTTTCATATTTAATGTAATTCAAGAAAATGTAATCTTCTAGCATGAAAATGAACTTTCGAAATAATGTATCTCCTGATTTCCGCTTTATTTCAACCTTTAACTGCACAATCCATATAAAATTGCGATTTGTTTACAGATCACGCATCGGTGTTATACCACAAGAGCCATTTATATTCTCGGGTAGCGTACGGGAGAACGTTGATCCATTAAGGCAGTATTCTGAAGCGGAAGTGTGGCGGGCTTTAGAGCGATGTGGCGTGAGGGACATCGTCACAGCTAAGGGAGGCCTTACTGTAACCGCCAGTGAACTTGCCAGGGGACATTGCCAGCTGCTGGCACTGACAAGGGCACTGCTGCAACGAGCTAAGGTAAACTATATACTTATGCTTTGGAACGATCTTCTAAGTTTATCTTCATTCTGGTTGACTTTTGCACACCTCATTGAAATTAATAGACATCATGTGCGATGGAAGCCTGAACTCTATAGCACAGGTTTATCCTGGTTCAGAATTCAATGTAAAGTATTACTGTTAAACTTCCAGAAAACAAAGAATTATGTTATATACCCACCTACATATTATGTTCAAATTGGGGGGAGTGTGTGCTCCTCCTAGGTGGATATCATATTTTCGGCCATTCAAGCTAATCCAGTTTCCTCTAGAAATGCTTAATTTTTGTTTTTTTAAGGTTACTAGGGTGTGTACCCTCCTGACGATTTACTCTCTAATAACCTGTAGGTCCACGCTAACTAAATTGAATTTAGAAGTTACAGGTTTCTTGTAAGCGTCCCTACGAGCAGGCTGGCATAATCGGGTGATCCGACTAAAGCTTCAAAAAATGTAGATTAAAAAGTCCGTCTGGGTCATCGGTCAGAATAATTTCTAATGCCATAATTTCGTTGCAATGCGGAGTAAACCAAGCCTGTTAAAAGTCTAATGGAAAAATTCATCATTTTCTTAATTTTTACTTTAAAAAAATTTGAAGTATTACAATAAAAATCGTGAAAAAATTTAAGGTATGATCTTTTAAGGATTATATAAATTGTGACATTATCGTAAGAAGCGCGTCGATGGATGAATCGAGAATTGTGGCGAACTTTGAATATCTATATCTCCGTCATTTTCCAGTGGATTTTAAAAAGAAAAAACATATGTTTATTTAAATACGATAAATCCGCTAGCTCTAAACCTAGTGAACCTGTCCATTACTTAGGTATCAATCGTTTACAGATACTACTAATAGACGAAGCAACAGCCAACCTCGATCAGGAAACGGAGCGGTTAATCCTTGATACAATCCGGTGTTCATTCGCCGGTTGCACAGTAGTGTTGGTAGCACACCGTATTACGGGTGTGCTCGAGTGCTCGAGGGTGTTAGTGATGGGCTCCGGGAAAGTGTTGGAATTCGCGCCGCCTGGGGAACTACTGACCGATCCCACCTCGTATCTATACAGCCTGGTGCACGCACATGAACACTGATTTATGTGAATGTTGTGGAGGTTGTGTGAATTCGGGACGCGGAAGGGGTTGCTGACGTTCTCGTCTAAGGCTCCTGAATTTATTGCGCTGCCTCTTGTCCAGGGATTTAAGCAGTTTGTCTCGGATAATGCTCACTATGTTAAAAATTATGATTATTATCAATTTTATATTTCAATCACATAATTATTGCCGGGTCAATGCAACAGATCGGCCGCTGTTTTCCAGCTTGATCGTCCGTTTCTTTCCCTTCCCTTCCGCCCACCATTCGCTTGGTGTCGTTCACGCATCACTCAATGAATTTAGTTCTTGAACTTTTAAAGACAAAGGAGTTGACAATTGTGATACTTAATTTTGTTAATACTGTATTGGACTTTGTAGTTTTTAGTAGTTTATTTTGAAAAAAAAAGTAAAAATGTAATGTTACTTCAATGAGGTTTTGACGAAATTCGAAATGGGTCATATAGTAGAAAGGTCCCGCAAAAAGTGAATTTACTCGTATGTCTAGCAACCCTATTCCCGTCCCGGTCGTATCCTCGCCCGCATTAGTGATGTACTCCACTGTGATATTGTGCGTTAACGATAAAACACGCGTTCGCGTATTAACCCTATTTAATTTTATAGTCAGGACAAAATAAACATGATATTTTATATACATATTTTTAAAATTATTAATTGTTCTAATTCCGTTTCTGTTATTTATACATTTGCTATTTATACTACACAATAAATATGAAGTAAATGGAAAGTATAAAGATAGTTTATCATAAATTACAATACATTACGTTTCGTTTGCCATTGACTCGACACGTGATATATTGATTCAGTACATCGCTTAAATTTTAACCGACATTTTGAAAAAGGGAAATTTAGTATTTGGTTACAAAGTAATGAGTAGATTTGGTGAGTTATATTTATTTTACAATTAATTATTATTTAAGAAAATTCTAGGACTGATTTGTTCCAATAAGTAAAATTCCTTTATTTGTAATTAATGGCATCAGCATGGCATTTTGGGGAACGAATTAGTGGCGTAATAAAATTTATGAATTCAGTGAAAATAAAAAAATAGCCGTTTTAATTTAATTTAAAAAAATCGAACTTATATAGTAGGTACTGGTGGATGAGATATGTTATGAATGCAATTTGCTTCCGTTCCTGTGTTGCATACAAGCATAATTAATACAGAAAAACGAAAGGTAGAATAAATACACGTAAAATACACGAGCATCGATAATTTCTGTGGTGGTTTGGAAAACGGGGGCGAGTCACGAAAATAATAAAATGTGTTAACAAAAACAAAATAAGGATATGAATATTTGATGAAAAAGACGTACGCCTATAAAAGTCTTTTTTACCTATTTCTTTTATATTAGCTTGTTTATGTCCCACTGTTGAGCAAAGGCCTCCCTTCTTTTATGCCAATCCGCCCTGCTTAACGCCACGTTTACCTATAATAAGTAAAAAATATAGGCACAGTTTGGACTCATTTTATTGATTATACTCACAATGTGAATTGATTCAGTTGCAAATGTATAACATGCAAATACATAATTATTTTATGAATTTTCGTAACACATTATTTTTTCCGTGACTTGCCCTCTTTTGCAACGGCCTCATTGTTCTCCTCGTCTAACTCTCGGCAATAAACCTTTACTGAATTTTTAGAATTTCGTATCAGGACCAATTTGTTCGTGGCCCCTGAGATAGACGGCACGCTGATGACGAGGAGTATGACTACATATAATTTACAGTGAATATTATAATTTTGTGATACATTACAATGAATCAATGTTTTAATGTATGTAGGTAATAAATAATCATACCAAAACGTGCATCGCTTGTGACTACTAGTGTTATGAAAGTTTGTTAAGGATGATTGTTCTTTATATTTATGTTAAGATAATTTTTGGACATTGGTCAATGCAAGAAGTATTTTTTTGTATTAAAGCCTAGTCGCTATTAGTTTAGATTGCGATTGCAATAATTATGCACTGTCAATTCCTTTAGCATTTTAAATTAGAAAAACATTTTTCTAATTTAAAAACAAGTCCAAATGTGTTATTATAATAAAGTAAAATTTTTTTGTTTTTCACTATAACGTATTTTGTGTCAATTTTATTATTTACGTTTAAAATAATTAATGATAACTTGTGATATCTTTATATAACATTTTATTTTCTATTTTAAATAACAAATGTGTAAACAGTAATATAAAATACATGTGTTTACATATTACGTTCCCGTGGTATCTTGTATGGGTAATCAATGTAATCGAATATCTCTTCTTCTGAGGTAATAGGCGCCGGCTCTCCGGGTACACCTGAACACGAGGTATATTATTATTGTAATAGTGTGACAAGGTTTCAAATAATGATGAAAAATACGATCAACGACCTCCATCTTAAAATGTTAGTCTATGGACAGATTTGCAGACTTGTGTTGTTAGTTTACAAATTCTGTTACAGATTTGCAGCCTGTTTTGATAATATAAGTAATATATTTCTATTAATATTTCCGGTATTTTTTAATGATAGTAGTATTTCACATCTCACAACTTTCATCTCGTTCGTTCATAAGATTGTCTATATTTCAAATAATTAATGATAAAATTATTATCCGACAACAATTTAAAAATATAGTCCTTAAAGGAGGGATTTAAAAATATGACAGTCATCATAAGGATTACCATTTAAATCAAACATAATTTAGGGGATTTATATTAATGAAATTAGAAGTACCTATATATAATTCTAATGAAACTTATGAAATATATTATATAATTTTAATTAAATTTGATAGTATAAATTCTCCTAAAAAGTATATTTCATTTAAGCTTTATATTATTATGACTGTCACACTCTCCGACTATAATTTAATATTTTCGTTCTTTATGCCAATGAAACTCGCTCACCAGTAATGCCGAGAGGCCTCAGCGTGTATTCGTTGAGTGTGAACCCCCGCTCGAGCGCGTGCGCCCGCATCTCCTTATTGAACACGTCGCTGCCGGTGAAGTAGAGCACCGCACAATAGTACTGCTCGCACGGGATCAGTCTGATGTCCAGACGTCTCGCTGGCAGATTATTCGACAAACGACACACACCCTGAAAACATTCATATCCAATCCCACTAATATTATAAATGCGAATGTTTGGATGTTTGTTACTCAATCCCATGGAAACGCTCAACCGATTTTGTTGAAACTTGGCAAGACAGATTATAATCCGGATTAACACTATTCACTATTAAACTACACGCGAACGAAGTCGCGGGCAAAAGTTGGTCTTCCATAAATTAGCGGAACATGCTTGTTTAGAATTATTATCCGATATAAAAATGAGTCACGAATATCAATAAATGCGTTTTATATTCTTAGCCTAGAAATATAAATCAATTTTATTACAAAACATGTCCTGACTGTTTATAGATTTTTCTCTTATTATAGGTAAATTAGTGATTTAGTGTATTTGTGAGTAAGGAGTGATTTACTTATTATAGGTAATATTTAGTGATAGGGATGTTTGGAGACATACATATAAATTACACAGTTATTTGTTTATACAGTTAGTTATAAAATTTGTTTAGAATTGATAAGAAATTATAATTAGCAATCGTCTAACTGATCAAAATCAAAGTGAACAATAGGTAGTTGGCATTCGATGTGACCTAAGTAGATAAGTTAATCTGTAAGGATTTATTAAAAAATAAAGTATGTACATTCTAATATTGAGCATCGCATTATTATAACACCTGTCCATTGCTTCCTTAACTTACTGATTCTTAACATGATGCCCTCTAATTTATGGAGACCCAATATAATAAAAACGTTTTCTTAAATCATGCATATGAATTTATTTACCATAAACTTTGTATCTCCCACAGAAATAATATCAATTACAAGGCCTTTCAGCGCATCGACAAGATTTTTCAACAACTGTTGTCCATGTTTTTTCCTTCTTTCTGTGGCTTTAGCTAAAGGATGTGTTACAAGGGCGTCGATATCACCGCTTTCAGCTTTACCACGTCTACAATATAAAATATTTAATACTACTTATGTGTTATTGTAAGTAGGCGTCTCATTAAAAGTTCACATTTGGAAAGTGGGAAGTGGAGCATAAAAAATACTCCGAAAACGCCCTAAATGTTAAAAATAAATTGTAGTTATTCAGTTATCATGTTCTCTATTCACAGATGAACAGAGAATCTCGTTGTTTGAAGTCTATTAAAAATTGGTTACACACCTGTAACTACCACAAATTGTAATTGTGAATTCAGAATCTAAATCGGAAATTATGGTTATTAATTTATTTTCAATTTCTTGTATCTCAGATCGAGGAATTTGCTTTTCAAAATCTTCAAAGTACCTGCGAAAATTATATTTTATTATTATTATGTAGATATACGAGCGGATTCTCATTTGTATAGAAATTTAGATTGTATATGGGTGAGACTGAAAGTTTATAGAAACCCAAAAATGAAATCAGGTATAAAGATGGAAGTTGTTCCATTGGTTTTGGAAGTATTCTCCGCTACAATCGATACACTTTTAGATGCGATGAAATCATTGTGTGAAGCATTCAGCCCACCCTTCTTTAGGCACCTCTTCAACAGCCGTTTGGAAGATCGTTACTGCCTCTTCTGCATTCATAAAACGTATTCCTCTGAGTTTATTCTTAATTTTAGGGAATAAATAAAAATCACAGGGCGCAAGATCGGGACTGTATGGCGGATGGCCCATTAAATCTACATTTACAGTACTCAAAAATTGCTTTGTTTGTCTGGCGGAGTGAGCTGGTGCATTATTGTGATGGAGGGTCATCCTTTGACTTTTTCCAAAACCGAAATGCAAGCAGCTGTTCACATACCAGTCCGCAGTTACTGATCTTTTATTTTCTAAAGTTATAGTAGCAAAGTGGCCCGATCTCCCAAAGAAGGAGGCAATGATTATCTTTTCAGCACTCCGTCCTTTCTTCACTTTCGTCGGCAACTCTTCGAAAAAAAAAAACCCACTGCGCAAATTGCCTCTTAGTTTCAGACTCTAATAGCAGTAGATCCAACTTTCATCACCTGTTGATATATCAGAAACAGCATTCGATTGAACATTTTTCAAGCATTTGGAGACACCATTCCACGCGGTAGTGTTTTTGAGCTTCGCTCAAATTGTGCTAGATGCACAGTTTCCTTATCCATAGATGATCGTGTAAAATAGTTTGAACTTGAGTCATGCCAATACTTAATGGTGCCCCTATCTGCTGATATGTCGTTCGTTTGCCTGCTTCAATCATTAGCCGCACAGTTTTGATGTTTTCTTCCCGCCCGTCGCAGGTCGCCCTTCTCTAACTTGGTCACTGAGGTGGGTACGACCACCACGTTTAAATTCACGGAACCAGTTTATAAACAGTGGCACTGGATGGGGCTTCATCACTAAATGGTAACTTAAGTCTTTCATAACTTTGTTTCTGGTTTAGACCATAACGAAAGTCATAAAAAAGCATTGTACGAAAAAGTTCTGTTGTTAAATTCATTTTTCCGCAAACACTTAATTTTCAAATTGCCGCCAGAAATAAAAGATTTGCTAGGAATATCACGATATCTCACACTTCATTGCATATTTGTAAATTACGTTATTTATCATGACTGCATTTTATTACATATTTGTAAGTAATAAAGTGTGAGAAGACAAGAGGGAATGATACGAACGAACGATGTTCACAAATACTGCGGAATCGCGGATGTCCATGAGCAACGGCTTACTATCAAGCGGGCTGTTACTCTTTGCCAACTTCTTTCTATAAATTAGGAAGCTGACGTAAGGTATATTCGTGAGACAAAATTGTCTTTTCATGACAGCAGCGTAAAATAAAGAGTCATACAAATGACAGCTTTGAAAATTAAATGGCGTTTTTTATCGTATTGTACAATAGCCAGTTCTAAGAACTTTTAATTTCACCTAACGTACGAGTATATAAAATTTCAAGGTAGTCGAGAGATAACAGCTTAGTCTTTTTTTATTAAGGAACTATCTAATTGTATCTATTTTTATTATATACAAATGAAAGTACACGTTTGTATCACCATATTTAAAAAAAAGTGAAGTAGGCACTAATATAAATATTTTATAGGGATCATTAGTAGTCTTAATGCTACTAACGTCCCAAAAGGCATCGATTAACGAAAAGTTTTTTACTATAAGATACCTAAGTTATACTACTAAAGCACAAATTATATAATCCTAAATTAAGGTAAGTTAATAAGCTGCCTGCAGATACAAGCGATATTCACTGTGGATTGCTATATTCCTCAATATAGAGACTCAATAAATTCACACTTTAAAATATAATCTACATTCGCTACTGCTAGCGATATTTAGCCATATTGTGTTCATTATTATTGTCATAATTTACAACACCTTATACACATTGATATAATATAAATCAAGCGGCTATAACGCTTAAGTTTCAAAGTAGTAAAATTAATACGAGTACGGTATTATACCTACCCAATCTGTATTCCCGTAACTTTTGTATGACTTGTACGAGATCCCACACCCTGTATCGCATATGTACCTACACAATAACACACGAGGATAGTTCGTTCCCTGTCAATGCGGGTGATGCCGCGGTTATCAGCTAGTTATCTATAGTTGTGAAGGGGACTTACTTTAATCCAATTACTTGATGGTGGTTTAACTTATCTTTGTTTTTCATTAAATCATCTATGTTCTTTATGCCATTTTTTACTAATTCAGCAGCTTTTACCGGTCCGATTCCTGACACCCGAGTCAATAGATTAATAGCTTGTGCATCTTCATCTTGGTGAATATTCTCGAGTTTTTTTAATTTTCCTGTTCGAAGAAACTCGTCAATTTTTTTAGCAATTTTTTCTCCAATACCATTTAATTTTTTAGCTTCTTCACCTGATTCAATTCTTTTTGTATGAGAAGCCAAAACGCCTGCTGCTTTTCTATACGCATTGTATTTGTGAATGTTACGACTTACGTTCTTTTCATATTCTGCCAATTCCATAAGAAAATCGCAGAAATCTTCATTCAAATTGTCGCTACTTGAAGGATTTTTACGTTTGCTCATTGTGTATTAATATTCTGAAACAAAAATACATTTTTGGAACGGTTTACTTATTTCAATAGGCATATTTTGTCGAATGCGGTCAATAGTTATGCACCCAGTGAGGTCGCGGGTTCGATTTCGTACATAAGCACTTTCAATAGCTAAAATTCATGAATACCTACAAAGAAATTGAACTATTGATAATATTAATTATTTTTGTATTGTATTTTATTAGTAAAAATTGGCATGGTTTTATTTTTCCATTTTTACGTTTGTATCCAGTCGACGCTTGGGCAACAGGACTTTCTTCTCATTGTTTAGGCAAGTACATCAAGATAGGCATTGGTTGGACCATCGGTGTGGCCTTAGCTTAAAAAAGTGGAATAACGGATCTACAATAATCTAGACAGGGCCGTCTTTACCAGGGGGTGCAAGGGGTGCGGTGCACCCCGGGCGCTCACCTTTTAAAGCTAATGAAAAAATATAACGCTATAGTAAACAATTACACAATAGGATATTTGACTGTCATAGGATACACAATAGGATATTTGACTGTCATAGGATACACAATAGGATATTTGACTGTCATAGGATACACAATAGGATGTTTGACTGTCTTAGGATACACTCCCGCACCCCGGCGCAGAATAGACTTAAGACGGCCCTGAATCTAGACAAAGCACCTGGTCACGCTAATTTTCATGCAGCAACCACCTTAACATTCTTTGACGTAAATACATCGATTTGAGAATACATATATCGATGCGTAAATACAAAATTTGTGGCTGTTGGAACTTGGAACGACTTATCAAGAAAGTGGTTCATACATTTAATTTTCTTAACATTACGACGCAGTTTAAAAGAACTAAAATGGCGGCTCGGAACTAAATCACAAAGCTTCGAGCCCTAAAATTTTACACGTAATCAGCCCGTTCTATTGCAAACGGAGAACTTGCGGCGCCTGGGTGGGTACGAAACATTCCAACCCCGTGAAAGTGAACATTGGACTGCATTCCAAAACGTGCCATAATAGCACTATCAATTTAATTCATTTTGCATCCTTTTTTGTATTATGAGATAGAAAAAGATGAATCAATCATATTCTCAAATAGCGATTTTCTTATGTTTTGGAACTCTTCCTTTCACGCATTTGCTTCATTAGCCAGAAGTAAAATTGAGTTTTTGTTAGATTATTGTTTAATGTAGGATTTGTGGTTTAATAGTGATAGTTTACAGAGTGCCTAGTATTAATGCATAATGTTGGTGATAAATAAAGCGTGATATTACATTTTTCGTGATCTTCCAAGGAGTCTAACTCGGTCCTCGGTTAAACTCTACTGATTCGACTCATAATTCGACGGGACTGGACAATAACGTTTCGCGTGGACATGATAACAACAATTCTATGCCAGTGTCCAAATAAATTATAGTAAAAAAATGCGAGTGAGAGCGAAATGTCGAGATCAAAACGTCACGTCAATGCTTGATCTGTCAATCGACTGTCAAATTGTTGTTTTCTCGTCTTGTTTATTTCCAATGATTAATTTTTGTGTAATACGTTAAAACTACGTATATTGTAAAAGTAACAAATAAAATATGTTATCTGCTTTTAAAATTTGTGTTGTAATGACTGTTGAAATCTCTGTGATTAGTGTTTGCCAGAAATAACCAACATCGATATGGATAACGTAACAGACAAACTGTTTCAATATTTCGGGTTCCGAAAGTTCAAGAGTAAATTACAGGAACAAGCAATAAGAGCCATAGCAAGAGGTATGAGCTAAAATTATTTTTTATTCCCCTTAACGTTTAATTTCCATTTTTTTTTGACAAATATACTGCGTTAGATGTTCACTTCAGTATTGCCAAAATTACAAATTTGCACGAAATACTTATTCGGTGTTTTTTTTTACAAAAAATAAAACATTTTAAGGTTTTATATATTTTTATAATCGAGAATTAATTTAGTATTGGCAAAAATCAAAAGAAAGAAAGAAATGATAATAATAATAGGTAAAGGAAATTTTGTAGCATGCACTCTCTGCATGCTGCATTCCTACAGCCGCTGGGCGCACCCCACTGGCCACGTTACCCCTCTCACAGAAGACAACCTTGAAATGTACTGCATTTCCTACTTTATCGTATTTCCCCAATGTATTTACATGTTTCGGTAGAAGTGATATATATGCCAATCCTATCTCTCCCCATTTTCACAATCCATTCCTTAATCTTCAAAGGTAGGCAGTGCATCCGAGCATGTGCAAACGTTTGTCATTCTGGACTGAAGTTGACATATATCGCAGATTCACTTATTTGAAATAGTTTATTTATTATTCTTATACATAAATATATGCAGGGTGATAGGCACCAAAGGTCCACTATTACGACAGCATTAGCGACTAATGCTCGAAATAGTCCTATAATTTATTAATTATAAGCTGATGTCATTGCCTATTTGAAGTTTATCCACATTTCGACATTTTTATGCACTAAAACAACAAGTCTAAAGTAAGAATCAGAATCCAATTTCGCGCCAAAGGCAACGTAATAGGTAGTAATAACAAACAGAATATAGCTGGGTCACAAAAAAAAAACACACAACAGCAAATACTGGGAGAACATAGTCTGTGTACTCGAGTATGAACGACGGACGACTGATTGACTGATTGTTTTGCAGACAAAATGGCGGCGCTAGTGCAGGTTGGGGTGATGATAATTAGGCCAGTGATACCATTCTTTACCGCAACATTTAAAAAAATGCAACGATTTAATGATCAGTGATCGGAATAGGTAGAGCTACAAATTCTACAAATACAATACAAATGATGACTACAAAAATTGCTGTAACTTTTTAAATTACACATGTAATCTTAATGTTTCAAGCTTTGGACCAGACACATTGGATACAAAAAAAAAACAACAAATTTCTTAAAAAAATTCAAGTTTGACTCACCATATGATTTGTTTGCCAGATAGTAGACAAACAGACACAATCTACAGCAAATCGTAATACGTAAATTGAAGCCAACGTAAATGAAGATGATCCAATAAACCATAAAACAAGCTAGGGTCAAAAATAATATATTAATTGCAGACCACCCTCCAATCTCACCTCCCCTCCCGCACCTCTGTCGCCTGTTTTGGTAACACAGAGTGAACGAGTACGTAACAAACACTAATACAGTAGAACTCCAATTATCCTAACTCTGACTATCTGAATCGCTGATTATCCGAATCGATTTCAGGAAGAAAAAAAAAAAAACAATGCAATTACATAACACAACGCTAGAATAATATGTATGTATAACGCAAAATAATGATTCGGTCTACGTGCGCTATTGTCCTTCCCTCCACGAAGCTAGTGTAGGCGCCGCGCTGTGCAAACATTAGGTATACATGGGGGATAAGTCACCGCCTCACAGTGCAGTTCTATTATTAGCTCCACTCTCGTACATTGCCCGCCCGCCCGACTAACGCGACCCTTTGTTTAATAAGCTCTTTTTCTTTAAAATACATATGTAATATGTACCTTTTTTTCGAAAAAACTCCAATTATCCGAATTTTGATTATCCGAATGGGGTCCGGTCCCAATTGATTTGGATAATTGGAGTTCTACTGTACCAATAAAATATAGAAATAGACAGCACCAGGGTCCATAAAACAATTATGTGACAATGTGGGCGGAGGGAAAAATTAGTAAGGAATTGTATTATCTTGTTCTTCATGTTGCGTTGTGCATGATTGAATTGAGAACGGGCCTAGGACCTCTACAATATTTGTTTAAATACCTAGTCTTTGGAAGGTAGTATCGGATAAAAATTTCAACTCAAAATTTATAATCAGTGCCTCACAACCTTCCGATAGGTACCGATTTTCAATCGAATCAGAGCAACTTGACTTTTAGGGTTCCACCTCAGATTTGCCATTAAAAATATTTTTTTTTGCTATTGAAATTGCTAGAAAATCCAACAATGCGAGTAATTTCATGTGTACTAAGTAGTATGACTATTTCCGGCATTTCGGAATCCGATAAAAATAAATAAATATATTTCGTGGTTTGACAACTTTATGTTATACCTTCTCGCCAACTTTATATAGGTAAATTAGCTCTACCTATTCCGATTACTATTAATGATCGTTATCCAATTTTTAAAAATCTTAATTATGTATCTTAATTATGAATTACCCTACTGGTTCTATCACAGCTTAATAATAGACTTTATCAAATCACACAAAAGTAATCGAATTAGTAAATTCATACACTTCTAACATTTTATTCCGACTACGTAATAAATATCCGGTATCCGCTAAGGAGTTTATATTTTTATAAATACTCGATTGGCTGATACTTTAAATGTTTTTTTTTTATCTTCTTTTTAAGGAACTTTTATGCCTTGGCACATGTCAGTTCCATCGTACTAGGGTACGATACAACATTAATGTAGGTACCAATATATCAGCCCTAGTGAGGGCACACGAATCTGTACAAACTAAATGTCATTGCTTCACATTTCATAAATATTGAATCAATTTTGATTCAAAATATCTTCCGATATTAAAATGCTCCACACCAGTAAAAAAAATATCACTAAATTTTGAGATTAACTTTAATACATACCTATATAAATTTCCATTTTGTTCAAGTTAATCTCAGATAGACAGACTGTCTATTATCCTTTGTATAAGTAGAGATTATAAAGGTAAAATTCAGTTATTATTTTATCTAGTTCAACAGGCATTCTGCCTATTGATAGGCTCTAGTAGATATTCTGCCTAACAAAGCTTTGATTTTTCAGGTGTCCATGATGTATTTGTTTCAATGCCTACTGGCTCTGGAAAGTCTCTATGTTTCCAATTGCCAGCAATGTTGCAAGATAATAAGGTAGCTATCATCTTCTCACCATTGCTGGCTCTCATAAAAGATCAGATTGATCACCTAACAAAGCTTAAAATACCAGCAGAATCAATAAACTCAAAAATGACATCAAAAGACAGAGAGAGGGTAATAAATGATTTACAAAGCATGAAGCCGAGTACAAGGTTCCTTTACATAACCCCTGAACAAGCTGCAACTGGCACATTTAAATCCCTAATGGAGCACTTGATCAAATATAAGAAGGTTTCCTATGTGGTGGTTGATGAAGCACATTGTGTCAGTGAGTGGGGTCATGATTTTCGACCTGATTACTTGAAATTGGGCGATTTACGAGAACGCTATAAGAGAGAAGTGACATGGGTCACCCTCACAGCTACAGCAAGTGCAGAAGTTGTTAAAGATATATTGACAAATCTTAAACTGATACAACCTGTTGCTCAGTTCAAAACACCAAGTTTTAGAAAAAACTTATATTACGATGTTGTATATCAAAATATCATAGATGATGAAATAGGCCATTTACATGATTTTTTGAAGAACAGTTTAAAAGAATCTGAAAATGTTAGAGTGGTATGTATCTGAATTTCTTCATGTGTAATCTTTTGGAATATTTTTTACATTTATTTTATTGCCAATATTTCAGAAAGACAAGAATGCTGTGATTGTTTACTGTCGAACACGTGAGCAGACCGAAGATTTAGCCAACATGCTGAACAAAAGAGGGCTAATGTCACTTGCATATCATGGAGGTAATTTTTTGCTTTATAACATTCTAAATGTCTCGCCTGGCTTAATTAACATTTGCATATGTCATGTCCATTTGCAGAAGAGATATAGGCACATCAGCTGCTAGCTATTCAGCTAGAACAGCTGCTAGAATAAATATTCATACCATCCTTGTTTCTCCTCATACTTCATATGTGCACATATTTATCTAACGACCGGATCTTATTGCGTACGTTTACCTTTTTTCATTTTACTCGACGACGTTTCGGCTGAGTTACACCAACAAGTGTAACTTAGCGTCATAAATGAATGTAACTTGGTTACACTAACACCCACAAGTAATAACTTGGGGTAACCTAACCGATCAAGTAAAATAAAAAGGTAAATGTACCCATTAAAACCTGTTTAAGAAATAAATATGGTTATAAAAATGGAAATCTCAAAACTATCTACATGTATTAGAAGAGAAAAGAAACAAATGTAATTACAGCTCCCGTTACAAATTCTTTAAGAACATACAGAGACCCACTGCACCCTACATCCTGTTTCCAAATTGCTGCAGTGTTGTATTTGTTGATATTCACTCTAGGTCTGAAGTCGGGCGAGCGCATCTCGGTACAGGAGCGGTGGTCGTCGGGAGAGGTGCCGTGCGTGTGCGCTACAATTTCATTCGGGATGGGCGTGGACAAGGCCACCGTACGCGCCGTCGCACACTGGGGCATCGCACAGAATGTCGCCGCTTACTACCAGGTGACATATAGAGTATAATTTAACTGATCAGTATTTTATTCCAAATTTGATACCCGATAATTATAAATTGATAAGCGAAAATGATTGATTGATCAGCGATATGTGATGTGATCAGCGAACAAAGTGAAAACGATCAGCTCTAATTTTTATTATGAACTGCTCTAAAATTGAACGATTACCAAAAATACAATCTTAGATTTTTTAAAATACTTAAAATACTTTTGATGGATATACTTTGAATTGTTATATGCAAAGGTGAAATAGAAATGCAATTGCAATATAAAATTTGAATGTACATAATGAAACCACAATAATAGAGAGGATAAAATTCTTAACAGTAATTTTTAACGAGAACAGCAAAATAATAAAACACAGATATATTTACGGAAAACAAATTGAAGTTGTAATGACTAGTCTTGATTCCCTAGAGGACAATTCTTGCGCTAAATGGCTTTTTGCGGCCACGTTCATCGAAATTCACTAGTACTCGTATTTAAATAAATTGACCTATCAGAAAATTTTTGAGACTGTCAAATTGATTTTTTTTATCAGTCATATAGGTAGTCTGATAAGTTCGCGGCCTTTTTATACTGAAAATAATAAAGACTTTTTGTATTACATAAATATTTATTGAACGGAATTTTGTCCAATGTTTTTGAATATAATAATAATAATTTGAATTTATTTGTTTATAGAAGGTTTTAACGAAAATACTGGTTACCTTGAACCCCAAACTAGGTTAAACCTGTACTGTGGGGTTCAGGCTGCCACCCCACATGATACAACGAGATTACATTAAAATTATTTATATGTAGTACCTGTGTAATTTTAATATATATAATTTATAATTATTAATAAATCTGTTTTCTTTAATAAATTCGTTTAATTTAATTTACATTCAAGTACATATAACCTATATTGCCAACTTGAGTGTGCATGGGCGTTTGTGTCTCTGTGTGGTGGTGAATCCCTGGTGATGACGGTGAATTTTATTAGACTTTTTTCGTCAATTTTCTGGCGGAACCATTATCCCATCGCTATAAATTTTTTAGGGTTTCCGAGCGAAAAACTGATTTAAATGATTTATACAGGTTTGTCTTGAATGTAATTAATACTACTCCATTTAGAGAATTTTGTAAAGAGCCCAATGAATGATAATTCGAAGGTGCTATGTCTAGACTGTATGGAGGATGCATTAAAACTTCCCAGCCAAGGTCCATCAATTTTTGTTTAGTCATCAAAGATGAATGCGGTCGAGCATTGTCGTGATGGTAAATTACACCTCTTCTATTCATTATTTCTGGCCGTTTTTTTTCAAGTGCTTGTTTCAATTTTACTAATTGCTGACAGTAGACACCAGAATTAATCGTTTGGCCATGTGGCAAAAACTCTTAGTTCACAATGCCTTTCCAGTCCCACCATACACATAACATGACTTTGTTCAGAGTGAGGCCTGGCTTTGGGACTATTTGTGATGGCTCATCTCGTTTAGACTAAGATCGTTTTCGAACATTGTTATCGTAGGTGATCCACTTCTCATGGTCTATTACCAATTTCTTCAGAAATGGATCGAATTCATTTCGTTTTAGTAACATCTCGCGTATGGAAATCATATTCACCAAGTTTCTGTCGTTTAAATCATGCGGCACCCAAACATCTAGCTTTTTAGCAAAATTGAGTTTAAGCCGGTGATCCGAAATCGTTGAGTGGTGAATGCTAAGCTCTTCCGCAACTTGATGACTGCTTATGTGTCGATCTGATTCAATTCTTTCAATGGTACCATCAACATTTACCATAATAGGATGACCACAGCGAGGAACATCATTCACATCCAAATTACCACACCTGAATCGACCGAACCATTTTTTACAGTAGTTTTAGATAAAGCATCTTTTCCGTAAACACCACAAATCTCTTTTCGAGCACTAGAAGCATTCATACCCTTGTGAATTTTTTTTTAAAATTGTTAAATAATATGAAAAGATAAAACTTTTAATTTGTAATTTAAATTTGCCGCCATTACAAAAAAGTCGGCTATCAATCGGTATATCACTTTCCCGCCAGTGATTAGTGTTGCCAGAAATGTAGCACGCTAAAGAAAGCTAACGTTGAACGCTAACGTTCAAGAAAGCCGGGAACTTTTCCGACTACATATTTTAAAATTACGTTTAGTCACTGTTTAAATGTGTCTGTCTGATCAATGAATAATTCGTTCGGTAAATAATTAAATTGAATAATACATGCATTAGGGTGCATGCATATGCAGATTAGGGTTTGAATAATCAATGCAGTTTATTTAGATGTTCAAAATTTATTTAAACTGGTTAAATCGTGATAAAGTTGATCAAATTCTGTTAACAGTTTTAATAGGGGTAGAATATTATTAGGTGAGTAAAATATTTATTACTGATTCAAGAAAGCCGCGAACTTTTCCGACTACATATTTTAAAATTACGTTTAGTCACTGTTTAAATGTGTCTGTCTGATCAATGAATAATTCGTTCGGTAAATAATTAAATTGAATAATACATGCATTAGGGTGCATGCATATGCAGATTAGGGTTTGAATAATCAATGCAGTTTATTTAGATGTTCGAAATTTATTTAAACTGGTTAAATCGTGATAAAGTTGATCAAATTCTGTTAACAGTTTTAATATGGGTAGAATATTTATTAGGTGAGTAAAATATTTATTACTGATTTATAACCAGGATTGCCACCTTTTGGGGAACAAAAATCGGGACCATCGGGCGATCATCGGAGCGATTCGAACCACCTGGAAGGAAAAAATAAAAACGCTTTTTGTTTTTATGTGTATTTAAGTTTGTTTATTTTTTCATGCATATTTTTTATTGCTACGGGCCATTTTTATTAATTCCACGCCATTTTTATATTATACTATATAAATTTATTTATAAACTCCGAACAAGACATCTATGTTGAGCGAAATTTGCAATTCTGCTTTCATCAGATATTAGACGATTTGAGCGTCATATGGGAAAATACTCGCTCAACCTATGCATTTGAAGGAGGTATGCTCAAAGCGCAAGATACAACACAAAATAACGCATTTAACATAGGCTCCTTTAAGCTTTTAAATACTTGTACCCATTTTTATTAACATTTTGATGTTGATCGAGCTGTGTTAGCATATTCTTCACCACACTGTAGTCCTCGAATAGCTCATCGGTTGAAAATCTTTCGTCCGAATCAAATTCTAAGAAGCAGCATCACAAAGTTCTTTGAAATTTATATCACCATTAAGTGACAATGGTTCCAGTTTTTTCAATGGATTCGATTCATTGAAATCGAAATGGCTTTGAAGATAAACCAGCGCATTTTGGTAAAATTGTTTGTAGTTTACCTACGACTAACTAGACCAGAGTTAACTCGTTCGCCTGTTATCAAAAATCGGGACAAAATTGGTAGGTCGTTGGGACGCGGGACAATAACATCGAAATCGGGACTGTCCCGGCAGAATCGGGACGGGTGGCAACTCTGTTTATAACACTTATCAAGAAAATTAATTTACACGTTCCCTTAAATAATAATTTGTTCCCTATATTATATACAGTGATGGACACGAAAACTGCATCAAAGTATTTGTTTCTAGCTAATATGCAGCCTTTTTTACATACATTACATTATATAAATTAATGAAATGTATATGTGTTCACTTTTAGTGAATTCATATATACAGTAATTATTATTTTAGAGAACATTTGTCGTTTAAATTAACCAAACTTCTGATAGCTGTAAACTCTAAAAGTACGCCCTATCTCTTCTGAAAGCCCATGTAAAATATGATAGGTACGTTTCCAGTGTGTGGTAATAAATATATGATATATTATATACAGGAGTCGGGTAGAGCTGGCCGCGACGGCAAGCCGGCTTTCTGCCGTATCTACTACTGCTGTAGAGAACGGAACGCGGTTGATTTCTTGTTAAAATCGGAGCTTGCGCGCGCCAAGACACCCGAACAGAAGCAACGATGCAAGAACGCGTACAAAAGTTTCGAGATAATGGTGAAATACTGTGAGGAGGCTAAGTGAGTTTATTTTTCCTTAATTTTTATTTAAAATTACAAATAAGTGGCTTTTGCATTATTACCCGTGTAGTAAGAGAGGAATGAATGCACTTTTGGAGGTGTCTCATGCGATCCAGTGAATAATTCTGATCCTATCCCCATACTATGGGTACTTAAACTCTACTACTGTTAAGTAGTTTGCTGTTGTATGTCATCTAGTCCTGTCTGAGGGTGTACTAGGAACTTTAAAAACAAAACCATAGCTGTTTTGCAAGACATTTGATTTTTGGTGTAATTGAAATTCAAACTGAGCGACTTTTATTTGTTTCGAATAAGATCAAAATATGGTACATTTGATTTGATGATATTATGATATAACACAATGATATCACGTTAATAGTCAAGACTTAATAGTTAATAGACAATGAGGATTATTTGTAAAACATTCTTAATATGAAATTGCAAGACATACGAGTATAATAATATACTCTTAATCGTAACACAGCCGTGCCTGTACATGAAATATTTTTTGAATAAAATTGTTGCAGTGTACTCTACGAGCGATACAAAATATCCAGTTTTAGAATTTTTGTTTGTCTGAACACGCATCACGCAGAAGCCACAGCAGAATTTAATGAAACTTGACATAATTATTATAGCTTATAAGTATAACCTTAGGTTCACATTCAGGGTACATTTTTTCCAGATCCTTTATAAAGTTCCTGAGTGAATTATTAAGTATGCATGTACAATATGAGCCGTTACATAACACCTACTGAATGGATTTTATTGAAACTAACTACAGTGATAGTTTATATCCTAGTTCAACTCATAGGATACTTTTATACTGATCTATTGTAAGTTCTCTTTTGAATCATTGTCGTGATCCCCGCCTGATAAAATATAATAGCAATATGTTGGTACAAGGAGGAATTATAAACATAACAGGCGTTATAGAGGCTTTAATTTTGGATTATTAGAATTCAAATGCCGTAACGAGAGGGCCCCGTTGAATTATGCAACTGGATAGCCACGACCATAGCTATACAGCAGAATATAAAAATAAAATATTAAAAATACAACTATGAGGATAATGCCCTTATCCTAAATAACATAAAGAATATCCTAAAGCTGTGAATAGGATTTTGCAAGGTCGGCGGCGCACCCGCATGCCCCCTGGTGTTGCGGGTCTCCATGGGCGACGGTAACACTTACCAACACGTGGGTCCGTTCGCTCGTCCGCCCACTTCCAACCAATATTAATACTCTGCTGTACGTGTGTCATCGCTGTCACTGTCCTGTCAGTCTGGCATGAATCTTATTAGAGTTACATACCAAGCTTTGGCTACCGGCTGTGTTTTCGAAAATTGTCTTATCATTTGTGATTGCTGAAGAATCCAAGGACTGTGGACATCTGTCTATCAGATGTCAGTATCGTGTTTCCTACCATCACCAGATTTTCTCTCCAATTCATTACTATCATTAGCTGACTAGCTTACACATGTTTATTGATCTAAAAATAATAAACTATTTAACTAATCACACACTAAAATCCAAAAGTACATGCGATAGAAGTTGTGGGCACAGCCAGTAACTTCATAAGTGTCTGACAATAAGTGGGCATATATTATATATTTGTAAAGTGTAAGGTAATAATCCCACGAAATGAAATTTTGTTTTCCTGGAAGAAGGAAATTCTTGCAGAGGGAAATCTCTTATGCCACGAAGAAAACCTGAGAAAGAGGTTTTTCACTAAAAGGCTTTGTGAAAGCTAGTCTCTAATGTACAATTTTGTTATTTTCAATGTGTGTTTGTCAAACTGGGAATGTTCAGATGTCGTCATGCAATATTCGCGGATTACTTCGGCGAGGAGAAGCCGCTGTGCACGCAGCGGTGCGACGTGTGCACGGACGAGAGGAGCGTCCGGCGCTCGCTGGAGCACCACCTGCGGCGCGCCTTCGCGGCCAGGCTCGGTGGAGACATGGCGCCCGCCGACCCTTGCCACGATGGCGTCGACTTGTACGGTGGAGGTCGATACGGACAGAGGAGGTAAGTGTGCACACTGATCCACGTATTGAAGTTTAGTCGGTCCCCCGCCATCCGTAATTAACTTTAGTTGATGGCTATCTTCGGAGCACCACTCACGGCACGCCTTCGCGGCGGGGACATGGCGCACGCCAACCCCCGCCACGATGGGGTCGACTTGTACGGCGAAGATCGATACGGACAGAGGAAGTAAATGTGCACACTGATATGGAAGTTCATTCAATCCCTCTCCCTCCGAATTTAGCTTTAATTGATGACTATCTTCAACGGTCGGTTTATCCTAAGATGCACTTAAACATCGTAATGCTAAGAGCAATAAGAACACACGTTAACTGCCGGCCGATCCCCGCTACGATGGTGTCGACTTGAATCACGGCGGACGATGTGGACAGAGGAGATGTTGCTGGTGCAGACCAGGTGAAGCGCAGAGCATGCTCGCGCAAGCTCCCAGTCGTCGCGCATACTAGGCGAATAAGGTCGCGCTAGATTTTACGCGAGAATGCGGGGGCATGCGTGCATGTGCCCGCGCTTTCTTACGTGTATTATAAACGTCCGCGTACGTACGCTTTAACGCGCTCGTAGACTGGTAGGTGCGTTGGTGAATTTGTTTGAATTTTTCAATTTGTGTCGACAAAATTGATTGTTGTTTGTTAATGAAAACCGCATTGTTTGTTAATGAAGCTAGAAAATAGAACTAGAGTACATAAATATTAAACTGTAAATCAATATTAAATCATCGCAAGGTTAACATTCAACTGTCATTTTGTGCAAGTTGTGTGCACACGCACAAAATAACTGAATAAACAGGTTAAATTATGAACTTAACCCCAAAAGCCTAAATTTTTTTGCCGTCGTATACGAGTTACTGTGGTCACATTAACATTCATATTCATCTCTAACTCCAATATATTATTCGACCTTTCAGAAAGAACATACTCAGTGTCCCCTTAGCCTACATTATTTAAGTGAATGAACAGAAAGATTTTATTTATTTATTTATTGCATACATCATATTCTAGGTTTACACCAAATACAAATTTGCTTAGAGCCAAGTATACGTCGAAAGAAAGAAACTGTGCAGGTCATATAGTTACTCAAATATAACAAAGGTCTGTGCAGATAAGAATGTGTACCCATTTCCATTGCTCACTTTTATGTCGATGTTCTCAGGGAGCGGTGATTCCCACTCCCGTCGGGAACTACGGTTCTAACCTGAAACTACAGATTTGTTCCACATCATTGTATTTACGCTTGGCACCACCTAGCCGCCTTTTGGAAAAATAGGCAACGCACAGCAAAGATGTTTGTATTTGTTTCAATGCTCCGTTGGCCAATATTATAAATGATAAATTACTTATGTAAACAGAAAGCCATAATCACGCTTTATGTAACTAGATCAATATGTCAGGCACAAAATAAATAAAAAAGAAAAAAGTCCATAGACATAACAGTTATTTAAGTGCCTATACATCATCAATCCCACTGACCTTTATCACATTGTTGCAACTTATACAGAGACGCGGAAGCGTATGACATGGACGACAGCGGCGACTCGGACGGGGAGACTAGTCGACGTCGCGTCGCCGAGGAAACCAAGTCGCTCATCTTGCAAGAGTTCACCAACAGGAAGAAAAACTTAGAGAAAGAACGGAAACAGACCAATGACGCCGAGTCCGCTAAATACTCTAAATGTAAAGCAGCAGAAAGTACTGCGACGAAGGTGTGTACCTTCAATCTTTAAATTATTTACTTTCATTTTATAATTATATATTTATAATTTACTTTCACCGAAAAAAATATATCAAAATCTTGCAGTTGATTGTAATGTAAACAATATATTTATTTAACAATTTACTGTACACACACAACGAAACAAATAAAAAGGAAGAAAAGGGAAAGAAGTACAAAAGGCAAGCTTATCTCCTGCAGAGATTTCTTTCACCACACCTGGGAAAGTGAGATATAGGTCAAAACAGAAAGGCAGGCGTACAATAATATTTAATAGTACAATAATATTATAATAACAAAATACATAAATATATTATATATTTATATACATACACATATGTCTAAATAAGAATCCCCACAGGTACGAGAATTGTGAGAAGGGATCTTTAACAGGGAGAAGATCATTGACAATGTTACATAAATACAATTTATAGGGTAGTGATGTTAAAGTAGAAGAAAATCATTTAAACTATGTATATCACAGAAAACGAACATTATGGCTTTTCTGAAGTATGTATTTATGGGAATATAAGTTGTCAAATGTTAAAAATAAATAAATATAATTAACAATTTGTAAAATTTATAAAAATAATAAATATTAGGTTTTTATTAATAAAAATCTTATATATTATATGAAAACAGCAATACGGTAGGTGATTTCACTTAGTTAATTGGTATATTTTATTCAACAGAGCAAAGAAAAAACCGCATTAAAGTATATTTTTTAAATTCACTAGAAAATAAGGTCAAGGTACCTTATGGGCTTGAAAATATTTGAGATGCGGAGTTATTGCTGTCAATACTCCTGGATATGATAATGGTACTACTGTGTTAGTGACGTTATTAACACACAGTGATCCCTTTTTAGTTTGGACCTTTAAGATCTATTATCTCAATATTTTTTTTAGATATTTCGATCCATTCTATCTCTCACAGATCCATCTCTAGTATCTTTAGCTATTTAATTACTAACTAATAGCTTCTCCCCGCGGCTTCGTTCACGTGGACTAAGCACCCGTAAAAGATTTTTAACACCTGTAAAAACACCGACATGATGTATTTCTCGGATGCGCTCGCTTTTAGCCTAGATATTATCTTTTCTCGTATTTATTCATAACTTTCTGGGGTATTTATGTACTGTTCCTCCTGGTCACTGTTTTCAGAAAAACGAAATCCCATCCACGCATACTTTCATAGCACTGTCGGATATCTTCCAAAAGTTTTCATGCTCCTTACTGATTTCAGGAAAACGTATTTCTTGAAGATGTCCAAGTCATAACGTAGCGGTAAACCGCAGGGGGTAGTTCTTTTCACAACCTTTGGTTACGTGATATAAATCGATTTGTATACCTCATCGTACGTGACGGCTGCAAGTAAATGGCACTTCGAAACCTACGGTTATTCTGTACAGCAATCGCGTTGTATATCTAGTACTCGTATATCTCCGGATGCAAATGGGTTTAACTTATAGTATATTTAGTGATGCCATGATTTTTGTGGTAGGTGAATGGGTTGACGGTGTCAGGGCGGGAGGGCTACCTCAGCTTACTGTCAGACGCCCTCGCGAACAATCTCGCCAGCATGAAGGGCATCGACAGCCCTGATAAGTCACTGTCGCGGCACGACATAGAACAGTGCGCCGTAAACATGGAGTACGAGGCATTCACCAGCACCACTGTTGTCAGTCTGTATAGGCGGGCTATGGCTAAGTTGGTTAGTTATTTTATAATCTCTGTTTTTTTATGGCTTATATTTTTAAACGGGCAGCAAAGAAATACCAATGGCTCACGATCAGCATAACAACTTATTTTTGAATAACTGAAATAAATAATTATAAATTACTAAGAATGTCTTGGCCGACGCGACGCCATGACGCCGCCATGAGACGACGCCGCGAAGTCGACGCGGGGCTCCTGTTCCTTATTGTACCAGAGAACCTAAATCTAACCCATCTTTAAATTTGCTTCCATCGATTTGCTGCCTGTTCAGTATTTTTTAACTGCTCATTTAATTATTTTCCTTTTTTTATTTATTTGGGCACGGCAACGTTATACACGCCATGGTGCCAGAGTATACAATTAAAATAAGACTAAACTAATAAGTCCAGTATGTATCCCAACGTGCACAACATCGATAAAAATTTATTTATTCTAGATTGTGACTTTATGACACAAAAATATAATCTAAATTTTTAAAATCTAAATTCCTTACTTAAATTTCTATAAATAGGGTGACAGATGAACATGCAGTCCACCTGATGGTAAATGGATACTTTCGTTTATGGCCATCCGCGATACATGCCAACATTAATCCAGGATGATAAGGCACGCCCCCGGATGTACTATCTACTATTGGAAATTTAGAAATGGATTTGGAAAAAGGTTGGGGAAATGGGAATGGGAATTTTAACGGGACGAAGAGTTTTGCTGATCCCATTACGCCTCCCGCCTCCCAATCTACTTTGGGATGATGCACCATTTAGTCGACGACGAATGCCTAATTCTCAATATGGCTACAAAGTCTCGAAATGCCCATTTCGCTAAATAATCAATTCTGAAAATGGTTATAGGTAATGTAGACACACTGTGGGAAAAAAAAAATATAAGCATTAATCTTAAAAGTATAACGGACTTCTTTTGTATTATTTTTTTACTAATTGATTCCAATTTATCGTCACAGATATCATCCGTAAAGGCATGTAAGGATAGTTTATGCCCACAGTTAAAAACCTTTGAACCAAAGAAAAAGAACACTCTCAGTGAATTTGTAGAAGAATTCGAACAATCAAAACGGGAAAAAGTACAAAATCCCAATGGATTTATCACAGCATCACAGCTAGAATTAGGTATGTCAAATATCCGTCTTTATTATATTTCTTTTTTTTTTTTGAACATAATTACATAATTATTTTTTATTAGTATATAATATACACAATACACACATTTACAAGGTTTTTTGGTGCATAGGTCAGGATCCACTACTTTCTAAAGCTGATAAAGAAATGAAAAGGAAAGCAAATTCATTTAAAAGAGACCCTCTCACACAAACTAAACTTCAAGGCTTCTTTAAAAAAGCCTCAGATGTTACTCCGGCTTCTGACGATAGTAACGACAACTATTGTGTCCAAGACGATAATTATACAAATAATAATTTCGAGGATACCACACTTAAATTAGAAGAATCTAGTAGCATAGAGAATGAGTATTCCGAAAACAACAGTCCTAATAATGCAACCACTATCATAGATGAATCAGCAGAATCTGAAGTTGACGATGAATTGCGTGAAAAGAACAAAACAAAAACATTCGTAATTAATATCACATTGGAAGGCATTCGAAGTGATAACAGTAAAAGTGATAAGAGTAACGGTGACAAAAAAATAAAGCAAACTGAACGTTCGAAAGATAAACACGAAAAACATGAAGTTACAGATAAAAACAAGAACAACACGTGCGAACGTAAAATTACAGAAAAAATTAAAAGCCCTGAAAAAAATAAAAGCCACACACGATTCGATAAAAAGGAAGTACGAGGTAAGAATGAAGAACAAGAAGTCTCGAAAACAGTTAAACCTACAGCAAAAAGAAAAATTAAAGTTCTTTTCGGAGAGTCAGATGAAAGTGATATAGATTTGGAAAAACCCAAAAAAATTAAATTGACAGGCCAAAGTACCAAGTGTAATGTGAATTCAAAAGAATCTTTCCGAAACGAAAATACCAAGTCTAAGGAAAATTCAAAGATATCTTGCCATACCGAAAATATTAAGTGTAAAGAAAATTCAAAGGAATCTTGCTGTGCCGAAAATACCCAGTCTAAGGAAAATTCAAAGGCATCTTCCCGAAACGAAAATGCAAAGTCTAAGGAAAATTCAAAGGAATCTTCCCGTGGCGATAATACCAAGTCCAAGGAAAATTCAAAGGAATTTTCCCTAGAAAGTGGCAGTTCCAGAGAAAAGTACAAAGATTCTGTTTCACTAAGAAATAAATCAAAGGCGAATATTAAAGATACTACTCCAAGAAAAAAAGAAGAAAGAAAACATAAAAGTAGTAAAGATCGCAGCAAAAGACATAAACATTTAAAGCATCTTGAACCAACAACTCTATGTGGTGACTCGGACAGTGAAGTCGAACCTACATTGGTGATTGACGACAAGTCTTATATAGATTCTGGAATAGACACTGAACCACCCGTAAATGAAAGTAAAACTGAACAGACTTCGATTTTAAACCATTCTGTTCAGTGTCTAGAATTGACGGTCACTACAGAAAATAAAACAGATGACTCTACTTTGATTTTAGACAATTCCATTAATCAGGACCAGGGATTAATAGACAGTTCGAAATTGCTAGGAGATGATGCAGTTGATTTACAGCTTGACAAAGCACGTAAATTGAGTGAAGAAGCGGATAAAGTCCTAAAGGAGCTGAAACAGTTCTCTGAAATGCCACCTGAGCCCATCGTCGCCAAAGTGCACACGTTAGAGTTCGAAGAGCATATTGCCTTGTCACCAGTATCACCCACGGCCAGAGTCGAGCATAAATCTGAAGACCAATATAAAAAGACATTAAGTTCAACTAAACATAAGCATAGACATGATAAACGTCATCTTAGTAAAAGCGACAAGCGAGAGAAAGACCATAAAAAAGAATCTAGCAGAGAAGTGAGAAAAGAGCAGAAGAGAGAAGCAAAAAAAGAAGCAAAAGTAAAAAAATCGGAAAAGGTGGACGTAGCAGGGTTGGTGGTGAAGTTGCTCATGCCTTATTATAAAAAGAAGAAAATCAGCAACCGAGATCTGTTCAAAATAACGGCGCGACACATAGTTCACCAACTACTGGCTATACAAGTAACAGGTGATCAAGTTTAATTAATTTACATTTCATTTATTATCAATTGAAAATATCCCAAATTTATAAACCGATTCGTTGTCATTTTGACGTCGCCCTATCACGAAAGCCATTATGAAAATAAATTGACTCAAATTAAGAATCAAAGGCCACAGAATTGAACGATCACATGTCAACATGTCAATGACCCGAATATTTGAGTTGGTTAAACAAATAAATATGTAGATATGAGCTGTAGAATATTTGATGAGGGGACCGTGACAGAGACAGCTATTGCTATTGCTGTCTCTGTCACTTATTCGTTGTAATGTAAATATAGAAGAATGACGCCATTGTTTTATATTGCGGATATTGTCTCAACTTGTGACTTCTAAACTCTATCTCTTTATTTTTCAAGATATTTAGATTTGACAAATTGAATTTTAGTAGTTCAGGTCATTTAATTATATAATTTATAGTAATAAAATATACAATATTAAGATACCCTTTTGTAATAGTTATGCTTTTTTTGACATATTTTATTTTATATTTACAGAAGAGGCGGCGATCGACATGCTATTGAAAAAATCATTTACAAAGGACTTGAAGATTGAAAACGAGAGTGATTTAGGAGTTAAGTTGAATTTCAGCAATGTTGTTTAATTTCATTTATATTTGATGATTTTCAATGTGAATAGTTCAGGGCGGAAATTACTAAACCAAAATATTTCTCATTTAGTATTGTGTACATACTTATTGTCCCTGAAAGACTACTTTTACCATTTATTATCTTAAATAATGTTTAAAATTATTCTTGTATAAATTATTTTATGTGGAATAAGAAATGTTTTTTAGAATAATAATAGAATAAAAAGTTTTGAAATTATCGTTGTTTACACTTTAAAAATATCGAAATTACACTAATGTTGCAACAGTTTTTTTATAAATGTAGCAATAAATCAACACAAAATACGTAATTACGTACATAACATTTATTAACTGACTTTATATGTGAGAGGTAAATCGTGAACCGATTATCTAAATATTTTCACTTTTAGGAAGCTAAACTAATGCAAATGGATATATACCTTCTTTGAATTACTACCTGAGCGAACCCAGAACTGGCCACTAGTTATATTAGGTTATACTAGTTGTATTACCTATGAAATGACCGATTTTGTTATTGGCCACTCTGACTTTCGATATCTTCTACGATACTTCTAATTCTCTAATACGAGGGAAGGTCCAAAAGTCCGCGGTACGGAGGGGATGGGGATTAGTACCATACTAATTGGGGACTCATTATAAGTATATATATTACATTTCAACTCTTTATCGTCATTCGTTTACGAGTAATAATCACCAGATATGTCAATTCGGAAGAAAATTTCAATTATGCAGAAAATGAGCTTCGTGCTGTGATAAACCTTACAGTCCAGACTTGGCCCCTAGCGACTTTTATTTATTTCCAAATTTAAAAAAGGAGCTAAGGGGAAGAAAATGTTCTAATGACTGAGGTCGAGGACGCTATTTTGAACCATTTTGAGGGCAAAGACAAAAAATATTTTTATGATGGCTTAGAGAAGCTAATTTCAAGATTTAACAAATGTGTTGAGCTCAGAGGGGAATACATTGAAAAAGAAAAATAGTTTCGTTATTTTATTTCATTTCCGCGGACTTTTGGACCTTCCCTCGTAGTTACGATGTTCTTTCATAATCAGTATTTCATTTGTTTTTCTGTACCTAAATTTTGTTCATGTTCTCTTTCCCTTTAGTTATCTTTCATATTTAATAATTAATCAATAGAGCACATAAACATTTTCAACGTGATCATACATATTTCTACTATGTATTAACAAGATAGTAGGGTAAGAGTGGAAAATCTTCATTTCTTCCCTATCAGGAGGGATGAGCCGGTAGAGGTAGATGGAATAACCGGGAAAATAGGGAATAGAACGTATCATTATACTAGGGTATAATGGTAAGTTTTTGCTCATCCTATTACAACTCCCAATCTCCTTTAGGAAGGATGGGGTGGGATGGAAGTCAAGTAATGGAATAGGGAGTTTCCTTTATTCCATTATACTCTCCATTCGATGTGATGGGATGGGAATTTGACTCTGGAGTATCTCACTTAGGTATTACCGAAACACATACCTACCTATGTACATTGGAGGGAATAGAATTAGGATAAGAAGTATAGTGCATTTCTACGGGGGCGTTTCTCTCTCGGCCTAATCTATTAATAAAAGTAGTTTAAAATTAAAATTATTTATTATTATGTTTGGTGACTCTTTTCATAAAAGTATACGAAGTTTTGATATTCTGTGCTCATTATTTTTTTTTGAGTTTTAAAAAAATGAGCAGCAGCTCACAAGGCAGAGAGCCTTGAAGATGACCCAAGAGATGAAAGGCTCTCAACTACCACCACACAAGAATATGTCGATAAAATCCTTGAAATGGTTTTCGAAGACCGTTAAATTAAAATTCGTGAGATTAGTGAGTCTGTGGGCATTTCAACAGTACGGGTGATTAATATTTTAAACAATTGGGTATGTCAAAGGTGTCCGCAAGATGGGAGTCGCGTTCGTTGACATCAGAACAAAAACTCGAATCGATTCAAAGTTTCCAAGGAAAGTTTAACCTTCTGTAGAAGAGATCCTGCAGATTTTTTTGCGATTTGTGACCATTGATGAAACATGAATACACTTCTATACACCTAAGACAAAAGAGCAGTCAAATGTTTCTACTTACGCATCTATGTATTTATGTAATGTATGCATCTAATTTATTTCAGTTATATGTACCTATTATGTTCATATTGTTTAAAATTGCACCATCTTATTAGATATTGTTATCTGTTCTCCTTACCACTCAAAGGTTGTTTGGAAGAGATAATTGGCGCTTAGCGGTAAGCCCGCCTGTTGTACTTTTCATGTTATGTACTATATTGTTTCTTGCAACACATGTGTTGGTGTACAATATAGAGTTAATCTATGGTACATACTCTACATTTTATGGTAGAGGGATAATGAAATGAAACAGATTTGTTAATATAGTCCATGCAGAGAAATTCTTCTACTAATTCAGAAAAAAATCTTAATGGTACACCTAGCTGGACATAGCAGTTGTACTACGGATAACAGGTGGCTTGGTGGTAAAGGAGAATATCATGAAGAAACCAGCTTGCTCTAAAAATTAAAAAAATATCAGGATCATATGTATTCACCAATCAGCATTGGGCCCGAGTGGTAGATTATGGCTCGAAACCTCTTAATGATTTATTAGGAGAGGTCTGTGTTCTGTAGTGGGACGTTGTAGGCCTTCCTCTATCAAAGGCATTCCTCTACTTACCCTAAGTCTAATAATTATTTAAATCAAACTTCCCATTCTTTTCTAAATCTATATTTCAGTCAGTCTTTATTTAGAAGTTAAATAATAACAAAAGTCATAGAATTAAATTACAACATATAAATTATAATATAATTTATTAATTGAATCTTTCGGGCTACTTGGCCGAGGTCTTCTGGAATCTCTTCTTTCTTCCAAACGGTTCGTCAACAACTGCGGTTGACATCTTCAATGGCGGCTGCGTTCACTTTCGGAGAGATGTTGTCTCTTCGGCTTCGAGATGAACACTGACTGAACCGCCACTGAAGATGTCAACCGCAGTTGTTGACGAACCGTTTAGAAGAAAGAGAAGAGATTCCAGAAGACCTCGGCCAAGTAGCCCGGTAGATTCAATTAATATGGACACCGGCCAAGAAAGCCTACACTCCACTATAATATAACTAAATTATAACATATAATATAACTCACTATATATTACTGATAATCATAATTAATGGATATTATTTCAAATAAAAACAATAAAAGTTGTTATCAGATTGGATTGATTTTCATTTTCGATTTGATCCTCACATCACACTCAATGTACACGGCGGGCATTTTTTAAAAATAGTTTTTTTTTATTACAATGACTTACTGTCTGTTCGCGTTATGAATGCAGTGATTCATCCCTTAAGACGATAGGCGTGAATAGTGACTTTTTGACCGAATCAACAAAATGTTTTTGATTTGGTTTTCTTAAAATTCTTATGTCTGTTTCACAGTAACATGCAGATCTCAGTCTCAGTCGATACTTCATGCGGGTCGGACTCGTCAGATCTAACATGGACAGACTATGCCCTGGCGCTCTTGACCCCGGCCCGCATTTTTTTCATAGGCCTTCTTTTATGGCCCCATATTTTGTAATATTGTTATGTGTCATCATACCATACAATTATTATTTGCAATTGGACACCCAAATGTATTGAATGAGGTGCATTATTATAAGATGTATTTTATCCATTACAAATATTGTAAATTAATGTGAACATGCCTTTACTAGTGATGACTTGATGTGTCACTGCATTTTTAAAGGAAACAGAGTATAGTGTAATGAGTTTGCCGCTACGAACGAACGACGAGATTGATGCAAGAGGCGTATCTACATTCTGAGTGCACGCTTGGCTTGATGTTTTCGCGGGGTAGTGCGAGGGGTGGAGCGGGTATTGCGGGGGGTAGGACGGTGGCGAGGCCCTCCGGGGGTTTCAATGTCGGGCAGCGCGGAAGTCGTCACTAAGTTGCGGCTGTTGCCGAATGTCTGTTCGAGACCAATATTTTGTTGAAAGTAGCGGATACGTTCTACTAGTTCCTCGTCATCATCGATTAGCTCCTCGATCTGTGTAATAAAAAAAACGTTTAAACAGACACGTTATAGGCGCGAGCGAGTCTCTCGCGGCGATATCTCGCCCGTGCCACTAATTTCAAAAGTAAACTAAAGTCCGGCCGCTGAATGCGTTCCTGACTGTCAGTTGGTCATAACTAGTGATGGGCAATAAGTAACACTATTATTTACTTTTTTCAACCGATCCAAGAAAAGAGTAACATAAGTTTCAATAGTTGTTTGTCTGGCGTCTGATTTCTGAATGTAACTAGCGCAAAGAAAATAAAAATGCGATAGTAATATTCGGAAATATTTTATACATTTGTGCGCGCGTGTATGTGAGTGTGTGGGCGTGTATGTCTCACCTCGCGCGTGTAGTCCGCGAGCAGGTCGGTGGCGAGCCGCACCAGGTACGCGACCACCTGTCCGCCGCCCGCGCTCAGCCGCGCGTACAAACGGAGCACCGCCGGCACCACCACCTCCGCGACGTTCGCCTTCATACGCTGCATAAACGAACAACCAACTATCGTTATATAAACATATAATTATATAACACGACTAATAATCGTTATATAATAATCGTAAATAATTATATAATAATCGTTATATAATAATCGTTATATAACACGACGACAGTTATATAAACGCAAGTACGAAGGACTGTCACCCCTCCGGGTCTTAACATCGTAAATCTCCCGGCGACGAGGCTACGACGTCTAGCATTCAAAAATCTCCGGAAAATGAGAAGTATGATTTTCAAACTGGCTCTAGTATACATTAATAGACATACTAATGTATACATACTAATGTAAATGCTTTTAAAAAATATTGTTGTGGTAAACGCGAAGGTATAATTTAAAGTGTCGCTGTGTGCATCAGAGACACTATAAGTTTATTATTCGTAATTTAATATTATCTCATGGAGAATATTAATATGTTACAGGTTTATAACTTAAAAGAATTAAAAGTTTAAATTAAAAATTTACTAATAAATTTACTGCTTCTGTTTTTTGTCCCATTTTGTTGAATCTCCAGTTTTAGCGATTCCGAAGGTGGCAGCCCTACACTACACGGACGATAGGAAATACGACAACAATATGCTTTTTTGCCACATAATTTAAAATAAATTTGTAATTATTTTTGGTTTGTCTGAAAAGAAGTATAATTTTACTGGCAAAAACAAGACTGATATTTTTTTCTTGATGATACTGTATGTACTTTAACTTGTACGTATTTCTTTTTATTATAAAGCTATTTTTCGTCTACATCAGTTTTCATATTAAATAAAATGTTCTAAAGACTATATTCGTAACATTTTTCTAAAATGTGCAAATTTATTAACAGACCACTAAAATACAAAAGAACGATTGACAGTCAAAGGCCATATCGACGGTTACGTACTGAGACCTCCTAACTACCGATTGATCAATTTTACATCAGATGAAAATACGTTTAAAATTCTTTTACAAAGATAAAATTTAAACGAAACGCTTACCATAGGTACTAAATTTTAAGCAGAAACGTTATAAATTGTAGCTTATGGATAAATTTCCCATGTATGGGTAAAAAAAAATTCAGAAATTTGTAAGTTAGGTCTCAGTACGTAACCGTCGATATGACAAAGAAAAAATAGATTTATGGCGAAGATATGGTTAAGTGATGTTTCCTAAACAATTTTTATTGACATTTTACTTGTAGTAAAGCTATTTAAAAATTGATAAATACATACATGGGACACGATATTCACAACAACGCGTTCTTGCAATTCTTCTAAGTCGGCTCCATCGCCGCCATTGTTCGGTTTCTCTGTAATAAAAATTGTTATAATTACATACATTTTTTTAGATATCGGTATTTAGGTAGGCATAGAGAGGTATCGGAACATGCTACCGGAGTCTTTTTTGGCACCAATTGGAAAATATGGACCTTGATCAACTGTAGTTCCAACAGGACGGTGCCACATGTTACACACCCGGAGAAACAATGACTTCCTAATTTCCTAAATTAAATCCGGTGCTCAATCTGGGTCACCCTATATTACGGAATATGAATTTGCAAATACTCCATTTAACGCCACTCGATTTAACGACAAACTGTTGTTTACCTTGTTGTCCATACAATGATACACTCTATGTAGCATCACACCCACTCTAAATAACGACAACAATACGTCATTATTAAACAATAAACAGTACTTTCTAAGATGCCGAAATAAGAACTGCAGCTGTGTACGTTCTTTTGTTTGTTTTTTGTTGCTTTATTGTCTAGGCCGTATTGACCTCTACTGTCGGCATCATACGTATCGAAGATTCTAAGAAATCTGTTCTTTTGTTTGTTGTGATTACCTTGCACGTATTTACCTCGGCTACTAGACTGTCGTTAGGTTGTTATGCATTATCTGTACATTACCACATTCTTAGTTGCTCACAAACTTTCAAACTGTGAACATGGCGAGTAAGAGAAAATCTTTATGTGTTAACGAAAAGGTTTTATTAATACGCGCAATAGAGGCGGGAGAAAAGATAAGTGATGTTGGAAGACGCTTTGGATTCAGTCGCTCTACCGTGTCTACAATATGGAAAAACAAAGAAGAAATCCTACAAGCAGAGGAAGAAGGAAAATCTGCTAAGAAATTAAAGAAACCTAAATACGATGATTTGGATCAAGCTATGCTACCATGGTTTCACAGACAGTCTCGCCTGTCTCGGGGCCAATCGTGAAAGCTAAGACAGAGAAGTTTTCTGAAGAACTTGGCTTAACGGGTTTCAAAGCATCAGAAGGATGGCTCGGAAAGTTCAAGCAACGTCACCATATCAACTATGGTAAAATTAATGGAGAAGAAATTCTGGATTCTGTGAGAAAAACAGAGGAACAACAAGGGGATGAAGAAGATGAGATGGATGATTCTGACCCTCCACCAAGCATTAAACAAGCACTCGATGCATCGAAATTATTAGAAAAATACTTTTTGTATAACCAAGTTGATCCCACAGTATCCAATATATGAATAAAATACATAAGAAATTACAATTAAAATACTGGTGCAGCAAAAAACGTCAGACGAAGATAACAGACTATGCGCAATAAGCATTGTTATTTGTATCACTATTAATGTTTGTTGTTTGTAAATGTTATATATACTTTGTTATATATAATGTTATATAGTTATACATACTATATATGTTATATATATTAGTAAATAATATTATAATAGTAAAATAATATTGAATTTTCTTCTCTCCATTTAACGACAACTCTCAATAAAGCCATAAAATGCGCAGTTCCTTCAGTGTCGCTATATAGAGTTTACACTGTATGTAATTATCTCTCATAAATAACAACACATAAAATTGTTACACATCATACATAACAACTACATAAAAATCTCCAATAAAAACAATTCTGTTTTTTGCTATTTCTATGTAGCGAAAAACTTTGGGAACAGCCCTCGTATGTCGTTGGATGGGCACATGAAGCTCTACAACTTTGTGAACAGACCTCGTATGTCGTTGGATGAGGTCATGAAGCTCCACAACTTTGGGTACAGCCCTGGTATGTCGTTGGATGGGTTCATGAAGCTCTACAGCTTTGGGAACAGTCCTCGAATGTCGATGGATAGGGCTCATGAAGCTCTACAACTTTGGTAACAGCCCTCGCATGTCGTTGGATAGGACTCATAAAGCTCTACAACTTTGTTTCAACATAAATATATTATTTTAGAACAAAGAAAATAGCAAAATTATATGAAAATCATTATACAGAGCTAGCTGCCAGTTGTCGAAACTGGTGATTGAAAGTTGCTACGTTTGCACAGCGCCTAAAGGTTCATTGACACAAGGTCGAGTTTCTCGAACGGTTCGGGCAGGAATATTGTATACGACTCTCATATGCACCCAAATTTTATACGATTTTGACCTAGAACTACTCGATAATAGCAGTGATTACATGACGATAACTAGTTTTCTCCTCTGCACACGTTCGCGAAACTCTCTTTGTGTGAATGAGCTTTAAGAGTCGAGAGCCCGGCACGAGAGTATGCGGGGTTTCCTAGCCGCCGCCTACGCTGATCGCTCACTGGGCTTTCCACAAGCTGAATTCACCCAATCGGCTAGTACCGCGGCGGCGTGAAGAACCCACGAGGCCGCACCACGACCTTTAGGGGCCACTCCAGCTACATGTCCGTGTTAACAGACAGAGGTGAAGCCATTTAAGGCTAGGGACAAATCTAGCGATAAGTTCGCAGCGGAATTTCGCTCCATCGTGGCTAGTTAAAATATATAGCAAGCACCATATCTGTATAATAAAAAACGTTAAGAGCGCGCGTACTAGTCGAACTAGTACTAGTCGCGTACTGACACTAGTCGCTGCACTGGCAACTCGCAAAATTACCGCCTCTGCTTCGCTAGATTTGTCGAATGAGCAGAAATCAGCTCGTGAAATTCCTCTAGTAAATTTCTAGCCTAAGGGTCACTGTCCCGATAAGTTTCCTCGGTGGCCGCGAGACGACCGTCTGAGATGTGAAACGATTAGAGAGTAGGTGTGTGTGACTGACTGGGCAACTTCATGCGCGGGCCGCATAGCAGCATGATGGTGTCGAGCATGGCGTCGTGCAGCGGCGGCGGGATGGGCTCGCCCTCGTCCGCCGTGTCCGCAGCGCGCCCTAGCACCTGTCGCAACACACTCCACACATTACACTAATTAAATAATGGATTTTATGTATTATTTTATTTTATGTAATTCTATGTATTAACACGGGCAGCAAAAAAATACTAAATGGGCAAAAAAATACAATCATGATCAACAACTTATTTTCGAGTAACTGAAATAAATAATTATTATAAATTACTAAGAATGTCGAAGTCGAAGTCGACGGAGTCCCCCGCTTAGCGGGTGTTTGTGATTTGGGCGAGCACTTGCGTTTTCTTGCGTAGCCTTCAATAGAAACACTCTTGACACTTTTCGAACACTTAATTTTATTACACTTTATCTGTTTTTTTATTCGAACGGCTTAGATGTTAACTCAAACGTGTGCTGTGAGAGAGAGAGAGCGGGAGGGAGAGAATGTGTGATAGAGAGCATGATATTTAGCGTTTAGAAATTGCATTCAGAATGTGTTTTGAAACTAGTATTTTTAAGTCATCTTTTTATAGATAAGAGGGCGGGCAAGCAAGCGGTCCCACGTGATGGTAAGTGTTTCCGCCGCCCATGGATACCTGCACGGATTCGCGATGTAAAATAATTTTTGGACCGAACAGTACACGACACCTCCGTATCGAGGAAATGCGGATGGACCGCACTTCTGTGACGGGAGGTGCGGTTGCAGAAACCCGAGGTGGGAATTATATTGAACAATTCTTCAGAGCACTGTACAAGCGGTAGAACACACAGAGAGATGCAACGAGTGGGATCGTCCACAATACGAACAGCACGTCGTTGGATGGAGTCAAATGGGTCTAATTGGTATTTCGGTGCGCCGGCCCAGAGATGTGAGCAATACTCCATATGGGGCCTCACCTGAGCTTTGTAAAGCATTAGGAGTTGCCCAGGGGTAAAGTACCGCTTCGCTCTGTTCAGCACACCGAGCTTTTTGGAGGCCATTTTGGCCTTATTTTCCAGATAACCTCTAAATTCGACTATGCTGGAAATGTCGACACCAAGAATCCCAATAATCTCCGAGATCTCAAGAGGTATGCTCTGAAAGCGCGATGCTACGACAAAAGGGATTTTTTTAGCGGTGAATGCACAGACTTGCGTCTTACTGGGGTTGAAATCCATTAGGTTCAGAGAACCCCAGATCGAGACTAGATCTAAAGTCTTCGATTTCAGACACAAGCCTGGCGTGACTCTCTTCCACTTCGACCCGAGAGATGTTAGCGCCCAGTGGTGTGTTAAATACGCTAAAAGATCACCAGCCAAGCGGTTATGGCGAAATCCATATTGACGGTCGCTAATCAGCTGGTGATCCCCTAGGTACCCAAGGAGCTGTGTGTTTATAACACGCTCCATCACCTTGGAGAGGAGGGAGGTGATCGCTATTGGCCTGTAGTTGGCCGGGTTGGTGCGGTCACCCTTTTTAGACAAAGGGTGATCATGAGCTACCTTCCATGCTGACGGGAAGCTTTTTGTGGAATATGAGAGCCTAAAGAGTCGCGTAAGCACCGGAGATAACTCGGGAGCGAAAATTTGAGCACCACCGCAGGAATACCATCTGGCCCACTCGACTTTCGGATATCAAGAGATGGGTGAAACAGATTTCCGGCATGGAGCTTGTGCACCTCGAGGCAGACGGTGGTGAGGCACCTCTATCGTCCAGAGTCGAGTTTGACGCGAAGAGACAGCCCAGAAGATCGGCTTTCTCTTTCGTCCCATGGGCCAGTAAGCCATCGAGTTTCCGCAGTGGTGGGAGTGACGACTGACAAAAGCTACCCTCAGCAGCCTTAGCGAGCAACCAGAAAGCCGGGCTTTCAGAAAGATAGCTTGCTAGTCGATCGCCAATTCTGTGTATGTGCGGATGTGCTGTGGATGTTAATTGATACCAATGTATCAAATTTTATTTTTTCATAAATATATAAAAAAATCTGCTTTGTTTTCAGCAAATATATATGTATCAAAAGTTAAAAAAATTAAAAGAAATTAGTTTTTTTTTGCTAAGAAAATCGTAAAATTTTCATGTCAATTAAATTATGGTTTCAGACTTCTGAAATTGATCGGGCTCTTGGAGTCACAGTATCGGCCAATCGAGCGTTCGCACAAATACAAACTTCTTTGCAACTTATTATTAATTTATTCAATAAGCGTTTAGGTAGCGCCAACAGCAAATATATCGTTGTAAAACAAACCTATTCAGTGCGGTGTGGGCTGCCTATAGAATAGCACCACCCCGTCTCTTCCCGTGCGTGTCGTAAAAGGCGACTAAGGGATACCAAAGTCGCCCTGAGGAATTACACAACAAAACACACACAAGGACACACAAGGAATTACCACATTTAAAAAGTAGACTCGTCAACCCACTTGACCAGCGTAGCGTTTTAAGGCCTTACATCCCCCAAGCACAAGACAATGTGCATGAAGAGGCTCAGTCCAGCAGTGGATATTCAAACGGCTAGTTGGATTACATTGTAATGAATATGAACTTTAAAATCAGTTGAATAACTTATTTACGAACGCAAACAAGTTTGTAATCGTGCAAACGTTACCCGATGCTTTACATCAGGATGTAAAGCAGGTTGTATGCAACGTGCATACAGACAGGTATAGTGATAAAACTGACCTCTCTCGCGAGCTGACACTGTATGTTCAGCCTCTGTACGAGCGACATGCGCTGCAGCATTATGTCGTAGATGAGCTGCCGCCCGTCGAACGATATGTACACTAGGGGACAAAAACGTCACACATAATATGAAGTTTTTCATATAATAAATACCGTGTAAAAGCACAATAATAAGAATCCTTAAACATTAGCCAATAATAAGTAGTCCTCAGTCAGCCCAAGAAGCGAGAAAATTTTGGTATGAACGGCTGGCATTCGTGCATACCAGGTCGAATGTCGGCCGGCTGATTCTGAGCCGGTGTTACGCCGTTGTGTAGAATCTATACATACGAGTACAATAAAAACGTGTCTGTACTTTTAATATTTTTTTTAGTAGAAAAAAGGAACTTCTGTGATATAGAGCCCAAACAACAATTTTTGGAATTTTTGTGTCTGTCTGAACGCGCATCGCGCGAAAACAACTGGACGAATTTTAATGAAAGTTGGTATAGTTAGTGCTTATGCTTAGAGCCGGGTTAACATTCAAACACACTTGAGTCACACAAAAGTTCACGCGAACAAAGTCGCTGGAACCGCTAGTAAAATATAAACATATATAAACCGCTAGGAACATAAAATTGCGTTTATGGCCACACCAAGCGGACAATCCGCTATTACGCTATGCGTAATCACCGACTGTCAGTGGCGGACTGATTATTGCACGATGCGCCCGAGCGAGTGAGTCGCGTAGTGACGTGAATTACGTTGGCTAATCATTCACTCCGTTACTTATTTTTAAAAACGTTAGAACCTTTTCAACCGAGAGCCTCCGAACAATTAAACGACTTGGCGCAAATATCAAGCATCCAACGCCGGGTAGTGGCGAAGTGTAAGCCGCAGCGCAGCGTATTATCCCCTTGGCGTGAATGTAACTAAAGTTCGACCATAGCGTGCATACACCGCTCACATTAATTACGACTGAAATTACGCGCTCTTATGACCTTAGATTAAGGATTGCTTGATGGAAGACAGGATTGTAACGAGCATTGCTTTGAGGCTGGCATATCCGGATAAGTCGATTGCAGTCTCGAAAAAAGGTATATAAAAAGACTTACAGGTCTCGTCGCTGTTGAAATAGAGTACGCAGTCAACGAAGTGGTAATATATCTTTTCGGGGGGCATGCAGCTGGACAGGTAGTACTCCGCTGGCTCTCGCACTTCTTGGTCACCGTCCGCCAGCAGCGCGCAATACCTGTGATACATTTGTAGAGGATGTTATTGTGAATTATTATGTTGGCGTTAAATCAGAAGGGTGATTAATTAATATATTATAACTCAATTCAGTTTAAATACATTTATATTAAACTACTTAATTTGTAGCGTAGGAGACGACTGGCGACGCCGAGTACAGGACACAGAATGCACAAAAAACTCTATACAGAAAAACCTCCACCGTGAAAAACTAACATAAATTATATAACATTAGTTGGTGGAGAATGCCTTAAGGCATTAAGTTCACCTTTTGTACGACAATGTGCAATAAAACTTGTTAAGTAAATAACATGGTTGACTGGTAGAAAATGCCATATGGCATCAAGTCTGCCATTTGTACAATTACTTGTGCAATGAAGTTTAAATAAAATTACGTGTCGTCGTGTGTCGAGAACAGTGTCGCTACACCGAATAATACCGAAAACCCGTAAAGAAACTCGGAGCAAAGCTCTCTACGACAACTTATAGCCCTTTTATAGTCTACTGCTGGACACGGGCCTTTTCATGCACATTGTCTTGTGCATGAGCGATGTATGGTTTTATAACTCCACACTGATGGGGGGTTGTTGAGTTTACCATTAGAGGTGGTGTAATTCCTCATGGCTTGTGGTAGCGACTTTGTTATCCCCTAGTCGTATTCCACGACATCCGCAGGAACAGATAGGGTGGTGCTATTATAAAGTTGGTTGACTCTACTCGTCGGGGTGATGCCGGATGACAACAGGGATGACAATAGAATAGCATTACACCACACGGGTAAGCTGTGTACGGTGTATACCGGTAGTATAGCAGCGTGCGCAGGCGCAGGTAGCCGCCAAGCAGGAGGCGTGTGACGCAGCGCGACGCAATGCGCCGCAGCGGTGGCTCCGACGGCGGCATCAGGCATTCGCACACGGAGTCCAGCACCGGCTCCACTATGTTCGTGTATCTATATATATTATAAAATCTTAACAAACCCGTGAGTCCCGTGACTGGCCATTTTGGCGGGAACTCGAGAAGTGGTAGTTGAGTATTTGTATGGTTATTTATAAAATTGTGTATTGTGCGTTTTGTGGTTTAATAGTGATAGTTATTTAAACTTTGGTGTTTTTGTGCGTAATATTTCTGATAATCAAATAAAAGCATAGGACAGCGTTTTTCGTGTGCTTCTAATGAGTCCTCTCCGTCCTCAGTAAATCTACTATCATTTTGAGCGACTCCTGACTTACTTTGACAGGACTGGACATTGACAGGATATGTTTATATATAGACTTTGAAATTGTTAACTACGAAGAAAACTTGACAGTAGCAGAATGTGCTAATTACACCGTGCTAATTACGCCATATATAAAAAGTAAAAATCCCCATGACTGTACATTAAATACCATATCATCAATCTATATCTCTCCACTGCTAGATATAGACTGATCTATTCCCGAGCACCACTTCGTGACGTATGCGGCACGGGGCTCTAGATGCACTGCGGGCGAATAGGAATACCTCACTTCAGTGCAATTTCGAACGGAGAACGTGCCGGGTGCACTCACGTAATAATTGTGTAAAACTTTCACTAAACGAACAAAATCATTTCATAATTAACAAAATCAGTAGTAGATTCGAATCCCCTAGGGTATATTAGTTTGTCCTGATATGAAAATTCACAGTTCAGGATGAACTCGTCGCAGACGGTTGGCAATACTAAGCAAACATGTACCAACATGTTCACGCGCAAACAGCGGCCAACGCGACATGTCGGTGCATGCTACGACGGAGTCAAGACACTCGCACGTACGGCGCACTAACGATCGAGACGCGGTGGGTGGAGTGAATGTGCCTCGGAACTGTCCCTGTGCTTCGTGTTAAAATAGCCGTCTAATTAGTTGCGAGTGCTTAAATACTGCCAATTAGTCTTTAGTAGTATTGTTTATTGTAACACTCACGTTGTAAATATAGAACTTTTGTGATTTTTAATTTGATTGTTCTATTTCTCGCTATCCAAATATCTGCCCCCATGATGTCAGATCATGGAGATGGTACCACCGGCACTACCCTTCGGCCTCCTGATCCGACAAACTGATATTGAGTTAAACAAATAATGTTATTACTTACAAATAATAGTTTTACTACTATAAACATAATTAGGTATATCTTTTAAAATTAATTCATTCTATTTAGTGTGATTATTTCGCGGAAGCTTTTTCTATCTAGAAACGATTCGGTTCGTTAAGGTTAGAAGTCTGAAGCAATCGTGCAAAATCAGTGAATATAAAGTTCATTGATAAAATACACAATTATCGTGCCACTTTCCGAGCAATGGACGGTGATAAGGCCTATTTCCAAGAACGTAGTCAGGATTTTATGCAGGGAGGGCCAAATCAACGTATTTTCTTATTATTTTAAATAGAGATTGTGAGCCTTACAATTACGGAGCCCCCCGAACAACTGCAAAACGCAAGTGTGGATGATTTTAACGGACTTGTCGGCGTTCAGGGCTTGTTTTCTGACCGGGAAACAACCCAATGCTTTCTATATGACTGATGCATATGTCAGTGAATGTGTTAACACGCGCGGGGAGCGAGGCGGCACGGTCGCTTAGCAGCGCACTTAACGGCGGCGCCAGAGTGACAGCCGCGGGCCGCGGTCACAAGCACTGCCGACCTGCTGCTGCCACCCACGCTCTCGGCTCCGCTTGTGACGATATAACAGTGTCCCACCTGACGCACACGTCGGTGAGCGCGTGGAGCGCGTTGGCGCGCGCGGGCAGCGGCGCGGCGCGGTCGCTCAGCAGCGCGCCCAGCGGCGGTGCTAGTGTGACAGCCGCGGGCCGCGATCGCACGCACAGTCGACCTGCTGCTGCCACGCACGCGCCCAGCTCCGCTTGTGACCACTCTGAGAACATGCGCACACACACAACAATACACAGCGAGTCTCTAGCGGCGATATTCTCGCATGTGCGCATACTAATTTCGCCGAGTAATTCAAATGTAATTTCGTGTGTAGACGCGCTCTACTATAGCCATATAGTTACTATTATAAGTTGTAGTGTAGTTGTAGTACCCTTTAAATAAACAATGCAACATTTGGATAATGTTTGACGACTGCTTAGCCTGATGTGATCTCATGATATATGAAGTGTCCGTAAATTAACAGACATCGTTTTGAAGGACAGTTTAGAATCGAATAATATTTGTGAAAAATAATTATGAAAATTATATTGGCACAGAACATTCGTATAATATTATGATTGCATGTAATAACCAGCCCTTTTAGCATCCACTGCTGAACTCGGGCCATCACACGCACTGTTATTTTTTTTCGGAATGGTTAAATTGTTGTGGCCCTAATGGCCTTTTATGTCACCGGACATGTATAGTTTTCAGGGCGAGCGCAGTAAGGCGCTCAGCTAGGACCAGAGTGTGCAGGAACGAGCCTAAGGGCTCCTCCGCCGGTAGACCGGCGGAAGGAACGGGATCTCGGCTTAGGGCGTTGCCTTGGGAGACTACCGTGGGACCGCGAGTCGGTGAGAGGTTGGCAAATATTCTTTTAGAGCTCCGGGCTTATGGTAGCCGCTTTGTTGTCCCTTAATAGCCGTTTAAAACACCCACGGGAGTAGCTTACATGTTATTGCTTCTGTTGCCCTAAATAAATAAGGAACATAAAGCAATGCGTGTTTACCTGGTGGACGTGCAATGAGCGCCCGCTGTAGCCGCTGCATGAACTCGAGGGAGGGTGGCACGGGCGCTATAAGCGACAAGTCGGCCGCGCGCACCCACTCCTCCACCGGACCGCCATTCACCGCACGACGCTCCGCTGTTATAATTTATTTATTAAGACACTCCAACACTTCACTTGATAACAATTGTTAAACGCATTCCTTAAATAACTAATATAACAAGTGTCGCAATAATAGGTATGTAATCAACGAAAAAAAATACAATAATAATATATATAAATTATATAAATAGCTGTTATAATAACATATAAATAAACACAATACTCGAGAACATGAAGCAGCCATCGTGTAATGAGACAAAACATCAGTCTCTCTTCATTTATTCACGAACATATAGAAAATTAATGAAAAATCTTAATAACCCTATTTAAATTATTAAATAAATAAAATACTTTACTATAACAATAATAAAGATCAGAATTGTTATGTCACATGTGTCAGTGGTTATCATTGATGGTGAATAAGTAAAGTTTATAAAAAGTTCATAGAACATTATTTGAATCGATATGCTTAATTGAAACTAAACATGAATTTGTGTCTATTTATATAGAACAATTACAAGTGTGATTTAATCAACTAAGGGTGACAATGACACCTGATAAGATTACTTCATCGTAAATCATTTGTAGCATGAATCGCTATTGTTTATGTGTTCGTGAGGGATATAAAGACGAATTAGGAGTATATTACGTGATAACATCAGGTTCATAAAAACCTTTTTGAAACATGACTAATAAAAAATGTTTATTTGTACAAACTACTTGTGCAATGAAGTTTAAATAAATATTTTTTTAATTAAAAGAGAATATTTTCTTAAATTAAATAATGTGTATAATTAAATAATAATAATAGCTTCTGAATGATAAATTTTCCCTCTTTTAAAAGAGATATATTCTGTATTAAAATAAAATAAAAATGAGGTACAGTATTACCACAAAAATAAGTCCTCTCGACAATTTTCGTTTACCCAGAAAACTGAAACCGAATTGCGACAGTAGCCGAACGTGTAAATAATTTTCTTTGAACTTTATTAGCAAGCGTTAATGGCAGAATATTACTTGCCGTGCCTCCCGCTGTGTCCCGTTTCACATGATTCTTACACTGTCGGACAACTTAATTGGGTCTATATTAAATAAAATAATTAAAAGATACGGATAAATCTTTTCAAAGTTAATAACAAGCACGTTACACTAAAAGTATTGTATTATTTTTATTACACATGAAAAAATAAATACAAAAACAATATTTGTGAAAAAAAAAATCATTCTAGTGGAAGTTAACCACCTGTTTCACTGCTTGTATTGTTGGCATTTGAATCTATTTACGAGGACGAGTCATTACTATTAATAATAAATCCATCCATGTGGTCGTCAGGTGCTTCTTCTAATATCATGAAATCGTTTTCACATTTTATGGCGTGATCGACAACTTTGCGCCTATTTTCTGGTGTTATTGACAAAAAATCTAAAAGTTGCCTTACTTCCGTAAGATTCATATTAACGTTGAATTTGTTGATATGACTTGAGACCAAATATTTTCAAACTGGTTAAAATCGGGGTGGTAAGGCGGAAGTCTGAAAACGTTGTGGCCGTGTGATTCCATTATAGTGTCTAATGAAAATTGGACGTATGCGTGTTTGCACCGTTTAATTATTTCATACAATTCTGGTTTTAATGATCTTGGATTATAATCTATATTTTTATTAGTGGGCCATTGTTGCATCTGCCTTTTGTTTGTCTCTTTTGACTGTTCAAAGGCCGCCCTCTTTTACGAGAAATCATAATAAATATCAGTAACCGCTTTATTTGCCACTAAGTGTAATTATCGTCGGAGCCACGTAGGTTCAGGGTGCAATCTGAGAGTCGACTGATGGACAAGATGGCGCCCGGCGCACGACACGACTGACCGCGATTTACCGCGAAATCGATCGACCAATAATAGCGCAAGATTTCAGCGTGCGAAATATTCAACATTGCCATTGGTGGAATGATGTTTACCGCGTTCCTAAAATGTGTTGACTGGGCAGGCACATCGGGGAGGCTTTGTGAAAATCCTGTACAGTCAGTTTGTAGATTTATTAGATTCCCATTACAACCGTTTTCAAATTAATTGTAATGGTTTTTGAAAAACTCGAACTAATTATGGCTTTAATAAACGAAATAGATGTTTTAGATGTACCTAATAGATACGATCGTCATTGCAAAGGTCGTACGAAATCAAGTCTAAGGTAATTTTCTTTTATCTAGCTTATCTGTCGAAACAAAAACTAGTACTTACTACTTTATCAAAAACGTAAAACCGTCTAGTCATAGAACTTATAAAATTACTAAGTACACCAATGTTTAAAAAAAACTAAATTATAATAATTAAATGCCGTGTGACAAAATGAACATGTAAGTAGGTACTTACATATTTGCATCATTTCCGTGGCCCACTGCAGATCACTACGATTCAAATGTGCAGCTAATGTAGCGGAGAGTATCCTACAACCTGTATAACGATATTTCGGTTACAAACAACCAAAAGTATTGAAGATTGACGAAATGGGATATCATTTTTATATATGTATTTACTAACGCTGGTAAATTAAATATAGTCCCTTATCACAAATTTAAAACATAGTAATGACTTGTGGTGGGAGGCTCGGTTGGATATGTGTGGGGAGGGGGGGGGGGGGGGGTCGTCATTAAATAGGTTTGAAAAATAATTATAAAGATTATTTGATAATGTTAAAAAACCTGAAAAGGAGTAGTATCAAAAACAAGTTGAGTTGTTGTGAATGGTCAGCAAGCAGTTTTTGTCAATTATTTAAATTTCGATTATTTTTACTAATCAACTGTGATGCGGGTCACCTGTTCTTATAAAACACTTTTTGCATGCTGTGTTCTTCTGTAAGGGAGCTGCTATATATGTATCAGTAATACATATTTATAATGTAAATGTATGATAGCTTGTTGAGAAGCTAATAAAATCAATAAATAAATATACGACATCGTTTTCCGATGCGTAGTCTCGTCTACCAACATCGGTTACAAACTTTCTTTATCGGAAGCTTACGCGGGAATTTCAATCATTGATAGAATACTTTAGAAAAATTAACTATTTTAATTGAATCCCTGAACTTATAACCATAGACTACCTTTCCAATGATATTTTAATTTTTAACAATCATATTTCAATAGGTACAGTTTTTTTTTCATTTTACGTAAGTTTAGTTTTGACAAACGTCTGTAAAAAAAGAACATCGGATACAGTTCTCCTTGTTTGTAGGGCTATATTTCCGATATTTCAGATTAGGAATTCCTGATGTACACGGTCGACTTTGAACATAACAATTATAGGAACCGTAAATTATTCCGGTCACCGAAGCATTCGTAGAAAAATAAAGCAAAAAGTGATTCTATGCGACAGATAACAGATACATAGACACTATAGCATTGATACATATAACGTTCGATATTCAATCTCTCACCGTCATCGATTGTTGCCATGTGACTGACAAGATGTTCGCGTAACCCGGATCGCGCAGGTCCGTCCAGATTATGCGACCACGTCGTCAGCAGTTCCAGTGTTTGTATTAACACGCGAACGTCGTAACCAAGACCCTGACAAATGTAAGATTTCAATCTTCTTATCCCATTATACTCTTTACTTCTCATCCTACCTTATCCTCCCCAAGGAGGAATGAGAAAAACTCAACAATCCGTTATACTTCCTATTCCCATCTTCCCCTGTTTCTAAATCTTCGAAGGTAAGCAGCGCGTCCGGGTGCGCGCCCGTGTCCCCATACATATGGGGCCTTACCTGTGAAATTGCCGTTTATTCATAGTGGCCACTTTGAATTTGCGTTTGGTTTGGAAATCTAATTTCGAAATAATTTCAATTTAAAGCTGACATTTTTTTTCAAAATCAGTTATTTATTTGTTCTACAAATAACTTTTTTAGCAATTAAACAACTTTGAACGGTTTAAATCGCGTATATTTGACATTATTTATATCCCGACGTTTCGAACACTTTGCAGTGGACGTGGTCACGGGGTGACTAATTGATTTTATTTGTCACTTGAGTTATTAAGAAATTATTTGGACTACCGTCTGAAATTTTTTGAACTACCGTCTGAATTTTTTTAATCATAACATTCCCTATGCACGCAGTATTCACTCACGGTGTCCAGAGGTCTTGCAGTATTGCGTTGGCCTTGGGATTTAATTAATTTAATGACTGGATCCCAAGCCGGTGGTACTTGCCAACCATCTTCTCTATTGAAATTTGGTTGTTTCTTGATTTGAATAGCCTCGCGTAACATTCTTGGCATGAACCGGGTCTCTCTAGCGAGGATTTGTGGATTATCAAATCGAATGTAATGGTTGGGTTTGTCCAGAGCATGTTCACAAACTGCAGACTTGGTCGAGCGTCTGTTCTTCATGTCAGCTATGTGTTCTTTTATCCGGATACCGATGCTCCTCTTTGTTTGCCCAATGTATGATAACCCGCATTCACAATCAAGCTTGTAAACACCTGCATCTTGTAGGGGGATATTGCTCTTGACCGGTCTTAAAAATATGTGGATCGGCCAAATTCGTATTCCGAACAAACACGTGATTCACGTGTTTTGAAGACGATTCAAAACCTCATTACGTTACGTTATAACCGTTCTATGTTATATACATTTCCCAGCATTCGACTATAGTCGGAAATACGAAGATGGCTGACCGACATAATTTAATTAGTAGTATTGTAAGCACAAATAAATGAAATCACCCTGTTACAATTGTAAACACCATTTTAGGTTCTAAGATTTAACTTCCATGTGTAGAATGGTGGCAAAATGAACAATTCGAAGACTATTTAAACTCAACTTTAATTTATTTAACATATGATTTACAATAGCATCGAACGAATCGGGAGGGCCGCGCGGCGGCGGCACCCGGCACGTCCAAATTTAAGTTTAAATTGTCATTGAATTGAATATTTGAGTATTTTTAGAAAACGGGAATATAATATAATAACATAAGATATCAAAAATCCATCCATGAAATATATTTTTTTCATGAAAAACTCGAGTGAATCTTTTAAAAATATTTTAATATATACATTAATTTTCATCTCTAATTGTCAAGTTATATATTAATTTTGAGAATAGTCAACTATCATATTGGTCGCTCCGCCGCACCGGCGCTCCTTAGATAGAAACTAACCTTAAGTTTTTAAACAATAATTTCGTAAAAATGACTCAGAATGTCATAAACTCATAACACAATATACTCAATAATACTCCGGGACATTACCTGTTTCCCCATTATCTTGTAGTAGTAATCGAGTACGAAGCCGATTTCGGAATAGTCCACGTGTCGCGATATGCTGTTCAATAACACCAGCACGTAAAGATCGCGCGGGTCATTTTTACTTCCCAGGTGCGTGCTCAGAATGTCCACTACACGGTGGCTGAAGCAAAATTATATAAATAAGAGCAGTGATAATGATAACCTCGCCTAGGTTATTTATTAAATTTATTAAAATATGTAGTTAAAACTATTTATTTATTAAAATAGGCGACGCACCAGTGGTACATCCACATATACATAATTAACAACAAATTGTGCAGACATGTAGATAAACCTATTACAGGTGCACACAGCACTCGCAATTTAAATAAATCTCTGAGGACTACAGCAATAACAATAAACAGTTACAATAGTATATTGTATACAGTTACCACAATAAACTATTGTAACTGAAAGTTACAATAGTGCCGACACACCACGTTTGAACACCGGCAAGGAGTTGCCAAAATGAGTCAATGTAATTGCTATCACAAACAGGAATATCATTATACTCGTAATTGCTAAACATGAGACATACGGTCTAATTCCGTCTAGTTTGGTACATCAAAGGGGGAACCCTTTGATATTTTACTCGCTCTATATAAGTATGTATATAATTCATATAAGTATCGTGTATCAATTATTGACTCTCATTCGTGAGAGTCAATAATAGACAAACATATTTTGCTGCAAAACACTGGTTTTGCACTGGTTACATTTACATAGGTACTGACCTATGTTAGTGTAAATGACCCACCAACTCCCGGCGCATATAAAGAGAAAAATAATAAGAAAAATAAATGGGCCTTGGCTGTGGAATGAGTCCGCTGCCCAGCACTGAGTTTTCGTTATATAAGGAGGGAGGGACGTCCCTCCCATACAGTCTGACTTGAGCGCCCTCTCAATAAACATATGAAAATTAAAAGTAAATTTATGAGAGGTGAAGCTTCGCTCGCGTAAAGCTCGGTGTGATTGCTGCTCCCTGCACCTCGGTGTTATGTAAAAAGGTCTTATAATTTTCTCCCCTACAACCCTGTTCTAAAACGAGCAGGGGGAATAAGGAATTGAACCCTCTCCATCCCTTAAATACACAAAGTATAACTGCCTACAGTTATAAAACTGTAAGAGCTGTATCAAATTAAATCATATATGTGTACATCAATGTTACAATGTCATACACATATCGGACGTGTAACGGTTGTTTGATGGTTTAGGTGTTACCGTAAAATAATGCGTACGGTGAACTGTATAAAAAAAATACAACTATGCCCCCCCCCCCCCCCTAAATACTTATCATAGTTGTTACTAAAGCTACCAATAGAATATTTTCAGACACTCACTTTACGCAATTAGAACTCTTTGCGAGCATAGCACAGGCCTTCTGCAAATGTCGCTTCATTTTGTGCCTTACGATCGCCTCGAGGAACATCCAAGGCAAATCAACTTCGACTGCGTCTGCGTCGTATTTCTGCAGAGGGTCGAACAGTAGCCGTTGGACTACCGAGAGGACATGCTCTTGAACCTATAAGAAACGGGTTAAAATAGAACATGTAGACGGTTCAGTTTAAGATACTTATCCAATGACTTGTATTTAAATGAGCAGCAAAAAATACTAAATGAGCAAGAAATCTATATCAACAAAAAAAAACTTAGTTTTGTTAAAGTAAATAATTTCAAATTATTGAAAATGTCACTATCAAGTTGACGAAAACCCGTTTCATTGGAGTCCTATTCCTTTATCGTTGCCAGAGAACCCGAATCTTAACCCATCTTTCAATATGCAAGATATATTCAATTTCAATATGCAACCATAGATTTGGTGTCCATTCGGTATTTTCTGCTACTAAATAAAATATTTCTCTTATCCAATAAATTAATCCGGGTTGCAATTGTTAAGAAATTTTACCATACTACTTTACCTCAGCATGTATCTCTGCCCTGCTGGATATATCACAAAGTTTATCCCCACACACATTTGTTTTTCTTGTCAAACCACTTCCAGCAAATTTCTTTAAGTTTCTTCAAGCCAACCTGGCAGGAGTGCATTCAACACTGCGCTTATTTATAAGAACTCGTCTACCTTGTAGATTATCGAGCCTGTAGCAGATATGACCTTGTTATTGCCATTTCAACATGCTACTTCAATATGTCAGGTACGATGACAGTGACTTTTCGTCTTTGACAAATCTCCTTATTTCGGACTTTGTCATGCAAAGAAAATTCTAGTAGTGTCCTCGTTATAGGTCGCCAAGTAACTGATATTATGGTTCAGGCCTATTTTGGATCCATGTTACGACACTATATAACTAGCAAGACGTACAGGTTGAAGAATATCGTGGAGAATAATATAGTGGAGTTATAAACCGAATGGATTAGGTGGGGCACTCTTGGATTATCTGAACTACACTTCACACAGATAGATCCTATACCTGTCCTATCCTACAGGTATAGGTACCATCCCACCCTATCCGTCCCCATTTCTCATTTTATCAACCCTTTCTCCAAATCCATTCCTACATCTTGAAAGGTAAACAGCGCACTTCGGGGCGCCCCCGGGGTGCGTCATTCTTGGTCCGTGCCAACGTTGTCATTTTGGAATGAAGTTAGCATGTATCGCGGATGTCTATAGGGGACAGTATCCACTTATCAACGTATGCTCGTCTGCCGCCTTCTTCCTATAAAAAAGAGAGGGAGAGGATATGGTAATACGGGTATTATAGACAAACTGTGTACAACACGAACTGACCTTTGTTTCCGGGTCGGACAGCTGATGTAAAGGGCCGGAGAGGAAGGCGTCGAACGCGATATCGCATGGTTTAGTTGTCACCATATCCGCAATGGCTGTGATGACCGACGAGCGCACCATCACACTCGCATCGCAACATAACCCTACCAGGATCTGTACAATAAATATACAATATTTTTGAAGCAAATAAGGGTTTATACCAAAAAGTGAAAAAATCAGCAAAAACTGAATAATAAAATGTGAACTTTCTACATACGTTTATAGTATTTGATGTAAAAAAATTGAAAATAATTTGTGAACCTCCTATATTCGAACAAATATAAATTCTTTTGCTGCTCATTATTAACATATCCAATAGATGACTAGGTAGCGCTAAATGCGAAATATAATGTTGTAAAACAAATTTATTCTTTCAGTTAGAACAACGAATATCAACATTATCAAAGTCACCAGTTTACCACCTCATTCACAAATGCAAAAAAGTTTATAATTATACAAAAGTTCTGTCGGCAATACTTAATGAAGACAGTTATGGAAATGATTTTTTATAGAAAGAAATTTGTACGTTTGTTACATGTCAATCGCTACAACAACATTGTCACTAATACAAAAGGGTACAATTCAAAGACAAAAACCATATAGCTTGATAATTTAAAAACAACATAAATCTGCCCAATATAGAATCAATATGATGGAATGAAGATCTTCTAGTATGGCTTCCAAAGTTGTTTTGCCCATATCAGATCAAATTATCAAGTTTTATGACCTTTGATCATCAATAATTGTTCCCCGTTTGTTTATATATGTTAAGGCTTGTAATGCCAAAGGCCTTATAAGGCCTTGTAATGAGTTTAACTGGTCAATGTTAATGTCATATAGTAGCATTAACTTTAATGTAATATGTGCTCATCAACAGCAAATTTTAATGATCATTGAAATATAATTTAATGATTTTAAGGAAATATAAACTCACCCCAAGATCGTTATTCGCTTCCGTGATTTGAGCGTTTGGTCCGGGAGACTCGAACCCAGAATCGAGAGTATTATAAGTTATTGTACTATCAGTAACTGTTGGCGATACAGTGTCTGCTGACGGCACAGTATTGGCAGTAGTGTCTACTGTTATTTTGGCAGACTTGTCTACTGGTAAATCAGATTCTTTGTCATTTGCACAAGGATTAACGACAGAAGTATTACTAACAGTGGCGTTTTCAACAGTGCACGTAGAAATATTGTCTGTATTTTCAGTGGTAGTTCGAGCAGAATCAGTTTGCTCGGTGTTAGTAACTTCCATTACAGAGGCCTCATTTCCAGTTGTGGTAGTGTCAGTTGGCTTACTAGTATTGGCGGTTATTTCTTCGTTTGTGGAGGCATTTGCGTCAGGCGACGTATCAGAAGACGTTTTTACAGCATCATTAGTGTCAACTGTTTCAACATTCTCTTTGGTTTTAGCAGCTTTAGCTTTGGTGGCCTGAGAATCCTCTTTAAGACGGCGTTTATTATCAACAGCCGGAGTGGAGGCCTTACTGCCAGCAGCCGTGGGCCCTTTATTGGCAGATATGACAGCAGAGAAGGATGGGATGGAAGTGGCTGGGCCATTATTGATAGATAGTTTCTGCACAAGACCAATGGCTGCACGTCGGACCAGGGCACGTTCGTCGCACACGCCGCGCGCCGCCACCGCCATTAACCGCGTCACTTCGCCCTTACCGTTTAACTCCTGAAAACGATCACACATCCCTTGCAATCCTCAAAATAATATAGTTTATTCGAAAAGCACAGACTATTTTTAGGCCCCAAATGCACAGCAAGAGCGGGCGCGAGAGATTTGCCATTACTGGCCAAGACCTTACTGTTAAATGAGAGGACATACTACTGTTTAGCACATTTTATACAAGAATCTTGCGCGTCCGCGCCTGTGTTTAGAACCCAATACTTGCTTCATGTCCGCGCATATATCTGTATAGGGATTAAAAAGGCTATGAAACGCTCTCATATGTCCATTACACTCTTGGACAGATTGGACAGAAAATGACGCGCATTACGTAAATTAAATGCCAACAGAGGGGATACCGCTCCCCTCTGCAACTTTCCCTTAATTCACTTAAATAATGTAGTCTATGAGAACACTGTGTAAGATTTATACGTAAAGGTGAAAGATAGGGCAAGGTGAAAGGTGAAAAGTTGAGAATATATGGTGTAGATACCTTAATGGCCTTCCTCAGGGCGGGTCGATCGCTCGCCACGCACTGCGCGAGTATGTCAAGGGCACGAGAGCGAAGCGTGCCCGAGGAGTCATTCACGCGGACGTACACCGCGTGCAGGAGCACCGCGTGAGGGACCGTGTGAGACCGTTGAAGGAGTAAGCTCACACGCTCCTCTTCCGTCATTTCGTGATCTTGCTGTAAAATATGAGCTGGTAGTTAAACGAGCAGCAAAACGTACCGAAAGGGCAGCAAATCATGATAAACAAAACAAACTATATTTAAATAACTGAAATAAATAGTTTAAAATAATTCGGAATGTCAATATGAGTGCTGTTTCACGAGACTCCTATTTCTTTATTATCACCAGGAATCGTAAACCTAACCCACCTTTAAATTTCTTTGCTATTGTTTTGCTGCCCGTTCGGTATTTTTTGTTGCTTATTTAATTATTTCTCTAAAATATATACCGGTATGTAAATTGTGACCCTTTGGGATTCCCAACTTTCGATAAGTCCGAACAGAATCATAAGAATAAATAATAATACAGGTATAGAAATGAAACTCGCGCATCGAACGCGTTCAAGGTGGGGCTTACAATTCTGCGTCGAATCATACGTCGTATCAGTCAGGGCTGCGCCGCGTCGCCTGACGCTACTCGCTCGCTCGCGTTTCAAGAGGAAAGACTTCGATTCACCATGACACCAAGAGCGAATTATTACAGTGTATATGGGGATGTACAATTAACTCAAAGACAATGCCACATCCAATTCTATCGTTTTAAGTGCGCGGGTTTTTTAATAAAAGTATATTTTTAACAGCTTACCTGTTACATTACAAACATTCGTCCAATGTAGATTTTATTGGATTGTATTGGATATGCAGGGCAACGATTTTTGCATGTAATTGAACCATAGATTGCACGTATAGAAAGACTGGCAGTATGTCTTAGCCCTCACGGCATCCGTGGGCGACAGAGGGACGTTACGGGCTGAGGGGGGAAGTAGGTGTTTATTTCGCGGTTTTTGGAACGCACAAAGGAGATTCCCTTCTATACTTGTATTATTTATTATTATTATGTATTATTCTGATGATCGAACCCAGCAGTCGCCCTTTCTGTTTGTCTGTTACAGGCGTCTAATTTAAATATGAAGTAAAACAATCAAGTGCCATAAAAGTTTATGCAATTATTCTGCCGAATAGTCGACCTTTATTTGACCTAATATTTTGATTTAAAATTTTGATATTAGGCTATTGAAAATATGATTGTCGTTACATGTCATTTAGTTGGATAAAAAGTATAATAACACAAGAAGTTGAACTTTTTGTTGTGAAAATAGTAAAGCCTTTAGTAAACATTGGAACTTTAATTAAAATTTGTCATAAATTCTTACATTATTCTGCAATTCTTGACTATCTTGACTGCTTTCATCATCTGTGGATATCATGTTATGGGATGCTTGATTCTCTGCGATAGAAGTATTACAAGTCTGTGGATCACTTGATTGATCATTGCTAGAATCTGTAATGTAACATAAAAAAATTACAACATATAAGCAAATCATTTGCTATAATCTAAAATCGACAATTAATGTTTGCTAACACGCCATTTTCTGATAGCTGAGGCAGATCCAAAATTCCTAACTGGCTCAAACAGAGATTTGAGATAAGAAAATAAATGCATAGAAAACGCAGAAGTTGATGGTTGATTGATTTTACCTTGAAGTTGATTGATTGATTGAGATGGTGTACCTTCTGGGTCATTATTGAGTAAAATTGCTATTAGATCCTGTAAAAAATGATATTACATCATATTAATTACTATATGTTTAAACTTGATAAGCGACATTCTAACAGTCCGAAGTGCGTTTCTTTAGAATTCGCAAACAATTTAGTAATTAAAAACTCATACCAGTGCCATCTGACGATGTGCTACTTTAGCTGTAGTCGATAGTTTTATTATCCATTTAACGATACTGCGGTAGGATTTGTGCGGCAACAGACTCATCAAGCCTGTGACCAAAGATACACGCGCCTGGCGCACTTCAGCCTTTTCCTGAAAAGTCTCCATTATTACGTACTCAGTGCTAATACTAATTTAATTTAGATGGCAATAAAACATATATGCATTAAAGTGAGATCTTCCTCACAATATCAATATACGTATGTACTCGTACATTAACTAAAGTTTTCTTTTTTCTCATTTTCCCCATGATTTTTCATATTATCACGACTTACGAATGTCTGAAAATATTTACGACAGTTCGACTAAGGGCGAGCAGCTGAATCAACAATCAGTCCCGAAGTTTATATATTGTGCATACAGTCCCAAAACAGTACAGGTGTCCCAATAGTCAACGCCATCCCTTGGAGGGTTAATATAATAGACCAGCTCTTATCTGACCTAAATAATAAAATATGAATTAGTAAAAAAATCATTAGTTTTCGAGATAATGGTACTTTTATGAATTTTGAGAAAATCGACAGTTTACATTAGTTTCTTGTGTGCCACAGCTACAAAATTGGATATTCTACGATTATAATTTATGTTACGCAGCCCTGAATAACGCCGCTATTGTCACAGTCCAAAATAAAACTAATAGTGCTAATACCTTTGTTAAAAAAAATATTTATCCCTGATTCACGAGTTATTCTTTTTTTATTATTTAACTTTCACTCTTCATACTGAGTATGAAAATGTACCATGCTAACCTGGCAAGTTATTTTAAAATATTGCTCCTTTAGTGTAGTTTTGAAAATAGTATAACATTTGCCATGTTTTATTGTAGAAAAAAAGATATTACTATTTTACTGCAAAAGAAGCTCAATGTGAAAATATTTCAATAATCAGGAATTTGAATGAAAACACTTGTTGATAAAGTATAGGTAAAAATTTAGAATTAAATTAGTAAAAATCAAGGAATGTGTTCAAATTGCCTGCCACCAAGTCGAATGCAAGAGTGGCATCTCTTTATAAAAGATCTTTTTATCTGTCTTGCACTGCCAGCGATATTTATTTGTTGTGTCATTCATTAATACGCTGTGTTACTATAATTAATTTAAGTTATTTACTGGCTTTGCATAAACCTTCTCTTTTAAGCATCCCCAGTAAAAAAAAATCTAAAAGATTTAAATCTGGAGACCGGGGAAGCCATAGAATGCGACCCAGACGACTGTTCCATCTCTGTGGATAAGGTCGATTTAAATAATTTCTCACTACTTGTGCGTAATGAGCTGGACAGCTATCATTTTGAAGCTACATTGCCCTGCGTGTGGCCAATAACACATGCTTTAAAAGATTCGGCAGTTCATTTTCTAAAAAAATCATGAAAATTTTCCCCGGATAAATTCTCGGGCAATTCCAAAGGGCCAATTACTTTGCCATTAAATATTCCGGTCCACTGATTAACTGTGACCTTTCTTCTTGTATTAAATGTGGGTTTTCAAGTGCATAATTATGAATATTGTGCATGTTCATAAAGCCATATTTTTTGAATGTGCTTTCATCTGTCCATAAAATTTTATCTTCTACTATTAGTTTTATTTTGGACGTTATTTTGGACGTTTGGACCGGCGTTAGCCGGTATTGATCACAGGGCTGCGTAACATAAATTATAATCTTAAAATATCCAATTTTGTAGCTGTGGCACACAAGAAACTAATGTAAGCTGTCGATTTTCTCAAAATTCATAAAAGTACCATTATCGCAAAAACTAATGATTTTTTCGACTAAGTCATATTTTGTTATTTAGGTCAGTTATGAGCTGGTCTATTAACCCTCCAAGGGATGACGTTGACTTTTGGGACACCCTGGGCAAAGTGTAGAGCGCATTTATAAGCAGAAAATTAAATTGTCAGAAAAAGTACGGATCAATATCTCGGCAACTAATTAACTTTAAAAAATTAAGAAAACAAATATTTCTATATAAAAATATACCTACATATAAACCATTTGTCAAATAGGGTTTATGATATAAAATGGAACAGACATGGACAAAAAAAATGGGGCGCATCTGACATTTTTTTTAGGAATGTCTAAATTCTTGTGGCCCTAATGGCCATTCAAGAGTCACCGGACATGTTAAAATCGACGTTAACTCGCATTTATAGGGCATATTGTTTTATTTAATACAATATTTCGAATAAAAATTGTTATACTATGTAGCTAGAGACATGTAGTTATACTATGGTAAAATAATTTGTTGCTGTTATTATTAAAATGATGAGAAATATAGATCAGTATGAGAAATATAGGGAAGTTTTTGCTAAAATTACATAAAATTCCGATTGATTTTCAAAATATTTCTGAATGGAAATAAAAAATGTTTTTACAACTATAGGTTGTCATTCTAAGTTTATAGTGTCATTGTGGTAAAATCGCGCCAGTTCATGTTAAGTAATATCAGTATATGGAATGCCTTACCAAACTGTCTAATGTGTAACAAAGGTGTTGCAAAAGAACAGTATAACCGGGCAAGGCAGCCTTGCCGTATTTGGTGAGCAATAGTCCAGAATATGTCACATATGAAGCTCTAATAAGGTTCTGAAACAAATATGATAAGCTTAGTATTGAATTCTATACCCAAAGCATCTTTAATAAGATTCCAATAAATATATGTATTTGTTATTATAAAAGATACAGGTGATAGGTAGCACACATTGTTTAAGCTTTTTTTTATAGACTAGTGGGCGGACGAGCAAGCGGTCCCATGTGATGGTAAGTGTTACCGCCGCCCATGGACACCTGCACCACCAGGGGGTATGCGGGTGCGTCGCCGACCTTGCAAAATACTATTCACAGCCCTCTTGAAGAAGCTCATATCTTAGCTTAATGGAAAGACCTCTTGAGGCAGTTCGTTCCACAGCCACGGGTTTGCGGTATAAAATATTTTTGGACCGAACAGTGCGCGACACCTCCGTATCGAAATGTGGATGGACCGCACTTCTGTGACGGGAGGTGCGGTTGTAGAAACCCGAGGTGGGAATTATATTAAACAATTCTTCAGAGCATTCCCCATTGTACAGGTGGTAGAACACATAGTCTCTCCGAATACTGAGGGATTCTAAACCGCCCGTGAAAGTGGGATCGTCGACAATACGAACAGCACGTCGTCGGATGGAGTCAAATGGCTTCAATTAGTATTTCGGTGCGCCGGCTCAGAGATGAGAGCAATACTCCATATGGGGCCTCACCTGAGCTTTGTAAAGCATAAGGAGTTGCCCAGGGGTGAAGTACTGCTTCGCTCTGTTCAGCACACCAAGCTTTTTGGAGGCCATTTTGGCCTTATTTACCAGATGGGGTCTTCTGGTAAATAAGGTCGAATAAATTCGACTTTGCTGGAGATGTCGACACCAAGGATCCCGATACTCTCTGAGATCTTAAGAGGTATGCTCTGATAGCGAGGTGCTACGACATGCTAAATCTGAAAAGGCTGTTATGTATAACTGGTATGGCCTCAAATAATACGTTAATATACATTAAATTAGGCCTTGATATTACGGTTATTATATTTAAGTTTGAATTAAGTTTGTAGTGAAATACTGAAATACCTAACTGTAGCAGTGAGAATTGTATTTTTAATCCTCTACTTACATTAGCACTTCTTGTATCAAGTGATGCTGACAACAATTTTGGCAGAAGGCATTTGAAGAGAAACTGAATAGCAGCTTCATTTGGTTTCCCATTTGAGTCACATAATAGAAAGTGTATTATCTCATATATAAATCCAGAAATTTTTGCCAGCTCAATTCTATCTGAAAATATTTTTAATAAAATGTATCATTATTACTTAAAAAAGTGCCGTAACTTAAAACAGTATTCATAAAAATTAAAATAGGAATATTATATGTTGGTTAAGCAGTTAAAAAAAGGCCTATGTCCGACATGTTTATGTCTATGTTTTGTTATACACTCAGCAACATTTGATTCTTACTATTATTACAGTATTGATGAGTATAGGTTGACCCGTTGCTTACTGTATATAATATGTACCTGTTATACACCATATAGGTAGTACAAGTGACAACTTATGGGTGTTGAAGCAAAAAGGGTGCACATCTAGGCTTCTAGTTTCGGAGATATTCATATTATTCTAGAGTTGGAAAAAAATAACATTTTTTAAATTTGAATTCGATATTATTCCATGGCACATACCTATAATTTCGTCTACAAACATGGCATGTCACCTTATAATTTTACACATCTTTTATAACTCACATATTTTAGACAGAAATGTTTGGTGTACAGTATCTCTCCAGTTTTTTTATTTAATTGTATTATAATAATAATAATAAGTCATGGGTATTATTGAAATTCAACATTTTGTCACATATTTATCACATAATATAATAAGTCATCCCCTGTGTCAAGTGGGATTGTTTTTTTAGGTTTGTAATGTTTGATTTTCTCAAAATGTACTTTTTGACTTTAAGTTATGGATTTTTTTCTGAAAATAATTCTATGGAATCCGTAGTTTTTTTTTAAATTACTCTACTCTTTTCCAAATCTGCCCATACTAGTAGGTAGTAATGCTGCTCGCCTATTACACAATAATAATAATAATATCTTCAATACCATCCATCTTGCCAGTGGCGGACTAACCCAGGGGGCTAGGGTGGGCCACAGCCCCGGGATCCCACCCTTAAGCCCCGCTTTCTTTATACGAAATTGGAAAGTTTTTAATTTTGATCGGTAGTTTGATCTCTTAAAAGGGCCTCTTTCAGTCATTAGATCTTAGTCCGTCATTACTTTTTGCTTGGACGCCCACATAATATTATAGAAATGAAGCACAACAAATTAGATAATTACCTATATTATATTTACTAATTGCAGCTCCACTAGTGATATCAACTAAATTCCCCAGGATGTCCTCAAAGTTGATGTCAGTGTGATCAAGTTCTAGACCTTGAATAATAGTCCTCAAATCATTAACAAAGTGCTGTAATCTTTGTATTATTCTATTTAACTCTCGTACAAAATTGTCCATATTAGCATTGTGACTTTCACACAATTGCTTAGGAAAACTGAGGCAAGCAAGCGAGTTAGTAAACAGCTGAGAATGGTAAATCTGATATGCACGGTATCCAGGAATAGACAGCAACTTATAATACAATCTGGCTGCCAAAATTGCACTATCTCTGTACTCCTTTGTAAAAATGTTTTTAGTTCCATAATGTATGTTGTAGCCCAAGAAAGCTAATAAATCTTTACATTGAATTTGGTGAGACAAAGTAGCCCAAGACTTGTCTTCTGTCGTGTCGGATTCTGATTTGAGCCAGGTATCAACAGATTCTATTATTTTGTAGAAAACTGAATTAATATTTTCCACTGCAAGTTCATAATCTGGTGGTAAATCCTCAAACTCCAAAAATTCTGAGAAATAAATTGCATCTATCCATTCCTTACTCAAAGAATGTAAACATAAATTATTCACTTCTTTTAATAGTTTCTTCATTCTAGATGTGGTAAACTTCTTTCTTTAGAGAAGAAAATTTCTTTATTTGGATGTTCCTCTTTTTTAGGTTCATTAAATATTAGTACTAGGCAGTATCAGGTCCTAAAACAAATGTTAATAGGTTTATAAAATATAGTTATAGATGTGGTATAGATAGAATTAGCAACATGCAATTTACACATAGAAGTTAAGACATGGACATTTTCTTGAATTTATATTATATACTGTGTAATATGAATGAAGCTTTTTCTGCATTTAAATGCAACTGGAAAGCTAAAAGTTTAAAAATTAAAGTTTAAAAGCCTAGAAAATTTTGGTTTATGTTGCAGATGAGCTTCAGTGACTCAACTGCATAGCTTTCAAAATATTGCCACAATACTTCAATTACACAAGTATTTCAAGAGAGTTTACAAATTACTTGATGAAGGTACTTCTTTACTAAGCGAAAAAGCGATGTCCTGAATTAGTTTAGTTAGTATATGTTAATGAAATAATTAAATCATTATGTTAAAAGCAAATATGTTTCACATTCTCATAGTGCCATCATAATGAAATGAAAGTATATCACCATTATGGAAATATCTCTTTTTTAAACATGACAATTCATTAAAATGACACAGTCCCCTGACGTGTCCCAAACTCGGAATGCTAGACAAACAATTTACATTTTGAGTGAAATTTAATGATTTGTTAATAAATTTAAAGTATTATACAAAAAGCACATTATAATATGAAGTGATATATTTAAAACTATATATTAAATATCATAAATTATTGAATAAACTTTGTCCTGAGCTTTTATACAAAATAATAAGGACTACTATTCAAAATATATATATAGTATATGGACTGCAATATCGACATTCATTTTAACGTTACACAAAATACCATTGGTGTAAAGTTCGTACATATGTCAAAAATTGGGTGTCCTCGCTATTTTGTTTGATGATAATTTGGTGTTTGTCGCGGGCGCACGCGTCGGAGTGGGTTAGGTAACAGTCCACTGGTAAGTTGATTGAAACCTTATTTTCTTAATTATATTTGAATAATTATTTTATTTATGTAGGTTTGTATTGCACATCATTATTGTGAAATGAAAACAAGTGATAGTTTCAATATAATTACAATAACGTAAACATAATGTGAAAATAAACAGTCCCATGGCAACAGTCTCCTGTGCTATAATTAAAGAAGGAACTCTTTGATGCACTAAAGGACTAACTATTACATACTTCTTTGTAGGTTCTCCAACAAGATGCTTCCAAAGAAAGACAAACTTACCAAAGAGAAATACTACAAAGAAAAAGGGAAGCAGAATGACTGAGATACCAGCGGCTTAAAAATGATCCACTAAAGATAGAAGAAATGTCGGAAAAGGAATGGTCTGTAGTATCAGAAGAAAAAGGAAAAGTATGAGGAAGCATGAATACCAGGAAACATGGTCATTAATATGAAATAAGACTGTTCTACCTACCGGGCTAAAAAAAGACCACAAAGAAATGACTAAGACATTATTTGCGAAAGTACACCACAGTTTAAACCCGAACTTCCTCAACCAAGTCTCAGATATTTATTAAATGCGAAGAAAAAGAGATGTGCTAAAAACATGAGAGAAAATATAATCAGAAAAATGATTCAGGGATAGAAGAGCTGTAAAAAGGATAGATGTAAGGAAAAACTGGACAGATTTTAATGAAGCTTGGCATATTTATAGCTTATATGTTGTGTTAACATTTAGGATACTTTGTATCCAGATTAATGGTGCTGATGGTAACAGAACTGAGATAAGATTATTTTTGTCTAGATTTAAAATTAGTATATGGGAGGTGGGTGTGTGCTACAGCATCTTAGCAGTGCCATCGTTAGATGTGGCTAAGATGTTGTAGAGCATAGTCAAATTAACTAATGTAGTCTAAATAGTGTTGTTATCATGGGGTTGACATGTCTGAATAAGGATAAGTCTCAAAAAAATAAAGAAATAAAAAATGAAGTACCTAATAGCAAACAAGGAGCTGGTAAAAAACAATTTGTGACTAAAAGAGGTATAAAAAGGAGATAAGATTTATGTTAGAGTCCATGGCTAATCTATACAAGAAATTTGTGATTAATAATTTCAGAATAAGTTATCAAACACAAGACTGTGCTTTCTGGGCTTAAAGTATCTTTGGTGAATGGCTTGGATACAAAAATTTGCCACAATAGGAATATTGTACACTAATACAATGCCATCAAATCACTGAAGGATAATCAAAAAAGTGTAGGGTACTTGACCTCATTTTAATAATATCTTAAGTTCATTTTTACTGAAGTTTCTTTTATACGAATGCCTTCAGGTTGATTCACAATTTTTAAGTTGATGATATTGATAAGTCTTAATTTTGTAGAAATGTAAAAGATAAGAGAGCACGAATTACTGTGTTGATTTTGAAAATGTTTAATAATAAAGTTTAAGATTTACTATTTTTAAACTAAAAAGTGTAATTTTTGATGAATAATTGTAAGGAGCACAATTTCTTTGATTTTCTATTAAAGTAATTAAAAGTTAATTTTACAATTTTGTAATATTGCATTATTGCTCATTGAAAACAGTCCCCTGTCTGCTATAATGGTCCTATTTGAGATTTTTCAGAAAAACAGCTATAACTGCTATATAAAATATTAAAAAAATTAACCAACTTTGTTAATACATTTTATTATATTTCATTATCTATCTTCACATACCTTTTCCTCGATTGTTGGAAGAAAAAATATCACAGGACACAGCTTAAAATTTGACCACTTTTGGTACCACAAATTATACCTAAGCAAATCACATTATAAGTTCGTACAAAGGTCTTGCAGCCATTAACTGGGATAGTAGAATAGATGGAGAAATTATTGACATCAGAAGCATCTGTGGATCCAGTTCATATCTTGTTCAGGCTAATGATAGAAAGACTATTTAGTAGTATGTACTCAATAGTTCAGTGTTAAACTTCAATCGGTTTGACAGTACTCTTTTTTGCAGCGGGGAACGACTGTAAACAGGCAGGACTCAGGAGCAGTGGGTTAGTGTGCAGGAGTGAGGATAGCAGTGAAAAATGTTCAGAATTATTTCAAACAAAAATCATCACAAGCATAAAAACTTTCCCGTGCAAGTCACCTGATAGGATTAAATCTTTAAAAAACTCGCAAAGCATTTATTCAACACAATAGTTTGACAACAAATTCAAGTAAGTGGCTCAGCAAATTGGTAAATAATCTAATTAATTTTATCTTATTTTTGAATAGAATGCTTCTCGATTGAAACTTCAGAAACTAGATAGCATTTTTTTTAAATAATTTATTCGGACACTGCTATAGCCATTGTTTTACACACAGCAAATAAAACAGAATTATTTTTTAGGTCATTGTACAGTCCCGTCGAAGTAGGAATAAGACTTTTTGGCGGGAAGTCTAGAAATGGAGTTGAGCTTTTGTTTGATTACTATAAAAATTATGTATTGGTCATTTTGAGATTTCATTGTGATAGTATATTAAGCGATTTTTGTGCATAATGTTTGTGATTGGTACTTAAATAAAACTAAAGGACTGAGCTTTTCATATGCTTCTAAGGAATCCTCTTCTGACCTCAGTAAACCTATTATCACTTTATTAAGCGACTTCTGATTTATTTCGATGGGACTGGATATTGACAGAATAAGTGTTAGACTTTAATGCCATCGCTTGCAGTGATGACAACTGACAAGTGTGTGTTTGCCATTATCCATTATCGATGTATCTAGGACATAGGACAAATGTAATGTTCGCTCTTTGACAATCTAATATTTGCTGTGTGGCTATGCCAGTGTCCAAATAAATTATAATAATGAAAAAATGTGAATTTTAGAATAACCTAAAATAGAGAAAACAAATCGAGAATATTTGCAGATAATTTAAAACATTAATACAAAGTACTTTTAAATTATAATAATGGTTACCAAAAGACCCATATCGTGGTTTCTGACTGATCGAGGTCGTAAATTTTCGTTTGCTGTCCTTACCGGTGCAGGTATTTCATTTACTATAGGCAGATATGTTCCTAATACTATAGCCCTTAATAAATATATGGACTTTGTCCGCTACTACAGGTGTGTAATTCACAATACTATTGAAATTTTATTTAACAGTAGTATCGTTCAATATTACATTGAATAACATTTACTTCTTTCAGCAATGGTCAGCCAGCAGAACTGCCTAATGAGCTACGTGACCAATGTCAGAAGTGTTTAGATATCCTCAACCTTTCAGAAATTCACAAAAATCTGGTTGCTCCATTCAGTGTTTTTGGATATGACTTATTTCATGCCGGTAATCAATGTTCCTTGTAATATTTCTAATCATTTAACTGTAGCTATAATGTTAGCCACTTACTGTAATTTAACACTAGAAGGGTCTATGGTCTAGAGCAGCGGTCGGCAACCTCTATCGACAAACAAAAGCCACATAGTGGCAAAATGAAATAAAGGTGGGCTGCACTTGTTCATATTTTTGCACACCTATATCGATGATATTAAAAATGAAATAACACATATATTTACTTTTAGGTTTTATTCATCATTTTATTTAAATTTTATTAATAAGTAGGAACAATGTCAAAAAGAAAATGAGAAAAAAACACAAATTAAATGAGAACTTCGAACATGGGAGTCTAATTAAAATTTTATTTGATTTTTCAGGCTGACTGGCTATTTGTGGAATGTTTGCTTTCATGTCTGTCATAGAAATTCGTAGAATGGCAGTCAAATCTTCATCTGTGATCAAATGAGTAAAGTGTCATGCAAGTAAAGTGTTCTGTGGGTCAGTGCGGTAGGCTGGCTATTGCGGATGTCACAGACTTCAGTTTTGGCACAAAATTAAAATAATTCCAAATGATAAGACCTTTATTTACAAAACAGTCGCGGGCCGCGACTTGCCGACTGCTGGTCTAGAGTCTATTCTTTTCATAGGGTCTAGACTAATGATTCTTAAACTTATTTCGGTTATGGACCACTTACCATAATCAAAACTTAACTATGAACCCTTTTATGATATAATGTGAATTAAGTTTTATGATATAATAAAACCTACTAAAAATACTTTATTCTGTCCTCTCTGATGAGACAATTGCACGTAGGTAGATAGGTGGCACATATATGGACCCCCAGGGATCCATATGGACCACTTTGGGAATGACTAGTCTAGACTCTAGACCCTATGAAGAGCAGCAAAAGCAGGAAAGAGCATAATAAAAATTCTACATTGTGTCTAAAATCTTCTTCATGAAGTGCAAATAGCTTCTAGGGTGACACCTTAGAGCTAAACAATTACACTGTCAGGCTATATTTAAGTGTCACATAAAGTGGTTAATATTGTTTATGTAAGTGGTGAAACTAGTCGTGGACCTGGTGCTATTTGGCTCAAAAAATCACTTTGCTTGCTCATGTATACAAGATCTTGAGCAAATGTTTTGACATACAGTGTGTTACCAAAAGATACTAGTATAAGCAAAACAACGTCTTGTGTAGATAGTAGATGTCTCATAATAGTTTCCCTTGTGCAAGAGTATGAGATTAGGGGGTAATTTGCACTTCATGAAGACCCTAAAAAATTTAAACAGTGTAGAAATCAATGCTTAGCAAGTTATTACACTATTTGGCTGTTTTTCTTGAAGTGTCTAGATTTTTCATGAATGATTATTACATTAAATTAAATGATTATTACAACATATACATGAGTACACTTTATCTTATTGTTATTGATTTTAGGTAGTTGCAATTCAAAGTATGGTGCAGCTGTTGGAATACCAGTAAATTTCACTTATAAGTCTCTTGCTGATATAGAAAAAGATGCTATACAGGTAATATTAATTATTTATTTAACTTTACAACAATATATTTTACTAATAATCAACATTGAACATATGAATAATTGAATACATTTTATTACATATTGCAGACTCCAAAATCAGTTGGAATCTTCACCTAATAATTATACAGGATGTCCCGTAAGTAGTGGTTCAAATGGAGACAGGGGGGGTCACAACCTATCAGAAAATACAAACTAAATTTAAACCAAACTGACAGTTAAAAACTTATGGAAATTTTTCATTTTTCTAAAAAATTCTCTAATGAGAAGACTAAATATAAAAATATTGAATAAAGTATGTAAATTTTCAAGATTTTTTTTTATATTAAAGGATAACAAAATAATATATCTTTCTGATGTAAATGTTTGTTTAGGACTTTCCTTTTGTGACATTAATATGATCTAAAATAAATACAAACATTACTTATTAGTTAATTGTCCATAATAAGAGGAAATGTGATGGTAAGTACAATGTGATATCTTGGATTTGTCAAAGTCTATTATTGAAACAAATATGACTAGGTATTTTGTATTATTTGTCTCCCACCAACTCTAATAAATAATCGACATTGTCTTAAAAAATCTTATGTAGAGCTGTTAGAGCTTTTTGATTGTTTTTAACAATATCGGTTACAGCAGTTAATTTTTGCCATAACTCCCGTTCAGTTATAGAACTTCTTCTTTTTCGTAAACCGCTTCTTTGAAATATTCCCAAAGAAAATAGTCGATGGGGTTAAGATCCGATAAACACAGAGATCATGCCACTGTGCCTCCCCTACCGATCCATCGATTCGGGAATTTTTCATTTAAGTAATTCTTAACAATCCGAGAAAAATGAGCGGAACTCCATTATGCTGTAACCACATCACATCACGCACTTCTTGTGGCACATCTTGAATTAAACCAGGAAGCTCGTTTAGCAGGAACTGGTGGTAAAGTACGCCACTCACTCTCGCCAGATGTTCAAACAGACTTCTATTGACTACGCCCACCCATAAATTGGCACCGAACTGATGTTGGAAGCGATCATCTCTTATGATTCGAGGATTAATTACAGACCAATGGTGGAGGTTGTGTATGTTAAAAACTCCGATCTTATAATACGATTCGCCGCTCCATAATATGGTGTCAAAAAAATTTGGCTTTTCTTTACAACGGCGTAGCATTTCTCTGTAGAAGTTTACCCAGTGTTGAAAGTCGGCAAGTAACAGCGATTGCACCCGTTGCTCGTGGTAGGGATGCAAATTATGTCTTTTTGAAATCCGATGTGCAGTTGTTCTTGCAACTCCAGTGCATCGTTCAATGCGGCGGACACTTGTGGAGGGGTCCTCTTGTACGGCCTCCAGTACTGGACGTTCGTATATTGTCCTTGGTCTCCCTTCTCGAATTGGATTACCAGGAATCCTACCTTCCCCATAGGAGCTGTGCACTCGAATGAAGACTGTAATCTGGATAGCGATCACGATTTAGGTTACGGTTGCGATATTCCCGTGCAGCTTGGCGAGCGTTCCCATTACATGTACCGCAAACGAAATGCGTCTCTGCATATTCACGAGGCGTGAACGTGTACGGCATTATCCAAGTTAAACAATATCGAGATTACAAGCACAATCAAAGTTCGAAATCAAGTGTAGGTCAACAAGTAAAGTATCAGTGAAGTCCAAGATACAGCGAAGTTGTAAAAGCGAAATAAAACACGTGTGCAGTTGAACTAGTAGCAAGTTACTAAATTTCTTAAACAAATTAACACATAGGGGAAGGGCGAGGGGAGCGCTCACCACCTTCGAGCTTTTGTCACCATGCACTTGAATAACAACAGCCATAGTCAATTTCTAAGAAATCACGCTCATTTCAAATGTTCACCCAAAGAGTAACTATGTTTATTTCTTTCAGACTACACTATGGTTTTTTAGAATCGGCATGAATTGTAGAAGTTTTTAAAATAATGGGCAAAACATGTGCAGAACATTTTTTTACACAGGCTTCGGTCAAACGCCACACTGAAATTGTTCGAAGTTAAGATTTTTTAAATAAAAAGTCTTATTTTTTAATGTAACGAAAGAAAAGTTCTAAATAATCATTAACATAAAAAAATCTTAAAAATTTATTTTAAATTTTTTTTTTTATTTATTCAATATTTCCATATTTAGTCTTCTCATAAGAGGTTTTTTTAGAAAAATGCCCATAACTTTTTAACTGCCAGTGATTTAAATTTAGTTTGTATGTATTTTCTGATAGGTCGTGACTCGCCCTGTCTCCAGAATCCGTTTGATCCACTACTTATGGGACACCTGTAGAATAATGCATAATAGTTCCCAGTAATTTTTGAAAGAACAAGATATTATATACGCTGAACCATTATTCAAGATCTATAAAGTGAGACAGAACTACTTCCAGAAGGTATGAACAGCACCCTCTAGTCCCCACTACAGCCTCCCCCATAAGTGGTCCATGGTGGGGGAAAGCGCAGCTTGCCAGGGAGGCTCGCTTGTATCCTTACATTGCATTGGCATTGACTTTTAGTGCCTTAACAACTCTACTATTTAACTCTGTTTGTATTTTTGAATTTGTCTTGAATATTTTTCTAATTATAGTACTTGTAATTGTAAATTAAAAAAAAATTAGTGATCCATTTGAAATAGCAGTGAATCGGAAGTTCGTGAAATAAGTTCTAGTTTCAACGACAATCGCCTATCGAAGAAAGTGTATAACGATCGAAACAGGAGTATGGGGAAAAGGCACGACGAAAAGAAAGAGGTTAGATAAGCTTTCGAAGCAAGCAAGTGATATAATAAAATACTGTTATAGTAAAAGTAGTATTTTGATATTTTCATATACCCATCGGGACATTGCAAAATTTCTTTATTTACAAGTAAGCGATTAGGTCTAACCCGCATTACTAAAAGTATTGACTTTCATATACCTATGTTAATTTTTTTTTAAATGCAGTGGTAGGTTTACAGAAATAGAAAAAGGTAGGTACTGTGTTAGATCACTATTCTATTATGTAATACTAAATTATTCAGTATGTTTAGTAATATTAAATATTATAAATTACATATTACACGTTATCCCTACCCTATATTGTTTAATGATATAATGTAATATTTGTTATCCCTATATTATTTACAAACTCTGCGAAAGAGAACGTTATGTTATATCTATGCGGAATAGACCTGGAACGTTTGGGAGCTTAAGCTTGCAGATCGTTTCGTGATGGCCAACCCGAAAATAAACACAATTCACCTTCCACGCGATTCGGCAAGTAAAAGTAAGAACAACCAAATATCGTCTAGTAATGAATTCAGTTCTAAATGTTCTAATAATGACTGTGTTAATGATCACTTTCGTAGTAATTTTATTTTAATCAGTCAATTGAATAACAGATTTTGGAAATTACTATTTAATAAATCATTTTTGCGAGTTTTGGACTAGAGTTGGCTGGACATACCTACCGGAACTGTGCTGTATACTAGAACGTGCTGTGTGTTTTATACTGTGTATGGAACTATACTAGAACTCTACAGGTCTCGAATAAGGTTTCTGCACTGTTAACTGTTTTATTTTCAAGTAAAACATTATAATTTGTTGTATTTTTACCTTGGTTGGCAACATATTATGTAACTAAATAATTTTAAAGCTAGAGAACTTTCTTATGGTGATCTTGCTTATGCTAATGTATATCATTTATTCTTTTTAGGTAAACCAAAAAAATGTTAATTGGAATTCCGAAATTGGTAAAAAATTAGCTGATGCAATGATATTACCCGAGAAGGTGCAGCAGTTTGCCATATGCAGAGAAATATTAATGACCCAGAATTACAAAGTCATGCTTGAATCAACATATCCATTTATGTGTGTGTTCTTTGTGTACACATTGTCATCGTATATAAACCAAAGACTCAACTTGTATGCAGCTCCAATATATGTTAGGGGTTGCTTATACACCCTAGTGGGCCTGTTTGGTTTGGGTACATATTTCCTTGCGAAAGACATGACAGAAGTTTATTATGAGGCAGAGGTCGATAAGAAGCTTTGTGAACTTGGTCCAGAATACATTGAAAGTGGAGTCATATTTTATGATAAATTGTTAAGAAGAAATCAAGCCTTAAGAGAGTTAATGGGTACAGAAGGAGAGAAAAAATACAGCAAGTTAGGCAATGAAAATCATATGTTACGACAACCTCGTTTGGCTTTAGTACATAGAAAACAGTTCTTTGAAGAGAAATTAAAAGAAACTACAAATGCCAATACTATTGAGAAATAAAATATCAAAATAAAGATTATGTTATGATTTTATTGCTTATATAATAAAGTGGACATACTCCTACAATTATAACAATTATTTAGTGTATCAGTATCTTATATATAATTATTAATTAGTAACTGTAGGTTTTGGTAGTGTAGGTTTTGCAGCATATATATGCTGCAATCCTATAGCTGCTGGCCTGTGGCTAAATTACCCCTCTCTTATAAAAGACTACTGTAAAATGTCCTACATTTCCAACTTTATATCTTATTCCCTCAATGTACATACATGTTTCAGTAGTGACTGAAATGTGCCACAGGCCTTCTATCCTATCCTGCCATATTTTTTCACCTAAGTATTTGCCGAAAGACCGATAACCGTTAGGGTAGAAGAGACCTCGAATGTAGGCCACGTACCGGGAACCGCAGTGTCGGACCCTCTCCGGCCAGGTGGACCAACCACTCTTAAGAAGTTCCCCGGTTGGATGAGAAGAGCCGAAGGTCGTGTGTGGTGGCGAGCTTTGGGAGAGACATGGGCTGATGGCTGTTAGGACGTTGTTAGCAAAATTGTTTTTTCTAAACTATACCTATAGAAACACTAATGGAACTGATATGTAAACGACTATCATTAAGAAATTACGTTTATATTCATGTAGGCGTTTAATATTATCATGAAATCTCCTTTGTTAATATGTTCATACTACAAGTATTGATAATTTAATATAAAACACTACATTCGTTCATTATAAACTAGAATTCATGAATTAATAAAAAATACTACAAGTATACATCGATATGTATTCTCATATCGATAGCTGTATATCTACATGTCTATTTTTATTAATATAATCAATGTAGAGTATTGAGTATATTCCATGATATCAGAAGAAAAAGGCTTACCGTGCGCGTAACCGAAGCGGTGAGGTCTGTATTCAGCGGTGGTGCGCCATCAGCATGGCGCATTTCATGAGTAGCAAGTGAAAAATCATATGAAATGATTTTTCATACGTCACATCTACTATCGTTAACATGTTCTGCTAAAAATAATTTTAATGAAATCGTGGATTATTCGAATTTCATCGCAAAACATCGGCGCTACTGATTAATGGGCGCTGCACATACGGGTATTTTGACAATCTACGCGGCCAAAATTATTTTATGTTCTTGATATTTTCTAAACGATATAACTTAGTAGAAAAAATACTTTTGTGGTTTATAAAGAGATTTTATTCACTATATAATATATTTCAGAAGTAAAGATAAAAAAAGTTTTATCTGTCGAGTTTACTTTTCATTATTATTAGTTTTCTTCCTCGCTCTCTGTAGAATCAACATTGGGTTCCCCAGGCATGAGAAGCGCGATAGTTTCTTGCAAAAAACACTGCATTTTTCTTCTTTTTAAACCTCTCATACAACTTATAAGAGGGTCTGATGTCAAAAGCAACCGATTCAAAATATCTCTGTTGCAGTTTTCTCTTGAAAATTTTCGGGCAAAATCCTGGCGATATAATCTAAAATGTTTATTACGCGCTTCTGCGGCCTCTTCTGATAACTGTCCAATAGGTAACAGCGCGTTTTTTATGATCACTGCACCATGAATTAGAATTTTGTGCATTGTTGGAGTCATTGGGTGCCAAGGGTATAAATCGACGTATAAGCGGGCAGTATCCAAAGCGTATTTGTCGTATTTTTCCGAATCGATTATATAGCCACTCGAAATAGTTTCTAGTATGACCTTAAGTCTGTATATTAGGTCATGATTTATGCCTGTTATGTCAGATGCCAATTTTGGGTCTTCGAAAGATCTACTTGTGTTACCATCATTGGTATTGCCAAAATTTGCCTTTGGTATGTCCACCAATAATCCAGTTTCTTCGCGAAATCTTTTCTGAATTTCGAGTTTTTTTTCATGTTCCATTTTTTTTTCGTTTTCTGTCTTCCTCTCTCTATACTTCTTTACTGGCAATTTATAAGCCAAATGGAGAATGGCTTCGAATAGACGAATCCGAGCGTGTAAAATTGAGAGTCCAAACTCGATAGCCTCGGGACTTATTTCTCTTTGATTATCAATTTTGTTGAAGTCCTTAGAAGTTGCACCACATATGTAGCATCGACTTGTAGATTTTGTGCCAGTGGCCGCGTTGCAGACCTTGCCATCCACCATTGTCATGACAAAGACATGAGAGACCGAGTACTTGTTCCCATTAATGTTAACCTCTGTGGCGCTTAGCGAATTGGAAGAATTTTTCACGAAGTTGATTTCTTCTTCCGTTACATCTGTATTTTCTTTAACAAAACGGAATCTTATAGGGCGGCAAAATCGCGGAGAAGAAGGTGTTGGGTTTTCCCATACAAGTTTTTCACCCTGACAGCCAGAAACTAATCGTAGAGGCACGAAACTACTTTGAAATATGTTGGCATCAAAGTCTGCATCATTTTCAAACTTTTGTTTGAACTGTGATTGCTGTGAGCCGTCACATCCCCATTTAGAAATTAATTTTAGGCTCTCTCGTTCTTGTTCTTTTAATGTTGTTAAAACCTCTTCTAGGAAAATAGATAAACGCCTAACTGTATGGTCAACCAAAGGTTGTAAATCGGTTTCAGCATAGGTACTCGTCACCCTGCATGATTCTGGGGGCGGATAACATTCTTGTTTCGCTTTCTGTAACAGAGTATAACAAGGAAAGAACTTCTTGTTAGTATTTCTTACTATTTCGTATTGTCGACGAGTAAGATCGGCTTCGACAAACATCGACAATGCTTGTATTGGAGTAAGGGAGCATGTTTTTTCTCTTGTTGACTTGGAAAAAGCCTTTTTATATTTTGCTGCTCGAGTTGGAGTACTGGTGATTTCTTTAAGTATTTCGGAAGCATCTCTTTTTCCGGATTTCCGCAACTCAACCTAGGCTGCATGAATGATTACATCTTGTGCCACAACAGACCGAATCTCTTCAGTTTTCCTCCTCTTGGTCCTTTCACTCGATTCGTTAAATAACTTAGATGGCCGTCCTGGTCTATTTTGTGAAATGGCGGGTATCTCAAAAGTTCCTTCAAGCCATGAGTGGTTAATTCTGAGAAATACGTCCTCCTTCTTATGTGCTTTTAGCCATCTTTGCTTAATTTGTGATTTGAAGTGTGCAAAGTTACGTTTAAGGGTCTCAATTTGTTCTTCTGTGTAATCTTCACTAGACAATAGATGGCTTCTGAAGGAATCGAGTTTTTCTTCCAAGTTAGGCAAATCAAAGCTCTGCATACGGTCAAACATGTATTTACGAGTCACTACTCTTACACCCGAGGTACCTCGTGAACCTAAAACAAGAGACATTTTTTTTTTAGAATTATAAGAATTACAGTAATTTTTTTGTACATTACTCAAAATAAGTTCAAATTATCAAAACAAACGTATCCGCGCTAATCCGCGGCAGTTTTTTTTCATCTTTTACTACTCAAAGCTTCAAACTTTCATTTGTATAAGGAATTATGGCAGGATCTAACTTGATAGTATAACAAATACACGACGAAATAAAATATATACAATGAAAAATCGCCGTAACATATGGGTACTTTCAAAGTATGATATCTTACCTTTGTAATGATGAAAATAACAAAAAACTTAATAAAATACAGCATAATTACCTGCTCCCTCAGGATCCATCACAAACACTTGTTAAGTTTTCGCAATATATTTAACTTCAAAGTTAATGTTTTTGTACGAGAGCGCCGAGAACAGACAAACAACAAGTTGAACGATCAAATTCCGACTAAATGTATGACGCGACTAGTGCAGGTAGCGGAGCGGGGAGGGCGTGTCATTGTGCCCGGGACTGTCCCTTAGCTCAGGTAGTCGTCCTATTCAACATTATCTTCAGTTTGTAAATTCTACTTTTGGCCGCGTAGATTAGCAAAATACCCGTATGTGCGCTGCTGATCCCTGATAATGCTAATATTCTTCTCTTGTCTCGGTTGCTTCATAGTTTCAATTGCCTTTCTTTTTATATGGGTTGTTCAAACTGTTATATAATAAATCTGTGGTTCAGAAAAACCGCTGTTAATTTCAAAAAAATTAATGCCGCCAAAAAGAGGGCTAGAATATGTCCTCCGTGATTATGTCATTCAAAATGCACAAATTCAGTTAGTTACAGGAGAAATCACAGTTTTTAGATGTTTAGATAATTTATTAACATGTTTAAATGTACAACTGAGATTACTACTGTAACAAATAGACAAAAAATGAAAAATAAATTTAAAAGTCTCAAAACACTATTTTTTTAAGTCTGTTAAAAAAAGTGGTTTTTTCTTATCAAATCATTCATAATAATTTCATCGAGTGAATTAGTTATTATTATTGAATCGAATAACTTACGGAACTGGATTTAGTTTTTTCGTTTTTCTTATTTTTTGCAATAAAACATTTTTCAACTCTTTTCTTCTCACTAGTACATTTACATAATAGGGATAAGTGGAGATAGAATTTCCACATATCCCTATTGGTATGGAAGCGCGAGAATACGGAAGTAGGTGAAGGTGTTGTTGCTATTCACAGACAAATCTGTCTACCTTCGTCGTGTTCGCATTTGATTCATCTGCCCACACTGCACTTGTTTTTGTTGATTAAGTTCATTGCGTATTATACTAACAATATCAACACACACGCGAGTTTTTTGTCCAATCAGAGCTCTAGTCCCTCAGGGCTCCCTTCTAACACAATCTACACCAATGACATCCCCTTCTCCTGGAATAGAGCTTACCCTCTTTGCGGATGACCCCGTCCTCTACGCCTTAGATAGGAACCTACCGACGTGTCTCTCTACGCCTCCAATGCACAGTCACCGCCCTAGGCGAATGGTTTGTGAGGTGGAGGATAGACGTGAACCCGAAGAAATGTGCAGCCATGTGCTTCCTTTTTCCCAGGGGTGGCACTCGTAGCTCTAAGCCCCGTCCCACCCCACTCCAGATATCCCTTTTTGGTTAAACTATCCCCTGGGTTAGGAAGACCAAATATCTCGGAGTCACCTTCGACTGACCTTCCGAAGATCACATACAAACTGTCCGAAACCGAGCCGCCTTTGTACTCGGTCGCCTCAACCCTTCTCATAGGCGGGAGAAGTAAAATGTCGCTTAGAAAAAAGCTGATATTGTACAAAACCTTCGTACGTTCCATAATGACCTTCCTAGCGTTGTCTTTGCACACGTATCCCCCTCTAAATACTTCAAACCCTCCAAAGTTGATTCGTGCGTAAGGTTTTTTTTTTGCGTAAGGTGATTCGGGACTTGGAACTTCCCTCCATCGTCAAATACGTGAAAGATTCCGCTACTACGACCGAGTCTCTCACCATCCCAATCTCATAGTAGTTGTCAGCCTAACCCGTGTCCCCGATAGGAATAACCCTCCCCGTTACCGTCGTCCCTAACTTGCCCTATCAGTGCCCAGAACTCTACAAAGTGAACTGTAGCTGTGGAAGCTGATACATTGGGCACACCAAGCGAACCATAGCAAGCCGTGTAAAGGGACACATAACCGCCTTGAAAAATAATAACCCACACAAGTTGGCAGAGCACCCATTAGAGGTAGAAACCAATCATTGGATTGAATTACGCAAACCAAAAGTATTTCAACTGAATGCCATTACATACCGCGTTTGTTCCGAGACGCAATAGAAATTAAAAAATGCCGAAATTTCAATCGTGAGGATTTATGTTGGTACCTATGGTACATCGGACCCAGTGATTGAACTTTTCAAACTCAGCAAAGTAGATGCGTTTTAAAATCGGGTGAAATTGATAAGTGTGTCAGGAAATTAATCAACAAAAACAAGTTCACTGTGGGCAGCTGAATCAAAAACGAACACGACGGAGGGTAGACAGATTTGTCTGTCAATGGCAACAATACCTTCACCTGCCTCCGCAGTCTCGCCGCGACCACGGTTCATATAACTAGGCCGAAATATCGGCTATAATAAATGAATAACATTACATAACGATTTTGTAATAAGATAGTCAATCAAATAGCTATTTACATAATCTTTACTCTCTATTTTAGCTATTTTACTCCCTTTGTATCACTCCCTTTGTATTACTACTTTGATAGTCACATGTTTGCTATCTGCGTGGACCAATGACCATGCCAGCGTCCAATTCAATAGTTGTCAGTCAGTCAAACTGTCACTCTCATTCTTTCATTTATTACAACCATATTGCAAACTTCAATTCAGTCAGCACATCATTGATAAATCAGTTTTCTTATTTGTTCCGTTGTCTTTTGTGTTATAACTTTTCTTTATAATCTGGTGTTGATTAGTGAAATAAGGACAATTTTGAATTTAGGTTATTCTTATACTGTGTTATTGTGGTACCAATGTTCGGTAAATTTCTAGCTTGATCTAATTAACTGGGGATAATTCAATTTTGAATTGATTAGGTAGTCATTCTAGCATAATGTGTGGAGGGTTTACTTGTTCGAAGAACGCTTTGATAGCGTTAAATGTCCTCTATGTGGTAAGTTCCAGACTTCATATTTTTAATGTCATTAGGATGATCTCGTTATAATTTCTTTGTTGTCAATTTTAGGTGGTTGCGTCAATCCTAATATCAGTAGCAGTATATGGACAGGCGTCATCTTTAGTCACCAACCTGCCTATAGTTGGGGGTATCCTGGCTTGTGGGGTCTTCCTTATTTTGGTGTCTCTGTTGGGTTTGGCAGGGGCTGTGAAGCATCATCAGGTTATGCTGTTTTTTGTATCCTTTACAAAGTTTATATCATAATGTGATAGTTCACCGTAGATACTAAAAAATATTGTTTTATAGCTTATTCAATAATTAGAGAAGAATATAAACTAGTATTAAGAATATTTCTTCAAATTTATTAAAAAATGGTGGATATTGGCTTGAGAATATTTGAGGTGGGGAGATATCACTTTCTCTGACATTCACATATGGATTTGTGTTAGTGACATCATCAATATGTGTGGATTTTCTAACTTTGATTTCTAATTCGTAAATATTTTGATTTTGATTTTGATTGATTGATTTGATTGAGTTTGATTTATATCAATCTGTAAAATTAAGATATATATGGTGGAAGTGAATGAATTGATAACTTAACTTGCATATTAATCTGATTTATTATAATTTGGGGTATGGGGCATCTTATCTATGGTGTGAATTATAGATTATTTGAAAAGACTTGAATTACATAATTTTATAATTAACTTACTGTGCCCGCGACTTTGTATGTGTGGAATTTTAATTTTTAAACTCAATTGGGATATCTTCTCGTCATCTGATTTCGATGAAATAAACCCTAATCAAAGTGCCAAGCTAAGCTTAATTAATCTGTGGAAACCCCATGAAAATCCGTTTTTGTACTTTAGAGATGTTCAAACAGACAGTCAGACAAAAATTTTCATAATCATCTTTTTGTATTCTGATACTCTTTGGTAAATACGTATATTCAATGTACAGACATGCTGGTTCTACAGTTTTATTATATATTAGTGACCCACCCTTGCTTCGGTTCATAAGTTTTTTTTTTTTCAAAATTTCAAAAGAAAATATGGCCTATATTAGACACGGATAATGTAGCTTCCTATTAGTGAAATAATTTCTGAAATCGGTTCAGTAGTTCCAAAGATTACCCCCAACATACCTACAAACAAACACCTACAAGTTAGGTTATTTTACCACTTTATATATTAGGGGTTAAAGTATGAAATTGCCGATTTGTACTGAAAAATTAAAACTCGTTTTTTTCTAAAATGTAACATATTTATTTAATCAAAATATTTACCCTCATTATCTATACATTGTTGTCATCTAATCGGAAGTTCATTTATGTCTTTGCGATAGAATTCTAGGGATGTAGATTCGACAAACTGTGTGAAAGCATTTTGTACTGCCTCTTGGGAAGAAAATTTTTTGCCACGTAGAAAATTGTCCAAATCACGAAAAAAATGGTAGTCCCTTGGAGCAAGGTCTGGCGAGTACGGACGATGACGTATGGTTTCTAACTGCAGCTCCTGTAGAGTTACAACGGTTTCTCGTGCAGTGTGAGGTCTTGCGTTATCATGGAGCAATAATGGTGAAGATCGATTCACGAGTCGGGGCTGTTTCACTGCTAGTTTCGCCATCATTGTTCGAAGTTCGGCACAGTAAACATCTGCTGTTATTGCTTGACCAGACCTGAGAAAGCTATAGTGAATAACACTATGAATAGACCACCAAACAGTGACCATTACCTTTTTATTGGTAAGCTTTGCCTTAGGGCACTGTTGCGGCGTTTGACCTGGGGTCAGCCATTGCATTTTTCGCTTTCGGTTATCGTAAAGAATCCACTTTTCGTCACATGTCACAATTCGATCCAATATTCCTTCATTTCTGTACCGATTCAACAAGGCAACGCAAGTTTCAACACGCGTTTCTTTCTGCAGATCAGTCAAATCATGAGGCACCCATTTTTCATATTTTTTTATCTTATTGATTTGATGCAAATGAGTCAATATTGTAGGTAAGGTAACGTTAAACCATGCCGCTAATTCCTAGGTAGTTTGACTCGGATCGGCTTCCACCATCTCCTTCAATTCAGCGTTATTCACCTGTGTGGGCGGTCTTCCACGTGGTTCGTTCTTCAAGTGGAAGTTTCCATTACGAAAGCGTTTAAACCAAAAACGCACGGTTCGTTCATTAGCAGTCTCCTCTCCAAACGCAGCATTGATATTGCGAGCCGTTTCTGCCGCTTTGTTCCGCGTCGGAACTCGTATTCAAAGATTACTCGTATTTTCGAAGTATCCATCTTTCCCGTCTAAGCTGAATAAAAAAAACAATTGAAAGTCGAAAATCGCATTTTGCACATTTTTTAAAACAAGAACCTCATAGGTATCATGTGAAAAAAGTTTCACTCGAAAATCTCACACCATGAAAGTTTTATGTCAATTCAAAGTATCTATTACTATAAAACGGCAATTTCATACTTTAACCCCTATTATTAAGTATAGATCAATCACACAACTTGCACTTGCCTAGTCCCACTGGTGGTACCTCAAGGTTTATCAGTAAATTTGTTACTGGAATGTAACAATAACTTTATATTTTCACCGTAAATACATTTTTATTCTTTATGTCAAAATCACAATATTAGAAAACATAATACCTATAATATTATAATTTAATAATGTAGAAAGTAGTATTATAAATTAAAACCATGTGGGCTTAAGTATGTGCAAAAAGGATTTAAGAGACAATTCTCTTATTAGAAAAGTATAGTTCACACAGTAAAATGTTTATCTAGGACATAGTAATTGTAATAATAATTATTACCCCCCTACTTGAATTGACTGGGTTATCTGAAACATTTTTTCTTTTTCATTATTTTCTTTAATTATTGATACTGGAGTCATTCGAGGAAAGTGTTGTGCTGAAAAGCAGCACTGAATTGGGCTAATATGGTGTTTATTTAGCATTATGCTAATGCACAGTTCCTTTTGATGCTTTTGTTTTGTTATTTCAAGTAAACTTCTGCATACTGTGACAATAACCATTTTTATTATTATTATTTATTATAAAGAGTTGGCTTCAAGTTGTCAAGATACATATTTGCATTTTTATAGTTTGGTTGTGTAATAATAACATTGCAGTTTTTATTACATTATGAACTTATGATCAGATCATTTATTTACAACTCTGTACCACAAACATCTTTGTTTGTCTTTTATGCCCTCAAAATTTTAGACATAACTTTACCAAAAAAATAGTAAATGTCTGTGTGTCTAAATTATAGAAGGTTATATTTATATCATTATGATATTAACATAATTGTTTAGTTCTTGATTCTTGTTAATTCATATTGTACATTTGTTAGTGCTAAAAGTGTACTTCCTTACACTTATTAGAATTGATTTTTTAACCTATATGTTTAAAAAAAATATCTACGTGGGGAACTCAGACAGTTGCGCAAAAAAGAAAAAATGATCTCTATCTATCTATCTTGCAGGTGCCCATGGGCGGCGGTAACACTTACCATCACGTGGGACCGCTTGCTCATCCGCCCACTAATCTATAAAAAAAAAAAAATATGTTCAAATTTTTTTTCTTACATTTTACAAAGTACTCTCCACTTGTATCTATACAAAGTTTCATGCGTCTGAACCAATTTTAAATACATTATTTCCATTCTTTCTCAGGTACCTCTTTTACAGCCTTTTCGAACGTAGCCGGCGTGTCTTCCGGCGACAAAACCTGCTCCTTTTTAGTTGTAGTTTAATTTTGGGAAATAAAAAATCGAAAGGTGCCAAGGCGGTAGGCGTTGGTTCACTTTGAAACAGCCAAATAGTAGATTGACGCTTAGGTTCTGTATCATGCTGGTAGATCTAACTTTAGTCACCTGTAACTATGTTGTAAGTGCGCCGATACTACCCTGCTTCAAATTTTGTTATCATATCATGGCACCATTCCACAAGAACTTGTTTTTGACCTTCAATTGTGCAGCACCAAGCGCGATACTGTCCTCCTGACTTGTAGATGCCCATGTAATATTTCATACACACCGATTCAATCTGCAATTTCTCCTGAATCTCCTCATACCGTTGATCATGGCAACTTTACCATATTTTTGGACACTATGGAATATATCAACAACGGAGCTAATTATTCAGGTTATTTTTTTCCAATTTACAACACAACTATGTCTCTTCACGTTCTTATATTGAAATGAACAAAATAACTTCTAATTTCCTGATAGTGTTAAAAAATGTAAAGGGATGTCATGTTGCCACTGATACTTGCTTTGATTAATGATCTTGCCATTTGTGTGAGTTCAAATTGCCTGTTTAAATTGGTAACTTTAATTGGCTGCTAGGTAAAGATGCCCAAAGATTTTTTTTAATATGCGTAATAAAATTTGAGTATTGTCAGGGCTGTCACTTCATCAGGTGTATTTAGTAAAATAAAACATTTATTCAGTCAAAGGAATAATTTTAATATTTTGTATTTCTCATAATACGAAGTTTTGAGTGTTTATGATGCGTGTTTATGAATTGTGTCTATGCAAAAAAGATAAAACAATCAAGAATTTTCATTCCGACAAACCCGGCCCATGCTTTCGTTTATCCGATGAAGAACAAATAGAATTTGTCTAAGTGCTCATAGCAGCGGGAGACTATAGATCACCTCTGTCGTAATTAGACTAGACTGGCGGTTCAAAGCCTAAATCAAAACTTAAAGTAAAATTATTATTAACCCGCCATTAACTTATACATAAATAACTTGACAACCCTATCGGCAGATACCGCTACACTCTGTTTTTCCTTGGAATTACCAATTTTTTTCGAGAGCGTTACGAGCACAATGTGAAGAAAAATTAGAATATGACGGCTTTAAAGTTACCGGCGAAAAAACTTTTTGGGTTGCCGTGATTTCCTATACAATCTACTATTAAGTCTAAAACTGTGCTACGAGTGACATTGTCACAGTATCATTATGGTTTATAATATGGGGTCTACATAGGTAAAGTTGTTCACGGAAAGTAAAGTTCTACAAAAGTAAAGTATCGACTGTAATTCGCCTGTTTTCAAAAAAATATTTTTTAACGCCACCACGTTTTCTACCGTAACAGCCGTTAAAGGGCGACCGCTTCTTTCTTCGTCAGCCAAACTTAGTCGACCACACTTAAATTCATTGAATTCATTTTTTCAAGGATACACAGTCTGCAAACGCCATTTGAAGTCTATTAAAAGAATCTTCAGGTTTTAAAGAACATTTAAAATCATACAAAATCATAGCGCGGAAATGTTCCCGACTAATATCCATTTTTTAATGCGATACGATATTTTGATTGAGATCGTAAAAAAACATGCAAGGGAATATTGAATGTTTTGTTTTTATGTTCTACATAGTCATAGTTTTAATTGACATCTAAACCAGCCTATGTTCCATAGATAAAAACTCTGTAGCAAAACTTTCTGAGTCGCCTGGTAAGTCTCAATTTTCCTGGTAAGAAATTTGTTTGGTAATACTTAAAAAATATCAAAGAAATGCTTATGACGACCTCTTAGCCTAGTAACTAGTTATTGTTATGTAAACGAGTTACTCACGATTTATTATAGCCGATATTTCGGTTTAGTTGAACCGTGCTCGCGGCGAGACTGCGGCGGCGGGTGAAGGTGTTGTTGCTATTGACAGACAAATCTGTCTACCCTCCGTAGTATTTGTTTTTGATTCACCTGTCCACACTGACCATGTTTTTGTTGATTAAGTTCCTTGCACACTATACTAACAATATCACCACACACACGCGAGTTTGAAAACGCATCTACTTTTCTGAGTTTGCAAAGTTAAATCACTGGGTCTCACATGCCAACTTAAATCCATCCTCACGATGATTGAAATTTCAGCATTTTTTAATTTCTATTGCCTCTCGGAACAAACGAGGTATGTAATGGCGTTCAGTTGTAATTACTTTTGATTTGTGTAATTCAATCATACCTGAGTTATGAACTCAATCATTTGAGTTCAATCATAATTGGTTCATACCTGTAATCGGTGCTCTGCCAACTTGTGTGGGTTATTATTTTACACGGCGGTTATGTGTTCCTTTACACGGCTTTCTATAGTTCGCTTGGTTTGCCCAATGTATGAGCTTCCATAGCTACAGTTCACTTTGTAGACTTCAGGGCACTGATCCTTGTTATCCTTGGGACAACTGATTGACTGATTGATATCCTTAGGGCAAGTTATTCTTAGGAGAACGCAGACAGCTTGCTACTTTTTGATAAGTAGAAAATCCGTTTTTTTAAAGTATTTATTCCTTAAAAGCTTGCCAATCTTATCGGTTACTCCTTCTATATAAGGAAGATATGCCGACTGTCTATCACCGTATCAGTTCGTTTCCCCTCCTTGAATCTTCGCCGTTGTATTTTGAACGTCTTTGTGAAAAACCTTTTTCCATAACACTCCATCTACACGTTGTAACTCGCCTGATAGATGTTTCTCATCGCATAGATCATAGGCGCGATTGGTAAATGATGTGACAATAGACGCTAAGTGTCTTGGATAGTGGTGGTAAGTTCCGTGTAGGTATCTATCAGTGTGATTTGGCTTTCGATATACTGATATACTCAATGGCCCATCTTGACGAATATAAACCTTCACATCCAGGAACGCGATAGTCTTATTGGACACAACATCACATGTACTATTTTTTCTGTGAACAAAATTTAAATGTTCTACATACTAGTCCACCTGCCCTTGACCTCCTCGTACAATAGCGTACACGTCATCCACATATCTGTCCCTGATCTTTATGAAACCATTAGCATCCAGTTATACTGCAATCTAGTTACTTCCAACGTTATAATAGTTATTCAATACCATTCAATATTATAATAGATTACTAGTTATTCAACGGACAGTATTACCTACAAGTTGATGGCGTAGCAATGGGTAGTCCAGTCGCTGCAGTAGTAGCCAACTTATGAATGGAATATTTTGAAGAGTTAACCATCGAGTCTGCTCCTGGTTACCTACTGTATACAATTAATGGTTACTAATGGTACTGTATACAAATTCTTATACAGCACCATTAGCCTGTGCCCTCTACTGCTGAATATAGGTCTCCCCCAAAGACCACCGCATATATTTTAAAAAATGTGTTATATTTCAATATATTTCTTTGAATAATATTTCTGAACACTATTCAGTACATGGTGATACTGTTTCTTCTATTTCTGGTGCAGTTTTCTGTGGCATGTGCCTGTCTTGCAGTGAACTCTGATCAACAGGAGATGTTAGCTCAGCAGGTAATTTGTTTCACTATGATTAAATAATATGTCTATGATTAAATTATATGTCTATGATAAACTATGATTAAATTATATGTCTATGATTAAACTATGATGTCTATGATATACATAGATAAATTTACAAGTGTTTACAAATTTACATAGATAAGTGAATTCTCATAAAAGAACTGGCTTAATTACGAATTAGCAGTCACTGGGCGGGACCGTTTGGCCAAGTTACCTCTTTCTCATAGAAGACTTAGTAGTCTTGGTTGGTAGGGAACAGGAAATACCTCCATTCATGTACCCGTTTTGCCAGTGAGTGAGATATGCCAGAGCTCATTTTCCATCACGTCCCACCCCATTCCATCGAATGGAGAATATGAATAATGTAATAAAAGAAACTTCTATCATTTATATTTTTCTCCCGTTGTATTTCCTAGTCCCCATTATCTCAACCCTTTTTTCAAATGGATTTCTTAATTTCCGACGATAGGCATTCGGCGCCGTGCCGACATTTGGCATTTTGAACTGATGTTGACATATATCGCGAATGTCTATTGGCGGTAGTATCCACTTACCGCCAGTCTATTATAAAAAATATTGATAGAAATAAAATTGTTATTAGTGGGAACTTTGCATGACTTGATCTGATTTAATTGTTACTACAGTAATTTCCCTACCGAAATGCTCCAAGGGATATAAAATCAATATTACCATTGTTTACTTAGATGATGTTATTAGACCAATACTACGTGACTAGGTAAATTTTGAAAATTTGCGACACAAAAAAAGAATTTGCGTTACAACAAAAAAAAATATTACAACTTATAATACTCTCCATTATTCTCTATACAGCTATTCATTCGTCTAAACCATGATTTAAATCATTGGTGATACTCTTCTTTAGCGAGGTCCTCAACAGCTGCCATAAAAGCATTCCGAGCGTCCTCAGGGCTGTCGAAAAGAATGCTTCACTTTTGGAAAGAGAAAGAAGTTGCATGGAGCTAAATTGCCTATAAGGAGGGAGGCTAAATGTTTAGATCTCTGTGGTCTTCAAAAACTCTTGAGTAAGTTTTGCTTTGTGAGATAATGCATTGTCATGATGCAAGAAAAGCCCTCTCAAACCTGTTAGGACGTTTTTGATTTAACACATCGAATAAAGTCGGTAAACATACTTCACTGTACCATTGAGCATTAACAGTGTTTTTATCTAAAGAAATTGTCGCTAAATGGCCACCCGCAGAGAAGAATGTTGCCACCATTTTGTTTTGCCCACACTACCACCCACGTTTGCCCTTTCTGGGAGGCTCTTCGTCTGGAAACACTAGTCTAGGTATATAGTGTGTTATACTGATAGATCCAACTCTCATCTCCAGTAATAACATTAAATATATTCCGTCCCTCCATTTTCGATTTTTACAATCATTTCCCTGCACCTTGTCACGCGAGCTTGTTTTTGTTGTTAAATGAGGAACCCAACGCGAGCAAAGCTTCTTGACTTGAAGGTGTTGATGTAAAATTTCATGAATGACCGGTGATGAAATCTTAAGAGTCCTCTATCTGTTAGGTAGGTAGAGTTTGGGTTTTCGTGCAACATTTTCTTTACCGCCTCGATGTTTTCATTCGTTACAGAATTCGTTAGGACGGGCACTTCTCTCATTATATATCAAGGACAATTTTCCTTGTTTAAATTGAGAAAACCATCTACAAGTTGTTGCACGGAACGATGCGAGGTTCCCAAAAGCTGATACTAATCTATCTTTACCCCCATTTAAACCAACCTTAAAATCTTATAACATGTTCGAATTACATTGTTGCAAAAAAAGCCCGCGAAATGCAATAAAAAAGTGAATACATTTTTCGTTTTGACTAAATGGCTTTCGTGATTCGAATTTCAAATAAATAATGTTTTAAAAACGGTACAACTCAAAAGAGTTCTCTTTCTGAAATTTGATTATCTCAAAATTTACCAGTAGTACCCTATGTACAAGTCGGTAGTTACATCGTAGGCTCCGCCTGTTTGCCCCTTTTTTATGTACGAAGGTGGCAGACGACGTGGATACTGTCGCCCATAGACATCCGCGATACATGCCAACATTAGTCCAAAATGACAAATGTTGGCACGGCCCCGGATGCGGTGCCGACCTTTGGAGATATAGGAATGGATTTGGAGAAAGAGCTGGGGATTGGATGGGAATGGGCTCTGGCACATCTCATTCATTATCGAAACACGTACGTACATTAGGGAAATAGATAAAGTGGGAAATGCAGTACATTTCAAGGTAGTCTTCTGTGAGAGAGGGGTAACGTGGCCAGTCGAGCGCGCCCAACGGCTGTTGGATTGCATCGTGCACTCTCCCCCTCAAAAATTTAAACATAATTTTAATAGTTATTAGTATTTTACATTTTTATTAGTTTTAATTCATATATTCAATTAAAACACACAACAGTTTTCTGCTATCATGTCGTTTGCATCTCCACATTGGGCCCACCCTAACAATAATAATAATAAAAGAATGATTTTTGTCAATACAGGGTTGGAACAAAGTTAATTTGGATGTGAAGGAGCAAGTACAGGAGAGGTTCCAGTGCTGCGGTTTTCAAAACAGACTTGTACCCATTAATGGAACTGCTGATTATCCTTCGTGTGATGCTGTTGATGTGAGTTACATTTTCCGCCGGTATTTCAATTTCGAATACAATTTGTACCGAAATTTATTTGCTTTACCATATTGGTATAAACATGTCATTGTCTGCCAAAATCGCAACATAATTCATTCTTATATGAAATCATACATATCAGGCACTTTGGTATTATCTGTATCTAGAATGTACGTTTTAGTTAAAATTAAGTTAATTAATTACACAGATATACTAACCTATAAAATGTCATACTTCAGAAAATTTGCTGCCAAGGCATGGACATTTCACCCGGTTGTCAGTGTGAGCCATGCATGGAGAGGTTGAAAGAGACTATTGACTATGCATTTAAACTGTGCGGCGGCATCGGATTGTTTTTCAGTTTCACGGAGGTATGTGACGACATTTCTCTATTTGCTTATGTTGTTGAAACTTGCTATCTGTGTTTTATCACTATCACCACTGCTAACAAATGGGCCTTGGACGATAAACAAGATAAAGTCAAAGGTTATTGTAATAGATGTGTATTGTTTTGTTTTTATGTAATACGTAATGTAATGATAACCAAATGAAGCAAATATTGAACGGATTTGTACCTGCTGTCTAAATTTTTTTTTGGAAGTTTTAATTATTATTTTGAATTACATGGCGGAGTTGAACAAAAGAATGAAATTAATTAATAATATATTTTGGTAGATATTATTTGTAAAAGATTGTGAGAAAATCCACCTCCCCGAGAATTAAAAAATCAATCTAAGACATGACTAACATCCATTAGTGTGTATTGGGCCCGCTTGGTGAGTTATGGCCTGAACATTCATGTGAATGGTTGCCTGCCCGCTGCAGTAGGATGTTATAGACTTATCAGTGTATTAACTTTTTATATATAGAAAGAATAAAGGTATTTTTTTTTCTTTCCTCTTCAGGATATTATAATTTTCTATTATTAGGTTGAGATGAAATTATAACTGAGGTTTTGTTTGTATATAAAAAGTCTAATTTTATCTATTTTTATAAAGCACTTAATAGAAACACATCAAACCTTGGGTGTCGCGCGTCGATCTACTGTGCAAACGTCTATAATTGACTTTCATTCTAATTCTTTTACCTTTATGGTTCAATGGAAGGTCACATCAACTAGTTTTGTTTCACTGAGCCTGCACCGGAAACTTAACTAAGCATTTTGTATGACATTGATTCAACATTTTTGCTAGTATTTAGTTTGCTCAATGATCGGTACACGTAACACGTTAAGCTATTATTATATTACATAACACATTGCAGTGGCACAAGGTTTTATTTTTCAACTTACTCTGAGCATGCATTTGTGACTAACAAATGTACGATTACTTTACAGTTTCTGGGGGTATGGTTGACAGTAAGATATCGTAACCAAAAGGATCCGCGGGCTAACCCCAGTGCATTTCTGTGAATGATCTGACGATTCGGACTCACGACATTAATAACTTGAGGTGGATTGGTGTTTCGCGCCTATCTTTCGCTTGTGCACATATATTTGTCGTAACGTTTGTATGTTGCTTATGCATGCTTAAAGCCTGACCTGTCATGACATATTAATGATATACTGGTTTGGAGCAAATTTCTCGCACCACCATCACGATATTTCACGGGCAAATAAGTCTGCTATTCGCTAGGCCGATTCTATAGAAGGCCCTATATATTTTTTAAAGATGTGTACACTGAGATAGCTAATATTTTTCTTTTAATAGCACTAATATATTGTACAGTTAATTAAAATTAAATATGATGAATCGATTAATGTGTAGTAGGAGACTTAGTTTTGCTAGATGGCGTTACGCTTCCATGGGGTCTCTACTCTGATTCAATTGTTCATAAGTATAACATACATAGTTATAGAGTTGAGTCAAAGTATGAGTAGGTGTTATTGCTCATAATATTAGGTGCTTACTTATGAAATGACCGATTTTATTACTCGCCATTTTGAGTTTAGGTATCTTCTGTTCTAATTCGAATTTCAAAAGAAAACAAAATGCATCTAATAGCTACGATGTTCTTATTTCAAAATCAGTATTTCATTTGTTTTTCTGTACCTAAATTTTGATCATGTGATTGTATTGAAAATAAAATGGCTAAATTGAAAATTCGTGCTAATTTTGAATATGAGTTTCGTCGCGGCACCAACACAAGTCAGACAGCTCACAATATCAATAGTGTGTATGGGCCAAATACCACAAACGATCGCACCGCGCGTCTATGATTTGAACGCTTCCGTTCTGGATATTTCGATCTTAAGGATGAACGCCACTTACGACCAAGAATCAAGGTTCAGTTTCTCATACAAATCGGTCATTTCATAGGTAAGCACCTAATATAATATAATAATATTAGGGCCTTACCTGTGAAATTGCCATTTATTCATAGTGGCTACTTTGAACTTAGTTATCTTGCGTTTGGCTTGGAATTGCAAATTCAAATTAATGTAAATATAAGCTGTGGCATTCTTTTCAAAATCCATTTGCTTTTTCGTTAAACGACTTCATGCTGAGATATCGTGTTTGCGACCATGGAAAATATAATTTAGAATATGAGTACCGTCGTGGCAGCAACCCAGCACAGACGGCACGCTATATCAACGGACCAAATACCGCAAACGCACGCACGGTGCATTTTAGGTTTGATTGTTCCTGTTCTGGAAATTTCGACCTCCAGAACAAGCCTCGTGGACGACCGGACATTAAAGTCGATAATGACAAATTCAAACCAATAATGGGAGCGGATTCATCTCAGACCACGTCTGAGTTAGCAGCAGCCTTCGGTGTAAGTGACAACAATATTGATTCATTTGCGTCAAATCTGGGAAAGTAATTCTTCATCCGGATGAATTTCCGGATGAAGTAATCCGGAAAAGTCAAATCCGTATGAGCTTAATGCAAGTCAGCTGCAAACACGCGTCGAACCTTGCTTTACTTTGACGAACCGGCAAAAACATTAAGGGATTCTGAATCATATTGTCACTTGTGATTAGAAATGGATCCTGTATGGTAATCGTAAACGTTCGTCACGATGGTTGAACCTAGGAGACGCAGCCAAACAATCTCCCAAACGTAAACCGAGTCAAAAGAAGCTCATGGTGACTGTATCCACTATAGCTTCTTTAGATCAGGCACAACAATGAATGCAGATGTATACTGTGAAGAATTGCAAACGATGATGGACAAGCTCGCTATCAAACAACCGAGTCAGGCCAATCGTTCTAGTCCACTGCTTCTCCATAATAACGTTCACCCACACACTGCACGACATACAATCTCAAAGTTACAGGAGTTTCCACTGGAAACTCTCCGTCACCCACCTTACTCGCCAGACCTTACGCCTACTGATTTTTATTTTTTTCGGAATTTGGATAACTTTTTACAGGGGATCTCCGATGAGGCTGTGAAAAACGTCTTCAGACCCGATTCCATCGATTCCCGTTTCATTAATTTTCATTAAAATGTCACAAGTGCACTGATAATAATGGACAATAATTCCATTAATTAAATATGCAATTTTTATACAAAAAAATATTTTTGACTTTCTCCATATAAAACGGCAATTTCATAGGTATGGATCTAATATAAGAAAATTACTATAGCATTGTTGTAACAGTTAGTCGGCAAATAAATATTTGAATTTGAATCTAATACTCCGAATAATTATGCTTTGCCTGGGGTGCAGTTTTTTCTTCACACGAATGACGAGACGGTGCACTTGCGGTTTCACAGTTTTTATAATATAAGACTTGCAATGACAGAACTTATGTATGTATTTTGTTCGACATATTTAGCACTACTTGATGGTTGTATTGAACAATTGTGCTTGCATACAATTGAAATTGTTGCACGATTTGAAATAGCAAAAATGTCAAGTACATTAATGTCTCTCTTATTAAATATTATATACTGAAATTATAATACCGAATGAATGAACATTACGAGACGAATATATACATAAAGTAGTGTAATAAGCCTGCCTACAAACCTTTGTAATGTGACGATGTCTACTGAATACTGAGTACTTGCCTATTAAAAGTAAAGAATACATAACAGTTTCACTACATCTCTCTCTCCGTCTCGCTTGCACCTTTGAGCACCTTAGTAAAAGCTAGTGTTTAGTTCCGGATAAATAGACGATTCTCGCTCCCAGAATTAGTCACAGTTATGTTTTATAGCACCTTCTGCGGTCCGTGTGAATCTAAGTAAAGCGCGGCCTTAGAATCATCTATTTATCGGGCCCTTACTGTTTTTGCTCACAATTTTGTATTTATCAGGAAACTATATTACTTATCATTTCCATACAGAGGTATGCAATTGCATTACTTATTACACCTGTTCGTTTCTGTTAAAAGCTAATTACCCTTACTACTGTTGTGAAACATTCTAAAATTAGATTTGTCCCTCATAATTTTTCTATTGTCATTGTTTCGTTAAAGAAAAATCTTATTAGTATGTCTTTGTATATTAACCAAACTAATAACAAATTAAATAACTTTATTTCCTTCAGAGTACGAAAAACAATGTAACTCTGATGTAACTTTTTACGGTATGTGAATATGGTTTATTCATTCATTTTTATTGATTATTATAATTCCGGTAAAAGTACTTGCATTTGTTGCTTATTTTCTCACGTTTGTTGATATGGTTAATTAATAAAACTGCACGATACTGAACGATTGCATGCACATTGCACGTATCTATAGATTGCATTGTTATCGATGGATTTTGTAATAACGCTGTATATATTTTTCAATATTTTCCAATAGGAAGAAGAATCTGTGTGAATATTAAGTATACAATACAATTGTACTTTTCAGTTGTTCGCCGTGTGGTTGGCCCGACGCTACCGCAACCAGCCCGACCCCAACTACAAGGAACCTCACGCCATTTTTCCACGAAAAAATTATCTTTATTAGCAACAGTATTTTAAAACATACCTTCCAGAGTGTTCCCAGTATCGCTATACAGTTAAGAAACAATTTTAGTCAGAAGTAAGGAATGTAGATACACCATAATCATAATTACTTACTTATAGCCTCGTAAGAAGATAATGAAATTGAAAGGTTCTAACTTACGTGGTATTTACATTGTGATTACTCATAAAGTCGATTTTAGCAAATAAAACTTGGCGTATCCATAGACCATAAATTTTGCATGGTTTTCATTATAATTATCTTCTATTATGTGATGATTGCAATGTACAAAAACAGTGTATTATTTTACAGTTGGAAGTTTCTATATAGTTTACAGTACCCAGCCATATACATAATAAATGACCGCATGTCATAAAAAAATAGATGGCCCGTTTCTCTGAAGCACGCAAACATTCTGCTGCATAAAAAGTTTGCATGCTCTCTGACGTAAATAAGAATATACTCTGTTCACGAAGACGAGTTAATATTGTGCTCTCACTCTCACACGATTGCACACAAAAAAAGACAAATGAATTTTATAGAAATGCAATGATGCAGCCCATGGTTACTAATTAAGTTTATTTTTTTTTGAGATAATTGACTTGAAGAGAGACACAGTCCATTTAACATGTAAAGACAAATTTAAAAACACCGTTTATAAAGTGTCCCACAAAAGCGTCCGTACCATACAAAGTAGAAACGGAGATTCAATATCTGTATGTATGTGTCAATCAGCGCGACTTTTTCTGATATTAGCTCGACTTCCCGAATGGAATATAGTACTTTAGGTCGCGTTCCAAAATGTACAATATTCGCTCTTTGGCAATCTAAATATGGTGTACTTATTATCTTTTTATCTATATGACACGAAAAGTGCTGCAACATAATTTAAATAGTCAAAGAGCGATAATAATCGCACGTTTTGTAACTCAATAATTTGTAACTCATTGAATTCACGATGTGCTTGCTGGTTTTGAATACACAAGAAGGTTAATTGTGGGCAGGTTTTTTGTATGTAAATTGTTTGGTTTAATATGTAAAATTGATTAATGTGGAAAATTATTATTAGCTTTGTATGAAAATTAGTATCATCATGCTTTATCTAAAATTCATAATTGAATATAAGATATGCAACTCCAGTAGCAGTGCCAACAAGAGAAATGAATGAAAATGTTTTTCGTTATACATCTGTGCTCTTCGCAAGACAATAAGAAAGTATTACATTGAAACATTGGCTAGATAACGCCGATACATTCTCGTTTGTCGAGATTGTTTGCCACGCGACGCAACGGGCGGTGCCCGAAGCACTAATAAATAGTTATTGTAATCATATTCTAGGATTTATCTACAGTTATTTAATATATCTGTTAATTGTAGTTTAGCTGTTTATTAATATTTATGTCCATTTTCAATATGATTTTTCATTCATATACAATGTTTGTTATTATTAAGTTATTTATATAATATCTTAATAGCTCGTAAAATATGAATACGAAAAGTGACCCCCCACTTTAATCATAATTATTTAACTTGCTGCAAATACTTGTTGTTTCTTGCCAACTGAATATTTGATCGTCTTGTATGTTTGTATTGCGCCTATAATTTAATCTGTATGTGTGCTACCTTGCGACGTCACTTTGTTTAGTTTTAAGCAGTCGGTATGTTTAGTTCCCCAGCGACGTATAACATTTGACGTATTAATACATTTCTGCTATAATTCTATTATGTATATAAGCGAAGAGGCTTAAAATGATATATTATGCATTTTACTGAAGACATAAGTTACAGTGCAATTGAAGCTAGGAAGTGCGGGCACGTATAACTCACAAGATAAATAAAATGTAATGAAAGAAAAATAAGATATTGTAATGTTTCCAGGCGATACGATCTCAATTGCAAGTTTTTGTTTTGTGCAGAAGATTGCCGGTCCCTAAGGATAATAATAAAGGGTGCTCCATCAGGAACCAACAATATAAATTGCGCTTCATTTTTCAATAGTTAATATGTGGCTTGATTTGAACGTCGCCACTTAAAAACGGTTTTCTTTTAATTGTATACAAATATGTAATTGCATGCAAGTTGGAATATAATACAAAATCCACTGCACCGCTTTTCACAAAACCTCCAATATACTCTTCAACACGAACCTAGGACGAGCGAAGTCGCGAAACTTACAGAAGAACGATTACAATTTAAATTGTTTGTTCCTGGTTTGATGAGACATCCAAGGGTAAATTTAAGTTGTACATTTGGTCTACTAGTCAGTAGTCTAATTTATTTATAATGTGCTATAAAAAGCATAATTGTTTAGCTTTCAACATAGAATTTCAGTGCTAGAATAAATTTGCAGAAACCGATTAGTGATTAAAAGATTTGTCGATACGCTGTATTTAACGTTACTTAGACTGAATTATTTTCTAAGGGGTGACATAGAACTAGGGCTTGAAAACAGGTTTATTTCACAAACTGGTTTTTTTATTTTTCAGAGCGGTGAAGTCTACTTACAACGGTTACATTGACTTCAAAAGTTCGCGGTGTCGATAATTAAAGTAAGAAAGTTAATGAAAGAATGAAATCCAGATATCGGTTACAGAGCGGTTTTTTTTTTGTATAAACAGTGGAAGGAGGCATTGATCTGACTGCCCCTCGTAGCTCCTTGCTTACGCGCCGCGCGCAACGCCACGCGTACCACATCTTTCCAAATATGAAATCCTGAATACTGCTACGAAATACTCCTGAATATAACACGAATAACAGTTTCGTTCTCAATATTTTTTTGGACAAAATCCAATAAAACCCGTCTAACCTAAAATGCATCGTTGAAACCATTCAACTAAACCAGTGGAACCATATTGAAACCATATTGAATATTTATTTGAAACCAGTTTCAAGCCCTGGTGAAATTTTGAATATTATTTACCTATTCACAGGTAAAACTAAAAATCTTTTTGTTTTTAAATCTATTACAAAGCTTTAATTAGTTTAATTTTGTTCACATGTAATGAAGTCAGTTTTGCTATATAATGAGATTTGTTTAGTGAGGTTTTACCTTTTTCATTCAATTTAACTGTCATTATTATCCATGCATTTATTTTAACAGCAGCTTCATGTAATTATACCAAACTACGCTGATAAATGTTTAAATTCAGTTATTTATAATAATGTCAAATAAATGGTAAGTTTCTGCTCACTAAGTGTTTTTTCTCATGGTATCCATGTAAATATATGTATTTCCTTTAGTGTTTGATCAATGTACTGAAATGTATGTATATGTACCTATCTACCTAACTTGAAAGCATTAAAGTGTGTCAAGCATTATCTTTAACTTGTATTATTTTTATACAGAGAGAAGGGAGCACACAACAGTTATTTTCATTATTTTTTATAAACCACTGCAACACATACCAACATTAGTCAACAATTACGAACATTAGAACCTCGGCGAAGGAGCTGCTGGGCCTTAGGGACTTCTTTTTCAAATTAGCTATTCGATAAATCCTGATTCTTAAATGGCCAAAGTAATGATTGAAGGATGTCATCCTATCTGGCTTCTCCCATCTAATTAGACGAGGGATACGGAAGGTACTACACGGGAATGGATGAATGTTTCATCCGCTTTCGATATGACCCATCCGGAAATGGAATCCCACTAGACGACAGAACAGGACGGAATTAAGTTTGGATGAAGTAACAAGAGAAATGGGTTCTGTTAACTCACGATCCAAATATGTGATAACAATTTTTGGAATGTTTGTCTTTCTGTCTGTCTGTCTGCCTAAACGCGCATCACGTAAAAACCGTTCGACAGATTTTAAATGCAACTGCACAGCTATAATATAACTTATATGCTGAGGTAATATTTAGAATACTTTATATCCAGATTAATTATGAAGTTCCCACGGGAATGACAAGTTAATGCGAAGGAAATCGCTGGCACATCTAGTTAAAAATAAAATAAAACAATTGAAGGTCATTTAGGTTTATAGGGTAAATCCATCTGTTGTATGGTTAAGCATCTTTTCTAGTTCCACTTACGGTCTCTGGAAGTTCATAAATTCTTTATAGTTTCACATATATTATCTAACCATTACTTCGATTACGCTAACAATATCACACCTTTGTACACGTCCACTTACTTATCTTTTACATTACCATATATATTCGGTTACAGCGTGTATACAAGATTCGGGAAAGGTTCGTTAACCTTTCCCGAATCCTGAAACCGTGGATCACGTTTCAAGATTCTGAGTTCATTGATATGAAAATGTTATTTATTTAAACTTCCTTGCACAAGTAATTGACGTATACAAATGCCGGACTTAGGTAATGTTTTATAGCATTTTCTACTAGTCAATCACCAGATCAGACAAAAAATAAAATGCGATTTTATGAATTATTGCACATGTATTTTTTTGTTTTGCCAATTTTTTTAAACAAATCTGCTAAATAAAATCACAGCTTATTAAGAAAGTACCTAACAGTATATGTAAATTACCTTAGAATCATATAAGTGGAATCTATGTGTTCGGCCTTTGGAAAAGGTTTGCGATTTCAACCTATCTGTTCTTGCTAACCTCAACGAGTACGGGGCCGATTCTGTTGAGAGGTCCTTTGCTGTGTAATATAATATTTTGATTGCAAACGTAAATGAAGGTAATAAAAAATATGTAGGCAACATATTAGATAATGTACATAGAAACTACGGTACCTACCGGTGTGGTGAATCGAACCGAAGAAGTCCCTAAAGGATTTATGTGATTTAATGGTAATCATAATCATACCTTACCTACCAAATAAAAAAAAAGATAAAAAAGAATTTTATTTATTTTTTGTAAATATCTATATTTGCGCAACATTACTTAATTTATCCGCATATCATTATAAATAGTAATAATCACGTTACCCATACGATGACGTGACACAACTGACACATTGCCGTTATAACGGTTTCAACTGAAATCGAAAGTATTCAGAACCTGTTTAGTTTTGTATCAAACAAAAACAGTCTTGCAGTTTGTTCGCACATGGACTTTTGTTGGATGTCTGGTTGGTTTATGAACTCTGCTGTTTTATGGAGTTTCAAACTGAGCAAGTTAAACATTATTGGATATGCTGTGACCGTTTACACATAAAATTAAGCGAGCTTTTTGTGCCAATAAAGGCAACATTAGGCAGCTATCTTTTGTAGGTTGTAATTGTAACAACTATACCTAGATACTTATTCAATAAAGTAACTAGAATTAGGCGTATTACATTACTTTATAGCCTTGTCATAATCGGAAATAATAATTAGAAAAGATAAATTGTAATCTTATATTTTAACAACATTTTATAATTCATATCTAATTTGGCGTCTTTTTGTAAGACAGAGAAGTTAATATTAATTTGTTAAAAGTGCTACGAACGCTACGTAATTATGGTCTACGGCGCTAACAATGTCCGGGTGGACGGTCTACGCGCACACCACCGCGCAAGCTTTTTCCACGCACCGCCCGCGCCCTGCTGGCCGGAAAAACCTCACTCTGTAGTCGATGATCGACAGTCACGGAGAGCCTGCCTGTGTCCCTACACCTATCGATCCGCGCCGCGAAAACAACCGAATTGTTCACCGCGATATTTTACCTCAAGTACACTGTGTGGTGATTGAATAATTACAATGTCCTTCGACAAAGACGAGCTGCGTGACGAGTGAGTATTTATTACCATTAACTAACAATTTGTCACGTCAATTTATTCTATTGTCATTCAAGACGAACTCATGAAACTGATACCTAACTCTACCTAATTACAACTTGAAACTGAAGTAATACTTAATTAACCTTTTAAAATGTTTCGCTTAGTACGCGATTGATTTTAAAAACTGGTGGTTATCCCAAACATCTTTAACTAAATGCGATTACGTATTGAAAAGGTATCAAAGGGATGTTCTATTCAAAGTTGTGAGAGAAGTTTAATGAAAAAGCGGCTCTGACAGCTGACGAGAGCTTCGTTGAGCGTTATTGTAAGGGCTGCGAGGGGAATAAAAGCGGTTGCTCCAGTAAACAATGATACGACCCGTTTAAACGAAGTAGGTGAACTTGACTCGCCCTCTTTCGGCTGGTAACCCAGTTTAGTAATAAGTGTCCTTTCATTTTTATAATTTCACTAACTACACAGCGCTTTTTAGTGAATATTTCTGTAGGTGGAGGTAGATATCCGGATCCGATACGCATTTTGACTAATTTCTACTTAGTGAAATAAAGTAACAGATAGCTATGCCAAACATCACATGCCTCCTCCATTGTATAGGTACTCTTCAAACAAGTAAACAAAACACCGCCTCAGGATGTTTATGTAGCGCTAATCTTTAGTCTCTTCGTATGTAGTTACTTTTTTGATCCCGTTTCGTACATCTTTAATTAATTAAGTATTAATAGTTAACGACCTGCTGGAGATTTTCATGCAAGAAATGCAGATATGTGGTTAATATCCTGGTTCAGTATCATTAGTATCATGTTTTAATTAATATATTATTACAAGATTGTTGCTTTAGACTAGCATCGTGTCATTACCATATCTACAGATAATACAATATTTTTGCACGTATTTGTTAGACACACCTTCGTTGTTATCATGATTGTTCAGCGTAGGCATAATTGCAGTGTGCGGTTCATGTTCCGTATCTAGTCGTGTTATTTCCCCATTGAAGGTCACACGAACAGTGCACTTTTTATGAGCATGTCTGGTTGATATGACTGTACATCAGTCAGTCACATTAAGTAATAGGTACCTACCAAAATGGCAAAATTATGAAACATGACGTTGTGATTTCTTACTTATTGAAGTATTTGCAAGTATCTATTCAAAGAATATAACAGAAATCACTGTTGGCTAAACCATTGGTAACTGTAAAATGTGATCGTTAGAAATATCAGCAATATGAAATTGGTAATTTGGTTTATAGCCGGTCAGTAAACTACAGCAAAAAACGACTTGTAAAAACGTTAACGGGACAACTTAGTTCCGCTGCAATCTGTCTGAGAAGCGTATTGTTTGACTAAGTTGTTTTTTAATTTCCTCATTTCATGGTACATTAGCCAAACACAAGTACCTACCTACATTGCTCATTCAATTTTCCCTTAACACTCGAGCAGTTAGTAAACAAGTAAACAACGTAACAGAGGTATCCTTTGTCAGGGTGCGTGAAATTGAACAACGATTATTCTAGAGATTATACGAAAAAATATTTCGTTCTTTATCAGTATGACGAGTTTGTGGTGTGAGATTTTATTTTTAATAGAAAAGAGGCGGCATACGAGCATACAGTCCACCTGATGGAAAGTGGATACTGTCGTTCATAGACATCCGCGATGCATGCCAACATCAGTCAAGAATGACACACGTTGGTACGCCCCCGGATGCGCTGCCTACCTTTTCAGATTGAGGATTGGATTGGGAGGAAAGGTAGCGAAAATGGGGAGGGATAGGAGGGGATGGGAATGGGCTCTGGCATATCTCACTCACTGCCGAAGCACGTACGTTTGGGGAAATATGATAAAGTAGAAGATGCAGTACATTTCAAGGTAGTACAATTCATTGCAGTACAATTCTGTGAGAGAGGGGTAACGACGTTACCCCTCTCTCACAGTAACGTGGCCAGTCGAATGCGCCCAGCAGCTGTGAAAATGCAGCGTGCACTCTCCCTCTACAAAATACAAACGAAATGAGGTGTGGTAAATAACGGCGCTTTAAGATATAATGTATTATTTTTATTATGATAACTTGATATATCAGCCTAAAACGTCCATATGTAGGGCTCATGTCTCCCCTTGGAATGACAAAGGAGGCTTGGGCCATAATCCACTTCGAGGGCTCATTGGTGATTGGTGGATATTACACACGGCATGCCAATGTCCTTTTCTTTCGTCGTCATTCTGGTGAAAATGAAAAAACTCTACTTAAGTAAACATTCAATGGCATTCGAATTCAAAAATATCAGTTCATTTATCGATTTAAAATAATTTTAAAATAAAATCGAGCTAGTTATATATAGAAAAATTCGTACATAGTTTATATGAATTCGGTAGTAGGTAATGGGCTGGATTGGAACTTATGCTTTGGATTGAAATCTAGAATAGATATTCCTATTCTATCAGTGCTCTTATATACCAATGGCTGGTTACGCAGTAATATGATAGTTTCAAGGTATATTTTATTTATAAACTGTGTACGATTATGACTATATCTATGATTTTCTCTGAGCAGTAATAGCTTTAGTAAAATAAATCGAAGAAAAAAATGGTAAGGGTAGAATTTCTACCTGCAGAAACACGTAGAGATATATTTACAGCACTAGTAGAGATATATTTACACTTCTCCCTACTATTTTGCTAATAGTAGAAATATGTATGATCACGTTGAAAATGTTTTATGTGCACCCATGAAGATAGGATTTTGGAAAGTTTCATACGAATGTTTTAACTCATTATTCTCAAAGAATGACTTAAAAGAAATCCCGCATGTCTTTGCCCCATTTTAGTAATATACACAATCGTCATAAACGTATGTAGATTTGTAGAATGAAATTTTCTTGTGAAAGAGAAATCCGTTTTCTAATATGCCTCCATCATGTTTTGCTCATCTCTATTGAATGTAGGCGGAAATCAGTCAACTTCTGGTTTGTCCGTATATAGTAAACTCCGAAACCGTTGAACAGAAAAAAAAAACGGTATAATGGAAATGAAGTTCCGCAGAGTACAGAAAGTCTAAACTTAATTTAATCTTAATATATTATATATCTACTCTATTATAATCTCTTGCCAAATTTTAATGATCTAATTATGAATTAGCTTAGTATCTACCTAAATGAACATTGTTATTCAAGAAATAGTTGCTTAATTTTTTAATGAAACATTTTATTACTTACATAATTTTGAACCTGGAGTAAATCATGTTTTATGAGTAAAGTACCTACTCGTAATCGTCAGTCGTAAATCTTACAATTTAATTAATACAGCCTCTTACTACGCATGTTTTTCACAGTATATCCATCAGACTTTGTCTTCTAACAACGGTTCGTTAGCGACAAAAGGGCTGAAATCGTTATTCAAACAAGTAAATGTAATCGTAATGTTAAATAACGGGAGGAATTCCCAAAAAATTGCTTTGATCCACTTTTTCAGGGCATTCGTTATAGATTCAACGGATACTTTCATCTATTTTAACTGTTATTTTATTTTTCCCTAAGAGATTTTGCTCTGCAATGTCGCCTTTGCTAACACATTGAGTCAGTATATTCGAGAAATGCTGATGATGAATTTCAGTAAAACTTAGCTATGATTCATATAAGTAGGTACTTACCTACGTGTTGAAACTCTTTTATCAAATATGCTACTTGTAAGACTAGTAAGTTATTCAAATATGATTTCTGTAAATTAGCAGCTGTCAGACAGCTTACCTTAAAAAAATCTAGCATCGCATGGTATTTACCATTTAATACATTTTGGTGTTTACTGTAGATGTTGATTTTCGTACAGCATCTACGAGTATATAGGTAGGTATACCTACTCGTAGCGTATGAATACCATATGGTGTATTCTATCTAAACCATTGTATTGTATACACCATTTATGTATTTGTATGTACGAGTACTATATGGAGATTTATCACAATATTTTTTGTTAAATAAAGTGCCCAATAATTGGGTTAAACTGTCGAAATTTACCTACAAATGAAAGGATAATGATAAACTTAAATGATGATAATGAAGATAAAAACGATGATGATAACGATAATGTTATCGAATAGACATTTTTTTTCCAATCCACCACAGTCTTTAACATGTCTACGATAAACCCAGCAGAGTATGCTGCGTATTGAAACGATGTGCATATGAAACATAAGATAGCCCTGATGTTCATTGCAGCATAATTTTAGAATGTTTCAGACAACCCGTTATTAAACGGATGAACGTAGGTACGCATAGTATCCATTCGGGGATGTTGTAACAAGGTAATATGTGAAGCATACACGGGGAGCGTATAGCGTTGGCATAACATACGAGTCGAGTACGCATGACCCTAGAACTAAGTGAGGAAACGGTCAGTCGACGCTTGAATACGGACGTAACTAAACGTTCGTTCATTCGTTACATTTAGTATACAGTTTACGCTACAAGTAGGTATTGTGTGAATTTTATTGTGTAAATTCTAGTGATTGTATTGATATAAATACTTTGTATCACTACTTTTGAAATTTTATTTTTTGTTTGAAAGTAAAATGATATCAAGAAAAATATTTATTGCGAATTTCTCAAAATCGTAGAATAGAGTTGTTTACTAGACTTGTATCTTCTATCAGTTAAAACAAAGAACAACTTTAATTTTCCATCCTGTAAAACTTATTAATTTTTAAATAACAAATGCAAAAATTTTGCTGTGAAATTTTTCGATAAATTGCGCATAAAACGATAAACATAAGAACACGGAGTCGAAAGTAGGTAAGATAAGTTCATAATTATAACAAATTTAAATTAAATATAAATTACCGTAGATTTATAGTTTAAGAAAGAGAAAAATAAAATTTATTAGGTTTTATTTTATTTTAATTGTTAATAAATGTAATTTATATTTAAGTAAATATCTTTAAAAATAAAACACGCATATTATGCTATGCAAGTAACTGAACATGCAAGTCAAGTTTAAGACTAGAGTATGATAATTTTCTCACCAACCTTTCGCTTACTGGTTAAACAAAACCAGTTGGTAGAATCGTGACCTTGGACACTCTTACATCTATTGTTGTATTTTTGCTAAGTTTATTATAACCCTAGTGTCACATAATTAATAAATGATAACCTTTAATGAAGATGATTTAAGATACAAATGTAGCAGGAAGAAAGTAGAAGTCGCGCCTTAGCAAAAGGTCTGGGATATTTGTTTCCCGAAAATTCCAGGTTTATTTTCTAGGTTATTAACTATTTTTTAATTGATACTGGTTAATTTCGGATACATTAAGTGGAGTGGGAATTTCCTTAATTACGTAATTCTTATTCCTAGTTATATTAAACATTATAACTATTTAAATATTTTAAATTCAATACTAATTTAATTACAGTAATATTTTGCTTGTGACCGTGAGACAGAAAGACGCATGACTAAACACACGACGTAACGTGTAACTCAGGACGTGTAACGTAACCCCCAGGGACCTCTATAAGGGGTTTTCTTACATTCAGAAATTCTGAATAAAAATATATTAGTCTTCAGGGCTTACATAATTATCATCATTGATATCAAATTATCTTTAATGTACTCTGGCGTAGATGTTTAGTAGTCAATCGACCAAGGTTAAATAGTTCTAGATTACTTACTTGCTTAAAAATTTACAAATTTTAATTAGGTATGTGTGCAAATGTTAAAATAGTTATGAATACTTCCTCAATGTTTATTTTGATTATACATATTACGTCAAAAGATATAAGATGCGTAGTCGTTAAACTACTGATAACTCTTATGATGACATTTTAATAACAAACATTATTTTCAATATAAGACTAGTTTGTTCCTGACCAAAGATATTAGAAATACCCCTAGTTAATTGTAGTGTCCATCCTTGTGTTTTTTAATTTCATTTTTTATTATTTCGACCAGTAATACCAGTATCAGGAAGATTCCGGAAGATGCCGTGTAATTGCCAAGTTGATATCTTGAAGGGGCATTGGGAGCATCATAATGGATGCGAACTGAAAGCTGATCGCAGTAATTCTCTGGAACTCAACGGGCACCATCACCCACACAGGAAGGTGTTCGATAACGATGATGAATTCCTACCAGTTACTGAAGAAGACAAATCCATTTCTGTAGACCTGCACGTTAGGTTAATTATTTTTTTTATTTATATACACGGGTAGTCAAAATTTGCATAACACGTTCTGGTATTTTGATTTTAAAATACCACGACATGTGTTAAAAAAAGTCTCAAGAATCTTGTTCACCTTTCATCTTGAGACATTTACTCGTAGTGCTAGTTCAGACACGCGGGAATCCAACCGCTCGGATCTCGACCGCTTTTCTGAAAAGCGCTACGACTGTGTACGACCCCCTGTCCTTGACGTCTGTTTATTTGTTTGCACGACTCTCTGATTTAACTGTTTCGAATTGAATATTTTCTAGCCAAAATCTGGTTTCAGGGCCGAAGACGCAGGAAATGGCAAGTGTTTTACGAGTATATACCTACAGTGTCCTTTTCTATGGAATAGCGTGCTAGCTGTTTAGGAATTTAATGTTTTCTAGGCAAGAATCATAGGAATAGAATCGTGCGGATGCAACGCGAATCTATTTTGTGTGGTCAACTTGTGCTAGGTAACTGCGCAGCAAAATATCCTAGTAGAAATCTGCTTTGGGCGGCCGATGCGTGGATGCAGTCCTCCATCTCTGAATTATCGTTTAAACAGAACCTTCTAAAAAGATGTCGCATTTTATTAAAATCAGCGTAAAATCAACTTGAAAACCATTTTTACTCAATTCGTATTTTTTCGTTGCTTTATGAATATTGTTGACAAGCAATATTTTTTACTGTGGTAGCTCTATATATCTCGGAAGAAGTATAGTATTGATGCCTTACATTAAATGTCTCATTTACACGGGGAATAATAGTCGATACGGATACTGGGGAATTCGGGGAATAATAAATCATCATTTGGAAACTTCCGTAAACCCCAAATGCGGACTGTAAGGACCAATCAAAATAGTGATGTCACAAGTGAATGCATGAGCGTTTTTAACAATCTTGCGTTCGACCGGAACGCATCATACCAGTATTATGGACTCCAAACCTTTTTGGTGTAATGTAATGTTTTCAAGAACTCATTAAAATACACAAATCACTTAAAAAGTTACTTGTTTTTAACCCCCAATATTTATTATCTACTTTTTAGGGAGATTTCGAAGAAATCTACCAATTGTCGTGATCACAAATTTCGAATAAAATTTCGATATTTTTAGACGGTGACCGACTATTTGCCCAAAAAAAGTGGTTTGGGTTCATATCTCGATTAAATTCGAAGATGAATCAATCGGTTCTGTAGTTCTTTAATTATGACAGTGTAAACTTGTCAAATTTAAAAAACCCAGTCTATACATACAAACTGTATGGCGTTCGATAGGGCTCATTATACTCTGCTACAAACACTTCTAAACTCTCCCTACCGCTACCATCGGTCTTTTGATCGCTCTTTATACATCTTTATACTCTTTATACTCGCTACCATGTTAATTTGGTTTTATTGGCCCAGTTTCTTTAATTATTATAAACTATAATTATAAACGATAATAATTTTATCTACAATTTTACTACGATCAATCTCTCAAGCTATCCTAATAGCATGGTCATTAATATTTAATTGATATTAACTTAATTGACCTTCTGGAATGATTTGAGTTAATTAATCGTATTATTTTTTGAAAAACGTTTTCATGAAACCTATCTTTTAAATTAATAATAAACAGATTTTGTTGAACAGGGGCTTTGTTGAAATATTAAGTTTTTTCTCCATATTTAGGTCCCTACATCATATAGGACCACATAGAGAGTTTAGTAAGTTTGTACGAGGTTTTTATTATTTAATGTTTGAATTAACATCCATGCTTTACATTGTTTCACTATTTAAGTGTTACCGCGTGAGTGATGGACGTTAGTCAGAAGAATTGGTATAAGAACCCTACGTCGTCGAAGCATTTGATGAACAGTGATAGAGTCAGCACTCGTATAATGTGCTCTTGCCCACTTAACATTGCTCAGCTGACATCTAAATTTTATGTCAGTGGTTGTATAGATAATTAGAAGACAATAGTACATATCCATGCAAATATACATGGATAGAATGGCCGTTTTCAACTCTTTCTAAGGCACTCTCCTAATTTGTGTACGGTAGTGGTATTGTTTATTGTACGAGTACGTAATGTGCCCATTCTATCTGCATACTTGTTAAAGTTATCTGTTACAGAACAGGATTGTTTATCTTGGATGTATATGGACAAATTAGTATTGTAGGTAAATACTCACTTATTCAGTCGGTACGAAGGTGCTAATAAGTCGTTAAGGTAGTAAGTGGTATTATAGTTCATTCAACACACGAAGGCGGGTTACGCTTAGTAGAGGTTGTACTCGTAAATTACATTTTTTGCGTGAGTAAACATGACTTTTTTTTTATGGACGAAGGTGGCAGACGAGCATACAGTCCACCTGATGGTAAGTGGATACTGTAGCCCATAAACATCCGTGCTACATGCCAACATTAGTCCAAAATGACAAACGTTGGCACGCCCCCGGATGCGCTGCCTACCTTTGGATATAGGAATGGATTTGGAGAAATGGGGAATGGGATAGGGGAAATGGGGAGGGATAGGATGGGAATGGGCTCTGGCATATCTCACTCACTACCGAAACACGTACGTACATTAGGGAATAATGCAGTACATTTCAAGGTAGTTTTCTGTGAGAAAGGGGTAACGTGGCCAGTCGAGTGCGCCCAGCGGCTGTTGAATTGCAGCGTGCACTCTCCCCTCGTAAACACTACGCTCAGTTAGGTAATGGGTTGCCGACGCCACGGCACACACTAAAACAATATAGGTAGGTACATGTACAACCACAACCACTACCAAGCGTAACCCGCCTTCGTGAAATGAAATAACTATACTTTGTTATGATTCTTAAGTAAACAGGTATTCATAAATAACTTGAATATGAACTATAAATAGAAAATTGTTTATTAACCCTAGCACGCCACTAGCACGCTAACACAGAAACGAAGTTAATTATTTAGAGGCAACCTTTATTGTGTAACGGGTCCTTAGAAAAGTATTCAAGTTGGTCGATAGCAACCTTTTTTATTTTCGGATCTTTGGTAATTAAAACATTGTTATACGAATGTAGCTATACGAAATTAAAACGAAATGACCATCTAATTGTATGTGTTATCGGCCAAACCCGATTTCAAGATAAACTAGTTTTTCTTAGGCCGAAATCGTTATGGGAAGAGTGTTAGGATCAACCAGTTTAGCTCAGGATAAACTAGTTTGTCCTGATAAAAAAATCCACATTCAAGACAAACTGATATTGCGTAGGCTAAACTGGTTGAGGTCTTCATTGTAATTGTAATAGAGCAAATGCCCTAGATTTGAAAAGTCATTTAGTAGGTACTGCCTTCGGATAGGTATTTTAAGAGTATGTACAGAGTAGAGTATATATATTGATATTCCTAGTGATAAAGTTATCTATAGTTAATATTCTTATGCAGGGCCGTCTTAAGTCTATTCTGCGCCGGGGTGCGGGAGTGTATCCTAAGACAGTCAAACATCCTATTGTGTATCCTATGACAGTCAAATATCCTATTGTGTATCCTATGACAGTCAAATATCCTATTGTGTATCCTATGACAGTCAAATATCCTATTGTGTATCCTATGACAGTCAAATATCCTATTGTGTAATTATTTACTATAGCGTTATATTTTTTCATTACCTTTAAAAGGTGAGCGCCCGGGGTGCACCGCACCCCTTGCACCCCCTGGTAAAGACGGCCCTGTTCTTATGAACTTCATAAAAATACTCCATTACCTACCATTACTCCATTTTTCGGTTTGTTTTTGTATTATGATTCTTTTAACATTGATTTTCTCGTAGGTATAAATATTTGGTACCTTTAGATAATATTTGTAGAATGTTTATAAATCGGGGTGTTTTATAATCAGAATGTATATAAACTGGATTTTTTAATTCGCAGATATCCAGATGGCACGGTGCGACTTCGTAACCCCAACATCGAACTCATGGACCAGGACATACTGTACCACTTGGCGCTCGGCAGCGGCTCTCACGATCTGGTTGAAATGTTCGGTGACGTAAAAGTAAGAAATAGTACCTTCCAACATAAGTACTAATATAACGAACCTATATTTTTTGTTTTCCAGCACATAGATGTACAAGCATGACATTCTCCGTGTTAGTTTTTGTTACGTAGACCTTCTTATTCATTAATGTTATGATCTCTTTTCAGGAATAACTTTCTCTCTGATAATTCGTAGGTGTATGTATAGAGTATCGTAAATCTGGGTGTAGAATTGTGCGAATTTGATCAGACCAATGCCTGAGACTGCGTCCTCTAGCCTCCTTTTCTTCCACGTTGTCCGTAGCAAAGAGTTTTTCTGAATTATCGGCCTGAATACTTTTCGGCCGATGTGTTCAAAGTAGGTATTCGAAAACCGTACCATTTATTTAAAACCGGTTGCAACTGAAGTCCTGTGCAAATTAACTTTTCGAGAATGGAAGCATTGGTCCTTCCAACTATCCACGGCCTTTTCAGCATTTCTTTTTTGCACTATGTCCAAAATGCAAGTGTGTTACAAAATGCATATCTACTGTTTTTCAAATCATATGGGAATTAACTTGGAATATAAGAAACATAGCTGTGATAGCTCCCTCTTGATTCAGACTATAAACAGACATTTCTTAAGCCCATATTACGATTCATGAGTCATGACTCATGACCTGGATCATGCGTCAAATACGAATCAATTATTTGAATCGTATATTTGATTCATGATTCTCTTAAACCTCCAAATAATAATAATTTGGTAAATAATGTAAGAAAATTTTGAATAATTTCTAAATACTTAAAATTAGTCTTCATGTAACGTCCAGTTTATTTTTATAAAAAAAGGCGACAGACGAGCGTACAGTCCACCTGATAATAAGTGGATACTGCCGTCCATAGATAGACATCCGTGATACATGCCAACATCAGTTCAGAATGACAAACGTTGGCACGCCCCCGAATGCGCCGCCTACCTATGGAGATATAGAAGAATGGATTTGGAGGAAGAGTTGGAAAAACGGGGGTGGGATAGGATAGGAATAGGCTCTGTCATATCTCACTCACTATCGAAACACTACATATGCTCCAGATTAAGCAGTGTAAAGGCATCTAAGCTGCTAATGAGCAATAAGCATACTTTTCGGCAACTGGCAGGCTGTCTCACGAACAACCATTGTTGCCATTTGTGCTTTGTTCCATACCCAAGTTCTCAAGTTAACTGTTAAGCACAGAATAGCTTACTGAAACGATTCAAAATGAATTGTTCAGTATCATTGTGGATACATGCAAATGAACATGTACCTACAGAAGTTGACTCTGCTACTGTTACTGACGCACCTATGTTAGTAACTAGGTATATAATTTATTAGGAAACAAAATATTTTATTACGAACTTCCTATTAGTTCTATTGAATTCTCCTATTACCTATATAGTTTTGATTTATTTAATATGATACAATTAAACAGGTTGCCTATTGTCCTATATTTGTACTTCTCCTTGAATGGATTATTTATATTGTTTACTCCCGTTTAGGTTCGAATTTTTAATTTGTACACAATTTTATTTGAAATAAAAGATGCTAATTTGCGTATAGTCACCCACGCATAGCATTTTGGAGGAACCATTGTAATAATGAGACAGGGGCAACCTGAAAATCAGCGCTGTGCAGGCGAGTACTCACAGCATACGCTGAGCTTGCGACCTTTTGCGTACTGAGATAATTATTACCTCTATATACGACTGCTCTGTTTGTGTAATTTACAGTGTGGCAAATAAAGAACTTATTTATTTATTTATATAATTGTTAAAATTGCCGTTTTATTTAATTGAATTGAATAATTTATGTATTGTATAGACGGAGCTGGGCACGTTATTGTTAACCCGTTAATCGTTAATTGACGACGTTAACAATTTGCTTAACGATTTAACAATAACGTGAATGTCAAAAATTATTAACGGGCTTCTTAACTTCCGTTAAGTTCCGTTCCTTTAACATAAGTCCGTTAATTTTGTACCTACCGCAATTCGCGCGCGCCATATTATTGTCGTGGCAGCGCGTGCATGTTCAATGTTTTAATTTTTGTTTTGTCTAGCCATTTCGTCATGTGCTCGTCAGTGAGTCATATTTATTTCGCTTACTCGAGTAATGCGAGTACTTCAAAGTACTCGATTCGACTAGACTCGGCACATTTTGCGTTTGAAATTGGAGGTACGCTTATTCATAGATCCACCAAACGTATGTACCATATTTTTTTTCAGTTTGTAATAATGGGTGGCACTCCAAAACGTATGGAGCAGTTCGCATACACAATAATGGCGGAGATTGGGCACAAGCTGCCGTGCGGGACCACGTTGCAGGACATCAGCCAGTTCTCCTACCGGTACTCCATGTACAAAGTGGGACCCGTTCTCTCTATAAGTGTAAGCATATCTACTTCACATGAATATACTTGTGTTTAAATGAGCAGCAAAGCATGATAATTATACTAATCGAAGTATTTTTTAACAACTGAAACATATAATTTTAAATTATCAAGAATATCATCACTAAGTCGACATTCGCACTACATATTTCTTTATTGTTACTAGAGTACATAAACCAACCATTTTAAAATTTACTGTCATCGATTTGCTGCTGATTCAGTATTTTCAGCTGCATATTTAATTATTTCCCTTAGATATATTTAATATAATACATATATATAAAAACACACATATATATACGAGTACATGTATATATAACTATAGTAACCCTTATTGGGAGCTTTATGCCCTAATCGCCATGCGGGGTGTTCGGCTTTTCGTCGTTCGGTCATACTACTGTGAATCTGTCGCCAAAGCCTTACTGGATTATCCGGAGACGTCCATCGTTTGCAAAAATATATAACTCAATTGCTGTAAGATAGCAGGCAAGATCCCATGTACCCTGGCTATATATTGCTAAATTCGAAAATAGATTAGCCGTCCACTATCATTTATTATATGTTCATTTTATATTTATTTTATTTATTTTTCTGTAGTAATATGCGTGTATTTATGTTTTTTTATGTAGATATTTATTATTATTTTTGTTTTATTTTTTTGATGTAGTAGTACATTTCACGACAAAAGTGGGGTGACTAAGGCGTCGAGCTTGGCCAGCGGCTAAATGCTACAGCACGCAGAGAAATCATTCTTCTTCTTGAGTATACCTTTTTAGCTATTAAATACAGAAAGACGCATTCGAATAAATGTATACATTTAAAAATTATAGTCACATTCGTACACGTCTGCGGGAACCTGCTGTGAGAGAGAGAGAGAGATAACACCCAGTCAGGCATCCCCAGTCGGCTGTGGGACATAGCATCATTATCTTCTATGTATGAGAACTGTTCAATGGACCAAAGAACATCAAAAAATGTGTCCAAACATCATCGTTGTACCGTCACATTTCAAGGAGTTCCCTTACCCGCTTTCGGCTTTAGCATCAGATGCTTACGGTTATGTGTAAAACATATATCTCTTTAACTATTTACTTCAAAAATACTCATCCGAATAAGTAAAATTAATTTATAAATTATAAACCATTACACATTTTAATTTGGTACAGCACCACCCCTGGTGAGATAGAACCACATCACGCATCCAGGAATACGCTCCAAAGTACGATTAAACGTTTATAGAAAACCGCTTCAAAATCGGTCCAGCCATTTCAGAGAAAACTTGTTATAAAGGGGTACACAAACATACATACATATACATATTTTCTTACTCCAAATGCATAATAATATATCCGTTCCGTCGTGGGTAAAATTATATTATTTATCAGCATATCGAATACTGTTCTTTAAACTAATTAAGATTTTTTTATAGGAAGAGGCGGCAGACGAGCATACTGTCCACCTGGTGGTAAGTAATACTGTCGCCCAAGGACAAATTTATATAGATTTAAAAAAAAAATAGTATTAAGATTACCTGAGCGCAACTTAAAAGAAAGAAAAAGAAATATAAAATGAGACAGAAATAGCCAAAAAACGGAGCGATTCGTCCTCTCTGTGAAGGCCATCGGGCATCTGACGAGGCAATCGTCGTTCACTCGCATTTATAATGCACATTGTTTTATTTATTTTATAAAATTCAAAATTACTATTTCGAATAAAAATTGTGTTACTATGTAGCTAGAGACGTGTAAATAATTTAGTGCTGTTATTATTAAAATGATGATAAATATAGACCAGAACACAAGGAAGCTTTTGCTAAAATTACATAAAATTCCGATTGATTTTCAAAATATTTATGAATGGAAATAAAAATTGTTTTCAAGCGAATCTTTTCGTAATTTCATAGAGATAAGCTTACTAGCTATATTGTCTCGCTATGGTTTAACGTAAATGAGAAATAGTCATCGTAAACAACGACAAATTCTGAATTTTGTGTGAACGATTACTAAATTATTAATTTTACTAAATACAAATGAAACTTCTTTTTAAGCGAATGTCTAGAGGAAGGACAGTTCTTTCTATACCAACAATAGTTATTGTCACAATTGCAGTAATTTTGCCACAATTGTCCGTGAAAAACACCAAAAATGCATGAAAACCGTGAGCAGCCAATTAACATTTCGTAAGATGAGTCTCAAAACACGTTTCAACCCTTTCTTTATATTGAATTGACATATGTCGTGCTTTGTTCGTATATTTATTCCGTAAAGGGCAAAGGGAACACGCCTATTTGAAATTCCCTTGGTGGTTTTGTAAATAACAATGTACAAGGAATATATACATATGTACAAGGAATAGCACACATGTGATGTATTGATGATACGTTAGTTGTGTTGTCAGGCCTTAGCAGGTGCAATCAACAGTTATGGTTTAAAAAAATGGTATTGTAGAGATGTTGTACATAATATTATATACATAAATTTAAGATGTTTTTCTATTGATAACAATAAAAAACAATGAGCGAGTGAGAATTCAAACAATTACACGTTGACATTGAGAGCAAATAAGAGTCGGAACCCACCGTCAATTAACCATAAACTTTTGTTATAACCATGTTTTGAACATGTGTATTACGAATTAACTTATGTCGTTTTAGTATACGTAGTCACATTTTTGTGTCATGTCAATTTTGAAATTGTGCCTTCTGTAGTATGTTTATGATATTCAACGTAGTACACATAGTAGTCATTAACAGTTAATTCCTTGGGTGCCTAGAGGATCGTCAGCTGATAAGCGATAACCAGTACGGATTCCGTGACAGTCGATCAACATGCGATGTTTTAGTGTAGGTACTTTACACATCGATGAGCTAACGCCAACGAGAGTAGAGATGAGACTCTATCTGTTAGCTTAGATGTCGCAAAGGCTTTTGACCGGGTCTGGCATAAAGTACTGCTTTCTAAGTTACCATCATTCGGGTTACCCTTGGGATTATGCGAATAAATTGCCAGTTTTTCGACTGGACGGAGCATCAAAGTCCTTGTCGACGGTAAATGCTCTGACAATATGTCAATTAATGTTCGTGTCCCGCAAGGCTACGAGTTTTCTGTTTCTTCTGCATTTCAAGTGGGTAACATGCGTTGTTATGCGGCTTACCCAGTATTATGGGTAAGGTTTATTTAGGTAAGCTTAATATCTCTCGGGTCGAGGTGGAAGAGAATCGCCCAAAGCTTGCACCAAAAATCGAGAAGTCTCTTGAGCGAGTGTCGACTTGGGGTAAAGTTAATTTACCCCAATTGGGGTCGAGTTTCGGAGTCATCTGGCGAATAAGGCAAAACTGGCTAGTAAAAAGCTCTGTGTATTGAACAGAGCGAAACAGTACTTCAATCCGGTGCAACGCTTGTCGTTTTACGCTTTATGCCAGTGGGTACTGGCAGGTGCATCTAAATACCTGTTGGGCCCTTTTGACTATTTCCAATGGCGTGCTGTTTGAATTATCGACGACCCCACTCTCACAGGGGGCATCCAAAGAGATATTGCGTTTCTCTGCATTTTCTATGTAGAATCCCCATACATATGGGGAATTTTCTGAAGATGTGACAGTTTGATATCAACTTCGAATTTTGCGTCATGCGGTTCCTCCGCAATTCCTTGATAATGAGTCACTGCATACAGTGCGGTCATCAAGACAGTTTATACCGTGAATACGACAGTCGAAAGTTGTGGCATTAAGCTAAGCTAAGCTTATTCCGCTATGCTACGAAATGGGGCTTTTCAAGAGAGCTGTGTGGTCCACCATTTTGAACCTGAAACGAAGAAACAAAGTATCTCTCGGAAACGGTCATCCTCTCTACCCATGAAAAAAATTCGAGTTGGTCCGACCGCAGGCAAAGTTATAGCTTCTGTGTTCTGGGATTTTGAAGCAATCCTTTTATTGACTATATGCCGAAAGGAAAATCAATAACAGGTACCTATTATGCAGAGTTGATCCCAAAAGTGCGTGAAGCGATTAAACAAAAACGTCGAGGAAAATTGTCATTTGGCGTGTTGTTTCACTACGATAATACTCCAGCTCATTGATTCGACGTTGCACTCACGGCAATCCGCAAAGCTGGCTCCAAAATTCTTAATTACCCACCATATTCACCGGACTTCGCACCTAGTGATTTTCACTTATTTCCAAAATTGAAACAGCATTTCCGTGGAACAAAATTTGTTTGGTTCCGTAGAGGAGTTTTTTGAGACTCAAGAATATGATTTTTTTTCGGAAGGAATAAGGAAACTAGAAAAACGTTATCGTAGACGGGATTGCGTAGAGAAATAAAATGTTCTTATTTGAATTTCTTTGTTATTTAATGACGATTTTAAGAACTATTTGATTCACCCTCGTATGTTTAAGAATTCTTGACGATTATTAGTTAATTGTCTATTGAGTTATTTTGCGTGTTCATTAATTGAGACACTTAAAAATATCCTCCAAATAATTTACATGAATTACTTTAGACACAATTACAAATAACGGTTGAACAGTAGACGACTGAAGGGAGTACCTACGGTTCCGATTGGCTTCTATTGCTCACTCAACAAAACGCTGTGTCTAGCATTCGACACCATCTTGACACTGTGTCCCTTACATGTTATTTTTTTGTCTATTGTGTACTAGTAAGAGTGTAGGTTTATAGCATTCATACAGCAGTAGCACGAGCGTGGCTGCATGATGCCAACATCAATAATTCGCAGTGAATTTTATTTAATAGCACTTTGTCAGTTTACGTCTATTAGCAGGTCGGTCGTTTTCAATTGAGATAAATTAATGGTGTACTTCCATTCAGAGCCCACATCGCATTACCGTACGGAACTGAATCGAACTGGTTTCTATTTAATAAATTATTTCATTAGAAGTATAAGTAAATTCAAATTATTTATTTGCCAGAACACAGTAGAAACAAGATGTTAAAGTAAATAACATTGCCCAACATGTTCTGCCTTAATATGCATGTGAAAGTTTTCCGTCAAACTCAAACAAAATTATTTCGTCGAACTTATGGATTATAGGAATGTCAGATATTAATTATAATTACAAATATGTCATATGTCAAGATAATTACAAATTAAAATGTCATGAATTTATATTATGATTAAATATGTCATTGATTGTATAAAATTGATTCTTAAATAACCAATCTTTAAATTTTCTTGAAATGGTTCTTCTGGGAGGTCTTTTATTTCCTTCGGTAGCGCGTTATATACCTTTATTCACATGGCATAGCTATTTTTGTGGAAAAATATAGTTTTGTAAACTTTTTCTAGGACTAATCTGTCTGTCTCAGGTTTCTGTGGTTATATCTTTAGTCCTTTAGAATATACTTATATGCATTCTTACAAATGAAGCTACCTCAAAAATATAGGTACCTGCATGCAGGGAAGTGTTAGTATTTTTTTTTTGAATAATGGTTTGCATGAATTTAATGGTGATACTCCAGAAATTGCACGAACACATTTCTTCTGCCAAATAAAAGCTTTGATGAAGTCGGTTGTACCTCCTCAAACCAGCAAACTATATCTCAATACCGAAGCGACAAATCCATGATAGGCTAGCAATATTGTGTGTAATGTGGAAGTTTTCCGTAGTCTAGTACATAAATAATTTTAATTTATTGCATACTTGATCAACTTGGCACTTCCAGTTGCAGAACTCCTCTAAAATTATACCCAAAAATCGCGTAGACTCAGTTTTTTTATTTGCTTGTCTTTAAGCGAGCGGGTAGAATACGTTTAATTCCACACATTTTGTATTTTTATTTTAAAATTGTATATAAGTACTTAGTCTGCCATAAATACCGTTACTTACAATAAAGAAAAATAAATAAATTTCATATAAATTTGGAATCTGTCATTCTCGCTTGAAAAATAAATGTTTTTCTCATTTTGGTGCCAATCATTATTAAATATTGTACTAATATTAAAATTGAGTGGGGTAATAACAAAAACCGTATTTCTGTAATTGCATTAAACGAAGTAGGTATGGAGCCAAATGCAATTTTTAAAACTCCATTCGCTTGGTATTAACCGAATGTTTGTGTACCGGGCTATTAGTAGGTACTCGTGCATTGAAACGTCCTCTGTTTATGACAGAAAAAGGTCTGGCCGGCCACGCACTATTCGTACTAAACAGACGATTAAAGCTGTGAAGGAGAGAATCCGAAGAAATCCCGCCCGGAAGTAAAAGATTTTATCCAGACAGATGAATGTAGCACCTAGAACTATGTCACGTATTTTAAAGATGATTCAGGACTCGCTGCTTACGAAAGATATAGAGTCATTTCTTATTGATAATTTAAAAAAAAATAGAGTTGACAAATCAAAACAATTTCTTCGGCGGTACGCAAAGGAAGCTTACAGACAAATCTTATTTACGGACGAGGAAATGTTCATCATTGAGAAACATTTTAACGAGCAGAATGATCGTGAGCAGAATGATCATAACTCTAGAGAAGTTGCTCAATTGATCAATAGGGTGCAACGTGGCTATTATCCGGCTTCAGTGTTGTTTTAGTGGGGTGTTAGCTATCAAGAGGTGACTGAAACATATTTTTGTGAAAAAGGTGTATTTTGTGAAAACGTCGGCTCAAGTGTATTAAGATACTATTCCTGAGAAAGTCGTAAAGCTTCTTAACAACACCTATTTGATAACTAAGAATGCTAAGAATGGACTTCGCTTGCACCACCCTCATGCATTTTTGTGTAACCAAAGGTTGACTGGCAAAGAATACCATTAGGCAAGAAGTTCGCCGCCTGTACAGTTTATGTGAGGTAGCTATATAGTGTTTAAATAGATACAAAAATATATATCACGTTTTCAAGATATACTCGTATCTTGCATAAAGCGTCAGCTGTTCGCCCAAAGTGAGGAGCACTATCAACGAAGTTGCGAAGTTGACAGACTATAAGATTATAAGTGTGGTGTTACAGTTATTCCCGATTCAATTGGTGACTTGAGTATTTCGTTAATTGATACGTTTTATACGTGTTGCGTGGTCAGATAGACAGACAGACGGACGGACAGACACATAGACAATGCAATAAAATTTAATATTTTGGGTTCTGTATCATTGAAATTTTACAATATAACTTCTTTATTTCAATAAATATTATATGTACAGATATGGCTTTGTCACCATTTTATTATATACGAATATGTAGATCTCGTTTTAGATTTTTATATATTAATTATTAAGATTCAGCAAGTTACCTTCCTACGTAGATACCTTTTTCATTTTCATTACAAAACAGTGTGATTGATCGCGCTTCCCTTAGAAGTAGTATGATAAATTTGACGAACTTCGCGAAGAACAACATTACCTCAAAATGATTGATTAGATGTAATATTAATATTGTATCGGCAAAGGTAATTATTAGCCACACACTTCGCTGTTTGCCCAGAATATCAAAGCAACACACGCAGGTGTTGATAAAGAAGGTGAATATTTATGTGACTTTACTTATATTTGGACTTCACACGACCTTGGCTCTGATCGAGTGAACTCAAAACACGTGCCAGTGAAACCTAAAAAGAAAAGATTAGCCAATGGTATTGTTTAAACATTGTCAAATGGTACATATTATTATTTTTCTATTTAACTCCATATCATTTTGACAAGGTAGAAGCGACTACAATATTTAGGGAAGTTTATCTATTTTGTCTTTGCGTACAAACGGACCAGCATTTGGAAATTTACATTTATATTCTTTGAATGATATTCTAGATCAGAAATTCTTATCTAACAATATAGGCAAATGCTTAACAGTAATTAACTATATACATATATCCACTTATCTATTAGCAGTAGGTATTCAGTTTTGTACTTTATTCACGTTAAGAATGTTGTAACTCATCGGCAAGACTACTTACTGTATTGGCGTTATCTTTTTTGACCAATACCTAGCGTTTCTTAGAATTCTTAGGTTTGTTTCACACACAGAACAATCTATTCACTATTCTGTGGTTTCACAGTAACATGCACATCTCACTTCTCAATCTCACACAATATTTCGTGTGTATTGTTCCGTAAAGTACCACGTGCTTTATATCGATTTTATAATTAACACTTTGGTTCTTCTTAAAAACAAAGTGGATCAAAAAAAATATTCTGTTTTGCTTCCCAGTGGGAAGGTGATAACGAGAATAGACGACTAATACTTACACACTGGAAGAAGGAAATACAAAAAATGGTTTCCAGATTGATAACTATGTGTTATTTATAATTTCTTTACGCAATATTTAACATTTTTGTGTTGTGTATAAACAAAAACATGTTTAGTAATAATAATTAAATTCAGATTTCTCTCTTGTTTTAAGTATTATTTCTTTGGCAACAATATATGGATCAGCACAATTAGGTGATGATCGATATTAGAGTACAGTACAACTCTACTGTAATAGTTATTTTGTATTACAGCACGGAATGGGCATCCCGTCGGTGGGCATCCTGCTTCACGAAGTCATAAAGCTAATGTACCACGCCAAAGTGAGGGACCCGGTGTTCTTCCGGATCGGGACCTGCGGCGGGATCGGGTATGAAGGCGGCACCGTCATTATATCAGAAGAAGCTGTTGATGGCACGTTGAAGAGCGCACTCGAGTTGGTATGTTTTAATGATATCAAAGTCGTTAAGGATCACAATCTACGTGGCAGAAATGCGTAGACTTTACGAACTTATTTATGAAATAAGGTTTATTTTATGCGCCAACGCATGCGCATAAAATGGCGGCTCTTCGTAATATTAAGTGAAATGGAGAAGTTCATTAGGTGTATAACTAGCAGATTTTTCGCTAGTTCTGGAATGATATAGTTCTTCTGAATAGTTCTTCGCTAGTTCTGATATAGTATTTTAGCGTATATTTAAATGACAACATATGCTGAAATATTAGGTATGGTGAAAAATGTTTTGAATATCCGTTGGAATATGATAAGACACATAGAAATCTAAATAATAAGAGAATAGAAATGGTATCTATTACGGGGAACGCATGTCGCCGACTCCCTCCTACTACTACATACACAGACGATAGGTACATATGTTCCTAGCATGCTGTGCAAGCTAAATTAAATCCTAACTGTTGCACGTTGACGTAACAAATACGGTATCTAAATATTAAAAGAATAGAAGAAGTAAACTCGGGTGAGGTTGTCGCCACACTGCACACTGCACACTGGTGACGTGTAGGCCACAAGTGCGCGGTTGTGATTCAGTTGTTCTTGAAACGTATAGCGGTACCTAAACATGGTGTTTTGCAGCATTTCTAATTGTGGAAACTCATCCACAACTTGTAATTATACCAATAAAGTGATAACATTTCATCGGTAAGTATTTTCTTATAGTAATAATACTAATACTGTTATAATAATAGTAATAATACTGTTTTTTTTATAAAATTGGATTGAAGAATTGGATTAAAATTGGATACGAGGTAAGGACTGTTATTATTTCAGAAGTTGGTACATTATGGTATGTTGAAGAGCGTATTCTAATTAGAAGTATTTTATCATCCTACAATTAATATCCATCTGTATATTTGAAGCAACAGTAGCTTTTACGGTAACCCTTCATATCGCAGTTAGCAAAGCAACAGGTTGTATCGTACATTGAGCGGAAGTCGCGGAAACAACCCGGCGTAAAAAGGTCATATCCGGCAGCTAAAATGAAAAATTACTAACGTGTATGATGGATTGGTTGGGCGAGTTTTCTGGTGATTTATGAGAACACAGTGCCTTACTGTGAATACACAATAATATGTGGTTTGCGTTATTTTACACTAAGAATTATTGAAGATTTTTTGGTGAGAACTCGAGAAGTGAAGTTCTTGTTTCATTATTATAAAAATTCTGTGCTATGGGTTTTGTGGTTTAATAGTGATAATTTATTTAATAATGGATTTTTGGACACTATAATCCTTAAAAATCCATTTAATGCAGGATTAAAGTGCATAGAAATCCATCAATTTATCTTTGCAATGGATTTTAGTGAACACAGGGAATCGATTCCACACTCGATACTCGACGACCTAAAAAGCTGAAGCTTTTGCATCATTTCGGTTATACGTTGTATAGAAAATGAGAAAAGAAACAAATATTTGATACATGTTTTAATGTTGCAATATTCATAGACGGTGCTTGGCAACACTATCCAGCGACCTGCCAAGTTGGATCGGCGGCTAGCGCGAGAACTAAAGAGCTTGGCGGATCCCGAAGACCCCTACGACACGGTTGCTGGCAGAACCATGTGTACTTATGACTTCTATGAAGGTTAGCTGAAAGTTTTATATTTTTACTATGGTAATGTATACTTTAAATATAAGAGCTATATAGTTATATAAATCTATATTTTTTTATGTGTAGTGTTACTAATACTGTAATATGTGAGATATCGCATAATGATAATTACTACAAAATTGAAGCCATGTTTGACAAATCTGATTGTTGAACGTTTGCGCCTTTGTTTGTCAAACACATACTTTGGATATATAATATTTGATAAATTAAATTATTTGAACATTTACAGGGAGCTTAGGCTATCCGAAGTAATCATTACCGTTACCGGGCCTTTTTATCGTCCACTGCTGGATATGGCCCGCCTCATGCATATTGTATCGTGCGTGAGGAATGTATGGTCTTAAAACGTCACGCTGACCAAGCGGGTTGGCGAGTCTACTGTTTTAGACGTGTGTCGTTCTGCAGTGCAAGCACTGGTAGCGGCTTTGTTATCTCTTAATCGCTTTTTACTACACCCTCGGGAAGAGATGGAGTGTTGCTAAAGTCAGCTGACACCACATGGTCACACTTAGCCTATTCACTATTTATAAAATTGTTTTTCAGGACAAGGTCGGCTGGACGGTGCGTTCTGTGAGTTCACCGAAACAGACAAGATGGAGTACTTGGAGAAGATCCACAAGGCAGGTGTCGTCAACATCGAGATGGAGTCGCTCGCGTTCGCGGCGCTCACACACCACGCTGGAATAAAGGCCGCCGTCATCTGCGTCACATTGCTAGACAGGCTTAAAGGAGATCAGGTGAGGGTTCTTTGTCTTTCGCTACCGTAACCAGCCCTTTTGTCTGTGGGTCACTGTCTATAGATAATTACCTTATGCGATAGTAATAGAGGATATCGGACGGTTCATAGATATTTTCTCATAACACATGAATGGGTAATAGAAAGGTTAAGTGAAACTCGGCATCCTTGTAGCAACGTTGACTGAACATTCGTAGTCTTTAAGTCTGCAAATGGCGTAAGTTGCAGTAAGGTTTTGAAACGAAATACTCCGGCAGGCCTCACCACGTGGCATCAAGCTAGCAACCAGCCCTTTCAGTATCCACGGGCTTCCTCATGCACATTATCACGAGTGATGTATGTCCTTAAAATGGCACACCTGCCAAGCGAGTTGGCTCAAACTCAAATTACCGTTTAGTGGAAGACATTTTGAGTCCATTTATGTCATTAAACAAAAATCGCTTAAGGAGCTGAAGGTCATACCGGAAAGCGTCTACAAAAAGTGTTTCGACGACTGGAATATTCGTTGACATATATGTATCGCATCAAATGGAGCCAGCCTATTTTGAAGTTGACAAAATAAATTTGGATGATTAATCCAATTTGACAGAGCAGTACTATCGTATTTTAATTACCATTTTAATAGGTATTTAAAATAAAAATATTTAACAGTACCCACTTACTTGTACCTACCTATAAGTTCAAACTGACAGACACACCGGAAAATAATGTAAAATATTGGAAATCATTACCAATGGCCAAAAACGTGCCAGGTACTGAAGTTCAGGAGGCTTAATGACGCGTCGGGTGCCTCATTTACCTCATTTACTGAATAAACGTGGCTTCTCTGATTGGTCATTGAATTAGAGCGCGGCCATCGGTTAAACGGGAGATTGTAATAAAATTTAATTAATCTTTTCATATTTCAGGTGCTAGCTCCTAAAGAGGTGCTGGACGAGTGGCAGCAACGACCGACGAAGCTTGTGTGCCGCCATATCAAGAGGTAAGGTTTTTAATCTGTTTATGTATGAATATAGTTTACACCTAGACGTGATATTCCGACTTTACGCCTGATTTTACTGATTGATCAGTTTTTTATTCCAAATAGATACGGGATTCATGTTTGTTTATAAACGTGCAACTGGGAGCGCGCTAATGTGTGTCATTCCTGACTAATGCTGGAAATTATCGCGGGTGTCCACGGTATTTCGCCGGGGGATGTTTAACCTTAATACAATTTTAGGTAAATAATTATAAAAGGCAAGAGTGAAGAAAGCGACAATCCATACTCAGTCCTATACGGTTAATTTAATTAGACTATGGAATAAATTGCTCCAACATATTATGTGCTCAGTCACTTGCTACTTTTAAAAAACTCGTCAAAAGACATTTTCTCTCTTTAATGTACTTAATTATGTTTATGTGGTATAAAACCTTCTACTTTGTTCATTTCATACGTATATATGTTTGTATATTTTATTATCATATAGGTATATATTTTATATTTCATTATTATATTGTATTATGATTTTATTAGTATTATTTTGTATTACTTTATTACATATTCCTGTAAGTCATAACGATAGGGCCGCCTGTTCCTTCTGTATATGTTATGTTTAATTAATGTCAATAATTAGATAAAGAAGAAACGCAATAAAAAATGAATTTATTCATTCATTCCAGATATCTTCAGATGAAGGGTCGGCTGTCACTCGAGGGTCACGGGTCAGTTGCCGTTAAGAGTCCGCGCCGGTTCAAACTCGTACAGCAGGAGTCTGAAAACTACGATTAATAATACTCTACTAAATACAGCCTTTCTAATAACCTTTACATAAAGGTTGACTGGAATATTGCCATATTGGAATGTTGGCATATGCCTCGTTATAGCACAGAACGCATCAGTTGGCTTAAGCAAGACACTTTGAAAATTAGGCGTATTGTCGATGTGTTTCCGTCAACGCGTATTAAATTAGCATCGTTCAATCAAAATAAAGAGATGTGCCATTGCGGCCCTAAATGTGAGGCATTTGCAAGGCAGTCAAATTTACCTCCTGTCAATTCAGTCTGCCATTTAGCGGAAAAAACAACCGAGAATGTATTAGGTATTGATAGTTTTCTTTTTTGATGTAACGGCGTTGTTTGCCAATGTAAAAAAAAAATATAACAAAGACATAAATAATTGAAAAACGAACTTTTTATTTATAAACCGAAATAATAAATATTCCGAATAATACCGAATGATGTAAAATTGCGCGGTAAATGTGTCGTGTGATTGATTTAAGTAAATAAATAGAGCAAAGACTTGTAAACGTCATTAATACTACTCCTTTATGTTTATTATATTACTGGCATCAGTCAGTTTTATTCCCTGTGACATATCTTGTGAGTACGTCTATGTATTTTGGTTGATCGATGTAAATTATGGAATAAATGCGCGTTCAACGTCAATATGCGCGCTTTAACGAATTTCATACATTTTAGATGCGATTAATGCGCCCGCATTCGAATGTACCTATTAGAGACGCTCCAATAATACGCCAAATTTGAAAACGCCTTTAGGTGGATATGTTTTTGTTGTTGGCAAACAATTCACATGCAGTTTCTGAAAGGTATTGTGCCGAAATTGAGTATGTCACTGCCATGTTTTATGGAAATATTATGTAAAAATAAATTAATTTTGTTAGTGATCACTCTGATCACACGTAAAATATTAGCCAAACGAGCGTTTGTACAAAGACAAAGTTTTCACTTCCGTAAACGTGTTACAACTCTCATATCAATCGCTTAACTGAAACTTTAGAATTGTTATATATACAACATTGTATTTTCTGTTGGCGCCACCTACTCACCTATTAAATAAGTAGATAATTAAGCGTCAAAGAGGTTTATATTTGTTCGAATGTCAATACTACAGATGTTTTGACCATATTTTCAACAATATTGTTCATTTTTCTTACATAGTTGACATTTTTGACATTACTCAATATGTCAAAAAGGAATGATGTACACTTAAGGTTCGCGCACATTATAGCCGCGTCACACTAGAAAACTGCGTCAACGCACATTACAGACGCGACGGGTCGCAGCTCAACGCAGTAATTTAAGTCAGTTAGCTGTTGACATTGCGTCCATACCCTTGTAATATATAGTTCAGATGAAGATCTATATTTCATTTCAATTTACCTATCTTAGACGGGAATGAAAAGAATGATGAATTAAGAATAATTAAGAAGAACACATGGAAAATATTCTGAACTGCTTTAAATTTTGCGCTCAGCTTTGCAATAAACAAGCAACATCATTCCGTAAACCTGTTAGCCCAGAAGAACGCTTAGCAGTTTCAATTCTTCACGTCGCACAACAAATAACTCTCGGATATCGTCCATTTATTTGCGCCCGTCCATCGCACACTGAGGCGGCCCGCGTCGCAACGCTGACAATCGCATACGGCTGACAACAACACCTACTACTGGCAAGGGATCGGCGGCGCGCTGTGTGATGGTTTATACAAAATGTATCAAAATGGTTCAGGAGGATTTTTACAATGTTATGCTCTGCAGTGCGGCCCGCTGTAAATTGCGCGAGCCTTTAGCAGCGTCTTTGATCTTATATCTAAGTATTTTTTTGATAAAGCACCATTTTTGTTAAGACTTTAATATTCTGAGCAGTGAGACAAATGAGAGGATTTATCACTTATGTCGCAAGCCGCACGCTCGCGCCTATCACAGGCCTCTATATTTAATGCTTTAACTAGACATTTACCTGTCACGCGAATCTAAGATGAAGTAGTAATTTTTTTGTAATTACAAATATGTACTGTAGATTTTGTTACAATTAGTACACAATAACACCTAGGTGTAGCTTAACTATGTGTTTAATATATGTACTAAGTAGCGTTGTATTACTTTATAATATACATTTATATTTATGTTCAATCAATGTTTTTATGAAGAATTCAGAACATTAACTTTTGGTGTACGCTTACATTTGTATGCTCGTGAGATACACACTAATATTGATAAAATTATGACTATTTATATCTTTCTAACATATATATTATCCTGACATATCGTTGTAACCAAATTATTTATCTATTCACTTATATTAAAGTAGTGTGTTTTTAGACTTTTTAAAGGATTAACTTTTTGCTATCTACAAAATGTTGCAAGTCGATTGTAAGATGAACGATTATATAATAATTATAATATATCAATTAGGCGTTATTGTATTTTAACGAACTATTTAATGTATATCACATTATTGTTAAAGAATTTGAACAATGTAGCCTAATTGTGTAAGGACAATGTGTTAGGTTTACCAAACTGTGTTTAATAAAGGTTGTATTCCACTGTAATCACCTGGGCGACCAAAGGCGATACATTTTGATCACCTACGAAGAAAATCAGCCTTATCATTCATTAATCAGTGATTAAAGAACGCTCGATTTTATCCATTTTTTTGTATTCCTGAATTACCCACTGATGTAGTAAATATAATGAACGGGTTTGGAATATTGTTATAAATTATTAAAAGCACTTAGTTGAAGGAATATTATAAATTATGGTTTTAAATATCAAAGAAAACTTACATGTAAAATCTTAATAAAGATCATATTGAATAATCATAAAAACAAATCATAGGAGCCTTAATTGTCGTAATAAGATAAATTATAATTACTAAAGTTCACCTGGATGCACAATATTGCAAAAGTGTTCCATTATGCGGAGTACATTTGCTGACTCGGGGATTTAGGGATCACCTGATTCAGGGATACCAAAAAATATATTGATATTATAAAAAATATTAAGTGAACTGGGTGATTTTCTTTGTAGGTGATCATAAGACACTAATGGGTTGCCTTTAGTCACCCGTGTGATATCACTCGGCTGGTTATAGTGGACATAGCCGTATAATTATCGTGTTGTTGCAATATTGTATTTGCAAAATTTGTGATAAGTTTCAAAGATAGATAAAATAAGTTGTTTCAAACAGATTAAACGTGCTTCCACGAGTGATTAAATTGTTGTTAGGTAAATTCGCACCGATGTTGCCCTAAATGTTTATAAATACAAGTATAGTTGTTTCCGACAATGTTCAACATTATGCAACAATTAAAAATATGTTTGATAATTGTGCAGTACTACTAATTGAATAGTGCCCGTCGGCCGTCTTCATATTCCCAATAAACACAAAGATATGATAAGTAAGAAAAGAAACAAAAATCTCAACACCGTCAGAGTTCATTAGTTTACGTCGTAACCACTATGTGATATATTCAGCATTCGATCACGGACGGAAATACGAAGTTGGCCGACCGGCTTATTTAATTAATGGTGCCGTAACAGTTGTGACAAAATAAATTAGAATGAAATAAATTATTTATAGATAAGCAGTATCTAAATTCACTTCAAAATTGGGGGGGGGGGGGGGGGTTTAAAAATTAACCTGTTTTTTAATTTGTTTAATAAAAATGAAATGTACTTACACAACAATTTTCCTATGAACTTTCCTACGTATCAAGTAACTTGTAAAAGTAGGTACCTACTTATAATCTTTTCAGCTTTCAGCCTATATCAATCATCCACTGAATTTGAATCTCTATCAAGCTGGGCCAATATATATACCTACATGTCATAAAGTAATCCAAACGCCATGTAACATTTTTTTGTATAAGGCGTTTATACTTACGTCTAATAGTAATTTTTACACCGTTAATAAACAAAACTGAACTACATTGAATATATTACATTACTCAATCATTAACCATAAAAAAATCTAGAGTATGTGATCCACCAATCCGCATTGGATTCGCGTGGTGGATTACGGTCCGGAACCCGCCAGTAATTCACTAGGGGAGGCCTGTGCCCTGCAGTGGACCGTGACAAGTACTATATCAATCTTTTCAATTCTTCACGTCGCACAACAAATAACTCTCAGATATCGTCCATTTATTTGTGCCCGTCAATCGCACGCGTCGCAATATCATCAGCCTATATCAATCCACTGCTGGATTTGGACCTCCCAAGCTGGACCACAATTTACACATCTCATAAGTGTAGTTCAAACGCCATGTATATTTTTTATTTATGACGATTATAATGACGTCTAATAATTATTATTACTGTGTTAATAAACAAAATCGAACTGTACTGAATATTGTTTCAACATCAGCCTGTGTCAATCCACTGCTGGATTTGAATCTCTCTTAAGCTGGGCCACTAATTACACACGTCATAAGGTAAGTACTTATACATTTTCTATAAGGAGCTTATATATATTTACCTCCAAGGTAATAATACTTATTACTCCGATAATAAGCAAATTTGAATCATAATATTTTGAGCCATTAAATTGTAATATTTGCATTGCATTTTGGAATAAATTCGTGCACGGCAGGAATAAATTGATAACTCGAGATGTATACAATTTTAAGTAAGAAGTTCTAGTACGTGGTATCACTGGATTTACAATATAAAAAATAAATCTATCAATACCCGATGGCTTCAGAGAATTTGATTTCATCATTAAAGTGATATAGAAATATATTCAAAACGACAACACAAACATTATACTTTAAAACTGCCGAAAAAACAGTTGGTTTTGACATCAATTTATTCACGCCATGCACGAATATCATTTTATTGTTGATTTGTCTAACTACGTAAACGAGTCCAAACAAGTTTACTCATGATAATAGATAAATTCCACAGTATAAATTCCATTTTCAACGAAAAATGCCTTTAATTTGCCTAAACAAACGACTGATGTTCAGACATTAACAAATTGCAAAACTATACATGTATAAAGGCTCACAATTATAATTAAATCAATTGTTCATATAAATTGAAATATATTATATATTGTATATTCGGTGTTAATGTTGAATATTATTCGAGTGCTGTCAAGTTGAACAAACATGTTGTTGTATAGATGTAAGCGTGCTATGACCACCTAAATGTAAATAAGAAAATGTACTAAAATGTTTCATTAAATATTATGTAAGTACGATGTTCGATTTATTACCAAGAAAGTATTAATTTCAAAAAATACCTTTTGTTTATTGTGTTAATTTTCTCTTGCATACAAGACTTCAGTTTATAATATTTTTTACTCTTTTTAGTATTGATTGTTTCAATTAATAACACAATAGAAACTGAATTCTCACAGAGTGAATAGTTTTTATTATTATTATAAAGTAGACTTATATATTTTTGTAACCAGTTTGCAAGCTCAATGCCGATTAAAAGTTATGGTTATGATTGCAGAAATGAAGTATTATTTCACCCATTATGACCATTGATATAAATAACTGAATAAACATTGCCTTAGAAAAAAGCGTATCACTTCTAACGTCTAAAGACACATGATTGCACTTTCGGGTTTTACTTTATATAACAATAAGGTTCATTCATCATAATAGGAACATGCTAGACACATGTCTCTTTGACCCTGAAACACGAAAAGCAATGAATATAAGAAATGAAGACTAACAACATTACCTATATGTATTTAGTTCATTTTTAAACACATTTTAGAACCGCATGCCTATTTTTTATATCAATGACATAAACGCATTGATATAAAAATCATTAAATTCATTATATCATTAAGGTGATCATTAAATTCAGAGTACCTTTTAAATTACAATAATTATTGTGTTAGTTTGTAAAGAAAATATAGTGAAAATTCATCAACATTTATTTGTTTGTGCCTACATTATGGTTACTACACTATCACGTGCTATTATTTAGTTAATAGATGACAGGGACCATGGGAAAAATATTACAAAAGTACTTACACTTAACAGCGACACATGGCACCAAACATTTTCTAAATTAATTCTTTTATTACTTTTATAAAGAAACCTTCCTTTTCTGATTTTCACTTTGTTTTTGACTTTGTTCCTGTGTATAAATATAACTTGCAAGAAAATAATTGGATTCTATAAATAGTTACGGAAGAAAAACTGAAATCGCCATGAACACAGAATGGATCATCAGTCAGTCTTAATAAATAAATAATAGTTTGTTTAAAATGTTAAATACTACTTTTTAATCCTACATAATTTAAGATTAATTATAAATGAGCAGTAAGTTTGACAAGTTGACTCGGACATCAATTAATGTCATACATGATTTATTTAAGCTGTAGGAACTTCATTAGCGCGTCGTAGATGAGGCGGGGACTAGCTTCACCGTGGGCCGTGTACCGGACACCCCTCAACGCTCCGTCTTCGTTTCTCACTACGCCGTATTCTCCTACAATAAATCCATCAGGAGTTCTTTCTTCGACTCTGTATTTTCGGTACTGTCGCCCTTCCACTACGTAACCTACTTTACATTTATCTTGTTTGCAGTTTTCATTACTCGACTCCTGAACGCCATTACTTTTTCCATCAGTTATAACGCTGACTTTTTCATCCACTTCGTAATTTTTTTCTGCCTGATGGTCCACATTCTGTCTCGTGTCAGCTGTGATACTAGGATCTGTTTTGATTATACTTATTGGCGTTGTATTGATAGTGCTGCTCTTAGGTGTGTGTGACTGTTCATTCCATGAGTTTCCATTTAATGGCATGTTTGGAGTTAAATGCAGGGAAGCTGGTTCGCTGTAAAACTTTGCAGGTTCACTGTATATTTTTGCGGGTTCGCTATAAATTTTCGCGGGTTCGCCATATATTTTAGCAGGTTCGCTATAAATCTTCGCCGGTTCGCTATAAAATTTCGCAGGTTCGCTGTATACTTGAGCCGGTTGGCTGTATACTTTCGCAGGTTCATTGTAATATTGTTGCACTTGGCTAAACGATTGGCTCGGGTTCGAGTATGTGTTACTAGGCTCATTATAATTAGTAGCAACATTGGGCGTGTCATGTACTATATTAAAACTCACAGTCGTCAAACTCGGAATGTTCCCCCTTTCGCTGAGCGGTTTTTGCGTTAGACCTTGAATATAATTTTTTGGCGTCGGTGATAGTGCTACCGACCTGCCCAGTGGTATATTGTCTATGTTCGAATCTATTTTATCGTCCTTGTCTGGAATTTTTGTGATTGATTTTATAGACGGCTCTGCTACGGAGTCGTCGGTTTCGTTAGATTGTTGACTTTGAATAGCTAACTGAAATGGATGGATTTGTTCGATATTATGAAGTTCTTTTGCTCCCTTCTTTGCATTGAGTTGCTTGATAAACTCTATATTAGCACCTGCAAGATCTGGCGCTGAATGATTTATTAATTTTTCACTATCTGTGTCGCTTAAAGTTGTTCCGGTATTCGCAATTTGTGTAGTTGGCGTTTCCGTGTCAGAAAGACTTGTGGAACTTTTGATAATATACGGAGTTTTATTTGTGTTTCCTTTGCTTCGACCTATAGCCACAGAAGATGTTATTCTAACAGATATCACCTGTGGATCTTCCGATTGTGAATTGTCTTCAGGCTTTGGTACATTCTTAGCATTATACTCATATTCTTGATTGATAGGTTCAAAGCTCCCATTATGTTGACTGTCCAATGACCGCGATGTCACCAACACGTAGGGTAAGATCTGTAATGATAAAAAGTAAGTATTAGAAAAATAGTACCTACATACCTACTTATTACATTTAGTTATTGTTTGTTTATACTCGTAAGATGCGTATTTGCATATAAGTACAACGGGAGCGGTGGCCACTTTTATGTCAAGGAACTGTTTTTATCTTTTAAAGTAGTTATATCATTATGGAGAGCGATGAAAAGTATTTTACATATAGAATTATTTATAATTAATGTCTTTTCTGAATCATGCATGTACCTACTTTAATTCTTTATTAAATATGTAGGTAATTACATTGCATTTACGCGAGACAAGAGTTAAGCTATTTTTAAAGGTCTGTAGTTCACCTTAATTCTTTCACATTTGTATATACATATACAGACGGTGAATTATCTATATTTAGAAAAAAAGATGTATTTCCTGAAATGCTTTGAGAAACGCAGTATGAGACGCGCCGCACCCGCGCAGACAGACGATTCGAAGAAGGTGGTGGTTGTATGTAAGAACCGGAGATCGTGTGTGTTGATATGCCTTTTAAAAGACCTTATATCCCCTCCAAAGGCTCCTCCAATGGTATATATGGTAACAAACCGAAGACCTCGGAGTACCTACCTACTGATTTGATTGAATGGTCGTAATAACAAACAAATTTTGGCATGGAAACACAAGTACCTACCTAAGTAAATATTAATGTTTATATTGAATATATATATTTATGCTATTGATATTTGAATATGGACCAAAATATGTGTAAATGAACTAATTCTTTAGGTACTTAAATATTTCGATGACACGTACCGGATGCATGAGCGCACGGACATTTACGATAATTGACAGTGTAAAAATGTTAATACGCCAACGCCTATATGACCTGCAAAATATGTGAAACTGGTTGTAATGTGAACCAGAAAATTATGGTTATAATGAGCGTCAATTTACTTCAGCAAAAATATTTTTATAAACCGATATTTATAATTATTTCAGTTATCTACCTATTGATCGACAAGAAACAGCAGCGGTTATTGCGTAATGAGCTTTCTGACTGAGACTGAGAATGAGACTGACAGACAGAAAAAAAAAATTAAAATTGATTTGGGCTCTGTATCGCTCGTACAGACTAAACGGAAAGGACTTTTTAAATAAATATTAAAGTACCTACAGGCTTTATACGATTGTATTATATGTATAGACGTTTACTATCGTATTTACAGCTTTTTCGACGGTGAATTTAGTAACATGGGAAGTTTTCATATTTCAATTTCATTGATCGCAATTAACCGTAGCTAGGGTAGGCCCTTGTGTCGTCCACTGCTGGACATGGGCCTCTACAATCCTCATGCACATTGTTTCTTGCATGAGGAATGTAGTAAGGTTCTTCTGACCAATCAGGTTGGCGAGTCCGCTCTTAGAGGTGGCATAGTTTCGCAGGGCTTAAGGTAGCGGCTCTGTCATCCCATAACGCCTTTTACTACCCACATGGGAAGAGATGGGGTGGTGCTATTGTAAAGTCGGCCCACATCTCACGGCCGCAATTATATATTATAGATTACTAATACTCATTTTGAGAACTTTTCAATGCATAATTACGAAATTATTACGAAATTGACGAAATGAGTATTAGTATGTGCTGATCCTAGATTAATTCAATATCCAAAATTATTTGACTTATGCAATTAGGTAGGTACGTATGCACGTGTGTTATCTATCTAGAGCGCCACGTAATGTTAAGTAGCCATTTATCTATTTGCAGTTATCGTCGATTAAATTAGCTAGCGTTAATTAGAACATTGGAGAGCGACGGTGCGTTCATAATCTGAGCGGAAATGGTGGTTGGTTCGGCGACTGTCAGTGGCCGAGTGTGCGGCCTTGCTGGTCGTTACGCGCCGAGCGCATTGCTGCGAACTACCATGGACTCTTGTTTGTTTCGATTATCCACGCTAATATACACAGGGTGACTGATATAAAGAAATATGTCGACACCTATTTCTTTCACGGAATCATATTAAAGGCCATTAGCAACAAAAAGTAATTAAACATACTCTTATAAGGGTCAGGAAAGTATTCATTTTTGATTAACGACCGCGACGTTGAATTTGCGTTGACATGGGAATGGTGTTTATTGTATACCTACATTTTGAATTTTATTTGATAATGAATAATGACACTCTTGGAATACCCATGTTAATATTGATAATTAATCTTACTATTACTCCCTTTAAGAAATACATTCGATCTAATCGAGTCACCCTTGTATTGGTACAAGAGAAGCCTATATTTAGCAACCTAAAAACAGACAAATGTTATGCATCAAATGTAAAAAGTACCTACTTTTTACATCCTAATACGGAAACGTGTGTATAGATTTTATGTGAGTTTATTTTATGGAGCAGATTCGCGAATTTGTCCAGCTCTGGTAAAATCTCACTTATTTTATGGCGATAATGAATCGAGTTCACGCAGTAGTACCTGCATTTGAGGACTGTGTTGTTCAGTATCGCGTATCAAGAAGATTGATCAGATATTTAAAGCAGTTTAATTAAAATGTTTATATGAAATTGTCTATGTATACATAATTATAACTATGCAATAGATAATTAGTTTTGATTCTTATCCAATTTAAAATCTTTCACTGCTTTTTCCAGGGGATTTGCGGTTTTCAAAACCATATAAGAGACTTTCAACATATAAGAATCGCGAACCGGTAGGCTGTGGAACGAACTGCCTCAAGACATCTTCCCATTAAACTACGACATGGGGTTCTTCAAGAAAGCTGTGAATAGGATTTTGCAAGGTCGGCGGCGCGCCCGCATACCCCCTGGTGTTGCAGGTGTCCATGGGCGGCGGTAACACTTACCATCACGTGAGACCGCTTGTTCGTCCGCCCTCTTCTCTATAAAAAAAAAAGAAAAAACAAACTCTCGAAAAGTTGAGGAGTGATTTGGTTTATGATCCAAAAATATGTAATACACTCTATGTTATCTGATATACTAATATTTATCTGATTTGATGATTTCCTGTAGGTACATAAAAAGTATACGAAGTATTTTGTGAGTGAAGTATTACAAAAAATGGGAGTGCCTCGACAGTACGGATATATGTATTATAGATAGGCACCTAGGCGGCGCAGTGGGCGGTATAACTACGGAAGCAGAAGAAATTCCGCTATGAAGAAACGATATTGACTTGAGCATAATCACAGCATTACATCAGCGTGAGGAATACGTTTTATGAATGCAGTAGAGGCAGTAACGGCCTTCCAAACGGCGGTTGAATGCTGAATGCTTCACAGAGTGGTTTTATCGCATGAAAAAGTGTAGGTATAGATTGTCGCGGTGAATACTTCGAAAAGCAATAAAACAACATCCATCTTTTTATCTGATTTCATTTTTGAGATTCTAAAAACTTTCAGTGTCACCTACGTACCTACAGTATCAGCCTATAATGTAGGTCTGTTGATAGAAACAACAGACGCTCATCACGAGGCGGTTTCGGACCCTAATCAGTGCTTATTAATTAGTGGACTTGACATTGGATCCACGCACAACTCAGGTCAAATGATCCAAATACCAGCCTCCAAATTGAATATATTTATGAATTCTTGGGCCTGAAAAAAAAACTATGAACTCACAGCCCAGGGTTTGACGCTAATAATAATATGTATTCTGTAGTTGAGCTTTGTTGTCCTTTGTTCTATCACTTGTTAGTAATAAGAGTTCTATCTCTTGCTAGTAATGAGAGAACTCAATGATAGGCACGTTACATTTTAATAGTTTACTATGATGTAATGAGCCATGACATCACTTATTAAAATTAATTGCTTCATTTATGTTTGGGAACTAATTATATATAGTTATATAGGAACTAGTTTTAATTCGGCCCGTATGTAAGTAATGGTGGGAGTGGCCAACGGGCGCCATCGCCACGAGTTTGCGCCGTGACAGTGAAAAACACGAAGGCCGCGCACCTCTTTTTGTTTTTAATTAACCGTGCTTTGCACCGCCGCGCGCCGCATCCACATTCATTAATAAATCATTATTTGATACATCGCATTGATATCGTGTATGTATATAATTTGTAAAAATGTAACACTAATAATGAAAGAAATTCCCAATTGTGGTAGTATTGTTTGATTTATAAATACGATATTTAAATTTATAATTAAAAATGTAGTTAAATGGAGTGGGTAACCCTGTAATCCTTCCGTTTCTTTTCCCTAAAAAATTAAACGCTGTTCAAGTTAATAAGTTTTACGTAATAAAAAGATGAAGTCCTAGAAAGTTGTTGATAGTTAAGTTTAGGTACCAAAATTAAGTTAAGTTCAACACTAAATTTTAAGCGAACGTACGATTAATGTATTTTTTCAATTGAATTCATTTTATTTATTGCATTTCTAAGTATATTTTACTATTAAAAGTAATCTAAAAAGTTTGTAGATATTTATATGACTAGTTATTATATTCAGGATGTAGATATTTTCGTTATTTTTAAAATACTCTATACGATACCATCAGCCTATGTCTCTCCACTGCTGGATATAGACCTCTCCCAAGGACCGCCACCACGCACGGTCTTCTACTCTTCTCATCCAACCGCTACCGGCGACTTTCTTCGAGTCGTCAGTCCACCTGGCCGGAGGGCGTCCCACGCTACGTCTCCCGGCACGTGGTCTCCATTCGAGGACTCGCCTTCCCCATTGGTTAATTATCGGTCCTGCGGCATGTATTGCCTGCCCACTGTCTCTTCAGCTTGTTGATTCTTTGAGCTATGTCGACAATTTTGGTATTCGTCAAATTTCTTGGTTGCGGATTTTGTCCAGCAAAGAAACTCTGAGCACAGCTCTTTCCATCGCGCGCTAAGACACTTTGAACTTGTGAACTAGGCCTACCGTCAGAGCCCACGTTTCGGCACCATACGTCATTACGGGCAGGACGCACATTGATTGAAGATGTTTCGTCTTCAATCAATGTGGGTATAGGACGACGAGAAGAGGTAACACTCACTAACTAAGAGCTAAGTCACTAACTCACCAAGAAGTAACAGAGGTACTCATACAAGTGTAAATAAAAAAAAACACGTCAGTTTTACAAAATAGCTTATAACAAATTTTAAACACTGATGAAAAGTTGCCATTTTGTAGATCCGACCTTAAATTAGGAGGCTGTCTTAATGAGGATTTCATTTAAAATTGTTATTGACTTTAAATACTAGAAATGAATCTGTTAAATCAAAAGCAAAATATATTGAAAGCATACTGACATAAAGGGTTTGAAAGTGACCGCGATTTGCAATGGCGGCATTCTACGTGTGTGTATATCGCTCCCCACCACGACCTCAAATATTCTTAAACTGATATCAACCTAATCTCCTAAAGAATTTAGAAAAAAAAACACTACTTAATTATAGGTAAGTAGGCAGGACTCATATTAAAATCTGAGGGTTCGTTTTCATCTGTAACTGTCGAATAAGCCTAGAAACATATCAGTTTCAGAATCAATCAATTCGGTACCGAAATGCTAACCAATTTTATTATTCAATTTATTTTATAATGAGAATTTACATCTGGATTTTATATTTTTTCGTAACATAATACAAACTCAGTTTTCTCTTTCTTCGGGTGGAAATGCAAAATTGACTATTAAAAACAATGTAATTTAACAGTGTTCATGACCCAATTCAGGCAATCAATGATCTAGCACGCAATACGAGCGTCACGCGTGTCTAACATTCTGCATTCATGTGTTCGATATGTACATCGATTTGGTAACTCATGTTAGGTAGGTACTCGTAATTAATGCCCAGTGGTCAACAGTCCATGAACCACCTATAATATTAGCATTCGTATTGTGGACAACATTAGCGTGGGAAGAACGCTGTTATCAGGTTATTCTGTTAGATCCGGGTCAAGAAACCTTAGACAATCAAAGCTCTATAAATGGACCGTAGACCATTATTAGGTAATTGTTATCAAGTTTTAATATTTATTTACACTACACAATTTCTAATTTTCAAAACAATCAATAATTTTTAACTTTCGCGATTTATACACATTTTATATTGTAAATCGGGTCTGAATTACACGCGTTTAGACCAACCAGATTTACAATATAAATTCAAAAATTTTCCAGTTCACAAAACGAGCAGCAAGATTATCAACGATTTGTTGGTACAAGTTAGTTTGATATTACCACTGTGTTAAATTAAAGGTAGGTTATTTCAGTCGAAAATCATCACGATCAGTGGCTGTTATACAAAACAAGGAAGGATTTTCCGATTAACAAAACGAACAGTTTATAAGAGGACAGTAGGTAACCAATAAATAACTCGAGAGGAGTTAAAGGTTGATAGTATTCGCAATACCTATGGCTTAGCTGGTCGCGGCCACCACCAGCAACGCGATAGTGAAGCGTCGGCGCAGTGGCTACGTGTGGCTACAGCCTACTTGCAGAAAATGGTACTAAAATTACTAGGTATATATTATGTTTTCATCACTAGAAAACCGCCTCGTGACCAGCGTGAGTGCCATTTGTTTACTTAGATAATCGCTACTGTGTCTATTCTACAAATACTTCAATATAATATAATATAGTTCCCACCTCGGGTTTCTGCAATCGCATCTCCCGTCACAGAAGTGCGGTCCATCCGCATTTCCTAGATACGGAGGTGTCGCGTACTGTTCGGTCCAAAAATTATTTTACACCGTGAACACGTAGGCTGTGGAACGAACTGCCTCAAGAGGTCTTTCCATTAAGCTACGATATTTTTTTTTTCAAAGGGTTTTTAAAGAAAGCTGTGAATAGGATTTTGTAAGGTTGGCGGCCCACCCGCATGCTCCCTGGTGTCACAGGTGTCCATGGGCGGCAGTTAGACTTATCATCACGTGGGACCGCTTGCACGTCCGCCCACTTCTCTATATAAAAAAAATGCATAAGTATACCTAAAAGGTTTTCTGAAGAGAATTTTCGGTCATAAAGTCATAAGCGACTACACACACGGCTGGAATTGCAAATTGATAGATACATCAATATAATATCCTACTGCAGGGCCCAGGCGTACCCTTTGCAATAACCAAGTTTTCGGGTCATAATATACCTGGCAGTCCGAGTGAGGATAATACTTAGGATATGCGCGGCTGAATTCTCAAGTCTCAGTCATGCATGCCTTACTTTAGCGTTGAGTTATTGAAGAATATTTTATACGTACGGTTGGCTAAGAAAGTGGTTTACCACCCTAAGGTCGACAGTCCGTTGCACATCATAGAACTATCATCACCATAAGGGAGATTTTTGCCTGCAAAAGCTATCTGACATTTATTACTGCTGTCTTTATCAATGTCATAATGTCAGTGCTTTGCTGCATGTTCCTAAATTAAATTGATAGAACTGAGAAGTAATTTATTTTGAAAAAAAAAATAGTTTTAGTAATATGCTAACATAAATCTATTTTATCTTTGAAACTATGTTGATTTCTACTATTGGAACAAGTCACTCGATTTATTTTCATTTTATTTTTTATTATAATGATCAACAAAATACTTTTTCTCTGTATAAAAACAAAAACTCACATGATTAGGTACTTGCAAATACTGAACCATCATAACAAACGAACAGGAAACGCCCTCGAATGTCAATGTACAGACCCGCCTGTGTTGAGCGAGCCTTGTGACCTGGTGCTGAGTCTTGCTGAAAGGACCATTCTTGGTTACGGAACAGGGTGTTGTTAAGAGGCTTTACGACTTTTTAAAGAATCGTATATTGATACACTTGAGCCGACGTTTTAATACCTTTTTCACAAAAATATGGTTCACTCGCTCCTTGATACGTAACACCCCACTAAACCCTTACTGAAGCTGGATAATGGCCTAGTTGCATCCTATTGACCAATTGAGTAGCTTTTCTAGAGTTATAAGCATAAACTCGATCATTTTGTTTGTTAAAATTTTCCTCAAAATTTGAAAATGTTAGCTATCAAGGAGTGCCTTGATAGCTAACATTTTCAAGTGACATTTACCAAATTCATATGTATTTTTTTTCTTTATTGTAACGGTATTTATGGCTAGACTATGTATACATATTCACTGAATGTGTTTAGAATCTCAAAATTATAATCAGATCTTTGGAAATTTATTTTATTGCTTTTCGAAGCAGGTATTCGCGACAATCGATTTACTTTTTCATGCGATGAAACCATTGTGTGAAGCAGTCAGCAACTCTTCAATAGCCGTTTGGAAGGCCGTTACTTCCTCTTCTGCATTCCTATAACGTATTCCTCTGAGTTTATCCTTAATTTTAGGGAATAAATAAAAATCACAAAAACAGCATTTGATTGACCATTGTCGAATTTTTCAAGCATTTCAACAAGACACAATTCCACGCGACAGTGTTTTTGAGCTTCGCTCAAATTGCGGGGAACCCATCTTGCACAAAGCTTCCTTACCTGAAGGTGATCATGTAAAATAGTTTGAACTTCACTCATACCAATAGCTAATGATGCCCGTATCTGCTGGCTGATATGTCGTTCGTTTGTTTGCTTCAATCGTGAGCCGCACAGTTTTGATGTTTCCCTCCGTCACGCCCTTCTCTAACATCGTCATTGAACCAGTTGTAAACAGTAGCACTGGATGGGGCTTCACCACTAAATGCTTAGTGGTGCTTAGTTGTTTCTGGTTTAAACCGCAACGAATGTCATTAAAAATCATTGAACGAAAATGTTCTCTTGTTAAATTCATTTAATTTTTAAATTGCCGTCAGAAATAAAAAACATATGGACGCTTTGAAAATTTAATTTTCAAAATTCGAACTTGCTTTTTCTGTCTTATTGTACAGTAGCTAATTCTAAGAACTTTTAGTTTGACCTATCATATATCCCTCACGACCACAAAGAATGGAGATTCATGCTACAAATGATTTACGATTAAGTACTCTTATTGGATTTCATTGTCACACTTAGATGATTAAAATCACAATTGTAATTGTTCTATATAAGTCTACACAAATTCTTGTTTAGTTTGAATTTAGAATATCGTTTCAATTAAGCTTTTGATAAACATTTATTCGCAAACAAATGAGTAATAACACACATGACAACAATTCTGTACTTTATTGCTGTTATCGTTATTATAAAGTATTTATTCAGCATTATATCATAAATTTAAATAGGGTCTTTAAGATTTTTCGTTCACTTACGTAGGTATACGTAAACGTACATTTCAGTATACGTTCGTGAATAAACGAAGAGAGTGATGTCTCGTCTCATTACACGATGGCTTTTTCATGTTCTCGAGTACCTACCTACTGTACATATTATTTGTTCTTATGGTAAAAGTAATGGTTTGAATAGTTTGTTGAATTTGCGAAAGTATCTAACCTTTACATATCAATAATAAGCTTTGTGCTCTTGTTTTAAGGGCATTTTATGATAAAGACTATCGAAGGTCGCCCACTGAGAGTGGACAATAAGCGAATATTGCAGTGGGCTAATTGTACAGCCGCGACAAACGCACCTGCAACCGTGAAATCGTGACAATGAAATAACAACAATTTTAGTATATTTATCTGAATATACGAGTACCTACAATGTCATTTTCTATCAGCAATGTAAGGTAGCGCTTTGGTAGCATATTATATCTATAAAAATAAATAATAGGTACCTATAATCGCGTAGCATGAAGCTTTAAGTAAGGATCAATGATACCAAGCATATTAATGATACCATAGGTAAGGTAAAGTATAGATAGATATGTAACGTCTATTGCCCCTTCTATAACTACTATATTTGAGGGAAACTCAAAAATTACTCGACCACTTTTGAAAATTTTTCGCTTTTGGGAAGCTAAACTACCTAATGCAAATGGACCGGCATAGATTATTTTTGGGTTCCCTAGAAAATCATTATTTATCATATTTTTAAATTAGTATTTGTAATATTTCGAAAAAAAAGACGGTGGAGAAAAGAAGTTTATAAAACTAGTATTTCATAAAACTTATTTTCAAAACAAACCAAAATACGGCTTTAGAAGCTGGCAATGGCGACAATTCGTCTAACAATAAGAAAACGGTATACAACAGCCAGCAGACTATACTTTGTCATAATATATAAGTAAATTAAATATTCATAAAAGTCTCTAAACATGATTTTTCTAAATCACTGGCTGCCTTCAGTTAACTGGTAGCGTTCGGGCGGTTTCTTGATAAACACACTTTTCCTGTTCCAGTTTCGAAACATCCTACTATAATATGGGTTTAAAGTTTTTGCAAATTAATTGGAATGATCTAATGATTCAGCACAGACATTGAATGATTGCATTAATTAAAAAAACAACAAAGTATAATTGCAACATAATTAATTCTACAGAACTCAGAACATTCTCCATTAGAATCATTCGTATGGATATAACAAGTACAAGAAAGTATTAGCAATGTAGGGTTATCAATATTCATGAAAGGCTGTTTTATTGTAACAATTCCTACTGAAACTGTCCTTAAATTATCTACAGATAGCTTTAACTAAACCATAAAATTAAAATACATATTACTGACTTAAGAGCGTCTGCGAATATTTATTGTCTAACTATTTAGTTATTTATCTATAAGAGCAAATATCAAGGTTTGAATTGACAAGTCGCAAGTTGAAGTAAATTTAAACAAAGCAGGTTCGCCTTTGGTACCTACGTAAAGAAGGCTACATCTGTACGTGATAATATATACTTACTATTTATTATTACAGGCTTTTGCTTATCTAGTTTCAAATTAAATCGTAAACTTGTAAGCACGGATTTAACTTGTTACTTATCTTATATGCTGGCATTAATGTTTTTATTTAATTGCCACTACCAGCATAAGTTACGACTGCATGTAACCTTTAAAACTTTCAAGTAAGCAACAATAGTTCAAGTTTTAAAGAACCGATCATTAATGTCCACTTTTACAATGAGTTTCCTGCACCGAGATCTGATCACAATAAATTTATTGTAATATAAACCATTTACACTCCAATGGCAAGTGGGTTCAGTTTTATTTGCGGTGCTCTAATTACGGATTATTTCCATCGGTTACCACCAAAACTGCTGCTTCCTACTGGTGGCGTTTAGACAGAATCATAATTTTATTCCCATCGACCGTTAGTGATGGTTGATAAGGAAAATATTAAATAATCATATAGGTATTTCTTTTTAATATTTTGAACAAAAAATAATATACTTTTTATATAAATATTATTACCTATCTTATATAAGTACATAAATAATTTACATTATAAGACAAAGAAAATATATTGTTATTATTGATTCAAACTTGCTCAATTGTACGTAGTAAGAATTACCAACACTGGATCGAGATGAAGATGCCATACCTATACACATATGCCAGAGTCCAAACAATCGAAAGAGTAATAAATGGGATAAGAAAAGTCTCTCATCAGATGGTATTCCCTATCCCGTTCCTCAAGAAAGAATGGGACGAGGAAGCTCCTCCTCCTGTCCCTTTTAATCCTTCAGCTTACTCCTTCCACAACTAAATCTTTAAAAGTAGGCGGTGGTGAATACGAAGGCGTGCCAAGGTTAATTTTATTATTGTATGGCCGACAATATCCACATACGATTACCACATACGGGAGACAGTTTGCTCGTCTACCACCATTTTCTATAAATGAAACGTGATTTTTTTCATTATTGGCACATGATTGCTGTCTCAAAAAAAACTTAATTGTAATCTGTTAAAACTTCATGTGTATTGGGAAAGAGTTTTACACAAAATTATGACAAAGTAATATTCATATATCGATCAATTTAATTCATTCATTACTGTATTACTAATTTATAGTTAACGTTAGTACAACTCCCAGAAGATACAGTGATAGATAACGCTCAACAATTTGTCTTTAATACATACACTAATATTTTATCTCACGGTCCACTTTCAGAAGCTGTTTTCGAAATAGGTCTTCCCTGTGGGTTCTTCTAAGTTGTAGGATATTAATATCATTCTTTGTTTTTATTGTAGGTGCGATTGTCTATATAGAGATTGCATTATTAGGGTTTATCTGAAACGTTGTTTAATATTGTAGTGCATTACCATTTTAGCGCTTACTTCGTCGCAGCATATCTATTAGGATGGTTCGATGTAAGAGGAACTACGACTTTCGAAGTTGCGATGCCAGTATTAACACGGTTATTTTCCAGAGAAACCCTGCAGTGTAAGTCGAACAAACCAGTTCTGATTTACCAGATCGTGTGGTATTTTAAACACGAATGCAAATAAATTGTCCGATGATAACGAACTTGAGAGCACAAAGAGAATACGAACTGGTGCGTTGGCGCCTGCGAAGTCGTATCACTTATCAGCACTTGCAATGTCGGGGACATTGAGAAAAAATTGTTTACCATGTGCTAAAGGAACGAGTATAATCAGTTTCTTTGAAATATGTTCGAGTATATAGTAGACAATTTATAGTGTCTACGTGTGTAGATGTAATTTTATTTTTTCTTGTTTGTTTTTAAGGTTTCTTTTATTTTTTCGTAAGGGTACCTATATTTTTTGTCTAAAAACATGGGTCTAGTCCTTACTAGACCTAAGGTCCTTACTTAGGTCTTTACCTAAGTATATTTGTTGGGTCCCATTTATTTAATGCCCAGAAGATAATTTTGTAAATTACAACTGAGCATAGTTCAGTTGTAACTTGCTGTAATTGTGTTAAGTTGTAATACTGAATACACACTGAACACCGACTCGACACAGTAACAGTTAATATACCTACCTACGTACTGTAATAGGAAGGTATGCCTACCTTCCTATTACAGTACGTAGGTATATTTTATTAGTTAATGGATGTCATATGGTCAGAAAATGTACTATTTTTTTGCTAGAAATAACATAAAACTAATGAGTATCTTTTAGTGGTATAATTTTTAATTTTATCTACACGTTTGCCTAAGTATATTAAATACAAGTTGAATATAAGTAGATTTAATATAAGTTAGACACAGCACAGTTAATACTAAATGTCAGTAGGTAGATAAACAAAAGAAAAGAAAGAAAAAAACCTGTACCCACACCCACTTGAGTAGCTGACTGTACTACATTTCATATTTACATCAGGAAGTGTTCTAGACTCGTTTCGCCCTCAACTGGAGCAAAATCAGTCTGCGTATGAGATCAAGTTTGCATTAAAGATCACTCTGACATTTATAGGTATGCGCGCGCATGCCTGTAGGTATGTGTAGGTTAAATATTGTTTTTTTTCTTGGTTCTACTATATTATTTAGGTTGGCATTCGTTGAACTGTGAAAATGAAATAGGTAACTATACCTCAATATCTGTAATAAATAGTGGTTAAAAAATAATTACACTACACTTTTATTAACGTCTTTTATAATAATACAACTTTTAATTTCTCTATTTTACACAGTTATCGTTTATGTTATCAGTTTAATATTCTTTGGATATAGAAAGATTCATTTTAACCATTTTATTTAAAAATATCTGTTGAAAGCCCCCCAATTAACTACAATCAAATTAAATATTTACATTGTGACGTATTGCTCGTATATGGGGGCTGTTAATTGATCATTAAAAAGTAGTTGACAACATAATTGTCAGTGATCGTGTAGAATGCGATAATTATAGTAGGTGGTACATGCACTAACAGCCGGTTTAACGGTTTTGCTTGCTTCTGATTTAGCTATCATTTTCTATTTCAAAGTGACATAGCTGAACTCTATTTGTAGGGTTTAGTGAAGACGGACACTATAATACCGATACTCTGTTGGCCGTCCGTTCGTATTCGGAACGCTATGTTATGTCTAAATAGTCGATTTCAGCAAAATAACAGTTACCTACTGACAGTCAGAATTACTAAAGAACCGATTTACAATATATCACATTTGTACCATTGTGAGCAAAATTATGAAAATATTTGGTATTAACACGTGGTAGGTATGGGAAATAGTTTTTCATGTTATAACTTTTTTCAGCATCGCTAGTGAATTTTAGAGGTCCAGTTTCAAGCGAGCAGTCCAGGCTCAAGCGATCCGCTTGATTTGTCAAATGCCATTTACAGAATTTACTATGGTATACATGACGTAGATATACTTTAACTTTTTATAGTAATAGTATATGTTGATAAGTAATAGGTCCTTACATATGAAATTGGCGTTTTGTCGAACTGGCCACTTTGATCACAAATATCTGGCGTTTGGTTAGGAATTCCAAATTCAAATTTATTTCAAATTTAGGCTTATGTATTTGTGTTTCGAATTTAGTGATTCATTTGTTTTCGCGCCATTTCATTTTTCTTTGACATCGTTCTGTTCACAATATGGAAAACTTAAAATATCGCGTTATTTACGAATACGAGTTCCACCGTGACACCAGCGCTACAGAAACAGCTCGAAGGAGTAATGATGTGTATGGCGAAGTTGCTGTAACAGACAACACGGTACGTTTTTGGTTCCAACGCTTTCGTTCTGGAAATTTTGACCTACAGAACAAACCACGTGGACGGCCGGAGACCCTAGTTGACACTGAAGAATTAAAAGTGATCGTGGAAGCGGATCCATCGCAAACCACGTCAGAGTTAGCGGCAGGCTTCGGTGTGAGTGATAAAACAATTTTAATTCACTTGAAACAAATTGGAAAAGTGAAAAAGCTCGAATAATGGGTACCGTAAGAATTGAGTGAAGCAAACCAACAAACACGCGTCGAGTGCTGTGTTACATTACTCAACCGTCACAATAACGAGGGGATTTTGAATCGTATCGTTACTTGTGATGAAAAATGGATCCTGTACGATAATTGGAAATGCTCATCATTATGGTTGAACCCGGCCAAATCCTGCCCCAAGCGAAAGTTGACTCGGAAAAAGATACTGGTGAGTGTCTGGTGGACCAGTGCTGGTGTCATCCACTACAGTTTCCTAAGATCTGGCCAGACGATTACGGCAGATCTGTATTGTCAACAATTGCAAATCATGATGGAAAAGCTAGCCGTTAAACAACCGAGACTGGTCAATTGCTCTAGCCCACTGCTGCTTCAGGACAACGCTAGACCACACACTGCACAACAGACGGTCGCTAAATTAGAGGAACTGTGATTGGAATGTTTCCGACACCAACCGTACTCTCCAGACCTTGCTCCAACAGATTACCACTCTTTCCGGAATTTGGAGAATTTCTTGCAAGGAAAAAAATTCAATTCCGAAGAGGCAGTCCAAACCGCCTTCAAAGATTTTATTGATTCTCGCTCCCACAATTTTTTCAGCAAAGGAATCAATGAACTACCTATAAAATGGCGAAAGTGCATAGATAACAATGGTACATACTTTGATTGATTAAATATATAATTTCATATTTTTTTTTCGTTTTGCTTTTTCCAAATAAAACGCCAATTTCATATGTAAGGACCTAATATTATTGTTATATACATTCAAACGGTCTTTTTTACTCACGTATCGGTAACCTGTTTGAGTTTTAACTATAAGCCTGTAGTAATCCGTAATCCGTTTAGGTAGGTAAGTAAGAGTACTTAGCCATTTTGTAAATGTTTGACTGCAACTTCTATTCAACACGTTACTTTTGATAATATAATAGGTATGAATATTAAACGATTAAGGTACACTTTGATTATCTATGGATTTATTTATTTGTACTTACTATATGTATAAACTTAATAAAAATTAAATAACTATTTCTCAAATGACTCTCTCCCCAAATGGTATGTGTGAGTATTTTAGTCTCGGATTTTAAATTTTTGATCATTAATTATTTTTAATAATTTAGTAACACATTTTTTTAAAGAAAAAAATTGACTGAATTATACTTTTACAGCACCAGTCATTTTTTTAAACAAAGGAGCTGACAGATGAGAGGACGGACAGCTTGCCTGGTGGTAAGTGGATACTGTGGCCCATTGTCTTTTTTCTTTATGAAAAGAAGGCGGCAGACGAGTATAAAGTGCACCTGGTGGTAAGTGGATACTGACCCATGGACATCCGCGATACATGCCAACATCAGTCCAGAATGACAAACGTTGGCACGACTCCGGTTGCCGTTATTACCTTTGAAGGTTTAGGAATGGATTGAATTGGGAAAATGGGGAATAGGACGAGGGAGATAGGAAAATAGAAATAGGAAATCTATTCTCGACGAATTGAAGGTATATCTTCAAATATTGAAGGTAAGTTCAGTAAATGCATTGCAAAAAGAAAAAGGATTTCTAGTGGTGCGGCAGTTGTTTAAGTGAATTCGTGCCAATGTATCATTATTACTTAATTATGGATCTACTCTTTAATAAACTACGATGTATTAAGGAGTAGATCCTTTAAACTAAAGTTTGTACATACATATCGCTGTCTTAAGAATGAATGTGACGCAGGTAAGTGTAATTTAGAGCCATACCAAAAACAATATCCATGAGAAGCGGTTCCTCATCTCGTCATTGAACTGCAGGTATCCACTTTTGTACACCGGATTGATACTATTGTATTGATAAAGACATGTCCACTTTATCAGAGATTGCTAATGAGAACATATTTTTGGCGATTAATTGGTGTTGCCTGTTCAAAACATTATTTGTGTACGGTAAAATGAGGCGGCTCCCGGTGCACAGTGTAAAACTAAGCGATTTCCTCTATTTTTCTATTCGATCCACGAATTGGAAACAGCGATTCGCTTCTAGTACACGTGTGGCCTGCGCGCGCGCCGCGGTCAACTACAGCGCATTCATACTAGTGACCTTAACAATTAAGAATTTATTTTATTAGTACACTTTCTTACAACTTATAGGCTTTAGTGAACGCACCAGAGAAATATGAGAATAAATTTATTACAATGATAGTTCAATCGTTAAGTGTACGATAAATCAAAGAATTTTTTAATAATTAAATTTTATTAATTGAACATCTTAAAGTTCAGGAAAATTTACGCTGCATGCAGGTTATAAATTCATTCAACTCTGTTTCTTTGTTCGTAAGGAAAATAGAGAGAATTGACGTTAAAAGACGCAATGATGTAAGACTCTAGCAGCTGTGTAAGAAAGGTCAATGTCCATAGTAGGGGTCGTGTCCATATTGGGGTGCGGCGTACTGAGACTCGTATTGCGGACGCGGCTGATATGGTGGGGCCTGAAAACAATAAAGTATTCTTTTCACCATTGATTTGTTATGATTTTCTGATAAGAGTATGTATCAAAAATTTGATGTTACATTAACAATTCTCACGAGACTTAAGGACCCAGTCCTAAGTCTCGTGAGAATTATGTGTCCTCGCTAACTTTGTTCCAATGAAAATGGCGCAAACTGTATCCAAAATGATAGATGAAAATTGATACATATTTTTCAACTTAATTTATGGCATTTGGATTTTATTCAATTCAAAAGATTTGTTTTTGATTTTTTATCAATATATGAAGGAAAAATGATCTTGTTTTAAAGCTGAAACCCTCATCTCAACTTTAAAAGAAGTGTAATTAATGCAATTTCTGCAAAAAAATCACAAAAAAATTGTAAATAAACTTTTTTTTTTGTTTTTGACCTGTAACATTGAAATTTACTCACTAACGTTATTTAATTGTATACCTACTCTTATTTGTAAATGATTACTAAGGCGTTATATTTTTGCATTGCTTTTAAGTGTAAGTTTGAAGAGCTAAGGGAGGTCTCAAAAGCTCTGAACCCTCTTTCTAAATGTGAGAATAAGATCTTTAATTAAATTGAAAACAAAGCAACTTTGAAATTGAAACGAAGCCTTTTCAGGTAGGTAGGTACAATAAATTATTTATTCAACACATTGTGAGTGAATCGAAATCTTTGTTTCTGCGTAATGGTAAAAAAATAATTATCAAGTAATTGGAGGAGTTCGGTTTTGAAAGTGTTTCTTTTTTAATTTGAGTTATATACATAGTTCTAACTTTCACAGAAAATAAACTAGTACAGAGGTAGAGAACAACCTATTGGTGACTATTGGTGAGAAAAAGACTATAAAATACTTACTAACAAAATATAGCAGAGTAACTTGAAATATAATAAAGTACTAAAATTACCTGATAATTATAACTGTAGGTGGGTTTCTTCTTGTCATCTTCCGGGTGATGATGTTTCTTCACAGGTTGAAGGTGATTTTCCAGTAAATCTTTTAACTTCAGCTTGGTTGATAGTAGATTTGCAGCAAGTGCTTTATCGAAAGCCTTCAACTGTTTGATCTTAGCCTTCAGAGCCCACATGGCGTCTTTCAGCAGGTCAAGTTTGCCGGGTGTTAGGTCATCATCTTCCTGATATTCATCGTTATCATAAGGGGGGGTCTCGTAGGCGGCTCGGAACAACTGCTTGTCTTCTTCCTCTTCTAACTCCATATATCGAGGGAGATGTCTGGATGATGCTGCGGATGAGGGTGTCACAATATTAATGACGTTTGAGATCGATTCGTGTTTAGAAACGAAAAGTAAAATTTAATTTCACTATTAATAATCAAATTAAACAGTATTATTAATAATCAAATCAATATGATTATTAATAATCAATATTCAGTATTAATAATCAGTATTTATTAATAATCAAATCAAATCAAATTAAAAAATATAAACATCATATGATCAGACAGTTGTTTATCTTTTTATATAGGAAGAAGGCGGCAATGTACATACCATTCGCCTGGTGGTAAAAGTGGATACTTATTAAAGTGGTGTCGCCCGCGGACATTTAGTTCAGAATGACAAACGTTAGCAAGATCCACTACCTACCTTTGAAGATTGAGGAATGGATTTGTAGGAAGAATCGGGAAAATAGGGAAGGATGGGACAGGATAGGATGGGAATGGACTCTGGCATAATTCTCAATTACTACCGAAACATGTAATTGGGTAGTAGTTGAGGGAATAGGATAAGAGGGTAATGCAGTACGTTTTAGTCTTCTGTGTGATTTATTTACCAGTGTTGATGAAAAAATTACATTAATATCAGAAAATTTAAAAAGAGTAGGTATTATATTTAATTATATTAGAATCCATAAAAATAGGAAGATGAAAACCTTAAACTGTAAAATGGTATTCTGATGTTAAAATAGAAAGAAACTTACCAGAATTAAGCAGTAAATAGATACAAATTAAATAAATGTACATTTTAAATATATTTCCTTGGATTAACTTATATTTGCACAGCACGACTTCACGCAAGCATTCAATGCATTAAAGGTAGGTATTTTAAATTTTCAAATGCTTATTTATCGGCTGTCTACCTTCATATTTTATATTAAAATTATAAACTTTAAATTTTAAATCAAAATTAAGTAGTTTTGGTGAAGTAATGTTTTACTAATATATTTTCTTGAAATTAAGAATTCAATGAGAAATTTACATAGGTATTAATGTATTTATTACTATTTTTCTCTATACACTACGTGACACGTAAGATTATATTTATTCGAAGGGTGAACACATTTTTAGCTTAATTCTATTTTTGTGTAATATTTTCTTTCATACAATTTTCTTGAATAAAAATCACGATTTATAATGTGTACTAAACAATATACTCCTAAGATGTATATTACGTTCTATTTAAAAATAGAATAACCGCAACGAAATAATAACTTAAGTATTTTTTACCTGACAATTAAATTCTTGTTAACTTATATAACTTAAAAAGTAGGTATACAAATGAGATCAATTTGACACAACGTTCAATTGCATCTGTTAAAAGCATAAATCATACTTTTAAATAACAATTTAATACATTATAAACAACCTTGTTATGATAAGGAAGACAAATTAATTAAATTAACATTTTTGTGATCATTAAGAACAAGCGATAGCATTTTAATTATAATGATCATAAGTTGATAAATAACATTACTCGTAGATAGTTGTAAAAAGCTACTACAAATAAATAATCTAAGTAAATTAATACCTTTAATACGAGTATGCGGATACGAGTATAGTTATGTTATCGTGAGCTTGCTTTTGTGAAGGTACAATATAGTACCTACCAACATACAACATAATTTTGTAATTCTACAGAGTTAGTTTAGAAATAGTTAAGAGTTAGTTAATTTGTTAGAATTAATTATATTTACCTACTAGGGAACACTTACAGGAATTATAAATAGATTTCATTGTCTTTTAACGCCATTTAATCCAGACCCGTAGCCAGGGTTAAGAGCGTTAAAATTGAAAACGTTTGCAGACTATTATTTACTAGGGGTCGCAAACCGGAATCCTGAATCTTGAAAATACCAGAATACCGGGCCAAAAATAAATTTATAAAATAACAAGATGGGATTTTTAAAAAACGGTATTTTCGATATTTACTTATAGGTAAAGTTATGTATGACATAAATATCAAAAATACCGGTTTTTAAAAATCCCATCTCGATATTTTATCATAACGTACCTACTATTTTTATATTAATAAATCATTAAAGCGCTGTGTTCGTTAGTAAGTTACTTTTGTAACCATTTACGCTCCGAATTGAGCGATACATTAAATACAATGTCATTTTTAAGATGTTATTAAATAAATTTAACAAAAAAATTCAACTAAACATTACATTTTTCATGTGTAAAGATGTAATTTTTAAAATACTTATTTTCAGTCACATTACCTATATTATAAAGCAAGTAAAAAAATAATGACACTTTTATTTTATCATCTATTTAATTTATTTATTAAATAATACGGACTATAACACGCAGGTTGTAAAGTTTTGTCGAACGATCGCAGTTTGAGGTTAGGAGTGTAAGAAATATTTTTAGCAAAAAAGTGTTATAGATTACAAGACAAAATAGTCATGTGGGGTAACTATAAGTATTAATTAATCAATCATCCTTTATTTCTGTTTAATAAACTTTAGTAATTAACAACCAAACATAAAATTTCACTTCTGTTAATAATTCTTTTAAGTAATAATGTCTTTAATCAACTCGTGACATGCGGACAGTTTTAGGTAAAGTGTATCTACGCACTAGTTTTCTACGCATCGATCACACTCAAACATACCGTTTTCGCAATCCGTGCAATTTTCATGCCACTGGGTTTTACATATATTGCACTGTATCCATTCTCCTGTAGGTAGATCTTGATATCTTTAGTCGCATAATGGGGAGAAAAGAATTCATTTCCAGTGTTACGCATACGTAAGTCATAACTGTCCCAGTCATAACTGGGACCTGCTTGCAAATTGCACACATATCTTTTTCTTCATAGATTTATTTGTTTCTTCTTTGGTTTCGTTTGTGTTTTTGTCATACTGTGCATTTTTGGTTTTCGGTCTATGCTCTCTCGTCTGTTTCCTTTTGATTTTCATGTAATTTATTTTTAAAAGGACTAGCAGTAATTATTTCAAACTTACTGGCATTCTGACGTCGTCTCCGAAAATGTTGTGCTTTTGTTAATGGACTTACTATATCAGTGATGGGAATATGGGACACAGTGTTTGTAATATCGTTAAGTATGGAAGGCGAAACTCTCTCTGAGCTTTGAATTTGTTCAGCGACATATACATTTTGCTTTGGTGCTGATACAGTATTAGTGAAGGTTATCTGTCCAATCAGATTTAATAGTTTCATCCATGGGTTCACCCTCCTTCCTTTTGCAACGGAAAATAAATGCTGGTGATACGTAATTTCCAGTTGAACTAACAGCGCAAATAACAGCAATTGTTTGGCCACGTTCTCCGGATACAATTTGATTAACGTTTTTTTTTCCTTTTAGAATTATTACTTTTGGTGTATTTTTAGGAATCGTACTTATGGCGGTTTCGTCCATATTATAAATTGGGCTCAGTGGAAAATTGTATTTATCGGACACTCCTTCAGATTCAAGTAAAATCACTTCACTTGCAAGTAAAGTCTCATTAAAGCCAATGGCTCGGCAATACTAGCAGGAGTCGTTTGTCGCAGAACTAGTCATAAACATAAACCCAGTATTTTGCGGCCGTTTTTATGGTTTTATGAAATCCGTTTTCAATTATATTAACTTCTGCATATTTAAAAACTATTTTGCGGAGAGTAATTAAAGTGAGGCCATAGAACATCCCATCGTTGGCTTCACAGTAGGTAATTATAGATTTCTTCTTGAAAGCAAAATAGAATTTATTACCTTTGTTATTTTGAGCTAATATCTAAGTATAAATATTTTAAAATTGTCTACGTAGGTACGATAAAATTTTAGTATAGCGCTACAATTCTTATACTAAGCTACAATATTAAGCTTTTTTATTGTATTTCCCGCTTATTACGTTATCCCGCTTATTTATAATGAACTATACGGTTATAATGAAGTTTTACTGTGTATATTGTAAAGTTCTTAAGGAGCATACTTCTTGTTTAGTCGTAAATGTGGGTCTGTATCGACCCATGGATGAGGCAGTGGAGTTGAGCTTTAAACGTTTTCGTAGTGTGCTTTTGTCAATCCTAACGATATTTGCTGAAGTCCTTTTGCTTTTCCTTCTTCGGTCAACTTTTTGTTTTTTTCTAATTGTTCTCGTGTACAACTTCCCGAATATATTTGCGTCGCATTTTGGATCTAAGAATCAACAAAATTATGAATTAAATAACATTAATATGATGAGAAATCCATAGAAGGGGTAAGTGTATGCATTTCACACAGTGCGTACTCTTACCCGTGGAAACTTACCTCTTCTCAACAAAAAAACAAATATAAAATAAAGATGGCGTACCTTTTGCAAAATCCAGTAAATCGTATAAGGTTTCTTCATTCTTCCTCTATTTAATAAATACTACCCAATTCAATTTTCGTTTACCGAAAATTGAATTGTGAATCTACCTTAATTTTGAGTCGGTATTTCAACGAGCGACACTAACCTGTGTGTTAGCGTCTGAATATAAACTAACTAAAGTGATATGTTTGCAGACAATATGGCCCGTCACGACAATCGCACGAAGTTCACTGCGTACGGTTACCCTACATGATCTACGTTTATTTTATTGCTCTGCGTTTGTTAACTTAATTACAGTATTTTTAAAAATGTTCGGTATTTATGGCCATTTTTACAAGACGCGATTATCGAGTAAATTTCTTAACAATTTTAAGCATGGATTAAGTAGACAATAAGTTTTTGATGAGATTATTTCTGTTTAAGATCAAGAAGCAAGATCTAGTTTAGATCTTGATAAATTTTAGATCAAGTTTTAGATCCTTAAGGATTATCGAATCCTGATATTTGCATTTAAAGCCAAGTGGATTTCGACTGGAACGTCTTCCATTCAATCGTGATTGAAGGCCAGGTGTTAAAGCCAGGTGTTAACACCTTAAAGGTGTTAGTGCCGCAAAACGTAGTTCATGTAGGAAAAGAAACAGTTAGAGTAACCGTTAAATATTCGTGTAGCAACATTAACGCATACCTACATATAGTTTCTCGAATAAAGTTTTATGCAATGGCATAATGGAATTACCAACGCTTTACGGGTTTTTCAACATTTAACCGGCTAACTTTCCCAAATAGTACCTACTCTAAACGCTGATATGTTCTAAATACGATGAATTTACACTTCTCTTTCTTGTAATCATCGAATATCATGAAATTTTAGCTTAGCATTCCTTTCCATTCCTATGCCCTGTGTATATCTGTTGTGATTAAAACCGGGCACGGCGACGGGACCGTCACAAGCCGACGCGCGTCTTGTACAAGTCATCCTCGAGGTCGAAGCCCGGGTCTGCGTAACCGGAGTCGTCGTACCGGAGTGATCTGCGGACAATGCAACCAGCGCTAAAACGCGTTTCCCGTTCACAGTGTATATAGTGCGAGATGTTCACAAAGAAACACAAACACAAATACATACTATATTATTAACATGATGTTAAACTAAATATTCAATATATAATTATGGTGATTGGCGTTGATGGCGAGAAAGTAACTTTGTGCTATAAAACCCGAACAAGCGGGGCCCTTCTTGCTCTGATGCTTTCGGATGCGTCATTGTAAAAAATCAAAAAGAATTGCGCACGGAAAGAACCTTTAGATAGTTATCTCCACCGGCATCTCTTTATGAAATGATTGCATCTGAGACGTGCATGGTTTATATCTTTTACATCTCTCAATCACAGTAAATGCTTTTATCGATGATCTAATTTGATTTTGTTTCCGTTTTCTATAATAATAGAATTTCAATAATGATAAAATTGCAGTCTGAATTTGAACTGTCAAAGTTAAAAGACAGTTTGCTGATTGGATCATGCTTCAATCTTGCCTTTAGGGGCTGAAAGGTTTTGCTTAGAACAATCAAACCAATCAGTACATTTTACAACCAGTAAGTACTTTACAGTTACTTGGTATGTAATAAAGAAGTTAAAAAGGATTACATTAGGATTAACGGCATCACCTATTGTTGACAATATTAGTCGTTCCTATAGGTCTCGGAGTAATTGCCTGTGTGCCGAAGGAGTACGAGAACACTTACTTTCAATATTAAATAAGTTAAGAAATAATAAGTTAACACGAGATAAGTAGAGATCATGTTGATAGATTTTTATGTTTGTAGAAACAAAGAAATTGGTTACTTGTTCTATAAGTAGTGAGTGACGGACAGGGCCGTCTTTACCAGGGGGTGCAAGGGGTGCGGTGCACCCCGGGCGCCCACCTTTTAAAGGTAATGAAAAAATATAACGCTATAGTAAACAATTACACAATAGGATATTTGACTGTCATAGGATACACAATAGGATATTTGACTGTCATAGGATACACAATAGGATATTTGACTGTCATAGGATACACAATAGGATGTTTGACTGTCTTAGGATACACTCCCGCACCCCGGCGCAGAATAGACTTAAGACGGCCCTGGTGACGGAAGGGAATTCTAAACAGGAAGTTGAAAGTGTTACTAGATCGCACCAATGTGCGATCGATAGGAACAATAGATACATAAAATACAATATGTACAATTATTATTGTACATACGATTTGAAGTATTGATCCCGCAGAAAATTGAGAGGGAGTGCAAGTATTTAACAGTTAATTCATAATAACAGTACTTTGTTTAAAAAATAATGGACTCTCATGGATAACTGAAAATGGATAACTGGTCCGGAAAATAATGGGCATGTCCGTTCCCGGATTTCAGACTACCTCTTTGCCAAAATTTCATTTAAATCGGCGCAGTAATGAAAATTGAAATTGATTTTAATATAATACAGCCCGTTTCACCCATTGGGGGTCGAATTTGGAGAAGTCTTTAATGCGTTAAAAAAGTAGAATAGATCAATGAAAAAATTAAATTAAATTTTCAGCTTCAGGGGTTCTGGCTCAGCGTTGATGAGTTCGTTAATCAGTCAGTCAGTTAGGCCATTTCTCTTTAAGTATATGTCTAGAAAGATGAAAAGTCTATATTATGCTAAATGTCATGTCCCTAACTTAAATAGTTCTTGAGATAAGGATTTCGCTTCGAAAACCGCCCCTCCCTTTTATGTCCCCCTCTAAGTCAAATATCAAAATACCGCCGATACACATGTTTAATTATTTTCAATGAGAAGTCTATATGCTAATTCTAACTTTAGCATATATTATGCTAAAGCTATGCTAACTTAAACAGTTCTCGAGATACACCCATTGCATAAAAAACAATCTCCCTTTTCCCCCTCTTCCTAATAAAATTTTTAAATATCCTTCCTCAGTGGATACGTATGTCATAAAATCTATTTACTGTGCAAATTTCATGTGTCTAGCTTTAGGGGTTTCGGCTCGGCGATGATGAATCAGTCAGTCAGGGCATCTCTTTTTATATCTATAGATTTAGTTACAAGCATTCACAGGTCATATAGCTTAATAAGTTCTTACATTACATTATTATATTAGTACTTACTTAGATTACTAACATTCATATGCGATCAGATACTTACCGATCAGGAGTCCTAGTCCTGCAGCGAGATGGAGGTGGGGAGCGAGAGGAGGCTCTCAGCAGCGCTGGGTCGTCATATCGTCGTGATACCACTGTGAAGTCGTGGTGCGCATCTATCAACTTTTGGAGGCGAGACACCATTTCAAAGTCCGAAACAGAGGATGGCACCAGTATCCCGAGTAACTTGGCGATCGAGTTCCTATAATAAACCATATTCGTTTAAGATAATTTGTACAAATGGACAAATATTTAGCCAAATAAAATTCCACTATAGGGGTGAAGAAGGGTTCGGACAATTTATTGGGATCGTTTTCTTTAAATATAATTAGTGACAATGTACGGGACCGTGTGGTGTCTGTCGACCGTCTTTAGAATACCACCATCTCGTTTCTTATCGTGGGTATGCTAATAGGCGATTAAGGGATAACAAAGCTACCACCCGTTGCCTGCCGCCAGCGTGTGATTTTAAGGGCATACATCCCACATTCCCAAGACAATGTGTATGAGGAGGCCCATGTCCAGCAGTGAACGACACGTGCTGGTTACGGTTACACTTAAAAATAACGATGAAACAAAATTCACCTGAAGCTTTGTAGTTGCGCTTCTCTTCTCTGGCACTCAACGAGTGCTTCCTTCGTCCTTGCCAGGTCGTCCCTCAGCATAATGATCTGGTGCTCGGTGGTGGTGCGCTCCTGCTCGAAGGTCTCCCCGGTGGCTCGCACCTGGTCCTTCAATACAGTCACTTTGCGGTTATATCTGGCACGGAGCAGTTCCGCTTCATCTAAGTTTTTCTGCAATTCTTCTATCTTGCGCGCTCGTTCTAGAGATGTGATCTGGTGGAAATGTTATTGCCTTATGACATGTGCTTAATTTTTAAATCTCTAGAGGTGAATCATTACAGACAATCGAAAAATTAAGGTAAAATTTTCTTAATACGATTTATTGAGTTTAATTAAACTAATTAACTATTTGATTTGCTATACGTTCTTATAAAGAAACACGGGAAAAAACTAGTCTATTAACTATATAACCTACCTAATAAATTATGATCTTCCTCTATAGCTTATTGCGTATTTGCTACCGTTGATTTATATTCAAGTTTAACGTAGGCACGTTTCACATATTTCTGTTCCAATTGATGATGTAAATACTAACTTATTTCTTTGTAAATTAAGATCAATGAATGAGATCATGGTTGTGTTAAGTAAATCACTTTAGCCTTGTATGTAAATTGTTCCAGTAAATGTACTTTATAGTGCCAAGTTATAAATAATATTACACAGGTTAGTACAACTTAGGAGAAATCAATACAAATCGCTGAACTATTTACTCACGTTAAATATTTACAACACGAAGCTATTAATAAAAAAATCCATCTTTTACGCTTGAAAAGGTTTTCTATTAGTATAAGGTATGACAGAGATAGAATAATAATATTATTAAAAAAAAAATTAGTCGTGAGTAATCGAAAATTGTTCTTTATACCGAAAAAAGGTAATGTTCCTGCACTGAATATTTTTATTAAACCAAATTTTATTTGAACTTTATAGTACTTATTCTGGGTTATTGAACTTTCTATAGTAATTAACAACTAACAAAACAATGATACACACATCTATAGGTAAGTATTTCAGGCAAATATGTTAAGTTTTTGGCGTGTTTACTTTTACAATCAGCTTTCATTGATTTTACATAAATATAAACAAACGATGAAAAAAAAAAAACGTTCCATTGAGAAGATGACGTGGTTTATGGTTTGCATATGCTACACAATGACTGTAAAAACAGAATACGTCTAGTGCGTGTTTCTAGATCGGACGTGAAAAAGGAAAAAAAAAATATTAGTAGGTATAACTATAAACTAACTAAACTCTTGCAGAAGAAAAGAAAAAAAAGGAAGAAATGTAAGAAAAGCGCTAACTTCTTGCTACTAAGCTCGCCGCACTTACGTGAGCTTAGGATCATGTCGGCACGTGATCGATCATACTAGCTTTTTGTTAACCAACGAGCTTTTATCGTCCCTTTGACCGTTCATCTTTGTGATATACTTATATGAAAGTAAGGAACGCGTCACCGTCGTTTAATATCTAGTTACTGTATTAAAAACGGCTACTAGCTGTCGAGTATTTTAATAATCTTATTGGCTATTTAACATTCATTCTTACAAAGCGAGATAAGGAAAATGGCGCAGATCATAAGACAAAAGGTATGACGTTTGATCTATCTTACGTATAATATTCCCGATATTCCAGTCTTTTTGAAGATAACAAAAGTTTTGAAAAATGGAAATACTTAAAAAGTTTAAAATGAAAGACTTCAGCTTTCCATTTGAAGACTGAAGATAAGAGTAGCGTCTATTCATAAAATATCTAATGATATTTAATCTGTTGTTTCCTAACTTATATAGATTTCGATGATAGGTCGCGAGATGTCGTTCGGCTGCAAACAGTGGTTGCGAATGTGGTGCGTGTTTCACTCAGTTGCAATGAGAGCTAGTAGCACCACCCGCGCGATATCCCTGTGTGTCAGTTTGCTACTGGTTGAGGCTGAGAACCTATGCGTGCAGTGTGCACATCACTCCATCGTCGCAATGTTGCTCCAACTGCTTGCATTTTTGTATTCAGCGGCGTTGGCCAACTTGCCAATTGTTCGGGGGCTGGTCGCAACATGGTTTCTTTTACGAATCACTCAATTAGATGGTTTATTTCTATACGAGTACCTTGTATTCGGCAGCATCGGCGAGCTGCGCGTTAAGATCGCGGATTTGTGCGCGTGCGTCACTGAGTTGAACAGAAAGCTTGTCACACTGTCGCGCGAGTTTCTTGCTGCGTGCCATGGCCTCGTCCCGTTCCGCTTGTAGTACGGCTCGCACGCGGGAACTCTCCTCCTGTTTTAATTATTTCGTAACTAGGAACACTTGTTTTCATGAGAATTATTGATTGCGCAGGAAAAATCAAAAATTCTGAATTTATTTATACGTGAAACACCGACAGGTGTGGATTCCTACCTGTACGCTAAGCTTGCGTCGAACTAAGTCCAGGTGTAAGTCTTTCCTTTGGAGTTGCTCTCTAAGGATTCTTATTCGCCGCTGCAATTGGTAAACCACGGCTGTCTGCAAAGTAGTTTATTGTGAATAAAACTGAATCATACCATCTTGTGATAACAATAGTTGCAGGCATATATAAATCTAAAAAGAAAACCTAAAATATCTATCTACCTGCTTTAAGTGGTTTATAAATTTTACAAACTTGCATAGTGTTTGTTAAATTAATGAATTTTTGAGTAGAATAGAATGGCGTGAATCATTTATTTAGCAGTCAGTGCCTACATACTGTGCACATGATACGAAGAACAAGTTTAGTGCCACTTTTGGTCTAATTTGCGGCAAGTATTAGTTACTAATTTATATTACGAGTAAATACGATATGAGTATGAAGGTTTTGTAATGCCATGCCGAATATTTCATATCTTACTTCTTTAAGATACGGTATATCATGGAAAGATCTTTCTCTGCGCAGTCTCGGTAGCGTGCCATAGTATCCGTAATATAGCAGCTATGTAGGTAAAACACATACCCATTAACAAATACCATAAAAGCAACATCGAGAAATAATACAAACAATCACTTACGTAAATACAAACCAATCACTTACGTAAATAATAATATAATATCAAATTTATAAACATTAAGATATAAGAAGAGAGACCTATATCCAGCAATGGAGAGACGAAGGCTGATGTGAGGGTTAAGGGAAACAGATACGAAAAACAGTAGTTCGTTTAAGATTGATTTTGATTCTTATCTCGTTCAAGGTCTTGATTATATTGGGTGCCTAGGAAAGTGTCGTTCTAACTGACCTTGTCAACAATTTTATCGCTCTCGAGCCTTGCCAACTGCTCGGCTCTGTGTATAATGGATTCTGTATGCAAGTCTATGCCGATGTCCTGTGTCAACTCATCCATATTTAGTGTTCTGCTGAGACGCTCAAGGAATGCTACAAACTGTAACAATAAAGCAATTTTAATTGCGAAGAAATATTATAACTTGATATTTCTTGCTTTATTATCATAAATGCGGTGTTACGTAGTAATTGTCGGTATGAAACATTTAACAACTGAAATATATTTTAACTGTTCATTGTTTACTACTTAAAGTTGCAACATTAAATGCATGTGCAATATATATTATGATAAATTATTTATAATATCCCTCTGTGTGTACATTCTCCATGGGTAAGGTACCGGTACCGGTGCAGTGTTTACCGGCTCCATGGTACCGGCACTACCAACTTACGTTAGCTTTATCCTTTCGTAGGCTGTCCCTGGAGATTTCTACAGCGTTCAGCTCTGACTCCAGTTTATGCACCTTGGCCTCGAGCATGTTCCTCTCGTCCTCAAGTATACGTACACGAGTTGTGGCTTGATCGTGCAGATGAGCGGTTTTCCCCAGGTGTTGAGACTCTACTGATAATTTGTCTCGTAATGCTTCTATTTGCTAGGGAAGTAAGACAGAAAAGAAATAGTAAATACATTTATTAATTTTAGGATGTAATTTAAATGAAATAATGTTAAGATCCTGTGTAGTGTAAGCTTTGGGAGAGGCTCGTATCCGGCTGTGCAGAGGCATATGTTGATGGTGGTAGTATTCTACGCAGAGAACATCTATTTACTTGCGACATTAGTTAGACACATGAAAAATACAGATGAGTATATATGGGGCATATTTATCTCAGTAATTTATTAACATATTATGTACTAGTATATTATGTATATAATTGCAAGACGCGAGTAGTTAATCAGAGAAAACTTACCACACATCTGTCTTTATTTTCACTCAGTATCTCACGAATTCTGTCTTTTATTGTACTTTCATGTGCCTCAACGAATCTTGTAGGCAAACTTAGAAGAATGGCTATTGATTCCATAGTGTTGCGAAACTCTGTCTGCACTCTTTGATACTTTTCGTCTCGATGTCTTAGGTCCTCTAAAAATTAAAACCAAACCATATGAACTGTAGGGACACAGTGTTGACACAGTTCACGCAGAACGCTCACGGTGTTTTACGAATGTCAGCAATTTGCAGTATAGCGTCTGTCCACATTATTCTCGCCAGTCGTCTACCGCACGCCAACAAGATGTGTTCTATTTATTAATTCTTGTGATCAGTTAATATAACGGTGTGGAGGACGATTACAGTTTATTTACCCAACCTACTGATACACCATAACCTATAAACAAGAACCCATAACATAACTAAGTACCTCCACAACTACCATCACCTACCATCCTGCATTAAAAACAAAACATTTCTCCTTATTTTAAAAACATGTCGAATTTAAACTTACCTTTGAGTTGCACTATCATAGATTCGTTTTGATTCACATTATCTGTGACAACATTTAAGTTCTTCGTGCAATGTGACAACTTTTCCCTGGCTTCGTGTAGTTCCCGCTCTAAGACTCTATTCTGGACGGCTAGAGACTCTTTCTCTTGCCTGAGCCTCTCGATATCGAGAAGCTGGGAAGCAACCTGTCTTTGTAACATGTCTTTATCCGTATTAGCTCTTTCCAAACAGTCTCTGCAACTCCTTAGATCCTGTTCTACTGTCGATAGATTTTCCGTTGTATTCAAGCATTTGTTTTTGAGTCTAGTAATTTCTTGTACAAGTTCAGCAGCTTTGATAATAAGGCTCTCAGGTGAATGAGTGTGCGTTGTGTCACAAAAATCAGAGTCCAGGGCAGCAGACATTCGTCGAACCAAGTCGTGGAATTGACAACGTGCATTTTCCTTTTGTTGTTCTTCATTGTGACACTCCAACTCTAATGAACGAAGTTTTTTCTCTAAGTCTTTAATCTTGTCCTCGTAATAACGATTATCCCTCTGAAGGGTATGAACAGTAATTTCGCTTCGACCCTGAGATGCATGCAAATTGCGCTGTGTCTCCTCCAAATCTTGTATTTTCTTTTTAAGTGACGATATGATAGCGTTTTGTCGCGCATTTTGTTCACGCAAGTGATCAATTTCAACTTGCTGTTCTAATATTCTCTGATCTCGAGAAAGCATTTGATTTTTTAAATCACTATTCTGAAAATTGTTATAATTTAATATGATTAGGTAATCGTACGGACGATCATCACTGTTAATATTTAATTAATATCTGTTGTTAGCGTTATGTACTCACTTCTGAAATTAACTTATCCCGTTTGTATTGAAGACCAGCCAGATCACTCCTCAACGCAGTGATCACGTCATTGCCAACATCTGGCTCGATCTGTAGAAGCCACTTCAGTTAATGAATAATGTATACTAGGCGCGGCTCAATTGACTTCCATTTACTTTAGAGGTGACCGGGTGTTAATTACATCATTAAATTACAAAATTCAATTACTTTAGATTTTTCAAAGTAACTATTATCTAATTTCTGGTTTAGGTTGAGAAGAAGACGATCGAATGTAGCGTACAAAAGGCAACTAAGTGAAGTTAGCAAGGTGCTTTTTGTTTGAAATGTTGCGTGATGAGTTGGGGGTGCTATTTCAGTCTTGCCGAGAGTCACGATATTTTCTTTATGCATGGTTCATTGGATTCTTGCTACATAAATTTACATAAATTGCAGACATTTCCCTATCGATTGCCTGGCTTGTTAAGGAAGCATCGTTGACTTCTGTAACGTTAACGAGTATACCATTTAAAAAATGAAAGGGAGACATGAAACGTGAATACGGGCTATAGTTAGGGATGTGTAGAATGCAGAGAAATCCGTGCGTGGTACGGGACTTTACAGCACGCTACGGCTCTTTGATAAAAGGATGACTACAAAAAAGTAACACAAGATTAATTTGTTATGCAACCATTTCCAGCCGGCTTTAAACTGATTTTAAAGTTGAGGGTAAATCGAGCCTTTTCAGGAAGAACACTGTAAGCGACTATTACAATTTAGAAAAAAGACGCTTTTATTAGTAACTTCCAAGATACTTAAGAGATTCTTCCAATAAAGGCATACTTCATGCAGTTCGCATTCCTTAAGGTGAGAGTGCATGCAGCATTTCCACAGCCGCTGGGCGCACTCAACTGGCCACGTTACCCCTCTCTCACAGAAAACTACCTTGAAATGTAATGAATTTCCCATTTTATCGTATTTCCCCAATGTAACAACGTGTTTCTGTAGTGAGTCAGATATGACAGAGCCCATTCCCATCCCATCCTATCTCTCCCCATTTTCCCAACCCTGTCTTTCAATTCATTCCTTAATCTGCAAAGTTAGGCAGTTCATATAGGGGCGTGCCAACGTTTGTCATTCTGGACTGATGTTAGCATATATCGCGGATGTCTATGGATGACAGTATCCGCTTACTGTCAGGTGGACTGTATGCTCGTCTGCCGCCTTTTTCTATATAAAAAAAACTTGTATTGCCCGTAAGAGCGTTTACGACGGCCGTCATGCGGTTTGACATGGTATCAATCAAGGTCACTATGTCGCTATGTATTTTTATAACAACAAAAAAATTCAGTTTCTCATACAAATCGGTCATTTCATAGGTAATACCTAATATATATTATTTATTATTATTTGTTGACATTGTTATTTATTACCCTCCCAGACACCCAAATCGATTTACCCTACATTTTCAGTTTTGATGACCTAAAGCTTAACAAAAATGTTTGAAGATTCAAAAACTTTTTATGCAGTTTTGACGCTGGCGTACTAATGAAGACTTCATTATGCCATTGTTCCAAATTTGAATTCAGAGGACTGAAAAAAGTTGAGTTTAAGTGTAACAAGTAGTCTGTCCGCCATTCTTATGGGGAGGACTTGTATTGGATTTTTGAAGTTAACAATAGTTTACCTAAAAAAATCGTTTATTTAGTAATTTGTATTGGCTCCAACAGAATTCACGATCTACCAACGTCACTATGTCGTTGTGGAATGTTCTCGTATTCTTCCTGATGACAGTTTTCAGTTCCTGCAAGGTCTGCGGAGTTGGGTGGTGAGTTCGAACACGCCTCTTTAGCAATGAGCTAAATGCTAAAATAAATGCTCTATGGGATTCATATTTGGGTTTCTTGCTCGCCATTCCATGACTGTGATACCGACGTTATGCAGGTATTCCCTGACGATTCCCGTAGTGTGCACTCTTGCATTATCAGACATAAAAATGAAATCTTGGCTAACAAACCCAGCATATGGCATTACATGAGTCTCTAGGCACTGACAAATGTAACGGTCGCCATTTAGTGGTGGCAGTTGTGGTTCCGTCACAACCTGAAGTTCAGATTTGCCTTCTGTGGAAATTTCTCCCCAAATTTTCCACGACCCCCGCCATAACTCACTTTCTCTTCAATACAGCTCAAAACGCTCTCCTTGTCTTCGGTACACTTTCCCCTTTCCACCATTACCATTAGTCGTGGGTATTCACCGACTCCTTGGAGTGTTTCGGCTCACTTAATCCAGCTCCGTTTGCGGATCCGACTCATCTTAACGATTCATTGACTCGTTCGATTCATCTACTTATGTTTTATAAGAGCCCGAGAGCGACTCATTCGCTTTACATCATGTTCGTTCATGTAACTCAGCAATCCAAAAATGAAAGGAATAAATAACTCCTGGGAGTTTATATCATTTAGCCGGAATCATTAAGTGTTTCGGCTCCGCTCGTGGTTTCGAACTTTTGATTCATTGAATCCGGAGTTACCCATCGCTAATTACCATACAGCATAATCTTGGATTCTTCAGTGAAGAGTACCTTGCTCCATTGACGTTGAGTCCAATGCAAATGTTCGCGCGCAAACTGAAGGCGTGCCATTCGGTGAGGTCGTTTCAGTTTGGAACCATTGATTGACCTAAGTGGTTTTATATCACGTTCTTCGATTCGCCTTCTAACAGTCCGAGCGTTAAAAGCCACTCTATAAAAGTCTCGAAGCTGTTCTGAGGTCAGGTGACGATTTCGTAAGCCGGTCGTGAAGATAAACCGGTCTTATGTTTCCGTCGTCACTCGAAATCGTGGTCCTCTTGAACGGCGAACGAAGCCGCCAGTCTTTAGTATCGATGGTACACTCTTTGAACAGCAGGACGCTGACTATGCCCAGACTGATGTGCCACAGCTTGTGCGGCTATTTCAGGCGCAGTATCCATAATTTTAAGGTCAAAATCGGTTCAAATTTCAGGAAAAACAATTTAAGGAAACTTTTATTGAAAAACACCATTCAATCAAAAAAACTGTTCCAATCCAAACTTTCTGCTTCCTTATTTTTTTCAAAACAATGAATTGACTCGGCTTTTCTGCTGTGGTTGAAATTCATGAATTCTAATTTGGAACAATGGCACACCAAAATGGCTAGATTCAAAACTGCATCAACTTTTTCTTTGACCTATTATTTTTGTTTCGGGCCTTTATACATAAAATTGCAGGGTGGCTCGATTCAGGTGTCCTATGTATATATATATATTACTACCTATATATATTTTGAGTACGTTTCTATTGTGGTTATAGTTTTTTAAACAAAACATTGTGAACTAAGTACTTGAAACCTAATCAGAAGTTTGTTACTGTTGTGCTTAGGTATATTTAGGTTTATCTATTTTTGTTTGGCTAAGAACCTGAATTACCGTAACAACGTGAACCTGTACCTGTGTCTTTTAAAAACAATATCTTACCTCTGTCGGACTTTTGCTGCAGAGTGCTTCGTAAACTTTCCAGTCTTCCACTTCATCTTTACCCTTATCTTCTTCCATGTTTTAAATTTGAGCACTTAAATTTCTTTCATTTAATGTTGACACTTCAACATTCAACATGGGGATCTTCCGCAAACTACAACACCGACCACTCAGTCGTCGCGTTGCTACGAACTGCGTACAAATGTAAACAAAAAAATCGATTTTATTCCATTGTGAAGAAAACTTTTGTTCCCTAATTGTTGAGGACCCGTGAAGACTTCCGCATAGGTATATTGTGCTCTAGGAAGAATTTATAAGACGTTATTTTCACATGTGTGGGGGTTCTCACGATGCTTGGATTTCTCACATAAGGATTAACTCGCGGCTATAACGTAGGTACCTACTAGTAGGTACGTAGTTAGTATTTATAAAGAAAAACGCAGTAGGTGCATTTTATCACAGGAGTATTGTTATTTGCTCTAAATAACCCTTATTCTGGGTGGGACATAGTGATCTGCCAAGTATAGTCCCAGGTAAAAATTGAAGATTTAGTCACAAAAAAACAGTCAGATCAGATCACTGGTTCTGATTTTTGACGACTAATTCTGGTAGCAATTAAATCTTGGCTACGTAAAGTAGTTCTGTTCTGAATGATAACCTGCCAGAATAAGCTTTTCCTGGCAGGGACACGAAGACACCCTAATAACTTTTAAACGGTGAACAGACTAATTCTGCCATTTTGCGACTAATTAACGACTTTTTATTTCTAGTCAGAATTCAAATCCATCACATGTCCCTGCCAGGAATAGGGACCCGTTCACAGCTGCATTAATAAAGCGATCATTTAGTATAGGTCAAAATGAGTGGTGTCGTTATTGGGTAGGGTTCAAAATAATTGTGTTGTTCACATTTAACGTCACTCACATTAAAAATTAAGACTCATTACACATAGGTACTAATGTGTACTTAACTTGAACTCTTAAATAAGTAAAAAAAAAGTATTAACTGAAATTTAAAAAAAGTATTGTCATATTTTATTGTGTTAGAGGAAATGTGTATGTGTAGATTTAATAAAACATTATTGTATGAATACAAAACTTTATTTATAAAGAAATATCTTTAGTGTAACAAACTAAAATCATATTCAAAAGTAACAAAATAACTTGCTTCTTAAATTTTAATAATCGTAATTATATGCCAATAAAAAAGTTGTTACCGCTAAATCACTGTGCATAGTACTTTTTGCTTTACCACATACGAGGTTGAATCAAAAAGTTCTTAGAAACGCATTTTAATAAAGCTTTTTTGAGGGTATTTTATTTTAAGGAGTCACTATCACAAAATATTTATTTTAACTACTACACAAAATAATTATGGAAAAAAGATAGCTACGTGCAGTACTAAAGTACCTGTACCTGAAAAAAAAATTCCACGAAGAATATTTTTTGGACATCCAGTTGCTCCCACTGCAAGGCAAAGTTATGGCTTCTGAGTACTGGAATTTTTAAGGAATCCTTTTTATTGACTACACGCCAAAAGAAAAATCGATAACGTGTCTATTATGCAAATTTGATCCCAAAAATGCGTGAAGCGATTAAAGAAAAACGTCGAGGAAAATTGTCATTGGGCGTGTTGTTGCACCACGATAATGCTCCAGCTCGTCGATTCGAAGTTGAGTGCTCACAGCAATCAGCGAAGGTGGCTTCGAAATTCTTAATCACTCATCATAGTCACCGGACTTAGCACCTAGTGATTTTCACTTATTGAAAAAATTAAAGGATCATATGTGGAACAAAATTTAATGATGATGACGCGGTATGGCTGCAGTAGGACATTTTTTGAGACTCAAAAAATGATTTTTTATCGGAAGGAATAAGGAAATTAGAAAAACGTTATACTAAGTGTATAGAGTTACAAGGAAATTACGTAGAGAAACAATGTATTTATTTGAATTTCGGTGTTTTAATGACGATTCTAAGTGCTTTTCGATTCACCCTAATACTAAAGCCAATGTATATTTTAATAATTTGAAAGGTGGGATAAAAATTACAAAATGGTCCCCTTTGTTGGCACATTATTACAAAGAATGGAAACATTTTCACAAAGTACTTAAAGTCGATGGCACAACTTTTGACAGTTGTAAAAGAATTGTAAAAAATAATTGTAAAAACTTTCACAGAAGTTCTATTACAATCACGTAAATATAAAAAAAGGTCGTTGGGTAATTGGGCCATTTTGGAGCGTTTTAATAATGTCCGTTTTAGGCCCGCTTATATAAGCAGTAATACTAAAATTAAAAAAATATAGGAGCTTATCTTACTAGTTTTTATGTACGAACGTACCTTTTTTTATAACTATCCTAAATTCAGATCACAATCAACTTTGATACATGACAGATGACAAACACACTCTATATTCTGTTAGAGATGGTAATATTGTTACAAACTAGGTTTATAGTCAACGACTTGTTGTTAAATGTTTATTATACAAGATGGAAACTATTAATTTTTACATCTTGTATAAATACTTATAAAGTAATGTTCAGTCGAAGTAATTATCAAAAAATCACACAGCATCGAGTAACAAAACTTGAGGTAGGTGTACTTACAACAAAGTGAATCAACAGTCGAGAATAATTACCTTACAATAAATTTCTACAAATGATAATTTTGTCATCGTAAATTAGGTTGATAATTTGAATGGAATCTTAATTATAACAAATCCTCCTCTTGGAGTAATGAGTAAAAGAGGACACCTGTGTCGCTTATCAAAATAAGGGTGCTATAAATAGAAGTTTTTGAGACCGTTCTACGTTAAGACTGATTGTTTGAAATTAATCTCCATATGAGGGGTCTAGAAGCAAATCCGCCACTGCATAAAATTTTGATATTAATATTTTAATTGCGTCAAAAGAGACGACACAACACAGCTAAAGTTACGAGTAAAATCATGCAATGCAAAGGCACCTCTAAATCTTATAAAATTCACGTCGAAAACACTGGTCAGATACAAAAACGCCTGTTCATTCAATGCTTAGGTGCAAAACCGACACCTATGATTTCAGCCAATAAGAGGTGGGAACGGCTCTCGACTATCATAATTGCCGCGAGCGAGTTTATATGAACTTGCCCCGATATTTTAGTCTCATTTTTATTAGGGATAATGGAAGTGAACATTACTCCTGTAACACCAGACAAGAGCCAGAAAAGGGCAAAGAAACCCTTGACTATGGAATCGCAACGCAAAGAAAAGTGTCAGGTAAGAATTTCAATGATATAAATACCGCGTGTCATGGTCTGATAATACCCATGCTTGCGTTTATGCAGCTGAAAGTAAAATACTATTGTATCAAGAAGACATACTTACGAGCATTATTTAGGCAAATAAAATGGGAACACTTGTCCGTAATTTTCAAATAATGTTTTTCAAGAGCTGTTTTGTTCTGTCGGAGATTTATTAGGGTTTCGTAGGCAAATGGTAAAAAATGGAACCCCTATAGTTTCGTCATGTCCATCTGTCCGTCTGTACCAGTCTGTCACACCCTCGTAGTTTCCAGAATCTTTACAGTTGTTCAGGTACGTCAAAATCTGTTCCAGAAAATTAGGGGTATTACAGAACACAGAATGAGAACAATAGCCAATAATTTTTTAAAAACGCGAAGACCTCCATAAGGAAATGGCAGGGACTGACAGTGTCATATCGAAATCAGGAATAAAACGCGTCGTTATGAATTTTAGTCCTTCAAGTGTATAGAAACCCACTACAGTCGCTCGTCCATCTGTGAATTGAAATACTTATCCTCAGAACTCAGCACGCGGAAAATGTGGGGAATGTGCATCAACCAATAATACTCTGAGAAGGTCCTACACTACACCAAGAGTAGATGTATGTTCAAAATGTCAATCCTATCAGGAAAAAATAAAACACGAAACAGTCAAAGCGAAAGTAATAATTAGGCCTTCCAGGAAAGCCTGCCTTGAAGATTATACTTAGGGGTCATCCATAAATTACGTCACACGTTAAGGGGGAGGGAGGGGGTCAACAAAGTGTGACATCGTGTGACGGGGGGACGAGGACGAGTGAACTTCGTGACGTCACATGTATACATCTAAAGTATTAAAACTAAACTTCAACTAACGACACTTTAAAATATTACCAATTTTATCAATATTATTATTATAAGGTTGTTTTAATTTAATAATTTCTAAATTTAAAATTGCAAAATATGTGACGTCACACCAGGGGGCGGTCTCCAAAAATCATGAAATTCGTGTGACGTAATTTATGAATGGCCCCTTAGGTGTCCAACCAAGTTTTGTTTGTTGTATGACTTGCAATAATAACCTACGTAAATATCTACTCATTATTTTCAAAGTTAAAAGAACAATGCGTCATGGTTGTTTCAATCCAAGGTGTATATTAGTCATTGTAAGAATGTACATGGAGTGTAAAAGTAGTATTTTTACACGGACCTTCATCAACCTAAATACGGTCCACCACTGTTGGGCATGGGTCTCCCCTCACAATATAGGGAGGCGAGTCGGGCCATAGACCACCACGTGGCCTCAGTGTGGATTGGCCGACATAGGTACTTAAATAAATACACAAACACCCATGACTCTGAAATCTATGCTCAAAAGTAGTATAAAAATGTATATTACCCTCATTAATCCAGGTCTCATCTTAACCTATGTTGACAACTCGTGACACAAAAATATGAACGTCTGACTAAAGACAATAACACGTATTGTTATAAATAAACATGTGTACTTATATAACATTATATGTCCGTGTGTATTATTTTAAATATAAAAATATAAAATCTCTTTATTTAAACAGTCATTAGCCTCAGACCCATCATAAAGGAAATTTAAAACGCAAATGATAATAAAATATCGATTGTATGACATCACTACTTATAGGTGACAAAAAACTAGTAAAGACAAAAAAAACCCTGCTTAATGTCATTTTAGTGACTGGAATTAAAAATTTCTTCATTCTTAATGAATTGGTTGATAACCATCATATTTCAAAATAAACACGAGGGTTAAAGAATTATTGTATAAGCATTAAAGGGTTAAAGGTTATTGTTGCTGAAAAGTTATATCCAAAGTGGCGGGTTTACTTCTAGACCCTAAATATAGACTGCATAAAGGTGCACTTTTATTGCGGTCGATCGACGTCGACCAGTCGATATTAATTCGCCTCAAACAAAATCGATGGTTGATTGACGAGTGGTAATATACGTTCCAAATTATGGCTATTTTCAATCGATGTCGATGTACTACATCGATTTCAAAATAGTGGAGCTTTAAATATTGACCGATGTCGATCGAGAATATTGCTCGATTCGACGCACCACATTAAATAGATTTGGACGATTGACCGCAATGTAAGTTTGTTTACCTTATGTAGTGTTTTAAAAATGAGCACCGAGCATCGACTACTAACGGATTGAGTCGAGCGTCAAACGCATATGAAGGTTATTTATTTATTAACGTTCAGGAAGCTGCATTCTTTGAAAACTTGGATTATAACGCTCAAGTCTAAAAAGGTTCATTAGCGCTCTTTGATCAGGGCTGATTTGCAAAACACTATGCATAAGGTCCTATAAATATTGATGAAAATAGTCAAAGATTGATTACAGCATTAAAAAAATATACTATTTTTCGGTTAGTTATCTCCGGTGAATTTGCGTATAAATACTATAAATAGTTATTTAGATTATTATTATTAGTTTTTTATATAGATATTTGTATGGAGTATAAATTTATACATTACATCTATGTAATGTATAAACCTTGATTGATTTTTAGTTACGAGTATATCTATTTGTGTAACATTTTATTGTCTTTATTACTTTATTATACTTATTTTACTGTATTACGTGTTGTATGTGTCACTTCCGTTCGAACGTCACACTGGGCTTCAGCTGTAAATCAGCGTCGGAAATAATTGTGGTTTCCGAAATAGTGCTGATACGAACACACTTCTGGTGTCGCACTGCGACAGGCGGAATTGTCAAACTTTGTTATTCACTATCCTTGTTCTGTCTACTAATTCTTATGTGTATTCTGCTGTGCTGAAGGAAATGTTCTTTCTTTCTATTAAAATACTTTTATTCCAAGACCAAGAATCGTCTATTTATCTGATAGACGATCTTACAATTAGAGTAGAGTTTATAGATATCTCATGGTATATGTATAGAGGTTAGTATGAAACTGATCAGTCAAATCATAACTAAGAACAATGTCAGTAACGTCTATTTATTTAGTCTTAGGTCTAGCTATCTAAACTTTTATGAGCTAAATCTGCCAAGATGCGATATAATAAAAGATTGTTTAAAGTAGTGTAAATACACAATCGATAGTATTATGACCTAGAAGACTAGTCGTACTATCGATAATGTCAACATGTGTTGATTAAGTCGATACCATCGATAGCCAATCCATAACCCAACGCAAATGAGCAATACAATTTGTGGGTGTAGAGATGATAATCGATAGTTTTATGTGAGTTATAACGAATGAAGGGTACAGGGAAAGAAGGATCAATATCCGTTTATTTTCTATATTAAGTTAACAATGCAATCTAGTAGCGTATTGACGAAACTATTGAATGTTAAAACCAAATAACGGTAACTCACATCACAGTCCACATGAGACTGCCCATTGGGGTTCTTTAAGAAAGCTGTGAATAGGATTTTGCAAGGTCGGCGGCGCGCCCGCATACCCCCTGGTGTTGCAGGTGTCCATGGGCGGCGGTAACACTTACCATCGCGTGAGACCGCTTGCTCGTCCGCCCTCTTCTCTATATAAAAAAAAAAAATTCAAAAGAAATTAATATGGCTGTAGGTAAAAAAGAGGAAAGTCGCCACCACTATTATTTAAATAAAGATCACTGTCCATGGACGGCGATCTTTCTTTGACAGTTGCTCTCATTTCATGTTAACCGCCAATAATTTTATGTCGTTATCGAGTGAAATAATCTGTTCTTTAATTCAGTGTAGTAAAATCGTTCATGATTTACGATGTTTGATAGTGAAAGTGAAATGACGAGGTGTAAAATCACCGAAAATCCTAAAAAAGCCCTAAAACATTTCGTTCAAACGACGTGATAAAAAACTTCGAATAGCTAGTTATTCTACAGGTGAAGATTGTACAACAGAAAGTATAGTATGTTACAAAGTTTTTTTGAATATCCATAGCATTACAAATAAGCGAGTACAACATATCAAGAAAGCTCTTATTGAACAAGGTAAATTGATATTTTATCAGCTCTACTGACATCTGATAGACATCGATTTTTCATTTATAAGTTTAAATTTAAGTTTTCTTAGTCCAAGTTCATTAAAACCATATCCTAAAATGCCTGATTAGCCAATACGACTAAATCTCAATAGGTCTTTGTGCCAAAATGACTAGATCCAAATCGACTAAATCTTGAAATGTCTGTCTCAAAATTACTACCTGGCTGTACATACGTGACTTAGCTCCAGACACAGAGGTAATGAGGTTATTTAAGAAGTATGTGGAGAGGCAGTGGATTAAATTGGACCCTTCAATGATAAATTGTGGTGAAGAAAGACACCGCACCAACAACCCAATAGAAGGCTGGCATAGACGGCTTAATACTCATATGCCACACAAGCCAACTTGAGTACGATTCATATATAAATTGAGAAAAGAAGCAACCTATCAAGATACCCGAATCAAGAACTCATTATTCACCGAGGCTACCAAAAGAAAGGGGGAAATATATTTTGACATCCAGTACCGCAAGCAACTGTCTCGGCTTAATGATGGAGAGATAAGTGCAATTCAATTTTATAAAACAATATCAGGTTAATTAAGAAACGACTAAAATAAAACTACAAATGATAGGTGGCGGATAAAATGTCACTACAGTTGCGTGAAACGACAATTAAAAAAATGCATTGTTCTACAAGCTATTATTTGTTTTAAAAGTTATTATTTTAATTAAATGTTTTTTTTTTTAATTTACATATCATAGTAATATGTGTAAACATTTAGTTTTGAAAAATGTTTCTTGCGGCGTAAATATTTTTTTACTTGATAGAAGTAAAAAGTCATTTTTAGTTTATGAGAAATAAAATGTGTTATGTTAGTTATGTACCAGGTTATTATTTGAATTAAACAAATGTTAACAGCTATTATTTTAAGTATTTTGGGTAAAATTTGGGAATGGTGGGTATATGGTGGGTATGAATATTTATAATAATAGGTAGGGTTAAACTTTTCAGACATTACAGTAACAGTTCATAGTGAATTTCAGACATTTTGAAATTCAGTTATTTTGGGACCAAGCCATTTTCGCTTCAAGACTTAAGACGTGTTGAGATTTAGTTGTACTGGCTAATCAGGCATTTTGGGATTTGGTTTTAATGAACTGGAAATATATTAATTTAGTTTCCAATTTTTTTTATTTAAATCGTTTTTAAAGTAATTCATATTTTTTCAATTATTTTAAAACTAATTCCATTTGATAATGATCCTGCTTTCCCTGTTAAAAAGCGATTTTTACAGACTGATGACAGTATTTCATGTATCATATTACATTTAAAGTAAGTCCAGGATCCGGTAATACCCCGTAGGATAAGGGAGGATTATCTCCAGACCTGACTATCCTTAGTACTCGATTACGAACAATTACATATTATTATTCTATAGTATTCGATTAATGAACAATAGTATCGAACAACTGTCACAAAACTATAACAAAACTAGCTAAACTATATAGTGCAAATCTATCGATATAATTAAACATTAACAAGTGCGGCTGGCTGTTGGCGATGAGGAACGCCCGCTCGTTGATGAGGCTCGCTTGCTACTATCGACATTCGGCTGACTATCGATACTATTGAATATATCCCTGGCCACCAATACTATAGATACTAGTGAACATTAGTCAATGGCCAAGTTACCGGTATCACTAGTTTATAGGAAGTAGAGCGTGTCGCCGAGCGAGTAGTGCGGCTGGCTGTGCAGGCTGTTGGCGGCGAGGAAGGCGAGCTTGTGCGCGTACTGGCACACTGACGGCACGCGCACCTGCGTCGAGCAATTGAAGTACATGTGCGTCAGCTTGTACGTCAGCCGCTGGATCTGCGGACACGAATGGCGATAAATATGTGAATATAAGAATGTTTTTTTTTCATTCTTATATGGCAATAGTGCATCGTGTGTTTGAAATTAATCATTTTAAAGTCAACACAATTCAAAACGCGTCTAGTCTGTTGTCATAGGACTAGTCCTGTCGAAATAACTTAGGAGTCGCTCAGCAAAGTGATAGAAGGTTTACTGAGGACAGGAAACACGGAAAATGCAGTCACGTGTTTTTATTTGACTATTACAAACAATAAGCACAAATAACCCCAAAAACACTAAGTTTATTAAATGATCACTATTAAGTCACAAAACATATTTTTTATAATAATCAAACACAAATGTGACCTTATTTTATCAATTAAATAAATAAAATACCTGCACCCTATTAAAATTGATATTTTTTTCTTTTGTTTTAAGACTTTAATAAAGAAAAAAGCTATCAAAAACAATTTTGGAGTTCATTAAATTATGTTGTAAATAGTCTATGTTATATATAATAGCTTCGTTCGCGGTAAGGATTCAGAACTGATTCGGAACTATACGCATGCGCAGTTCAAATAATGCCGTTCGCGGAACACACAGTTCAGAATTTCTAGTTACAGTTCTGCGTTCGCGGAACCGTCGAACTGGGTTCAGGATCGGTTCAGAATTAGTTCTATCAGTTCTATAACTTTGGCAAGAATCCGTAGTTCCAGACATGCGCAGTTTTTACCTAACGACATTTGACATACATGCTGCGGCTATATTCAGTTGGTTAGAAACTAATAAACTGGTTAAATAGTTAAATAAAATATAAATTTTATTAATTTATTAAGGGTTAAATAAAATATGGTTAGTTTTGTTTGTTGTTTATATAAATAAGTTTATATAATACTCTAATAAGAGTAATGTGTTTTGGTGGGTCCACTTAATAAGTGGGATGGGTTTTTTTTAGGGGTTTTATATTTTTAGGGGTATTTTTAGGGATTTTTTGACTCTTCATATATTTTTTTGAATATATATTTTTCATATATTATGTGAAAGTATAGGCTCTGGGACAATCCAAACTATAATAGCTAATCATATTTATTTGTTGACCTAGCGACTTAACGACATCTAGTACAAATATATTACAACTACTCTGTGGTGACTGGTGGTTATTGTGCCTATGCTTACTGGAAATACATATGTACGTTGATTATTGTTTACTTGTTTAATTCGATTTTGTTGTTGTACTGCTGTGCCGACAATCAGAAGTACACGTAGATTTGGGAAACAGATCCAGATTTAAAAGGTAAAGAAATTTCATTGCATTTTTGTAATTTATATTTTTTCTTTTATTATATATTTTTTTAGGGGGATTTCTAAGTAATTGGGGCGATTTTGGGGGTTTTTGACTTAAGCTTTAGGGATAAATATTTTTGAGAGTTGGTAACACTGCCGATGACAGTAGATCGTACGCAGTTTGGTTCCGAAATCGTTCGCGGAAATAAAAATCACGAATCGGTCTATAACCGCGCATGCGCTCTACTACGATTCCAAATTAGTTCAGTACTAGTTCCGAATTAGTTCTGAATCCTTACCGCGAACAAAGCTAATATTAGGGCCTTTTGCCTTAGCTATAAAATTGCCGTTTGTTTATAGTGGCCACCTTGAACTTAGTTATCTGGCGTTTGGGTTGTAATTCCAAATTTAAGTTAATTTATATGTAAAAGCTATTCTTTTCCAAAATCAGTTATTTATTTGTTTTTTCGTCAATCGACTTTTTGCCTAAATATTGTTGTTTGAGACCATACAAAAGTAAAAAATTCGGGTTATTTTCGAATACGAGTACCATCATGGCAGTAACGCAGCACAGACGGCGCGCAATATCAACGAGGTGTACGGATCAAACACCGCAAACGAAGGCACGGAGCGTTTTTGGTTTGATCGTTTCCATTGTGGAAATTTCGTCCTCAAGAACAAGCCCCGTGGACTACCAGACTAAAAGTCGATAATGATGAATTGAAAGCAATAGTGGAAGCGGATTCATCGCAAAACACGTCCGAGTTAGTTAGCAGCCTTCGGCGTGACAAAATGATATTGAATCATTTGTGTTAAATGGGGAAAATGAAGCTCGGAAAGTGGGTACCGTATGAGATCAATGGAAGTTAGCTGCAAATACGCGGAGAAGTTTGCCTTATTTTGCTAAACGGGTACAAAAATAGAGGGCTTCTGAATGGTATTGTCACTTGTGATGGCAAGTGGATCCTGTATGATAATCGTAAACGTTCGTCACAGTAGTTAAACTCAGGAGACACAGCCAAACAACGTCCCAAACGTCTCCATGATAACGCTCGCGCACATACTGTACGACACAGTTTCAAAGTTACAGGAGCTTCGACTGGAAACTCTCCGTCACCCACTGTACTCGCAAGTTTTACATGGAAAAAATCAACTGCGATAAGGCAGTGAAAAACGCTGAGGATTCATCGATTTCCGTCCTCATGATTTCTATAGCAGAGACATCCCAATCAACTGCCATTAAAATGTAAAAGTCCATTGGTAAGTGCAAGTTCATACAAAAAATATTTCCATTTTTCAATATAAAATGGCAACTTCATAGGTAAAGACCAAATACATTTCACAGTTGGAAATAGGAAGATGAACGAGTGACATTATTTAATTAGTAGTGACACCACTACTAATTAAATAATGCCACCTTGTGAATCTAAATTGAATTCTAAATTTGAATTTGTTTTGAATTTAGTTCAAAAAGTTCGTAATAGCATGGAGTTCGTAAATCTGTGAAAAAATATTTGAGTACCATAAAAGCGTTCCATATTTCAGTTTCGTGTAGCACGTATCGACATGAAATTCAATTATGGAACACTTTTTAAATGATTTGTGCACAAGTAAATACTTCGATTATGATTTAGTACATTGTATTCTCCATTGCATGAAAAAACATTTTATTAAATTTGACCAACTTCTGCTGTCCCGATTTTTTTCTTCCTATACAATGAAATGATCCTTATAAGAAACTGAGTCGATCAGCATTAAAAAAAAATTAGTCAATTTTATTCGGTTTTATGGACAACTCACGCTTGACCAAAAAAATTACTACGCCAAAATTGTTTTCACAAAAAAAGACTTAATGGTTCCTAAGACAGTTTCCCTGTATCTCTTATGGTTTCAGATTTCCCCATACTGTCCCAGTTAAAAAAAACACACTGTATATCATTGTACTATACAAAATTTCCTGCAGGTAATATAACAAAAGGTCTCTGCCCTCATCTATTGTCGCATATAACGCACTATAACAGTTGTAAACACTTGGAATAGATTGTCACAAGTGGTGAATTCCTCTATAGTGGGGATTTTTAAATAGAGACTAGACAAATAGATGTTGGAGCAAAATCAATGGATACAACAATAAAAGATATAGGCATATCAGATGCAGGCTGCTCCGCCTTTTAAATCCTAATAATAATAAAATACTCACCCTATCGGGTCCGAGCGCGGTGGTGTCCTCGATCACGTTGTACGAGGTGGGCGCGATGGTGCCCTCGCGCACCTGCTGTGACACTAGGTAGAAGTCGTAGCTGCAATAATAACATTTGTCAGCGTCAATGCAATATTAGTCGTTTATAATATATAAAACAATAAATATCAAAATTTCTCGCAAACAACATCAAAAACGTAGTTTGACAAGCACATAAATTTCAAATTATTTGAACGTTCACAGTGCCCTTTTTTCAAGTGCTTAGTCCACTGGACAGAGGCCGACCTGCACCGCGCTTCCCGTTGTATGGTCCCCAAGGACTCGGTTGTTCCATCGACCCACTGCCACTGCTGGACGAGAATGTAAGGCCGACGGCGCACTGGTAAGGTGATCTAAATAAATCTATTATAAACATAAAAAAAATGATGTTTGTTCGTCTTCCTAAACCGTTCGTCCGATTTCGATGAAACTGGTGAGTTGTGCACCCGCGAAGTTTTTTGACAAAAAAAAAATCTAACGCATTGCCAACGCATGCCGGGCACACCTAGTTTACTATATTATAAAAAACTTCTTTTAACATATGATAGTGGGTGGCCGCATTGTTTGAGCGATGTGTAATTTTTTTGTTTGTGTCGCTCTTAATATTCGAATGTTTTGTAGCAAAGTAACATGTCCCCATTGAACATATTATCAAGCGACTCAAGTCGCGTTGGGTCGAACCGGACTATGAAACTTCCCAAACTTCCCAGATACTCACTGGGCATGGCTGCTTTCGAAAGCGACTATACGATATGAAGCTGAATGAGAGCAGTCAGTGTGAGTGTGGCATGGCAGAGGAGGACTTGCACCATGTTATTTTTTTTTTTTCGGAATGTCTAAATTCTTGTGGCCCCAGTGGCCTTTCAAGAGTCACTGGTCGTGAGCACCATGTTCTATGGTCCTGTCCTCTATATGAGGAAGACCGACGTAGCATGCTTGAAGGGATTGTACGGCGGGAGGAAGGACCGGTGTACTACTGCGACCTCGTCTCCTCTGAAGCGAACTTCCGCGGGCTCAAAGAATTTGCACACCGATGGCACAGAAAACGGAGCCCGAAAGAGGTGCTCGGCACTGAAGTGAATTGTTAGGTACGTAGAACAGCCCCAGAAAGGGGAGAGTGACGATGGGACACAGGCAAAGAGAATACTTGTAGGGAGGCAGAGCAGATACGCGCCGCAACATAGCCCTTAGCAGGCGAACGGCGCGTACCTCCCGACGATTCGGTTCGTATAACCAAAAGGTTGGTAGGACCATGGGAAAGAGGTGGGTCATGAACATATTATGGACATCCGCAACTGATTGACTGACTGTTTTGCAGATAAAAAATGGCGGCGCTAGTGCAAGTTGGGGTGACGATAGTTAGGCCAGTGATACCATTTTTGACTGATAATATTTAAAAAAAATGCAAATATTTAATGATCTTTAAAAAAATCTTAATTAAGGACACAGTTTAATATTAGACTTAATCAAATCATACAAAGTAATCGAATTAGTAAATTCATACACTTCTAATATTTTACTTAAGACTGTTACAAATATCCAGTATCGATTATTCAGTATCTTGAACTACATCACTATCTTTAATATTTAGGGCTCCAAACAATTATGTTCATTGTAAAATTGCCTAACTATGTCATTTTCGTGTGAAAATTGTTTTCAGAGCGCGTATTAACGATGTAACATTTTTATTATAACATAATTTGTACGCCATTACAAAGTTATCTCAATCAACTACTGTTCATGAACAGTCAAATCGGAAATCTGTCGACGGCGTAACTATAGTGATGGTATGTGTAGTGTCGGTGAGCCTGAGATCAATGAACACGCCCGTGTTGATGCGCTTCGAGACTATTATGTACTGGTGACATTGTCTAGTGACGGTGTGTAGTATCGTTACCGTTCCGGCAGCGTGATGACATCGTCGATGACGGTGCCGGGGCGCGGGTTGTCGCCGGTGCGTCCGCGATCGATGAACACGCGCGTGTTAATACGCTTCGACACTATTATGAACGCCATCTTAGCCAGCTCGCCACCGCCGTAGATCTCCACCAGTTTCTCCTTTATTTTTTCAACCTGGGTAATGAAAATTGTTATTACTCATTTTATTTTTAAGGAAGATTTAGATGTATCTGTAAACATGTTAAAAATATTGTAGTCTAATTAAATATGACGAAGTCTAATTCGTTGTTTAGTGTAATTATAATGTTATGGCTCCTCTTCACGTTGGCCAATATATTTGTCAATGGTTGTGGCCAATACGTATCGCCAACATGAAGAAGGGGGGTTTGTGGTAATCTTGGTAGGTATTGGAGTGTTGGCCCACACGTTGGCGTGAGATCCGAGTGGTGTCGGTTTTTCAACATAGATTAAAGGGCTTTGGTGAAATGATGGCTGCTGCGTCCACACGTTAGCCAATATGTGTGCCATTACCATTGGCACATATATTGGCCAACACATATATTGGTGAAGAGGAGACATTAGACAACGTGTCACTGAAATAATGCTAAAAAGCTGATGAAGGTTGTTCAGTATCAAGAGTAGAATCGATACTACCAGTTTTAAAAATGGTTTTTTGATGATTTATAGTACATTTCTAGTAATATATCTTTATCAATTTAAACTTCATTGCAAAAGCAACATGTACTTTTGTACATGCTTTATTTATAATTATGTACATTTTGTACATACTTTGGATGTGGACGTAATACTTTGGGCCATAAGGGGCATTCTACTAGTCAACCACTATATCAAACAGAAGGCGTGTGCATTTATGGTTTAAATATAAATGTAATACCTAAATATAATATAAAATCACAATATACATGCATAATAAATTAAAGAACATACATACATTTTAGTGTTCGTAAAATATTAAACAATAGTTGCTGGATAGATTTTAACTGACAGATTTACTGGGAGTAGCTAGAAGTTTAGATTAATATATTGTATAAAAACATTTACTGAAATAGAAGTTCACGTAAATTTTCACATTCTTCTTTAGCCTTCATCTACCAGTTGTTTGATGTAGGCCTCTTTCAACTATCTCCACTTATTCCTATTTTGGGCAGTTAAGAGTCCAGTTGCCGGCCACTTGATCTTGATTCCATTCCATCTCATTTGCGGTCTTTTCTTTTCGTTCTTGTACCCATGGCCTTCAGTCTAGAACTTTTCTGCACCACGAGTCAAACTTCTGGGCTACATGTCCCCGCTTATTCCTATTTAAGCCCCGCCACCCTTCGCACAACCTTTCAGACTTTACTCTGATCTCATAGCAAAGTACATATTTGTCTTTTTGTCTCTCAGTGTGACTTCCACCAGTTCTCGTACAAACGCCCTTTGAGCTAGTTGAAGTTTATGTAGGAGGTTACTAAAGTTTCTGCCCCATAGGTGAGAACTGGCAGGACACACTGGTTGAAAATATGTGCTTATTGGGGACTCTTCAGGTTCATTTTGAAGACAAAGCTAAATTTGGATTAGGCTGCCCATCCTAAACCAATCCGTCTGTCGATCTCATTACATTGGTTGTCTTTCTTCCTCATTCTTATTTCCAGGCCCAGATAACACATATTTGCGGAATAACTCTATTTCAACACCTCCCACCTTTATTATATTGTACCATTCAGTCTTTGAAGTCAATATTTTGACTTTCACTGGGTTCATTTCAAGACCTACTACTGGGGATGCGTTATAGAGCTGTTGCAAATTTTCACATAGAATTTGTTAATTTACCTCGTGTGCCATGACGTAGGGGATCTGACCGTCACCAACGCCGTCGCGGTAAATGAAAATGCGGGACGGCAAAGTACCTGAAAGTGATAATGTAGTAAAATTATTCATTAGAATCGATCAAATATCAGGGACATCATAAGAAGTCAACATTAAAGCACCCTAAGTAATGAAGTTTGATTGATAATTGGAACGAATTAACAAACAATTGATAATTGGTGTTGCTTCGGCTGGCTATAGAATAGCGTCACCCGATTTCTTCCAGTGGGCGTGGTAAATGGCTAATAAGGCATAACAAAGCCCATACCACAAGTGCTGAGGAACTACACCGTCTGTAAAAGAGTAAACTTAAAATGCCTCGCTAATCAAGCAGGTTCGCGAGCCTGCTTGATTAGCGAGGCATTTTAAGTTCAAACATCCCTCGTCCACAAGACAATGTGCATGGGGAGGCCTATGAGCAGTGGATACTAAAAGAGCTGGTTGCGGTTAGATATAAAAAGGCAAGATTAAATAACTAAGTTTGATTGATTGTTGGCAAAGAATAACAAGCAGTGATATTCCAAAATAAATAATAGACAAACCATTGACTTCTCTAAATCTTTTGAGTGCATTAGTGATGTCGAAGCTCATGTGAGAGCTAAGCTCCTCTCCCGAAGTGTGTGCAGTGACAGATGAGAAGTAGTGTGTCATCTGATTGTCCAGTGTGGCCACGAAAGCTCCGAAGCTCTTTTCTTTGCTGCGAGTGTCGTGGCATACATCGTACCCGATCACCATGAGACCGGTCATCGGAATTGAAACCACCCATGGAGCGCCACCCATCTGTGGGCAATAATCAGTGTTTACAAGCAAGAAACAATATTTCTGGTTCTTTAACAATAAACTGTTTGAAACAGAGCACGACTCTGTGGTGCGTGTGTCGTGGCACATGTCATACGCGACCATCATGAGACCGGTCATCGGGATTTGAATCACCAATGGAGCGCCACGTTAGTGGGTAACGTTTAGTGTACACATGTAACAATCTGAATATTTCTGGTTCTTTAGATACTCGTAGATATACTTTATATACTTGTACATTAAAACATACAGAAGGGAAACACAAAATACACGTAATTAAAAGTACAACAGATGGCCTTAAATGTAATGCATTCCATAAGCGAACTGCATTCACAGTGAAGGAACGTGAATAGAAAGCAGAAGAATGGAACAATAAAATATTTGATAATTTGTACAAGCTGTAAGAGGTAATAAGAGACAATTTGTAAGGTATTAAAGTAGCATTTCTGCGTGTTTACTGTCTGGAAATGCTAACTCAGTTCGTCACTGCCTCAGATGACGTACTGAATTAAGTTTTTCATATATGCCTCTGGACACGATGGACCGATAAACGGGTGGCGACTGGATGGGGAAAGAAAAATGTCCAGCAGTGGACAGACATAGGCTATTAAAAAAGGATGCAACAAGCTTCGAAGAATACTGGGCTTCTAGAAGGAGCTAGGGTGGTTAGAATAGAGTCCATGCCCGAGGAGGGGATTTCACACGAAATAATCGCTTAGACCAAGTAATTGTGGAATAGGGCTTGTTAAAGAAGAAGAGGTTTTCGTGCAGCAGTCGACAGACACGGCCTATTAAAGAATGAAGTATGTAGTTTACCTTGCAGTTGATCTGTATGGCCACCTTGGTCGCGATGGACATGGCGGACTTGCTGGTCATATTGCGTGCGCACACCACCTGCGTGGGCACCGCGCGGTCCACCGTGCACTTCTTCTTGATCGCGTCGTACCTTACAAAAATAAAACATTTATGTTATACAGGTTATACCGCCTAATACAAGTTTCTCAACCTTTATAAAATTACGTAAAATGCATAGCGACTATCCTGAGGACTACGCCACCTCTGAAACAGTAGTCTCCAAACCACTGGGCTAGCATGCCGTTTTAAGGTTATACATCCCTTTTGCACAAGACAATGTGCACGAGGAGGTTCAGCAGTAAATAATAAAAGGTCTGGTGACGCTGAAAGTATAAATAAATAAAATTAAATACCTATCGGTCTGCTGCCTCGCCAGCACGCACAATATGAACGCGGGGTTTCGCCGGGAGATGGTGCTCTCCAGTGTGTTGGCGTAATCAATGTGGTTGTCGCGCTGCATTGGCACTACAAATAAACAAAAATATTAGGTAATCGGATAAATTCGCGGCCTTTTTATAGTGAAAATAATAAAGACTTTTTGTATTACATAAATATTAATTTAACAGAATATTGTCCATTTAAATAGACAATCTTTCGCCATTTTTCTGGCAGAGACATTATCCCATGGTTAAATTTTTTTGGGGGTTTCTAAGCGAATCTGATTTCAATAGTTTTATACAGGCTTCTCTTGAATGTAATTTTACTCCATTTAAATAATTTTGTAAAGAGCGGAATAAATGATAAATGATGGGCTATGTCTGGACTGTATGGAGGATGCATTAAAACTTCCCAGTCAAGGTCCATAAATTTTTGTTTAGTCATCAAAAATTTATGCGATGGAGCATTGTCGTGATGGAAAATTACACCTTTTCATTCATTAAATTTGGGCGTTTTTCTTCAAGTGCTTGTTTCAATTTTACTAATTGCTGATAGTAGACATCAGAATTATTCGTTTGGGCATGTGGCAAAAGCTCGTAATACACAATGCCTTACAATATACAATGGTGTACTGACTTAACTCATTGATTCTCTCTCAGCCAACCTTGGGGCTATTTGATGATGCTTTGGTAGGTACAAGTGAAACAACATCAAGAATAAAGATTGAAATAATAAAATATACAAATAAATAATAATATTTTTTTTATAGAAAAAGGCGACAGACTTGCATACGGTCTATTTGATGGTAAGTGGATACTGTCGTTCATAGACATCCGTGATAAATGCCAACATCAGTCCAGAATGACAAACGTTGACACGCCCCCGGATGCGCTGTTTATCTGTGCAGCTTAAGGAATTTATTGGGAAAATGAGGAGGCGTAGGATGGGATGGGGATGGGGGGAGGGATAGGATGGGGCTCTAGCATATCTCACTCTACCGAAATACGTACGTGCATTGGGGAAATACGATATAGTAGGAAATGCAGTACATTTCAAGGTAGTCTTCTGTGAGAGAGGGGTAACGTGGCCAGTAGAGTGCGCCCAGCGGATGTGGGAACTCTCCCCCAAAAATATTTTACAAACATTTAAAGTATACATTATGATGGAGCACCAGCCAAATATTTTATAAACCTAAAATAAGCATATTAATGATTTAGAAATTAATGTTACGCGCCCCGTGGATACTTGCAAATAAATATATAGAAAAAAAATCCAGGAAAATATGAGCTCTTAATTTTAAGATTAACACGAAACAAAGCTCCAAAAGTTTTAAATGGAAAATACATACATATAGTTTTTCTAATCAGTTACTTTTTTTTATAATTTTGGTAAAAATTAAAGAAACGATTTGAAACTTGGTGGAGCTTGTTGTTGCTTATAATGATAGGAACAAACGCTGAATTGTTAATTTTTTATAATAATACTTCCTTATATATAAGCTTAAAAAATGGTGCTATTATAACATATTTTTAATAATTAACACAATATCTTATAAATTTGGGACACAATATAGGCTGTTAAAAAAAATTAGAAAAGTTTTAAAAGGAATTGGTTCCATCTGTAAAAATTCATCAATTTTCCGGTATAAATAGTATGCTATGTCCTTCTCTGGATCTCAGTGGAATTACTTAACAAATAAACGGGCAGACAACAGACTTTCACATTGATAATATTAGTGTGCATGTGGGCGTCTTGTGTCGGCAGACTAAGGGATAATAAAGCCGCGGTACCACAAGCCCTGAGGAACTACATCACCTCTAAAACAGTGGATTCAACAACTCGCTTTGCCAGCGTGCCGTTTTAATGCCCTATACCTCTCGTGTACAAGACAATGAGGAGAGCAGTGTCCAGCAGTGGACTATAAAACAATTGGGTACAGCGACGGCACGTAGTGTTCGGACGCTTTAGATATGCGAGACCGAGCAAGAATCAAATCCATTTTTTTTTTCATGGACGAAGGTGGCAGACAAGCATACAGTCCACCAGATGGTAAGTGGATACTGTAGCCCATAGACATCCGTGATACATGCCAACATTAGTCCAAAATGACAACGTTGGCACGCCTCCGGATGCGTTGCCTACCTTTGGATATAGGAATGGGTCTGGAGAAAGGGTTGGGGAAATGGGGAGGGATAGGATGGGAATGGGCTCTGGCACATCTCACTCACTACCGAAACACGTACGTACATTAGGGAAATAAGATAAAGTGGGAAATGTAGTACATTTCAAGGTAGTCTTCTGTGAGAGAGGGGTAACGTGGGCAGTCGAGTGCACCCAGCGGCTGTTGGATTGCAGCGTTGGATTGGAATAAGATCAAAAATTCACCAGGGGAGAGGAGTTTTATGAGACTGAAGAAAATGATAATAATGATAATTTTTTTCGGAAGGAATAAGGAAATTAGAAAAACGTTATATTAAATGTATCGAGTTAGAATGAGATTACGTAGAGTAAGTACTACGTATTACGTAGAGAGATGTTTTTATTTAAATTTCTTTGTGTTTTAACGATAATTCTAAGAACTTTTTTAGTCAGTAAAGGCAAATAAATAAATATAAATAAATAAATATATACAAATAAATATATTTTAGGTTAAGGTACATACTGTAGAGCCCTTAGTTGTTTGAAATCTATACATGTAATAAAATCGTCACAGAGGCGTCTCTACATGAAGTATTTAAAAAAAAATCGTTGCACTCTACGAACGACGGAACACAAAACAAGTATTTTAGAATTTTTGTTTGTCTGAACGTGCATCACACAAACTACTGGACGGATTTTAATGAAACTTGGCATCGATCGAAGCGAAAGAAGTCGCTGGCATCGCTAGTAAGTGAATAAAATAAATTACCTATCTCGGGTCGCGGCAGCCGGAAGCCGACGGCGCCGCCGGTCTTCATGATCAGCTCGACGAAGCTCTCGGCGTCACGCCGCTGCCGCTCCGGCGTGAGTACCGTCCACGACGGAATGTGAGCGATCTTCAGCAGGGGCTTCGATCTGACATTGACAGACCTTAATCACAATGGATCCAACCCACAATCACTCTTTTCCATAGTAGAGCTTTGTGATAGAAAACTAAAATGTAGTGAATATTTTGTGAATCAAAACGCTTTTAAAACTTTAATACCTTGGTTTTACATATTATGTAGTACTTTATCAAAATTTATTGTTTTTATATTTGTTTTATTTTGCAAAATGCTCCTGTATCTTAAAACTACATAAATGTAGGTTGAATACATTCTGTCAATTGACACAAGGGATAAATTACAACATTACATCATAAAGAATAAGAGCTTCGACTGAACAGGGGCGAACAGCTGAACAGGTACGAGGGGCGGGTGATAAGTAATCCACTTTGACATCATATTATTTATTTATTCTTTTATCAAAAATGCTCGTATTTTCATTTGTTTTCTGTTTGGCTTTGCATTGCGACTTCATTGTATTCAACATGTCGGAGGAAAATAATAAAATGCTTAAGATTGAGGAACGAGCAGTTATTAAATTCCTAACTAAAGAGGGAAATACGCCACCGCAGATCAGACAACGCATGTTAAATGTGTTCGGTGATTCATGCCCTTCTGATTTCGTCATAAAGCTTTGGTCAAGCAGTTTACACATGGTTGTGAGAGTTTGGAAGATAGTGGGCGACCCGTACCGGCAGTCACGGAAGAAACTTTGGGTACAGTGAAAGAATTGGAGATATTGGCATTAGCAAGGAACGAGATCATTTAACGATTCATGCCACATTAGGGATGCCCAAGGTGAGCGCTCGTTGGGTGGCCAGAATGCTGACGCCGTTTGACAAACGCGTCGAAGTAGTGGCTATTTTTAAAGATGATTATCTCAAGAATAGTGAGCCGCGATAAGACCTGGATTTGCCAATGGGCGCCGAAAGCAAACAAGAATTCAAGTTCGGCCATGGGCCGACATGCTGATGGCAACCATTTTTTGGGACGTGGAGGGATCTATTGATACCTGTTTTACCTGTCAAAAATACAATGAATACTGCTTCCCATGCCGACTTGCTAGGCCAACTGTCAGCAGTGATAAAAGAAAAAAGAAGAGGCAAGGTGGGCTTTAAATAAAAAAAAAAGGCGTCACGGAAATTAATAATCCGCCGTAGACTTAGCCCCTGCAACTACTGGTATTTTCTGTTTAGAAATTTGAAGGAAAAATGAAGGGGACGCAGATTCTCGACCGATAAGGAGATGAAGGCTGCTGTGAATGATCATTTTAATGAACAAACGAAAGAATATTTTTTAATGGTTTCATGTCACTTATGGACAAACTGATTATATTGAAAAATATATTAGCCATGCAGGTCTTTTCTTACATACTTAGGTAGATCAGCCGCCCCTCGTGACTAACAGTTACTGTCGGCTACGCCCGCGTGGAATTAAAATAATAAAAAAAAAAATGCGCTTTATATTAAAGCGACCAGAGAAAAGCTTTACAAATAAAGATTATTTTTATCATTTTCATTTGTAACAAAACTTCATGTTATATCACGATGACATATTTTCTTTCCAAAGACTCAGCTATACATTAATGAAAATCAATGTTTAGCTGATCATTGTGTTCCTCGTGGGAGTATACACATTATTACGTACCTCATATCCCTGGTCCAGCCGTCATTGGTGTCCCCAGCAGGATACTTCAGATCATTGGCCTGAATGATGTTCTCAGGAGGCAGCTGCCGCCCCTTTAACTTGACTAGTTGATTGGCGAGCTTTAGGTTCCAGGTGGCCAGCTCCTGTATCGATTATATTGCATTTTATATTAGGAAGATTTGAAAGAAATCTATTACAGATTATGAAATCATGTTTCGCTTTTCGAAAAAATGTCTACATAAAGGAAAAAACATCTTGACTATATTGGCGGCTCATTTAGACAAGGAGTTTCTCGAACATCGGTCAAAAGCTGGTATAAACAACTGTTAACATCGAGTTTGTATCATTATGTGAACAGTTGTAGGCGAGAATTGTATGTAGTTTGGTCGCATACGCAAACCGTAAACAATAATCTCGCCCGAACCATTAGAGAAACTCTCCTTGTGGAAATGAGCCTTAAGAATAACCAGCTGAATTCAAAACTATCAATCAGTTTCGAACAGGACAGACTGCAGGGCAAATTTCTTAATGGACTGAAATCAAATTTAGTAGAAAATGTTGGCTCTATATCTCGATTAAGATGAGAGCCAAATTAGTTTTGGTAGTTCCATTAAAACAGCTGTGTAAACTTTTCAATAGTTATAAAAACAATGTCTATATATCTATAGCAACAAACAATATGCTTGTATCTACAAACACTATATCGTTGGATAGAATTCATAAAGCTCTACAAATTTTGTTTCAGTATTTTTCTAAAATGTATGGAAAATGTCGAATACGCCGCCATCCGAGTGGTGCAAATTTAGGTCTTTTTTTCTTTTAAACATGCAGAAGTTTAATACAAATGAAAGCATAACTTTGGGAATTGCTAACGTAAAACAATCGGATAATAATAAATTAAGTACCATTTGCATGACTTACATTGATTAAGTACTAACCTAACCTAGTGGTGAGAAGTTTGCTGTTGAAATCAAGCAGCTTTTTAATTCGTTGGTCGGGTACGACCTTGGTGTGCACGGAGAGTGAGCGCATCAGCTGAAAGTTGGAAGGCATCTCCTCGGACAGGTCAGTCTGCCGGCAGAACTCCGTCACGAGGAACACCAGTTCGGGCATGGCGGCCCGGATGTGGCGCGGTTTCGAACGCGAGATCAGCAGCGGGTCTTGGATGTAAATATTATATTTGCATTTATATCACTTACATCAACAACTTCTTTAGTGGTGAGAAGTCGTCTGTTGAAATCGAGCAGCTTCTTGATACGTTGGTCGGGTCCGACCTTGGTGTGCCCGGAGAGCGAGCGCATCAGTTGGAAGTTGGATCGCATCTCGTCGGAGAGACCGGTCTGCCGGCACAGTTCAGGTACGAGGAACACCAGTTCGGGCATGCCGGCACGGATGTCGCGAGGCTTCGAACGCGAGATTAGCAGAGGTTGGGTCGTGTCTTGGATACGGATGTTGTATTTCTGTAACAAACTCGTATTTTGAAACTTTAAACAAAAGAAAATAATAAAGGTGAAAGGTCAATTGTCTGAGCGGTTTTATTGGGAATTCAGGTCGTGAACATTTATCCCACAGGAACCGATTATTTTTTCCAGGAAGAAATGTAGCATATATCCTTTTCGAAGTCACAGGAAGGTCGGTGCAAAAATTCAGCACGATTGGTCCACCCGTTGATGCGTCAAAGTGATTCAAACAAACAGAAAGACATTGCATCCTTTTTATATGTTGGTAAGATAAGAAGGAAGTATGCGGCCGGTCCCAGGTGCCATCTCCCATTGTCTCTATTGCGCCATGACCAAAAAAGTTTGACGACCATTGCTCTAGATTCAAGCCGTGAAATTGAGGCGAGAATTATCACCGTACAGTCACCATGCGGTTGTTTTGACTCAGTTTATTTACGTTTGGGACATTATTTGGATGTGTCTCCTGGGTTAAACCATTGTGACGAACGTTTGCGATTATCATACAGGATCCACTTCTTATCACAAATGACAATACCATTCAGAATCCCTTTCTTTTTGTGCCGGTTCAAGATAGTAAGGCAAACTTCGACGCGTTTGCTTGCAGCTGACTTTCATTAAGCTCATACGATACCTACCCACTTTCAAAGCTTCTTCATTTTCCCGATTTGACACAAGTGAACACAAGTGATTTGACCTGTCCTGTCACGACGAAACCAAAAAATGAGAATTTTAATTTTGTCATGGTCGCAAACAACGATATCTAAGCAATTTCATAGGTGAGGCCATAATATAAAAATGTATGTCTCGACCAACTGATTGACTCGCCATCGCCGATTCGTTATCGCCGAGCCAAAACCGCTGATGCTAGAAATATGAAATTTGCACAGTAGGTAGATTTTATGACATATGTATCTACTAAGGACTTTTACAAAATTTACTGGGAAGAGGGGGGAAAACAGGGCGAGAAGGTTTTTCATGCAATGCGTGTATCTTTTTTTTATTATAGACTAGTGGGCGGACGAGCAAGCGGTCCCACGTGATGGTAAGTGTTACCGCCGCCCATGGACACCTGCAACACCACCCTCTGGTGGGCGCGCCGCCGACCTTGCAAAATCTTATTAAGAACTCAAGAACTACAATATTTAAGTTAAGAGACATGAAATTTAGCATAAAGACTTCTCATTTAAAATAATTAAACACGAGTATCGCTGAATTGACTTACCGACTTTTATATTTGACTTTGACTTAGAGGCATAAAAGGGACATTGACGCAAAATCTATATTTAAAAAACTTTTTAAGTGGAGACTTGAAATTGGGTATATGAACTATTCCTATAAAATAATTATTTGGGTATTTGACTTAGAAGAGGCATAAAAGAGACGCAATAAAAAAAGACGCGTGTTAAGGAATATAAGGACGCAGTAAATATAAAAAAAATAAAAGGACGCGGTTTTCGACGCAAAGCATACATCTCGAAAACTTTTTAAATAGGGATCTTGTAGTTTGGTAGGTATATATAAAGTTCTTATTTAAAATAATGAAACATGTATACGTGTTTTTTGATATTTGATTTAGATTATTTTTTCGGAATGGTTAAATTCTTGTGGCCCTAGTGGCCTTTCAAGAGTCACCGGTCGAGTGGAGCATAAAAGGAAGGAGCAATTTTCGAAGCAAAATCAATAGGTATCTCAAAAACTTGTTGATTTTTGAGTTGGGGATTTGAAATTTGGTATATCGACTTTTCATTTATCTCGAAATTCAACCCCCAAGAGATGAAATGCCGTATAGTATATTATAAGTCCGAGTGCGTTTGTTTGTCTTCGTGACTAAATTACTGCACCGATTTCAATGAAAATTTGGCAAAGAGGTGGTAGCCTGAAATCTGGAAAAGGACATACACTTTTAAAATAAAATCGACGTGGGTGAAGGCGCGGGAAAAAAGATAGTTTTTTATATTGTCAGGTGTACGTTGCAGTGTAATTTCACATACCTTGTAGTAGTATTCTACGTAAGTGACGGTGGCATCGCGCATCTTGAATGTGGAGCCCGGGTTGTGGTTCCACGCCACGTCGTCAATTGTATATGTCCTCTTATTGTAATCAGTCATTACAATTTTACCTGAAAAAAATAATATACAGTTGCGGTCAGTTAATTAAGGACACTAGTACTAAATGATTATATTTCTAGTTCGTGTAACTTGTCTATTCGTGGGATTTATGTTAATGTTGACGTGTAGGTACACTAATGTACTAAATATAAGTATAAGAAAACTGGGAAATAGTTGTTAAAAATATTTATTGTACAGAAATTTGAACATAACTATTCTTGCGTACTATTTGATTGCTGGACAACTAATTAGGGACAAATGAAAACATACAAAATAACATAAACGGATAGGAATTACAGACTAGTCTTTATTATATTAAATAAATTAAAATAAAATTCTATTTATTATAGAACAATTTAGTATCCAATGACACAGACGATATCAAATTATGGTCACGTTTCTATAGAAATGTTGCTCCAAGCTTCTTTAAACGTATGACACGATAGCTTAAAGCTGGTTTATAGTGCCAGTGCGTAGAGATGCACTTTTTTCTTCACTTCGTACCACAGGTGTTCTATAGGCTTTAAATTTGGACTACTCGCGGGCCAATCTAGCACTGACACTGACTGATTTGTGAGGAAGGATTTGTCGGATGGTCGGAGTCGTTATCGTGTTGAAACGTCCATATGACAGGGAGAGTTTCTTCCGCATAAGGCAGTATGGTTTCCTCTAATATTTGTTTGTATTGATGTTGATCAAGAGTACCTTCAATTTTTCTTAAAGGTCGCACTACAAATCCCGAAACATTGATATTGCCGCCTGCATGTTTTACTTGCATTATTATGTATTTTGGGTTCATTTCTGTTTTTGCAGGGCGCCGAACGTATTGTGCTATCTGATGAAATGAGATTCATCTTGGCCTCGTCAGAAAATGTTTCCACTGAGAATAGGTGGTTAATAATAGGTGGTTAGGATGGTCTGTTCCCCTTTCAGAATTAAGAGATCAAAGAATTAAGCCACCCTCCTTATAGGCCTGATTTAGCTCCACGCGACTTCTTTCTCTATCCAATGAATGGCATTCTTTCCGACAGCTCTGAGGATGCTCGGAATGCTTTTATGGCAGCTATTGAGGACCTCGCTAAAGAGTATCGCCAGTGCTTTAAATCTTGGTTTAGACAAATGTATTTTGAGAAGTTTTAATAAAAATTTGTGTTGTAACCTAATATTTATTTTGTATCTCAAAATTTACCCATGTAATTTAGTTGTAATTAATTTTTATAATATATTATTACTTATTTCTAAAATCTACTACTATACACTAATACTAGCATTAAAATAGAATTCTGAAGTAAGGGGAAACTAACCAATGATATCTTCCAAGAAAATATTTTTGTAGTTAGCACCTTTAGTATGTGCATACTCGTTCAACATATGGAGAACTGTGTCCAGCCGCAACACCTGTACAAAATGCATTTATTCTTGTAGAAAAAAGATGGCAGACATGCAAACCAGTAGCAAGTGGATACTATCGCCTTGCGATATCCGCGATACATGCCAACATCGGTCCAGAATGACAGACGTTGAGACGTCCTCGGATGCTTTGCCTATCTTTGAAGATGATACGGAGCGGATTTAAGAGACATTTCACGTTTTAAGCGAAAAATACAAGTTTTTGAGCTTGATAGCATATATCCTTGATAGCAATATAGGTGAAATGAAAATTGCTTCAATTCAATGAAATTTCTGAATAAATATTTTAAATAGCTCATTTCTTTGTATCGACATTTAGTAGGATACATTTCGAAATACTTCTTTATTTATCCTGTAGTACTCAACCATGTTTTAGTAAAAACGCGCCTAGTAAGAACTTCAGAGCCGTGCTTCTTCCACTAAAATTCATTAATTCAACAAGGTAAGGTACGATTATACGTGGTATATAATTCTATTGACACATAATACACTAATATTTCCATAAATTAACACTAATCACAAGAAAAAATAAAATAATGTGCGTCAATTTCGTCGTAAAATACCTGGCATTTAACTGCAATTTTTTATCATTTTATTAAAGAATTTTTTAAATTTAAACTTAGAATAAAATCAATTTTGTACCTAATTAAAACGAAAACATAAGTATTTTTATAAATTATGATTTATTATATGTATTTTTTAATATCACAAAACTGCTCTAATTGCTCCATTATATTCGGGGATTTTCGCGTCGGCCACTATTAAGGCGCGAGCGCTTATCGAGGTAAGACCTATGTCAGTTTCACTGCGCTCCGATCGCACGCGTTTACGAAACATTATACATTGAGTTTTTTATTTTTTTGTTTAGTTGATATATTAAAATATTATAGTGGTTGGTATTATTTGGTAATATTACTTGGTTTTTGAAGCCTATTGCACATGTTCGATTATTTTTTTAATATTTAGAAATTTTTAAGTATTTATAAAATTGATTATTTTTAGCAATGGGGAGAAAAGATTCCGTTTACCATTGTGTGAAAAGAAAAAAACGTCATAACTATGCAGCGTTGAAAAAAGCAAGAGAAGCCAGGTATTTTTTTTTACGATGTAACCATAAATTTATGGCCATAATGTAACCATAATTTTGTTACTGCCTTTTCTATAAATTAGTTTTTAATTTTAGGATGAAAAAGTGACAAAATCTGATTGAGCATCAAATCGTCCTCTGACAATACCATTTTTTTTTAGAAGGATATAGAAGGATCGTCTCACGCAATAGAATCGGAAGATCCTGGATCAGGAAAAATCGTTAGTATTTAAAATTATTTATATTTAACACTAGATTTACCAGACCAGTCATTTAGACTGGTCGTGCAATTTCAATTCAAAATTCCTACTATATTACACATTTTTTTTTCAGAAATGCTGTTATGACTTTTGTAGCTATAATTAGAGAGTATGTTTTATAAACTTAATGTTATTTTATATACATTAGTAACAAATATAATTTTTGTTGTTGACATTTATACCAGTACCAGTCAAAATGACAGGTTGTATGAAAAAATGTATGATTTTGGGAATCATGAGACCGATGCAGTACATATAGCACTGAAGCGTATTTTGTTATCGTCTTTTGTTTTCTTTCACTATCGTCATTGAGTTGATGACGTCATTTTGATGAGCATTTGTTTTGTAAATGCACTAGACATGTTCAGTTTTGTTTCTAGCTTTGTGCAATGCGCAGCATTTTTCTTATAAACAAGATTTTTATAGTGATTGTGAGCCCCTAAAAATGTCAAAAAAAGCAAAACTTTCTACATATTTAGAAAATGCAACCAACATACCTCTGGAATGTTCAGATGTAGAAAGTGAATTATATGATAGTGATGGTGATAATAAAAAGGCTATTATCGAAAGTAGTGATGAGGAAATTCCTGATGAAGACAATATAGATCAGTCAAGTGACAGTGATTGCGAAAAGATTCTAAACAAACGCACAAGACGATGTATGCGATTCCCTTCCAGTTCTGAAGATGAATGTGGAAGTAACATACCAAATACGCAAACTGAAATTGCTTCAGACGGAACTATTTGGACGAGAATTGAAGAAGGAGGTATTGCTGGTAGATCACCACATCATAGTGCTTTCAAAGATGTACACGGGCCAACAGCACATGCTAAAAGAAACATTATGAACGGGAATCTAAGTAGTGCGTTCCTATTACTGATTGACAACCATATCTTGGAACATATTCGAATTTGTACTGAGTTAGAAGCCTCTCGAGTTTTGGGGAAAAACTGGACAATTACGCAAGAAAAATTGAAGGCATTTCTAGCAATATTATATGCACGTGGAGCTTACGAAGCAAATAATTTGAGGCTTCAATATTTGTGGAATAACAAGTGGGGACCATCATTTTTCTCCAACACTATGAGTAGACGTGATTTTACTGAGATTATACAATACATTCGTTTTGACAAAAAAAATCAGAGGAGTCAACGTTTGCAGACAGACAAGTTCGCTTTAGTCTCAGCAGTTTGGGATAAATTTATTGAAAACAGTAAAAATTGCTTCAAACCGGGAGCTTATATTACCGTGGATGAGCAACTTTTTCCAACAAAGGCCAGATGCAGATTTACTCAATATATGCCAAACAAACCCCAAAAATTTGGCATAAAATTTTGGTTGGCGTCCGATGTAGAGACGAAATATGTGGTAAATGGCTTTCCGTATTTAGGAAAAGACGAGACACGAAATGCATCAACCCCCCTAAGCGAATTTGTCGTGATGAAACTTCTTGAACCATATACCATGAAGGGTAGAACTGTAACAACTGATAATTTTTTTACAAGTATTCCCTTGGCGTTGAAATTACGATCTAAAAACACTTCGTTACTTGGAACAATACGCGCAAACAAGAGGGAACTGCCGAAAATTTGCAAACTGAAAAAAGACAGCATGGCACGTTTCTCAACGTTGTTGTACCAATCTAATGGATGCACACTTACTGTTTATAAGAGCAAACCTAATAAAAAAGTACTTCTACTAAGTACAAAACATAAACACATCAAAATTGATAAAGCTGCAAAGAAATTACCTGAAACCGTATCGTTTTATAATAATACCAAATTTGGCGTCGATGTTACTGATCAAATGGCACGAAAATATACGGTGAAATCAGGTTCCAGAAGGTGGCCTCTTCAAGTATTTTTCAATATTTTAGATTTAGCCGCAATAAATAGCTGGGTATTGTACAAAAACACAACAGGAGAAAATATTTCACGAAAAGACTTTCTGTTTCAATTAGCAGAAGAACTTGCTTCAGAATATCAGACTTCAAGGCAAAAACCACACGAAACCAATATACCAACCACAAATGCCACAGTTCCTGTACGAAAATGGTGTCAAATAGGATATTGCAATAACAATAAAACTACAAATATTTGCAATAAATGCAAAAAAAGTCTATGTGGAAAGTGTACACGCAGCAAAATCTACACATGTAGAAATTGTGAGCAACAAACTGTAAATAATTAAATGTTTTGTTATTTGGAAATGTATATAAATCCATTTATCTATTATAATTAATATTGTTCAACTTTATTTTTGTCATTTTTAAGAGTAAATATAGACTAGAAACCACAAGAAGCCTGTTTTTTATGCTACAGTCATTTTGACTGGGTTGGTAGAAATAGGTATATTCAAATCGCTGGTATATTAAAATAACTAGTGTTAAAATATATATATTTTTTTAATTTATTATACAGACGGTCCACTTAATACAAAGTGGTTGTTACCGATAATGGACAACTGCAACATCAGATGGGTCACTGATGCACTGCCGGTACTGCAGACAGCGGTTCACTTTCTTGAAAAATCTAACGCTATTGCTATGTTGGGAAATGACATTCGTGATGCTGTACTGATTGACAACCTTAAACTTTTAATTGGTACTTTTAATGCAACAATTCATGTTTCCTCTCGATTCACAATATTTTTTTTTCATTTTTTTTAATTTTTAATAAGTTTTTCATACAAAAAAATGCATACATGCACACATAACTATTTATTTACAAATGCTTTACGTTTTTTATTTTTATTTGTTTTAGGAACATTTCGTCATTGATGGAAGTAGAATAATTGATTTCCAATATTTTTGGGGTCAATTATTGTCTATAGAAGCACACGGAGAAAAATTCGGCTGTAATTTAAATTGTCTCAGGATAATAAAAGAGAAACAAGTCGGCCTTATATCTAAAATAGATTTAAAATGTTCTATGTGTGAATCGAACTTCCTTTTAAAAACTTGTGAAGAGCAGTCAAGTCTTGATGTTAACGCTGGAGCGGTATCAGGGGCAATCGTCACGGGAATTGGTCTTTCAAACCTAAATGAGCTCACAGCATCAATGAATTTACCTGCAATGCCTTTTCGGTTATTTAGCAAAACACATGATGCTGTTTCGAACATGTGGAAGTCTGCTGCTGAAGAAACGATGGCAAATGCTGCCAAACAAGAAGTAGAAGCTGCAACGTCTCGTGGTGATGTTAATAGCGTAGGTATTGCAATGATTGCAGTCGAAGCAGATGCATGTTGGGGTAAACGGTCTTATAAAAATAATTACTCGGCTCTTTCTGGTGTTGCTGCTATTATCGGGGAACATACTGGTAAAGTACTGCATATTGGCATTCGCAATAAATATTGTGTAATTTATGCTCGAGACAGCAAAAAGGGAGATGCTCCACGAACTCACAAATGTACAAAAAACCATTCGGTATCATCCACCAGCATGGAACAAGCTATATTAGTTCAGGGGTTCAAGTATTCCATAAAAGAAAGGAATTTGATATATAAAACATTGATTGCAGACGGTGACTCTAATACATATAAAAGTATTTTGGGGAGCCGGCCTTATGCTGATGTGTCTATTCAAAAAATTGAATGTACAAACCACCTTTTAAGAAATTATAATGGCAAAAATTTACTACTTCAAAAAGACACTACAATTCCTTTAGCTGAAAGTAAACTTTTAACAGCCGACCGTCTAAGAAGGCTTCGGACTGTTGTTCACTCTGCTATCAAACACAGAAAAGAACAAAATGAGCTAGATTCAAATAAAATCCTAAATCTACAAAAAGACGTTATCAATAGCATGTCTTTGGAAACCACTCACAATGTGATGATTACTACTGTACAGAAGAAAGAAAAAATGAGCCAAACCTGATTGCACTTGTGCAGACTCTTATGCTTAAGTTACGAAAAAATGCTTCTCAATTAGCTTTCCATTCCCGGAGCCTTTTGCACTGCTACACAAATAATCGTGTTGAGTAATTCAATAGTATTGTGGTCAAGGTGGTAGGCGGCAAAAGAGTGAACTTTTCATTAAAAGACTTACACTACTCGATGTCATGCTGCTGTAGTATCTTATAATACCGGAAAACCACAGTACACATTATACAAATCTATCTATAACACGAGTCCAGGAAAATCGCTGAAACTTCTGGAAGCCAGAAGATGTGCGAAAAATACCCGTGAAGTAAAGAATCGTTCAAGTTGTCGCCGCAAAAAAATAAATTTTAGTTGCATGGATGCCCATTACGGCAGTCAATGTGAACGTCCAGACATGAGTGCCGAAGACTACGCAGTCAATGTGAACGTCCAGACATGAGTGCCGAAGACTACGATCGCGGAAAGTCACAATTTTTAAATAATTTAAAAGAAGAGGCATCTAGGTGTCATGAAATAGAGCGCGCCACTGTTTTACAAGCTGAATGCGCGCTGTGGCTTGAACTAAGGAGATGCATACTCACCGCATCAATGTTTGGTAAAATTTGCAAAAGGCGATTAAATCAAAATTCTGCTCCTTTGGTAAAATCTATTTTATATAGCTATAACTTAGACAGTATAGCCTCAGTCAAACACGGTAGACAGAACGAACCAAAAGCCTTGGCCCAACTTAGCGGCCAAGAAAATATAATAATAGAAAAATGTGGCCTTTTCATCGACGAAGAGTACTGTTTTCTAGGGGCATCACCTGATGGGTTGTGTGATGAAGGTCTGGTTGAAGTAAAGTGCCCTAGCTCAGCTTTTGGATTCTGTAACTGCCATTCAAGAAAAGAAATTAAAATGTTTCAAGTTGGACAGTCGATCTCAAATTGTTCTGAACCCAAACCACAATTGGCATTTTCAAATTCAGCGTCAGCTGCACATTGCTAAAAAAAACTATATGTTTGTTTGCAGTGTGGACTGGTTCAGAATTTCGGCTGAAAGTCGTGAGAGTCTACAGGGTGACGATTTTTGGAATGGAAAAACGTTACCAAAGTTAACTCAGTATTACAATAGTTGTATTTTACCAGAAGTCATAGATCCAAGAAAGTCGCGATCTATTCCTTTACGGCAAATATTTATTTAAGAGCTATTTAAACTTAAATACGCGCTACAAGTTTCGGTAAATTCCAGTAGTTACAGTGATTGTTTCGTCAGTCCGAAGTTGTTATTTATTATACTCTGATACTGGAATAAACATTTTGATTCAATAAATTATTATGTCAGTGTAGTGTTATGCACATTACTACAGATTTTATTTTTATAACAGAGTAATAACAATACTTTAATTAGTCATTTGTGGGTATCAGCTAATAAAGCAGTTGTATCTTGCATTTAGAACAAATTGTTTTATTTTAAACCTATAAATATTACATACCTATACTTCATTATATTATAAAATGATTTTTATTCAAAATATCAAATTTTTTTTCCATAGTTACGCTACAGAGACGGGGGAATAAACTATTCTAACTATTTCTAAACTAACTAACTTGCTTTAGTCATTTTTGTGAAATGGCTCTTAAGCATGGATTTGGAGAAAGGGTTGGTAAAATCGGGAGGGATAAGATGGGATGCGAATGGGTTCCGGCATATGTCACTCACTACCGAAACACGTACGGCGGGGGAATAACATAACTTTATGCTAAATGTAGTACATTAGTAATGGGAAAGGCAGTACATTCGGTTTCACAAATAATTTAGATATTTTTTAAAACATTAAATAAAGTTCAAGTATTCCTTAAATAACATACCTTGTGGGTTATTTCAGCCACCAAGAGCAGTCGATCTTCATACTGGTTAATGGTGGTCCTGTAGCCGGGCCAAATCTGCAGCTTGTATTCGGGTATATCGATCTGTAATAAATAAAATAAAATGTGTTCTAATTTTCAGACCATTCTTATTCTGCGGAACAAGGCGAAAGATTTCACACTGCAACAATAATATTAACAGTTAAGAGGCTGACAGCACCAAAACAACGATTTTGCATGCAATTGCAAATTGAATAACTCCTTTCCTTAATTATAAAAAAAATCATAACAAATATGTCAAAATATATGATCTATTCTCTTTTTCAATGGTTAACATTATAAATATCCATAACAAAATTACGAGGAATGAGAATAATTCTACAGTTATAATTTTGATATACTGTAGAATAAATAATTCAGGAACTAAATATAAATTCTGTATATAATATAAATGTAGTCGTAGGAAATTGCGATATCTACAAACTGGAGGTTACAGAATTACGAACCAATGAAACATTGGAGGTATTTATTTAATTATCAATTTCGGAGCCTAAGTTTTAGTTAGTTTGTTGTTTTTAGTGTTGTGTATATTGTTGTTGTGTGTTCGTGAAATATGCCTAACATCAAGAATTTGGAAGAGAGCCAGGAGGCGAAAAACCTGTAGGATGAATGAAAAGTGAGAGTACACCAACTTAGCTGCCTAATTTACATAGTTATTATTATATATATTTATTTTGTTTTTGCGTTACTAAGAATTCTTACTTACGACTTACCAACATTGTTGCTAAAATTAAAATGATTTATGGGTCATGGAAACTATTATACTACCAAGAAAAAACACCCGCTCTTTCCTTGGATTAGATGACGGGAAAGCAAGCTGACGCTAAGTGGCTTGCCACATCGCGTACCTACCGGGTGGATATTCAAAAGATATTTATTTTGTACAGTTTTGTCAACATTGTAAAAAAAACCGCTGTATTTCCAATTCTGACTCAAGAATATAAATCTAGACATGTTGAATATATGATGTATAACAAAGGAAGTGGCTAATAAAACTGCAACATAGATTTGAAAAAAAAATTATAATGATGGTAATGATTTTAGAATACTGGTAATGATTTTGTTAAATGATCTTTGTTTAGCTTAATGACGAAATAAAAGATATCGTGTATTAAATTTAATATATTTTTATTAATCTTTAAATGGCCTTTAATTAGTTTCATCTTACTGTCTTTTTAATTAACAAGATGATTTCATATTATCTTGTTAATTAAAAAAACCTTGGATTTTTTTTTTGGTGAGAACGTGATATTACAAACATATACAAGAAAAACCTTGATCTCAGCAAAACAAATCAAACTGTTAAAAGAAAACATAATTAACAAACCCTTGTTACACTACCATATCATAAATAATAAAAGGAAGATGTAACATTTTTTCAATATCAGATTTATTGATGATATACAAGGCTCAAATAAATGTTAGAAAATATTTCCGAGACTAAAAACGTCTCCAAACCAACAAAACTTCAAACACACCCATCTTTAAATACTAAAGTAGTGAGGGTAATTTAAGGTGATTAAAATAAATAAATGTCCTGAAGTCTCATTTCTGAATAATCTTTTGATTAAAGGCGTCGCTTTTAGTGTATTGATTAATATTGTTTTTTGTGATAGTTATATCGAATAAAACTGTTACTTTTTTCAGCACTATTTTTTATTCCAGATTTACTGATTCGTCTAATTGATTTTAAAGGATTTAAAGGTTGAATTGATTTTTTAATTCAATTGAGCTGTGAAGATGATCACCATTCTGGACCATTTCACCTCTGTCAAGGAAGAAGGCATCAGATATATGGAGAAATAGTTTTAGAAGACAGAATAATCACAATAAAATATATAGCACAGACTTTATTTGGCCGTGTTCAAATGCATTTTAAGGGATACTTTAGGATTCAAAAAGTATTGGCAAAATCGGTTCCCCGAATATTAACTGAAGAAAACAAAACTCGAAAGTGGAATGTCAAAATTTTTCATGGTCAGTCTTACAGCATGGTTATGATAAATTTTGTCGTCGTTTTGTACCCTTGCCCATCTTCTACACCTTGCGATAAAAAAAAATCGAGTAGTTTAGACTGCAGCCAAAGTTATAGCTTCTGTGTTCTGGGATTTTGAAGTTTCTTTTTAGTGACTACATGCCAAAAGGAAAATCAATAAAAACGCGTGAAGAGATTAAAGAAAAACGTCGAGGCAAATTGTCATTGGGCACCACCACGATAATGCTCCAGCTTATCGATATCAAGTTGCACTCACGGCAATCCGGACTTAGCCCCTAGTGATTTTCACTTTTTTCCAAAATTAAAGGAGCATATCTGTGGAACAAAATTTGATTTGATTTGACGCGGTTATGACTGCCGTAGAGAAGTTTTTAAGACTCAAGATAAAAAAAAAACGGAAGGATAAAGGGAATTAATAAAACGTTATACTAAATGATTAAATTTCTAGGAGATTGCGTAGAGAAATAAAATATTTTGTTTGAATTTCTTTGTTTTTAATGACAATTCTAAGAACTTATTGATTCACACCTCCTAATCCCTATGTTAAACATAGATTGAAAACAGTGTTATTATTCGATAAAGCTTATTATTCAATAAACGAATTCTATTGTACAATGACATTATATGAATTTACTTTTCTTTTGTTCTTGACATGATATAGACACGATTATTATTATTGACATTGTTTATTAATTTGTTTCGATTAGGTTTTTAAGTTACTATTAGGTTACTATGAAATAACCGATTTTACTAATGGCCACCGAGTTATATTACTACTAAATATTACTAAAAAACGTAATTTTAAGTTAGCCAATTGGAATGCGTATAGTAATTTAATCGATGAATTTTTATTTGTTTCACCGTTACAATAGACAGAAAACGAGTGTCCAAAACGTATAATAACATTGATAACCTAACGGACAAAATGAACAATGTACAGATGACCTATAATTAAGTTATGTAATAATCCTAAAAATATTTTTAAACCAAAACCGTATTAGAATCCATACCTGTCAAAGGTGGTACCGCACCGGAGATTAGCATAATAATATACTCAATTTAGAAGAAACCTTACCACTGAAAATTTAACTGCTTAGAAAAAATTGCAGTAGCAAAATAGGCAATTAAACAAGCTAAGGACCATGACTGGCAAGCGTTTTGTGAGTGTACACGAGTCGTCTCTGCTTCAGATATGTGGGCTAGAATGCGTTGTTGGTTAAAGGGAATATAAATCATCGAGGTCCTTGTGGCTGAGGAGAAAAAACATAAACTTATATGTAACTAACTTAGCACTTGATTTTGTTCTACCGCGATTACCATGATTATTACATCGAGAAACAGGCAGCTGGAGAGCAATTTACAATGCAATTACAATTGCGCGATTGCATAAATAAAAGAATACGGTTCCGGATGAAGACGGTATAACTTACTCCATGATTTTCTATATATTTCGGTTCAATGGAGGGAAATAAGGGTGGTTCCAATTCCTAAACAATCGAGTAATTGCGGTTTTAACTCCAAGCTTAGGCCTATTTCGTTAATTTCATGTCTTTATAAAATTCTACATAAAACGACTTTGAACGGTATGCTGAAAATCCATTTACTACCGGCTTTAGGAAAGGACAATCATCTTTCGATTGTTTAGTGCGAATAGTAACACAGATTCAAAAAAATTTTCTAAACAGATATCCCAACTCTCTTTTGTTTTTTGGTTATAGAAAGCGCATACTATAATATCCTAGTTGAGAAGTTAGTTACGACACTTGATAATATTGGAGTGGGTGAAAATATGTGTCATTATTTTTGGAATATTCTCAGCAACAGACACTTAAAAATAACAGATGATTATGAGGTAAATAAATCAATAGCCAGACATACAAGTAAAGGTTTAGTGCAGGAAAACCCAGTGTCACAATTACTTTTTAATATTGGTACAGGCGGGAGTGTGGAGGAAATTAATAAGGTAATTATTATGTGTATTTTTACCGATGTGTATATCGTCCTTTAAAAATACACATAATAATTGAATTGAAATTCAAAAAGCCTTGAATGTTTTGTGACACTGTTAGATGATTTAGGACCTCAAGTATCTAAAAATAAAATTTAATATTGTTTTTTATTAGAGGAAGAGGAAGTCAGGAGGTACAGATTAATTTAAATGTTAGTACTATAAGGTCATTTATCATAATTATCAGATATCTAGAATTTATCAGAAGTACTCCAATTCACACAATGGAAAGCGAGCTGTGTGCCTCCACTGCATGTAAGGAGAAAATAACTTGCTTATTATTTGAAGGCCAGATCATTTAAAGACAATCCAATGATTAAACAATTAGATCCTCTCTACTCTCTTTGTCATAATAAGTACTAGAGGAGTAAAAACATTCCATTACCAGACACAGTGCTTAATGATATACATGATCAGGATGTCTTTTGTTAGTCTCCCCTGCAAATATGTTCACATTTGAAAGTTGGATATCAAATATAAAATATGATTAGAACTGATTTTTTATTAACCTAACATTATTTTTATGTTTCAGACCTTTATACATAAAAATGCAGGGTAACTGAATTCAGGTATCAGGGATTATATTTAAGGAAAGGAGTTATTCAACTTGCAATTGCATGCAAAATAGTGGTTTTGACGCTGTCAGCTTCTTAATATAAATAATAAATAAAAGCGTGGGTTTTAAAAAACATTGTAAAAGCTATTAAATGTACACCATGTATTTGGCAAATAAATAAATTTAAAACTTATTTATTACCTTTGCTTCAGGATTGAAGTAGTCGCGACCCATTAAAGTAAGTTTGAGCAGGTTAAAGCATTTCCTCACTATAATGTTGAAAATCTGCAAATAGTGGTAGTCCCCCGGGCTCACGTCGCATGTTAGCTGAAATGTTATTTTTTCTTAAAAAATGGGAAATAATTAAATGAGCAGCAGACATACTGAAAGTGGCAGCAAATTTAAAGGTAGACTCGGTTTAGGTTCGTTGGTGATAATCACATACATAGATCAGTGTTCGGAGTAGGTGGAACGATTTGGCGTCAATGATTTCAAACTTATATGTTAATATGTAACTTATATGAACATGCCTCCTGGATACCGGGATTTTAAAATTATCAAGAACTTGAGTCTACGAAAAAAATACGCAATATTCCAGTTAGCGGAGTAGGTAGAGCTTAGAGATATTTACAGGGCATTATACAAAATATAGACATGACCCATGAGTTCCGCGAATTCGGGAGAACTTGCGACAACTAAAAAGAGTACATATCTACTTTCGCCTGCCTAAATGACATTGGTAATAACTTGTAAAACAATTTTGCTTTGTTTTTTATTGTTTTGAGGGATTTGATTGCAAATATTTAACTTCGCGATGTCTAAAACTACTCTAAAACTTGCACATTTTTCTAAGCATTTTTTAAATGGACCACTGACGAAGATGCTAAATAAAAAAAACTGCATACTTATTCTGTATTTAATATTAATATCACATTAAATTTGTCGTTCACGTTAGTTATGTTGGAAGACTTACTTGTTTTTCTTTTTTAAATATTTTAATTTTAAGCTTTACGATAGGACTTTTTAAGCTAAATACAATTTATAAAAATGACGTTTTAACGCTGGCGATTTGTGTCCAGCAATGATGTGAAGTATGCGTTCGAAATAACTCCACATACCTGGTCGCATCGTCAGCATTCTTATTATCAGGCGGCTCTGGGATTTTCTCATAATACCGCCAGATGGAAGCCCCTTTTTTAGGATCTTGTGAAAACGGAGAAGAGAAGATTGCATTTCAATAGTTTCAGTTTGACTGCTCTCTGTACTATTTCGTTGCACATAATAGCAGGTAGCTGCCAGCAATAACGATTGTCGTTGAGGCCAATACTTCAAAACAGGAACGCATACATAATTATTCTTGAACTTTTTGCATTCTCATTTCATGATGATTTATTTACTGGTCATGATCCTCGTCAATGGCCCGATAGGGTTTAGGAGGGATCATTAAGGCACTATTATTGTATATATAGGATATAAATGATAATAGAAATATGTACCTTTATACATAAGAGGAAACTTCAATAGAAATACAACTGTATTGTCAATATATATAATAATAACATCGAGATTCAATTAAATTGTAATAGTCTCTCAAGTCGGTATGTGCATTGATAAGGAGTTCGTCGGATTCGTACAGAGTAGTTAAAGTCTCAGAGATGTACTTAATATTTTCCAGACAAAATAGTATGATAACTTGATAAGTAACTTGTAATTTTAAGAATGAAATAGGCGGAATAATGTTTTAAGACACGCAATGGAAAGATTCTTCATTAAAAAGATAATTATTATCTGTGGTCATCACAGATGGCATCGAAATTTGACAGGTTGCGGAAAAACGTTGCAAGATGTCTGACGAAAGTGTTGTATGACGAAATGAAAAAAAAAAACAGTTAAAGGCAAAAAGAAAAATTAACTTTGAGGATATTGAAAATAAACGTTTGAGAAATGTTGGAAAGTCCTGTATAAACTGAAAAGAAAATGTCGTTCGTGAGAAACATGATCCTGTTTTGGTAGGTGGAATAAAGTTATAAGCAACTTTGCTCGATTTGTTTTTTTGAGACGCTGCTGCGTATTTAGATCAATTTCTTAATTTTTTTTTCGGATTAAAACCTGTCCGTGTAAAATGACGGGCTGTTCGTTTTTGTATGACCCGAGCTTGCACAGATAAACGGGGATTTTTTTTGACGCTTTTTATAAATTAGACTATAATGGACGAACGACATCTTTAGTTTAAACAGTTCTGATGCAATGGCTATGCGGAACGCAAAAGACATATTAGAACAGTAAAAAATACAGAATAACTTCCCTATCACTTCGACCCAAAGGGATCTTTTGTGTTCCCCAAACCTTATCTTTTACTCTTGCTTCCCGAATATTATATCCATATACTTCAGGATATTTGGCAATCGTAGAAGCCGTATTCTTCTGTAGAAGATCGTAGTCTTCTGGCTGCGGATTATGGTTGCCTAAAAGACTCATTCTGCATCTCGCCAGACCGTCCCGTCGTATTGGCATAAACGATGCGTCATGGACTCTTTCCTTCTCGTCCAGAATGACTTAAAATATATGAAAGAACTATCTATACTATACTATAATCGAATTTTCTTTGTAAGTTATAAAAACGTAAACTAAACGACTTATTTTTAGCAATAGGTGTCAGAGATGTCTTAAACGAGTGTAGATAGAAAAATATTAAAAATAAAATTTAAACATTTTATGAATAGAAATTTGGATTTAGACATACTTAGAATATAGTGTAAAGAATTCAAAGAAATGACATAACACATCATTTTCCTTTTATTGTAGTAAATAGGTAAATTACGACTTGAGTATGCTATTGCTTATTAAATACAACATAAAATGTGGAAAGTCTCAATGTCACACATGAGAAATAAATCAGACAGCGTAACAATAATTCCTGACTGGACGGAGCATCAGAGTCGTTATCGATGGTAGCTGCTCCGACACCATGTCTATTAACGCTAGCGTCCCGCAAGGCTCCGTGTTGTCCCCAACTCTGTTCCTTCTGCATATCAACGACCTGTTACAAATTGGTGACATACGTTGCTATGCGGATGACAGCACTGGAGACGCCTTGTACAGGGGCCGCGCCAACATCCCTCGAGTCGGAGTGGAAGAGAGTCGCGCCAGGCTTGTGTCTGAAATCGAAGACTCCCTAAATCTAGTCTCGATTTGGGGTTCCCTGAACCTAGTGGATTTCAACCCCAGTAAGACGCAAGTCTGTGCATTCACCGCTAAAAAAAACCCTTTTGTCGTAGCACCTCGCTTTCAGAGCATACCTCTTAAGATCTCGGAGAGTATTGGGATCCTTGGTGTCGACATCTCCAGCAAAGTCGAATTTAGGGGTCATCTGGAAAGTAAGGCCAAGATGGCCTCCAAAAAGCTCGGTGTGCTGAATAGAGCGAAGCGGTACTTCACCCCTGGGCAACTCCTAATGCTTTACAAAGCTCAGGTGAGGCCCCATATGGAGTATTGCTCACATCTCTGGGCCGGCGCACCGAAATACCAATTGGACCCATTTGACTCCATCCAACGACGTGCTGTTCGTATTGTCAACGATCCCACTCTCACGGGCAGTTTAGAACCCCTCAGCGTTCGGAGAGACGTTGCATCTCTCTGTGTGTTCTACCGCCTGTACAATGGGGAATGCTCTGAAGAATTGTTAAATATAATTCCCACCTCGGGTTTCTACAACCGCACCTCCCGTCACAGAAGTGCGGTCCATCCGCATTTCCTAGATACGGAGGTGTCGCGTACTGTTCGGTCCAAAAATTATTTTATATCGCGAACGCGTAGGCTGTGGAATGAACTGCCTCAAGAGGTCTTCCCATTAAACTACGACATGGGGTTCTTCAAGAAAGCTGTGAATAGGATTTTGCAAGGTCGGCGGCGCGCCCGCATACCCCCTGGTGTTGCAGGTGTCCATGGGCGGCGGTAACACTTACCATCACGTGAGACCGCTTGCTCGTCCGCCCTCTTCTCTATAAAAAAAAAAAAAAAATTGTAATGTCATGCGCCGGCCAACGACAAGTGACATTTCAGTGTTGCTAAAAATATTATACAGAAATCCAATTTTTTATACAGTAAATAAAGTAAAAATCCAACAAAAATACACAATAGAAAGACTTTTAAAGGTATTTTTTTTATTTTATCTGGCAAATGTGAGACTCCACATTACATTATAAAATCATGATAATTAAAAACAGGAATTATTCATATCTTGAACTTGTGGCACAACTTAGATTCAAATGATACTGCTCATGGGCAATCCCCTTTATCAAACGATTCCCCCCTTATAAATGTATTTTAAACGTAAAATGCGAAACATTGTCCATCTGCCTATTTGGATGTTTTGTTACTCAGTCACGCCGAAACGGCTGAATGAGTTATGGCCTAGAATAATACACTTTACTTTTTAAGGTAAAGTTCATGCGTACAGAGTCGAGGGCAAAACTATTGAACTACTGTTAGTGCTGCCAAAGAATAATGGAAAGTCACTGATAGATCCGAAGGCCTACCGCCCGATCACGTTGCTCCCTGTTGGGTAAAATTTTGGAACGAGTATGTATTCCTTCTGAGTGCTCCACAGATTGGCAACCAGATGTCGGAATGCCAGCTCGGTTTCACCTTAGGCAAATCGACGGTACCGGCGCTCAGAACAATTATAGGCGCGACTAAGTATTCTACTGCAAAGTATGTGCAGGCGATTTTCTTGGACATCTCTGGCGCCTTCGATAACGCCTGGTGGGCGATGATAATGGTCAAAGCCGAAAGGGGAAGTTGTCCGCCAAACATATATAGGATGCTGACGGACTACTTCATTAACCATCGGGTGGGCCTTTACGTCTGGGAACCGGGTGGAATGGAAGGTCTCCACTATGGGATGTCCACAGGGATCGGTGTTGGGACCCACGCTCTGGAACCTTCTAATGGATGACCTGCTTCGGTTATCGCTCCCGCCGGGAGTTCAGCTCGTGGCTTATGCGGACGATGTTACGGTCCTCATCGAGGCACAATCGAGAGCAAACATAGAGAAAATGGCGGTAAGTGAATTGCAGCGCATCAGCGAGTGGGGGGTCCGCAATAGACTGGAGTTTTCCCCTACAAAGTCCCAAACAGTGACCATTAGGTGGAAATTCCAGAGACCACCCACTATCAGGTTCGGTGGTGCTTCGGTGGGGGCCGTCTCATCGGCTAAAATTCTGGGGGTGGTGATAAACGCAGATCAATCGGTCGTGAAGCACGCGAAATATATATAGGTAAATCGTAAATCGTTCGGGAAGATGTCCCGGGTGTCGGCCTCATCGTGGGGAATTCGATTCCGAGGCCTCAGGATCTTGTACCGTGGTACGTATGTGGCGACACTCACCTAAGCCGCGGCGCGCTGGTTTGAGCGTGCGTCCTTGCACGTAGTTTGGAGCGTCCTTCTGCGCACTCAGCGGCCTTCGTTGATCCTATTGACGAAGGCATATAGATCGGTCAGCACGCTCGCCCTACCGGTACTGGCGGGCGTGCTTCCAGCGGATCTTGAGGTGATCCGCGCTGGCAGGATGGATCTGGCGCGTTTACTTACGACCAGGGAGGAGGCGCGTGCTGGGAAACAGGCCATTTGGAACGAGACAGTGGCTAGCTGACAGGAAAGATGGGTTGGCGAGAGCAAGGGCAGAGAGGGCAGGTTCTTCCCGGACGTGGCGATTCGACTCAAGTCGCGTTGGGTTGAACCGGACTATGAATCTTCCCAGATACTCACTGGGCATGGCTGCTTTCGAAAGCGACTGCATGATATGAAGCTGAGTGAGAGTAGTCAGTGTGAGTGTGGCATGACAGAGGAGGACTTGCACCATGTTCTATGGTCCTGTCCTCTATACGAGGAAGATCGACGGAGCGTGCTAGAGGGGATTGTACGGCGGGAGGAGGGACCGACATACTACTGCGACCTCGTCTCCTCCGAAGCAAACTTCCGCGGGCTCACAGAGTTTACACACCGATGACACAAGAAAAGGAGCCCGAAAGAGCTGCTCGGCACTGAAGTGGACCGTCGAGTACGTAGAACAGCCCCAGAAAGGGGTGAGTGACGAATGGGACACAGGAAGGAGAATACTTGTAGGGAGGTAGAGCAGATACGCGCCGCAACATAGCCCTTAGCAGGTGAACGGCGCGTACCTCCCGACGATTCGGTCCGTATAACCAAAAGGTTGGTAGGATCATGAGCGGAGATGGGTCATGGTCATTCCAAACTACTATTTTTTGTCTACGTATTCTTAACTGCTTTTTTCATGTATGGCGTTAGGTCTTAAAAAATATTGTAAACTGGTAAAAGTGGTTTCTTATTATATTTTTTACACTTTCAACTATTGCATTTTATTTATATTTCAAAATTTTCCACTTATGCGGATCACTTCAATAAACTCGTGAAACTATAAAGATAACATTCAGACTCAAGTATACAATCACTACCTAAATAATATATTTATTTCGGGATTTTTTAATTATGTTTTCTAAAAAAGGCATATCCATACTATGACAGCATGTGGGAAGTACCAAAATATCGCTCTACCTACACCAATCACTGGTGATAATAAAGATATAGGAGTCCAATACAGAAGGTATCCCACCATGTCACCACTCTTATTTCTGAATAATTAGTAATATGTATATTAAATTGTTATTCAAATACATTTAAAGACAGTCATATAGTTATATCTAAGGTAGTATTGATCGAGTAAAGTCTACAAAGGATATAACCAGAGATCTATAAGGTGTACCATAGATATAATTGTACTGCTGTCTTTAAATGTATTTGAATAATAATAATACATTTAAATACAGCAATTAGTATTGATCGAGTAAAGTCTACCAAGGATTCTTCTGTAAGCAGAAAGTTTATAGAAAAACATCCTTTTGTGTAAAAAAAGAGAACACATATTTAAATATATTTGGGTGAAATTGAGAGAACAAATGGAAGTTGTTGGCTTACTTTAACCAAGATGCGCATACGTTCATTGTCGGTTTTGCGATCAGAGTAGAGCTCCAGTGGATCAGGATGGAGTCTATTCACAGTGTACAGCACAGTGCCATCAAAAAGGTACCTGAAATCATTGACATCAAAAAGGTAGGTACCCGAAATCACACAAATGGATACAGAGTGCACATGCATCATAAAAAACCACTGGAAAGGTTTTACAAAACTTGGTATAGTTACCGCTTGTGACCTGGGTTAACAATATTATAAGTTCCCACAGGAATTTTTGTAGTTATTATATTATACAAAAGTACAAAATATGAAATGAGATGTAACTCTCACCCCACTAATCATTCTGTAGAATTGTAGAACTGTGTGTTCGAAATGTTTCTTAAATAAAACTCTGGCTTGAGACACTGAAAACCGGATATGATATTTTATTCTACATTAATATAACTAGTCTGGCCATAAATACTGTTACATAAAAACTTTTCTTTTTTTTCAACTTTTTAATTATTTTGAATTTGGAACGCGTTTATTATTTTTAAAAGTTCTTTCGATTTCGCGCCATTTCACATATTTTTTCGTGTTCATTATCGAATTACAATATGGAATGGGGTGTTAAAGAAAATAGGATTGCGGTGATCGCCTTGCACAAAGTGGGTATGGAGCCGTCGGTTATATTCCAGACACTTCAAAAGCTTGGTATCAGCCGTATGTTCGTATATCGTACTATCAACAGATACAACAACACTTCCTCTGTCGAAGACCATAAAAGATCGGGGCGGCCGCGTGCTGTTAGAACTACAAAGGCTGTTAATGCTGTTAAAGCCAGAATTCGTCGAAATCCCATTAGGAAGCAAAAAATCTTATCGCGAGAAATGAAGATTCCCGCTAGGACTCTGTCGCGTATTATAAAACAAGACCTGAAGCTCGGTGCTTATCGTCGATATACAGGACATGCCCTAAATCAATCTTTACAATTAAAGAGAGTGGATCGATCAAAACGCCTTCTGTCGCGATACGCAGGTGAAGGGCACAGAAATATCCTCTTTACCGATGAAAAAATTTTCACGATTGAAGAGCACTACAATAAGCAAAATGATAAAGTGTACGCTCACAGTTCTAAAGAAGCTGCTTAAGTGGTCGGAAAGGTACAACGTGGTCATCATCCTGCGTCAGTGATGGTTTGGTGGGGCGTGTCTTATCAAGGCGTCACAAAGCTACATTTTTGTGAAAAAGGAGTGAAAACTTCAGGCAAAGTGTATCAAGAGACAGTCTTGGATCGTGTTGTGAAATCCCTCAGCAATACACTTTTTAAAAATGTACCGTGGACTTTCCAGCAGGACTCTGCACCTGGTCACAAGGCACGAACTACCCAAGCCTGATTAAAGGCCTGTATAAAAGCCAAAGGTGGCCATTTTGAATAAGAATATTGTTTTTATTTTTTGCTGAGACTTTAATAAATATGTACATATAAGTTTTAGTAATATTACATTACTTCCTTTAAAAAAAAATTGCATTTTCATTTGTAACAGAACTTATGGCCGGATTACACATTAAGTTACATTTTCTTGGTCTACAAACTAGCTCGTCTACAGCTACGAAAACAGACATATCAGCCAATGAGAGAAGAGTGGGTTAGCTGTCTCACTCAAAGTAATCTTGTAGGTAAAAAACTACCAGGTTACCAGAGTCGCCTCATAAGCAAATGTAGTGCACCGAGTAGGACGCACGTCTTGATATCATGCAGACTACAATTCTATGCGAAGAGTTGGGTTATGATTGGGTTTGTGGGTTGGAATTAAATATAGTGAGATTGAATTAAATATAAATAGTATGTGGGGGAAGCGATGTAATGGGATGGGATAGCAGCGTGTGAACGGAAAGTGTAAATTGCCATTTTGAGAATTGCAAATTTTGCTACTAAACCCAATAAACTACTTATTAAAATTCACGCATACGAAGTCGCGGGTACAACTAGTCAGGCAAATAAATATTCACAAGTACAGTTTACAGTTATATTGAACTAGAACCTAAAATGTTTTATAAAACACTAAATAAGTATTTATGTATCATGGCGATAAGAGATAATACTACTTTGTAGTTACTGTAACAAAAGGGGTGGTTTTCATTTGGTATAATAGATCGTGTGGATTTGTATCTATTTTCACCAGAGCCGGCTTTACCTATGGTGCAGGGTGTGCAGCGCACACGGGCGCAGGATTTTAGGGGGCGCTCTCAAAAACCCTGCGCCCGTGTTCGCGCGCCTACTAGAGGGCGCCAGGGTATTGATTGCACCCGGGTGCTACACGGGCTAGAGCCGGCGCTGATTTTCATGTCACATACATGAATAGGAATGTTGTTTACTTACCCTCCAAGGGTCTTGGCATGTACACGCAGCAATCCTTTACGCACAAAAGTGTTGTCTTCCTCAGGCGATATGTCTACGCGATACTGGTAAAGACGCCACTGTGGGGTAGTTTCCACCGTAAAGTAGTTCGCCAGTAAATCCAGGGTGGTGCCCGAATTACCTACAAATAAAGTTAGGTATGAGAACTTTACTGCACAGCTTTTGAAGAGCGATGCTATTTAAGATTAACATATTTGATTAATCAGAATAGCACTATCTTATCTCCTTCAGTGGGTGTCGTAAAAAGTAACTGAGTATTAAAGCCGTTAACGCAAGCTCTGAGGAACTATGTCACCTTTAAAAGAGTGGATTCGCTAACCCGCTTGGCCAGCATGGCATTTTCAGGCGCCATGAGGAGGCCCATGTACAGAAGTGGACAATAAAAGGCTGGTTGCAATTAAACAATACAATAGTTTACTATACTTTAAATTGATATGTTTTAAGACTTATTTAATAACTAGGGAAGGAAACCAATTCATATTAAAAAGGATATTCTTTAAATTCATTAGCAAAATTAGGTAGATATGACTTATGAATATATGAGTTGGGGAGCTATCGCTTTGTGATTAGTGTGTATGTAATAACTAGTGTCCGACCCGAAACACAATTTTCAGCCGAAACCGTTACCGAAACCTATGTAGTTAAATTAAAATTTAGCCGCGTCGCACTTATCATCGGCGGACCGGCGCATAAATACGACTGGAAAGCGAGTCGGCCTCCAGTGCGGTGCGCTGCACTACGAAGCGATGCGGCCCGACTGAAGTGATGGTTTATACAAAATGTATGAAAAATATTCAAGGGGATTATTGCAATGTTATGCGCTGCGGTGCGGCCGGCCGTAATATGCGCAAGCCTTTATTGTGATCGCGCCACTCTTCTATGACAATGTCTGTGACTTACAAATATCGCATGATTTATATGTTATAATTCTGGAAATTAGCTCGTATCAGACCCCCCACAGGTCCCACAGATCGCTACTTGTGGGAGGTCTGATACGAGCTAATCTACCTGTGGGAGGTCTGATACGAGCTAATCTACCTGTGGGGAGTCTGATACGAGCTAATATAAACAATATAAGTGCAATACAATATAAGTGCCTTCTATCTAGAAGGCACGAAATATACATATGTACACCCTTTTCCAAAAAAACGGACGGTTTTGTTTGTTTGTCTGACAATAATTTACTACTAAAGAGGTTTTAACGAATAAAATATGTTACTGGCATTAAATACGTTGCACTGTTACGGGATGATCGCTTTTTAATTAGTCAGGCGTTAAGAAACCGAAAGCGTACCTACATGGACTTCAAAAAGAACCTCGAAGAAGTGCGAGGAGTTCAAGCTAGCCTATGAACGGTAAGGAGGAGGCTCTTAGCTGCTAATATACGCAGTCCTCGGCGAGCCCTAAGTTACTCCGTGTGCACCGGATTTTTTTTATAGAAAGAAGGCGGCAAACGAGCGTACGGTTCACCTGGTGGTAAGTGGATACTGTCGCCCATAGACATCCGCGATACATCCAACATTAGTCCAAAATGACCAAACTTTGGCACGCTCCCGGATGCGCTGCCTACCTTTGTTGATGAAAGAATGCATTTGGAGAAAGGGTTGGGGACGATGGGAATGGGCTCTGGCATATCTCACTCACTACCGAAACACGTACATACATTGGGGAATATGATAAAGTGGGAAATGCAGTACATTTCAAGGTAGTATTCTGTGAGAGGGGTATCGAAGCCAGTCCAGTGCGCCCAGTGGCTGTTGGATTGCAGCGTGCACTCTCCCCCTCTTGACTGCCCGACTGAGGTTTGCAAGAAATTGTGCATCCCGGACAGAAGCGAACTAGAGTAGCGTAATGTTCTCTGATGAAGCCCGGGTTTCATTGTGTCCAAGACCGACGTCGGCGGGTGCTGCGAAGACCAGGGGAACGCTATGCAGACGTGTGTTTAGAGGAAATCACTTCTTATGGTGGGAGCTCAGTTGTTTTGGGCAGCTGTGAATTCCAACGACCGTACAGAGATAATTTTCATCGAAAATGGTACACTAAATACACAAAGGTACATAACGGAAGTCCTGTCTCTACATGTGTAACCCGCACTAACTGCAATTGGTGAGGATTCAATTTACATTGACTCGCGCTCGCCGTTCTAGTGAAGTAGACGCGTATATGCAGGAGGTCAAGATTCATCGTTTGGATTGGCCATGGAGAAGTCCAGACTTAAATCCAATAGAACATGTCTGGGACCTTCTCAAACGACGCGTAAGTTCGCTCCACGCTGTTAACCAGCTCCACAGGGATCTTAAATGTGGATCATCGCTGAGTGGGGATGTATTCCACAGGACATTATTAAAAGCATTGTGGAAAGCATGTCCAGAAGAACACAGGCCGTAATTTCTGCTAGAGGAGGCCATGCTCAGTATTAAGTTTTATTTTCTTAAGTTTGTTCTTTAAATTACCTTAAAAATACCTGTAGAATTATTTCAGTGTGAGTATGAAACTGTTTCATTTTTAATACACCATCTTTAAATTGATAAAAAACAAACTTAAAGAAATAAATGTTAAAACCTCTCTTCTCCACTGATAACAAATAATATTCTAGTCATAAAGACCAATGAAATATAAAAAAAACTATTAATATTAACTATAGTACAGGTTATTCGTATAGGTGCCAGTTTTTTTATTGTGCAAAGGAGTGTATATTAAGGTGTCCCATGACATAAGGGTTTTTTTGTTGCAAAATCATATACATACGTATATCCATTTTTTTCATTTGGTCCTAATTACTCGATTATGAAATATTATTGCCGTAGGATAACGAGAACCCGTGCCAACTTGATGTCAAACTTACAACTAAATAATTTGTACTGAGGTTAAGACGAATTCATGTAGTTTTGGAAAATAATACGTCAATTGGTGCAAATCGTTATTATTATTGACAATACAACTGTAAATCATATGCACGACGACGCGTAAGCGCGCGCTCGCCTACTAAAAATATGCAAGTACTGACATGTTTCGATGCAAGTCGGCACGGCATGGTTTGCCGTAGTCCAAATGTCATAATTACGTAATTTGATTTACGTGCGTTGTGATGTAAGCCAAAAAATAAGTGGAAATGCGTTAAAAAAATTAATTTGAATATTTTGGGACACCGTAATGAAGCTGTTAACGTAAAACAGATCCTGTAATATGAAAGTATATTTTTTTACTAACCTTTCTTGGACTGCACTGAGGCAGGACGAGTGCGCAGGACAGAAGTCATATGTTCCGGCAGGACTCTTCCGCCGCCTCGTCGAGAGCCACGCCCCAAGAGAGCGCTACCGGGCTCTCCGGCCGCTGTGGGCTGTGAAGTTGCACCTAACACAAAACAATCTTATTGTTTGTATTTGAACATATTGAACCCTGTTTCAATATCATTGGTGACCATCCTACATAATTATAGATTTATTCGAACACTAAGCAACCGTGATTTGCAGTGTAACTGCAATCAGTTTCAACAACTGATAGTCTTCTCTGACAGTTTCTGTGCCACTAAACAGCTGTGCATTCACTGGGGGCCAGACTCGGTGCATCTCTACCTCCTACCACTGCTACAGTTCATGTAGCTGTGTAGATACAGTTCTCTTAATAAAAAAATAGTAGTGTTGTCCAATCGGGCATTCGAACAAATATAAGCTGTTTTGTAGCTCATTGTCAACTTATTCAATAGGAAGTTAGGTGGCATCAACCGTAGATATAACATTGTAAAAGAAACCTGTACATTTGGGTGGAATGATGGTACTTAACCAGTGACCCCTCAGGACTAATGGACCACTGTTGATAGTATTTCCAGATCAGTTTCTCCAAATATCGTGACTTAAATGGAAAAAAAGCGGGACTTGGGCGAAAAAATCGGGACAGAAAAAATGCATAACAATGGTTACAATTCTTTAATTCAAAATCACAGACTTTAATGAGATCAATCAAACTTCATGATTTACTACTACTTACTACCTAGACTATCAAGATAAACAATTATTAAATTTATCTTATTATATTTAACAAAAATATATTATTATTTGCAAAAGGAAGTTGCAATGTAAGGAATCCACGATATTAAATTATTTAACGTTACATAAATATAATTATTTTTTATAGAACACATATTTTGAGCTTGATTTTGCCGCTTGTAACATTTTCTTTTCTTTTAGGACAAATGTATAAAACTCTTGACATCTGAAAATTAACTTTTATTTGAATCTCATATGTTTTATCCATAGTTTATTGCGTCTGTCAGTCAATGTTACATTTGCCTGAGAAAAAACCGCTGCAGTCGATGCATTCGACACCAGTATCGATCCCACAAACTGGTATAAGTTTAGAAGATTTTTGAGAAGAGTTTTGAGTTTTAAAAATTATAAGCCATTTTGCGATAGGTTTTTTATTGTCATCCTTGTCATTGCCTTATTTTATAAATTTCTTAATATAAAGCATCCATATCGAAATCGGCCGTAATATTAGGGGTTAAAGTATGAAATTGCCGATTTGTACTGAAAAATTAAAACTCGTTTTTTTCTAAAACGTAACATATTTATTTAATCAAAATATTAACCCTCATTATTTATACATTGTTGCCATCTAATCGGAAGTTCATTTATGCCTTTGCGATAGAACTCTGGGGATATAGATTCGACAAACTGTGTGAAAGCATTTTGTACTGCCTCTTGGGAAGAAAATTTTGAACCACGTAGAAAATTGTCCAAATCACGAAAAAAATGGTAGTCCGTTGGAGCAAGGTCCGGCGAGTGCGGAGGATGACGTATGGTTTCTAACTGCAGCTCCTGTAGAGTTACAATGGTTTCTCGTGCAGTGTGAGGTCTTGCGTTATCATAGAGCAATAATGGTGAAGATCGATTCACGAGTCGGGGCTGTTTCACTGCTAGTTTCGCCATCATTGTTCGAAGTTCGGCACAGTAAACATCTGCTGTTATTGCTTGACCAGACCTGAGAAAGCTATATATAGTGAATAACACCATGAATAGACCACCAAACAGTTACCATTACCTTTTTATTGGTAAGCTTTGCCTTAGGGCACTGTTGCGGCGTTTGACCTGGGGTCAGCCATTGCATTTTTCGCTTTCGGTTATCGTAAAGAATCCATTTTTCGTCACATGTCACAATTCGATCCAATATTCCTTCATTTCTGTACCGATTCAACAAGGCAATGCAAGTTTCAACACGCGTTTCTTTCTGCAGATCAGTCAAATCATGAGGTACCATCAGCGTTATTCACCTGTGTGGGCGGTCTTCCACGTGGTTCGTTCTTCAAGTCGAAGTTTCCATTACGAAAGCGTTTAAACCAAAAACGCACGGTTCGTTCATTAGCAGTCTCCTCTCCAAACGCAGAATTGATATTGCGAGCCGTTTCTGCCGCGTTAGTTCCGCGTCGGAACTCGTATTCAAAGATTACTCGGATTTTCGAAGTATCCATCTTTCCCGTCTAAGCTGAATAAAAAAAACAATTGAAAGTGGAAAATCGAATGTTGCACATTTTTCAAAACAAGAACCTCATAGGTATCATGTGAAAAAAGTTTCACTCGAAAATCTCACACCATGAAGGTTTTATGTCAATACAAAGTATCTATTACTATAAAACGGCAATTTCATACTTTAACCCCTATTATTTAGTGTTTCTATAATTTCAACGACCATCAAAATTAGCATTCAGAGAAAATGGTTGAAACATATTAATTGAATTGTTTTCGCCGAAATTAAACAGAGTCTCTATATATTGTACCAAGTTTTTTACAACATCCTACAAATTGGTCTTCAATTCCTTGGTTTATTTTTTTTCTTGAAATTATTAAGTAAGTTAAACGCTTCAAAGTATAACATTCTGTCACTCTCCAACTGTAGTACGGTGTAGTGTATAATTTTTTACGCATTCTGAAAAAGGACGAGATACGCTTCGGTCTGTTCATCTTTGAAGTATGCCCAAAGAACTGATGGGTACTCGTTTTCTCCCAATGTGATGATAATTTTTTAATATCTCATAGGATTTCACTAAACGCACCCACCGATTCTTTTATTTTTTTTTTAAAGTAACTACCGCGCCTAATTGGCTACTTAGATGAAAAAGTGGGATTTTTTGGGCGTCCAGCTCAGGGTGCTGGCGGGACGCGTCCTGAGAGGGCTGAAAAACGGGACATCTGACAACACTAACTGTTGACGAAATTGATAAGATTTATTTATTTGTATGTGTACAATGATATAAAAACAATGAGTCAGTTCTCTTATGTTTTACCACATGGCATACAAATATTTGAATATTGCCAATAGATTTAAATGATGTGACAATAAATTTATATATATGGTAAATTAAAGCAGTTCATTTATGAGCAATTAGTTACTCAGAAGACTACATAATGAAGTAAAGTATCTATTTACAATACATTTTCCTTCTTAACAAATAATACACTCCCAGACATCTGAATCGACCCATCCTGCTTTTTTATATATAAAGGAATGAAATATAACAACATTATTAGGTCAAAGAAAAAGCTCTTATGCAGTTTTGAAGCTGGCATATTCACCATCAGTTTGGTGTGTTATTGTTAGAAATTAGAATTCACGAATTTGAACCACAGAAGAATACCAGGGCCAGTTCATTGTTTTGAAAAAAAAATAAGCAAGCAGAAAGTTTGAATTTGGAGCCGTTTTTCTGAGCTGAGGTGAGCCGTTGCTGTTTTTTAATACAAGTTTAGTTAAATTGTTTTTTCTGAGATTGGAATCAATTTTCACCATAAAATTATGAATACTGCACCTGATCTAGGCGCACAAGCTGTGGCACTTCTTCAGTCTGGGCTTAGTCAGCGAAATGTGAATGCACAACTTCATTTAAGCCGTTCTGCTGTTCAAAAAGTGTATCATCGATAAGATTGGCAGCTTCTTTCGCCGTCCAGGAGGACCGTCGGACAAGATCGGTTTATTTTTACGAGCAGTTTACGAAACCGTCACCTGACCTCAGTACAGATCAAAGAACAGTTTCGAGAATTTCATGGAGTGGCTGTTAGGAGACTCAAGGAACATGACATAAAACCATATAAGGCACCCAATGAGCATAACTGACGAGCTCGCCGAATGGCGCGTCTTCTGTTTGCGCGCGAACATTTGCATTAGGGCCAACGTCATTGGGATCAGGTCCTCTTCACGGATTAACCTAAGATTATGCTTTATGGTAATGAGCATTTTGAGTAGTGCTGTATTTGAAGAAAAAGGGAGTCTGGCGGTGGGCCATGGACAGTCTGGGGAGGAATTACCGCTGAAGGTAAACTTGGACTTCAGGCTGCGACGGGACCACGGCTGCCACCACTAAATGGCGACCGTTACATTCGTCAATGCCTAGTGACTCATGTGATGTCATATGTTGGGTTTGTTGGGCAAGATTTCATTTTTATGCATGATAATGTAAGAGCGCACACTGCAGGAATCGTCAGGGAATAACTTCATAACGTCAGTATCACAGTCCCAGAAGCCAATGCCATAAGAAGCCCAAATATGAATCCCATAGAAAATTTTTGGGGTAAGCTAAAAAGATGTGTTCGAACTTACCACCCAGCTCCACAGATCTTGCACAAGCTGAAAACTGCGATTGAGGAAGAATGGGAGAACATTCCATAACATAGTGATGTTGGTTGATTCCATGTCAAACCGCATGACAGCCAACAGCCGTTGTAAATGTTGTCTCATACCTGAACTATATATGCAATACTAAAACAAATGAGAATCTGAGAGGAACTACTTTAGGGCTATTGCTACCTTCAATTCCTACAAGCACTTCCTATGAAATAGAGTGATCAACTCATGGAATAATCTATCACACCAGACGGTGAATAAATTCCAAAACTGTTTAGACAGAAAGAAGGCAGCACAAGTCTTAGTGTATTGATGTAGGTCTCATCAGGGAAAGCTACAAGCCTAGTACATAAATAAAAATAATAATCTATATTAGATATAAATTTATGATAATTCAGATTATGTAGGTATATAAAGTTATTGCAGATGTCAGTATTATAATGAGATTACCTCCAATTAGTCACCTTTAATATAGTACTAAAGGTAGTATTCTACACTAAGCCCAATCTGCACTAAAATATCAAAGCTTGCAGACAACTTACCCAAATCCAAGCCTTGCATTCGTTGTTGAACATCAACATCACCAGGATGATGAGCAGATGGAGTAGTAGTGCGGTGGGATGCCCTGCCTGCTGCAGGTTGAGGAGTGACCCCAGGTCTTACAGGTGGGGCTACTGCGGGTGCGGCCCAAGCCGATGGAGGGTTAGGGCGAGGACCAGAAGGTCCTGGACCTTGTTGAGGTCTTTGCTGCTCTCCAGGGCGACGCGGTGCTGGTCGCGCGTCGCCACCACGTCCAGCCCGCCCACGGGCACGACCACGGCCCGGTTCAGACATCCTACACTAGATTCTAACAAAACCAAGCAGATAACATTTCATAATATAATTCACATAATAATAAAGCAATTTTATGGAATGAAGTAGGAATGTTTAGTTCAATAAATAAGGTTAGTTACATTTATCGCTAAGAGAATTTGTAAGAGTACCTAATCAGTACAACCTTGAGCTTGTAGAATTATGATTTTTATGCAAGTAGGTAGATATCAATAAGCACCAGCACCGACAGACTGACAGATATTCGCATGTCCAAAAATGTGGGTATATTGGGGTTCGTTAAAAATGCTGTAGTCTGGAGAATGTTTAATTGTAGGTAGGTATTTATAATTATTATTAACATTTAACGACGGTTCTCAGTTCAAAACCATTTATAATAATATAGTTAATATAAACCTAAAACTAAACAAATATTTTCAACCCAAAATTTGAAGCTATGAATTATTTGTTTGAATAATAAATAAAAAATGTATTGACTAGTTAATGGCGGACAACATTGGTACAAACAAACGAGTTACCGTATGAAAGTTTTTGCAATGAATTTATCAAAATGTCATTGCTACAAGCAAATAAATTTTCCCGTACAAGTCACCTTATATTATATAAATATTTTTTTTTTTAAATCAGTGTTCAATATAATAATTTTATATTGAATTCCAATGAAGGCAGTTTTATAACCTAAGCAAATTTGAAGTACTTATCAATTGTTATTTTTGACTAAAACTCACCTATGAAGCTTGATGTGAAACGTGTTATATCAACAGCACAGTTTTATTAATTAGAGAAATTAGAAATCAATAAACTATTTCAAAACAAAAATAAACTAAGAAGTTAAAGTAGGTAACTTTATAGACAATGTATCGGTGAACGAAAAAGAAAGGGAATGGAGGGAACATATCAATCAGTATTGCCAACTTGGATTTTGGAAAAGACGTAGGCTAGACTAGAAAATTACGTAGAATTAGTAAAAATTACATATGAAAAGTTCGTAGAATACGTACTTTTTATTAAGCAAGATGAAGAGGATAAAACTAATTTTAGAAATATATAATGAATTTTATTTGACGTATCATTAAAATTGTTCGTTGAATTCATATACATATTTATTAAAATAAATGAAACGGACCGTTTATAAACTTTTTTCTCTGAGGAAAAGGAAATGATCCCATTCAGCCTAATCAGCTTAAGGTTATTTTGCTAATTTGAATATTTGATAGAAAGTACGTAGATTCTGGGACTGAAGTTCGTAGGTTTGCGAGAAAGGCCTAAAATATGTAGATCTATGCAAAAATACGTAGAGTTGGCAACGCTGATATCTATCAACTATGAATGAAATGACAGCAGACGGCAGGAAAAGGAAACAAGAGAAAGACCATAGATTATAGACAATAATGCAACTTGTGAAAATAAACAGTTCTTATTTGTCGGCTAATCCATATTCCGTTGTTTTATTGCTCATGTTAATATATTGAATAAAACTAAATTTGAGCAGATATGACTATTTTCTTATAATTATTAAACAATTACACAAAAGTTTGCAAAAGAAAAAATGAACAAGCATAGACAAGTACCATCTACAGTGCCACAAGTATAAGTTGGCGGTGGCGTTTTGAGGAACTAAAACAGCCATCTTGAAAATTCACTTCGACACTTGAAAGTACTTTCGAAACATCGTTGCCTAAATTTGTTAAAATACTGAACGTTAACCATGCCCAAAGCGATAAAAAGTGTTGCTAGAGAGACAGTTATAAAAGTTCATTCGTTTTGTGCTCAAGAATGTGAAAGAAACGAGCCCGTTATACCACTAAAATCCGTAAATGCGAAGGTGGCGGCAATGACTGGTAAGTGTTGCAAGCTTCACGCAATAATTTACCCTAGTACTCTACTCAATTTTACTTACAAGGGATTTGCTATTATATGATCTACACTAAACTTTTGTATTATGTATCATATCAGTGTAGAATTCATCAGTTCTTTTATATTTATTTTAGGTGTTTCTGAACGTTCCATTCAAAGAATCGTTGCAGAAGGAAAACGCTTAGAGGAAATTTCGTCAAAAGTCACCACACCAGGAAAGAAAAGAAATAGATTAGAGACAAAGTGTAATTTGGACGAATTTGATTTAGGTGTGGTAAGAAGAAAGATCCAGCAATTTTACACTGTTAAAAAAGAAATTCCAACCTGGGCAAAACTTTTGGTGGAATTAAAAAATGATATTCAATTTGATGGTAGCCGTGAGACTTTAACAAAATTAATTTTGAGGTCAGTGTTGTTTAATAAATTAATCCTGTAATTATGGCTATACAATTATGTAAACAAATATTTATATTATGTATAAAATTATCTAATTATGAAACACAGACCCAGGCAATGAATTTCACTCTTGCGTCGTATGTCTTGTTTTTATGTTATAAAGTGACGAGATGAACAAGTCGCTCGCCTGATAAGCGAGAGCGTCACGCTTGTTTATTACAATTGCATGGAACACAGAACGGTCCCACTTACAGTATCACGATTCTGCGTGACAACAATACATCTGCACCCGTCACTTCGAGAAGTTAGTTCTTATGTCTTTTTCGCCCAGTTATTTCAAATGCACTTTTTTTACTCGAGAAACAACAGAGAATAGAATATATATAATAGAAATTAGTAATGTAGAATCAAACTTAAACCCATAAAAGTCTCATTAAATTAACTTCATATTAACATAACATAAGAATAAAACATACAACTAAATATTTCAGATTGGGGTTCAAATTCCGGAAAATCCAATCAAAACGAAAAATACTAATGGAAAGATATGACATAGCAGCATGGAGGTCTCGCTATTTAAGAACCATGGAATCAAAGAGAGACAGTGAAAATCGTCGTCCTGTAATATATCTTGATGAGACATATATTCATTCATCTTACGGAGTTAACAAATGCTGGCAATCTGAAGAAGTTGCTGGCAGTATTAAAGAGGTATCTCAAGGTCAACGATGGATTATAGTACATGCTGGAAGTGTGGAAGGATTTGTTCCATTAATTCCCAATTTGCCATCACAATCCATTGTGGTCATGGACAGTGCATCGTACCCAGGGGGGGCAGGGAGGGGCAGCTGCCCCCCCCCCCCCCCCCCGGGACCTGGACTGCCTCCCATACATTTAGCTGGTTAATTATTGCCTATGCCTAAGTACTGTTGTATTTATGAAATTGTAGATGAAGTAAAATTTATATGTAAGTGTATTTATATTTATATGTAAATAGTTTGGGTGATTCTTTCACAGAACTTGTTTTAAGCCGCTTTGCAGAAGATCCACGAAGATTGCTTTTGAAATAAATACTTAATTAATTACTTAAGTATCTAATCTAATAAATGCACATTTCTATTTATGTTGAATTATTTACCTACAGGAAATTTCTGATTTGCCCCCCCCTAGGCCAAAAGCTGGGTACGCCCATGATCGTACCATTGTGTGAAAATGAACAAGCTACCTACCATGTCCAGCCAAAAGAAGGTTATGCAAGAATGGATAAAAAACAACGGACTATCGTATTTAGAAACAATGACCAAACCAGAACTTTTTGAAATCATTAAACTGCACGAGAAACCAGATGTGTTTGAAGCAGATGAGATACTTAAACAGCATGGGCACTAAGTTGTGAGGTTACCACCTTATCACTGCGACTTAAACTCTATTGAGTTGATATGGGCATCAGTAAAGCGCAAGGTGGCGGAAACCAATGTGGGTCGATCCAAAACCGATATATTCAATCTGACGCAAGATGCTTTTCAAGCTGTATCGGCGGCTACGTGGAAGGCACATTGTGAGCATGTCGAGAGGTTGGAGGATGAATATCGCAATAACGAATTAGAATATTTCAATATATGTCTGAATAGCAACAGTGACACATCATCTGACAGCAGTTCATTGGAATTCGAAGATATAGAAGATCACTTGTTAGATCACTCTTATTCAAAATAAGGAAAAATGTGTCAATACTGACATGTTGTTTTTATTTATGTTTTGTTCCATTCCCAAACACCTCTATTCCTTAATTCAAACTAAACATAATTATATGAATGTAGATGGTTTATATTGAATATACGCATGTATTGGTGCGTGTTAGTTATACCTATCTAGATCTAACTAAAATTACCGTTTTTTAAATAAATAATGAATAGTTGTTTTTTTTTTACTAAATTTAATGTCTAATGTAATAAAGTGGCAACACTGGTGTTGAGCACAATGGCGCACAGCCGCGACAAGTTATACTTGTCGGACTGTATTAACTTTTTTCTAGTCTGTTCTCAATTACAGATAAATAAAATCAATTTATTTTTAAACAAAAATGATTACAGACGCAACGTTAAAATATTACAATTAAAAATATATAAATTTTAATACATTTTATAAAATAATAACTACATTGAAATAAATGCCATCAATAAGTGCTATGAAGCCGCTTTTTAAGTTTAGAACGGCCACTAGTTCCCTACTAGCTAGCGTAAAATGGTACGTAAACTCTGCGTCAAATAACTACTCTGCGCGCCGAAATCGGAACTAATCGTAGTCCCCCACACTGTACTTAACTTAAACTGTTGTTTTTCTTTTAGTGCTGCCTGTTTTTATTTGTATTTGCTTTGCTAAACTATTATCATCACGCTAAAAGTCATTAAAATTGCCGGCAGGAACATTACGGTCATCCCTTCTCGTGATAACCCTCTTCGATCAAACCATTCCTCTGGTTAGACAGACCAAATATCCCGGAGTCACTCTCTAGATCATAGACACATTATAGAGAACACCTTCCGAGAACACATTATAGTCCTCTGGAACCGAGCCGCCTTCGTATTCAGTTGCCTCAACCCCCTCATAGGCGGGAGAAGTAAAATGTCGCTTAGAAATAAGTTGACATTATACAGAACGCTTGTCCGACCTATAGTGACCTACGCTAGCATTGTGTTCGCACATGCATCTCCTTTCAACATCAAAATTCTTCAAACCCTCCAAAATAGATTCGTGCGTAAGACCGTGGCTGCCCCATGGTACTCACGCAATGTCGACCTCCATAAGGACTTGGAACTTCCTTCCATCGTCAAATACGTGAAAGACACCGCCCGAACGTTACTATCATGCGATTCCGCACCATCCTAATCACCTGATCGTTACCTCCCTCACTTATGTCCCAGATACGAGTGCCCCTCCCGTCGTCCACGGTACGTCTTAGATGACCCCGACGACCCAATTACTGCTACCAATGCGGTTCTTACACCACACTCACAGACTTCACAGATACACCGTCCCCGCCGGCGGAGACGTGGACGTTCCCCTCGCTACACCGTCAACACATACCGGCCTTCAGCCAACACTTTTACCAGGTATCGGCAGGTGCCTGGGCGCTTCTCACCGACTGGCGATCCCGCGGCATCCCCGAAATGCAACGCCCTAAGCCGAGGCCCGTTCCTTCCCTCGGTTTGCCGGCGGGCAAACCAACACACATTTTGTTCCTAGCTGAGCGCCTTCTGCGCTCGCCCTAAATTAAACACGTCTGGTGACTGTTGAAAGGCCACTAGGACCACAAGAATTTAGCCGTTCCGAAAAAATTAAAAATACATTACGGTCAGTGTAATATATACTTACTCACATAAATATTTCTTTTTGTTTGATTTTAATAATTGGCATTTATTATAGGAATCCAGTGCCGTTGTCAAATGATCTTAACGTTGTCAACGTAGCTCTTACTGAGAGTACAGTTTTAGCAGGTCCTTCAAGGTACATCGTAGCTATAATTTATGTTTTGTTCCTTAATTATACAAACAGCTTTAATACTTTTGCATTTTGTACGGCAACTTTCGCCGATGAACTGGCGAAAGTGCAGGCAGAGAAAAAATTGGCCAAACAAACAGAAATTGTGTCCACTAGACTCGGAGCAACGCAGCCAGTTGGCCACGACGAAAGCCGCCAAAGTAGACATGTGTACCGCTACGTTGCGCCGCGCAATTGGGCCAACTCCACCAACGAGCCAACGTAGTACGTTCGCTGCTTGTGCTAAAAGCCTGCAAACGCAGTGTGCAGATGGCGCTTTGCAGCTCACTCGGCGCGTTCCATTTTGACGCAATTTTGAGTCAACTCAAAGAGCCGGCGCAGTGAACTGCGCCTGAATTAATGTGTTGACGCAAGGAATCTTGCTGAGTTACCCATGTCTACTGCATGCAGTGACATATTTGATTTGAAGCATAGCAATGACATTGCCCCAAACGGCGCGATATTTCGAAAGTTTGATCAATGGTGGCGACCAGTAAAATCAATTTAAATCGAATATTATAAAAAATACGTGTATATGTTTTTGGCTCTGTTTCCGATTGGAGGTGGCTTCCAAGTGCCTTGAATGTCACTGATGATGCAATTATATATAAAGTGAGATAAGTAATGTTGTAGTTTGTTTTATTCTTCTTTTTTTATAATACAATTTACACAATCTGACACAGTCGGACTTACACAGACTTATCTGATTGACTTATCTGACTTTACACAGTATAAACAATTTGACTGTGTAAAATAAAAAAAAATCGTCAAATAGCCGATGCGGTGACTGACATACGTACTATCGGACCGTTCGGTTTTCAAAACACTTATGAGTCAGAGTTCAAGAGCTACTCAACACACTATTAGACTCTAATGTGCCTGGCCTACAGTGCTTGTATAACATATCTACAGGGCCGTCTTTACCAGGGGGTGCAAGGGGTGCGGTGCACCCCGGGCGCTCACCTTTTAAAGGTAATGAAAAAATATAACGCTATAGTAAACAATTACACAATAGGATATTTGACTGTCATAGGATACACAATAGGATATTTGACTGTCATAGGATACACAATAGGATATTTGACTGTCATAGGATACACAATAGGATGTTTGACTGTCTTAGGATACACTCCCGCACCCCGGCGCAGAATAGACTTAAGACGGCCCTGCATATCTACAATGTATTCTCAAATCGATGGTGTGAGAAAATTCTAGTAATGTAGAAAAATAATTTATTTGCAAGAACACATTCACTGAATTGTACAGAACAAATTTTTAAATGACACAAAAAGATGTTTCATTGCACGTACTTACTTATGAAGTGTTTTGTTAATTTAAGGACAAAAGTTTGTAAATAAATTTGATATTTTATTAAAATCGGAGGATAAAAATAATTAATTGAATTCCGATAAGTTACTTCGAGATTACGTATATTAAATATAGGTATTTACCTCTTTTTGTTAACAAAAAAGTTTTTTGGTAAGGACTAAATTTATTCCCATTTAATTTTACCAGCGACCAAAGGTGTTTAAGGCCAGGCACTAAAGTGAAGCCGTGCAGGAAAACGTTGCAATATTCTATCCCCATTGCAGACCGACTTTGAATATTCGTATCTTGGGCAACCTAACAATTAAACCAACCAATGCATCACATATTGATTGGCTTGGTAAAGGGTGCATGAAAAATAATGCCCTAATGTCGTTTTGATGTTATCGAAAGTGCTGTAAGAGGTTCTAATGTATTTTTCTATAGAAATTAATGGTTGTGTCCGCGTGACGAATCGCCGCACTAGCCACGGTCGATTTTTAGGGAGCAATGAAACACCGCAAAAAACATATATATTGGGGGTATGAGAGTTTTTATAAGATAAATACATAAGAAATAGGTACATACTTATTACATGATTATTAAGAGTAATCAAGATTTTTATTAAACTTGTCTAACATAAGTTTAAAATATTATATATTTTTTTTGTGTAAATAAGTAAGTAGGTTTTTTTTTTTTATAGAGAAGAGGGCGGACGAGCTAGCGGTCTCACATGATGGTAAGTGTTACCGCCGCCCATGGACACCTGCAACACCAGGGGGTATGCGGGCGCGCCGCCGACCTTGCAAAATCCTATTCACAGCTCTCTTGAAGAACCCCATGTCGTAGTTTAATGGGAAGACCTTTTGAGGCAGTTCGTTCCCTTATTTATACATGTCCCCAATTACGTTTTACTTAAGTAATAGGGGTTAAAGTATGAAATTGCCGTTTTATAGTAATAGATACTTTTAATTGACATAAAACCTTCATGTGTGAGATTTTCGAGTGGAACTTTTTTCACGTGATACCTATGAGGTTCTTGTTTTAAAAAAAGTGCAACATTCGATTTTCGACTTTCAATTGTGATTTTTATTCAGCTTAGACAGGAAAGATGGATACTTCGAAAATCCGAGTAATCTTTGAATACGAGTTCCGACGCGGAACTAACGCGGCAGAAACGGCTCGCAATATCAATGCTGCGTTTGGAGAGGAGACTGCTAATGAATGAACCGTGCGTTTTTGGTTTAAACGCTTTCGTAATGGACTTGAAGAACGAACCACGTGGAAGACCGCCCACACAGGTGAATAACGCTGAATTGAAGGAGATGGTGGAAGCCGATCCGAGTCAAACTACCCAGGAATTAGCGGCATGGTTTAACGTTATCTTACCTACAATATTGACTCATTTGCATCAAATCAATAAGATAAAAAAATATGAAAAATGGGTGCCTCATGATTTGACTGATCTGCAGAAAGAAACGCGTGTTGAAACTTGCGTTGCCTTGTTGAATCGGTACAGGAATGAAGGAATATTGGATCGAATTGTGACATGTGACGAAAAGTGGATTCTTTACGATAACCGAAAGCGAAAAATGCAATGGCTGACCCCAGGTCAAACGCCGCAACAGTGCCCTAAGGCAAAGCTTACCAATAAAAAGATAATGGTAACTGTTTGGTGGTCTATTCATGGTGTTATTCACTATAGCTTTCTCAGGTCTGGTCAAGCAATAACAGCAGATGTTTACTGTGCCGAACTTCGAACAATGATGGCGAAACTAGCAGTGAAACAGCCCCGACTCGTGAATCGATTTTCACCATTATTGCTCCATGATAACGCAAGACCTCACACTGCACGAGAAACCGTTGTAACTCTACAGGAGCTGCAGTTAGAAACCATACGTCATCCTCCGTACTCGCCAGATCTTGCTCCAACGGACTACCATTTTTTTCGTGATTTGGACAATTTTCTACGTGGTAAATAATTTTCTTCCCAAGAGGCAGTACAAAATGCTTTCACACAGTTTGTCGAATCTACATCCCCAGAGGTCTATCGCAAAGGCATAAATGAACTTCCGATTAGATGACAACAATGTATAGATAATGAGGGTAAATATGTTGATTAAATAAATATGTTACATTTTAGAAAAAAACGAGTTTTAATTTTTCAGTACAAATCGGCAATTTCATACTTTAACCCCTAATATTATACCTACCTACGTACCTAGTAGCTATTAGTAGAGAGTTGCAAAACACTGAACTAAAACCCTAAATTAAACTAAGATTCTGATCTATTATACTCAACCAAGCCATGGGAGAGGCCAATGTTATTTTTTATAGGAAAAAGGCGGCAGATGAGCATACAGTCCACCTGGTGGTAAATGGATACTGTCGCCCATGGAAATCCGCGGTACATGCCAACTTCAGCCCAGAATAACAGAACGTCACGCCCCCGTATGTGCTGCCTACCTTTGGAGATGAAAGAATGGATTTGGATAAGGAATTGGGATAATGGGGAGGGATAGATAGAATGGGATGGAAATGGTCTCTAGTATATCTCACTCACTACCGAAATACGTATGTGCATTAGAGAATAGGGTAAAGTGGGAAATGTACTACATATCAAGATAGTCTTTTGTAACGACGCCAGTCGAGTGAGCCCAGCTTCAGTGCATTGAAACATATTTTCTTACAAAGAAAAGTAAAATGTTAGCTGTCATTGTATGTACTCGTACATACAATGACATACAACATACAATGTACATACAACATTTTCCGTTACAGTTCCTGCAGTCTTTCCCGTCCACGAGTCTTTAGTTCTATTCGAAAATCAACGTTGTGTGAGACGGATTCACACATTGAAACCACGCACTTTTATTGCTTTGTTTCATTTTTATATATTTAGTTGTTTGCTCTCTTGCCCGTGTTTAAGACATGTTAGATTTTGAAATTATTATGTATGCGATCTCTTATGTGTATAAAATAAAATTTCCCTCCATCTATCAATTGTCCATCTATATATATATCTATAATTAAAATCTACACGCAACTGAAAGAACTCAATTGGACATCTGATCCGGAATTTTCAACATGCTACTGCGAATAAATACAGGTACATGCGAAGAGTGGAGAGTTAGTGGGAGATTAAGTGTTGTTTGCTAGCATCTAATGAGGGGGAGACGATGGGTGCCATACTCACTCCATGTTGACCAATAACGTAGTAAAATTGTGAGGCTAGTTACCCGTAAAGTCTTATTCCACTGTCGATAGTTTTTTTATAAATATAAATGAATCTTTAGTGATAGTTGTAGGTCTTAATGTTGCTAGACCTATAATTGGACTCCAGCTGCTGCAACTTCACCTCCGTTTGTATTTATACAAAATGTTAAAGAAGAGTGTTTTAAGAATTTCTTCAGTACAATGACGTTGTGAATGAGGTTGTAGGTAATGAAGGTAATGTAAGTGAAGGAAATTACAGTGAGTTCAATTATTTAAACATAAATTCCCATTTTCCAGGTACTTGAAAGTTCAATCAAAATCGGCCATACATTTTTTTTAAATATTAATTGATGTAATATATAGGTTCATTCAAACTTATGACAGTAAATCATTTGATTCAGTGTTACCTACAAGTCCACATGTTTTCCACAATTTGTATGTAGGTAGACAATTCATATGTAGCTAGAGAGATTTGCTACGCATATTTTCAGGTAAAATGCTCTCTAACGAGGCAATCAAGTAGTATTAGCGTCTCTATTGAATAGTACCAATTATACCAACTTAATGTATAAGAGGCTTTGCAGACAACGGCCGTTACACCCTTAAAACTTCTCAGAAACCCTGTCTGCTCTATTTTGTATATTAATTGGAATCTATCTATCTAGGTACGTACTTAAGAATTCCAATAAATTAGTTGAATTTGAGTGTATCAATATTTGCTTATTGATCTTGTATAAAGGCAAAATAATAAAAGGTGTTTAATATTATTTTTTGTTCACTGTACATATGTTTAGCATTAGTTTTAATAGAATATGTATTTTTATTTATATTTTTACTCTCTTTAAATATCAACCAAAACTCAGTGTTATTCCACAGAATGAATAAAATGCCTAACGTCCCAATTAAGGGCTCAGTTTATTGAAAGAGCTTGCAACATTTCTTATAAACAGCCTGAGGACAAATTATTAATAGGAGCCCGTATTCATCACCATGGTATTGAGATCGAGTGAATGCTATCCGAAAATAATCTCCATGGGGTTCGGCAGAAAAATAGTCGAGGGCGGGCGGGGTGCGGGGGCGGAACAACGGCCTCGTTATGCCACTTCCTGCGGATGTCGCCTCGTGATGCATTGTCGCTGCCGGGAGGGTGGACACTGATGTTTTTTATTTTCATCGTAAATATTATCATTTTTCTTTCTAGGGCTATATTTTTTTAATATCCCACTAATATTATGAATTCGAAAATTTGTATGTTTGTTACTCAATCATGTTGGGACGGCTGAACCGATTTTGTTGAAACTTGACAAATAGGTAGGTTATAACTCGCATTAACACATAAGCTACGTAAATCATGTAGACTACGCGAATGAAGTCGCGGGCGTAAGCTAGTAATTTTACATACTTATGAAAAGTTATCAAGACTTAAGAGCACTTATATTCGCGTGGTTTCATAGCACGCAGGACGACGATCCACCTGATAGCAAGTGACTCCTATCATCTGTTGTATGTCATTTGTAAAATATCACATTATCGACATTGAAATGATTAGTGATACAATAAAATCATAATATGATCAATATTTATTTCAATAAGTACGTAGAAATAATTACTAGGTGAAATGAATAATTATCACTTGCACAGCCGGCAGCTGTCGGGTATGAGAAAGTAATAATGTGGATGCAACCAAGGTGTCTTTTCGGTCCGAGCCCCCCGGGAAATCACGGTAATCCGCGGCGTCGACAACGCGTCGGATAAATCTCTATCGAACACGAGTAGTGTTGTACTCTCGAGCAGTTATCTAATATTTTAAACATAGTTGAACAGATGAGAGAAAATTTATAAAACAATAGTTTTCAGAGAAAAGGGCACTTATTGTCAGTTTTAGTTAGCCAAATGTTGAGATTTTAGTGAAATCATTAAAAAATAATGTTTTATTTTAAAAAGTAGATCTTGGAGTATGTTTCTATTACAACATAATTTTGAAGCAAAGAAATTTTAAGTCAGAAAATCTTAATCAAAGTCAATAATTCCATACCGACAATGATGTCCATTTCCTCAGATAACGTCACCTAGGATCTATAGTTTGTTATACCCAATGTATTACAGACATGTTTTATCTAATTAATAATGACATTAATGTTGTACAATAATGATGGTAATCTAGTGTTCTTTACTCCGTGAAAAAACTCCTTAAACGAAAAAGAATATATTCATCTATTTAAACGGGTCTTATCTCAACGCGTATGTTTACCTTATTTATTTTACTCGACGTGGTCGGTTGGTGCAACCCAACCGACCACGTCGAGAGTTGAGACCAGTTTAAATAGATAAATATGTGTGAAAAACGCGAAAATTATTAATCCTGATTTATCCTTGATGGCCTCAAGTTAAAAAATCTAAAGATGGGAGGAGTGACAGAGATAGTTAGTTCTGATAGTAAGCAGTAAAGAAAGTGTTCGACAAAGAAATTCGACAAGAAACGACAAAGATAAAAAATTTTATCTAATTTTTTATCTTTGTCGTTTCTCATTGTCATTAGTCAGTCAGTGTAACCACATCACTACTTAAACCGCGTCTGAAACCAGAGATCGCCGTGAATGGGCTTTGATGAATCATGCCCGTTCAGATGGAACGATGTACGCCGCATTAGAGCTCAGCCGATATACCCGCCAGTATAAACTGTTCAAAAGAGGGTTTAAGATACTAGTATTATCTCCCAAAGGTATAGGGGATGTTTTTTGACGCAAACGGAAAGGAATTTTAGAAAAAATATATAAAAATAATATACGTAAGAAGGAAATGTTGTACCTCGAAATATGGGAAGAACTATTATGATCTATTTTAATTATCAAAAAAGGCGGATACATTGTAATATTTATAGACTTCTTAGGTATTTTTTTCAATTAAAAACCTGCTTTCTAATCGTTGCATAAATAGGAAAATAAAAACACACTGAAGACTGAATAGGAAGCGTTAACGGCACTTATTACAAAGTTGCTGAACAAAGAGTTCAGTTTTCCGGTCTAATAATAACCTCGATGACAACGAGTTGAGATTACGAGTTGAGACGGTAGCCAGACTCATAAGTCTTCATTACTCCCCGTCCAAGTTGCTGGCTCCGCAAAACTTTGATGAGTCGATAATGCTTATATATGAACTTTTATAAAGATGTCCGCTCCCCTTCACGCTTTGTACAAGGGTACAAAGATGCATCTCATCATAAAATTTATAATAAAATTAGTTTTATTGCTAGAGGATTTTGAGAAGTAAACTGGCTGCAATAGGTTTTGTCTACGTCAATGAACAAACAGGTTTTATTAAAATATTTTTATTGTTACCAAATGATTGTTACCATTTATGTTACCAAGCCCGCATTTCGTTTTCTAATCGGCAAAACAAACGCATTAAACCTATTAAGTTATAACTTAGAATTAGAATAGCGTAGATCAACCCATTTTCCGAGATTTTTGGTTTTTAGCTGCTATGTAATGTTGGCAGTTAAAGGTAAGGCAAAGAAATAACCTGTATTGCTATATATAATCGTTGGTGATACTATATGATAAAGAATGGAGTTTATAGGTGTATAAATATGTATCAGTTTATTATAATTTTATGAATTACATAGTCGTTGTCAGTATGCGGAAAATAATATATGTATGTGGAGTCTTAGTTATATCTAAAATTGGAAAACAAAGATGGTTGCGAGGTGTGTTACCTATTTATAAATTATTTTTAGTTAAAATTTAATTATAAATGTGTATCAAAAACCTTGTTGGTATAAAAGCAAAGTTTAAATTTAATACATCATAGCTAAAATTAGACGGGCTTCATTAAAAGTGACGATCATTAAGGGGAACGCGACAATGCGATAATGTTACCCATTACTAACTAGATTTGGATCATCTGAGCCCACAGGATTGCTGGCTTATACATTATTTTCACTAAAATAAGGGCAATTTGTATATTTTCCTACAGTGAAGCCACAAAGGAAGAGTTAGGAATATTCAAGTTTAAAAATGTATGTAGGTATATATCTATCGATGTTCCACCACAGCTTCTGAGTTACTGGGTTGATCTCAGCAAATGAGCTGTCAATCTATTTGTCTTAGTTACCCAAATGTCATATGACATATTTTATTTAAATTAAATCAATATGGCGACTGTGATTTCAAAACAAAACAGTTTTCGATTTTTTTTCTTTCCATAACATGACGTGTGGGGTTTGAAATTATAGGTAATGGTGTAGAATTCAAAATTGTTGGGGTAATATGAATTAAATACCATACCTATAGTCGTGCTTCTTCTGAAACCTTTACTTACTCGTGTTTTAATTTTAGAACTTATTGATAAATATAATAATAGGGGTTAAAGTATGAAATTGCCGTTTTATAGTAATAGATACTTTGAATTGACATAAAACCTTCATGGTGTGAGATTTTCGAGTGAAACTTTTTTCACATGATACCTATGAGGTTCTTGTTTTAAAAAATGTGCAACATTCGATTTTCGACTTTCAATTGCTTTTTTTATTCAGCTTAGACGGGAAAGATGGATACTTCGAAAATCCGAGTAATCTTTGAATACGAGTTCCGACGCGGAACTAACGCGGCAGAAACGGTTCGCAATATCAATGCTGCGTTTGGAGAGGAGACTGCTAATGAACGAACCGTGCGTTTTTGGTTTAAACGCTTTCGTAATGGAAACTTCGACTTGAAGAACGAACCACGTGGAAGACCGCCCACACAGGTGAATAACGCTGAATTGAAGGAGATGGTGGAAGCCGATCCGAGCCAAACTACCCAGGAATTAGCGGCATGGTTTAACGTTACCTTACCTACAATATTGACTCATTTGCATCAAATCAATAAGATAAAAAAATATGAAAAATGGGTGCCTCATGATTTGACTGATCTGCAGAAAGAAACTCGTGTTGAAACTTGCGTTGCCTTGTTGAATCGTTACAGAAATGAAGGAATATTGGATCGAATTGTGACATGTGACGAAAAGTGGATTCTTTACGATAACGGAAAGCGACAAATGCAATGGCTGACCCCAGGTCAAACGCCGCAACAGTGCCCTAAGGCAAAGCTTACCAATAAAAAGGTAATGGTAACTGTGTGGTGGTCTATTCATGGTGTTATTCACTATAGCTTTCTCAGGTCTGGTCAAGCAATAACAGCAGATGTTTACTGTGCCGAACTTCGAACAATGATGGCGAAACTAGCAGTGAAACAGCCCCGACTCGTGAATCGATCTTCACCATTATTGCTCCATGATGACGCAAGACCTCACACTGCACGAGAAACCGTTGTAACTCTACAGGAGCTGCAGTTAGAAACTATACGTCATCCTCCGTACTCGCCAGACCTTGCTCCAACGGACTACCATTTTTTTTCGTGATTTGGACAATTTTCTACGTGGTAAAAAATTTTCTTCCCAAGAGGCAGTACAAAATGCTTTCACACAGTTTGTCGAATCTACATCCCCAGAGTTCTATCGCAAAGGCATAAATGAACTTCCGATTAGATGGCAACAATGAGGGTAAATATTTTGATTAAATAAATATGTTACATTTTAGAAAAAAACTAGTTTTAATTTTTCAGTACACATCGGCAATTTCATACTTTAACCCCTAATATTGTATTAAAAAACATAAAATTACAGTTCAGAATAGCATTGATAGGTTTTTTATGGTAACACCGTACCGTACCGTCCTTAATAAACAAGCATCCCAATAATGCTTCCACTAAGCCGTTACACATACATTCAGCATTCGTTACGCGTATCCATCATTATCATACTGAGCGGGCGATTGAAATGCCTATCATAGGATGCAGAGGAAGTAGTGAGGGAACTGTACACAATATACATACCGATGTTTTATTTTTAACGTGTAACTCCTGGATATAAAACTAACGTTATAATTATGTGGTGACAGTAGGAATTCACTTCTAATAAATTCATTTCTTCACGATTTCTCCTTCATGACCTAGATGTACTCGTACTACTATTAATATTCCTCATTTAATGACTCATGAGAAGGAGTCATTAAATGAGGAACAAAACTATGTTGACAAATTTAAAGGTGGGTTAGGTATAGGGCGAAGTATTGGTAGTATAGGTAGTTAAGCCATTTTCACGTGCCGCCATTTTGAAAAATATTCTCAACTACCAAAAAATAGTACCTACTAAGTATAAAGGATTATTTATTTATTCAATTATAACCTGAGTAGGCTTTACAGCGCACCTACCAATTCGTCTACTCACAGTTTGATAACTTACAGTTTTGATAACTATTATATATATATATACAGACAGGATTGAGGATATTGAAATTTGGCGATGTTATTATAACTGTGTAAGGGTAAGGTAAGGTGTGTAAGGTAAGGGTGTGTAAGGGTTTGGGGTGTAAGGGGTCCCAACCTACATCTCTGGGACCCAAGCCAACCTCACCGGCTCGTGGTGCACCCTGCCGACCAACGAACGAGGCTCTGGCGACCCGCCACCACGCACTGGACCAGCGCGGCAGGTTACGGTCCACCCCCCCCCCCCCCCCCCCCCCTATGGCAGAAAAAGTAAAAAGGCCCCAAGTTCCCGGCGGCTCCAGTCGCAACACCGGCGTGGACGACGGGCGCTGGTCGAGCGCTGGAGCCAGGGGTGCTAAGAATCTCCGGGCGGGATTCCACCGTCGAACGACCAGGGCTTTCAAAACGGATTACCGACGTAGGTTGTCACTGGTGACTTACAACACGCGCACTTTGAGGACAGACGAGAAGATCGCTGAGCTGGAAGAGGAGATAGGCAAGTTGCACTGGGATATATTGGGGTTATCAGAAATCCGAAGAGAGGGGGAGGACACGATAACCCTGAAGTCCGGCAACTTGTTCTATTACCGGGAGGGCGACCAGCAGTCCCAAAGTGGTGTCGGGTTTATCGTCCACAAGTCCCTCGTAAATAATGTTGTAGCCATCACGAGTGTGTCGAACAGGGTCGCGTACCTTAGCGAACCAGAGGGGCCAGAGGCTGGCCGACTTTCTTGAGAAAGAGGGACTCTTTATGATGAACTCTTTCTTCAAGAAGCCGCCTCATAGGAAGTGGACCTGGATGAGCCCCGATGGTTCCGTTAAAAATGAGATAGACTTCATTATGGCCACAAAGAGACAAATATTCAATGATGTCTCCGTGATCCACAGGGTGAAAACCGGTAGTGATCACCGAATGGTTAGAGGCACATTGAATATAAACGTCAAGTTGGAAAGGTCCCGCCTGATGAAGTCTACGCTCCGACCTACTGCTGCCCACATACAAAACCCCGAAAGCTTTCAGCTTGAATTGTCAAATCGCTTCGATTGCCTAGAGGATTGCGTTGCAGTGGACGATATCAACAACAGGTTGGTAGAAACTGTCCATACGGTGGGGTCTAAATTCTTCAGACATCGTCGAAGAGATGGACCCCAAAAGCTCACCGACCACACCCTCGACCTCGTGGCGGAACGACGTTCGATGGCACTGCAGACTCCTGATGACGCGGAAGCATATCGGCAGCTCAATAGACGGATTCACCAGTCCTTGCGACACGACATCCGTCTCTTTAATACTAATCGTATTAAGGAGACGATAGAGCGGAATAAAGGCTCCAAAGTGTTCGCAAGAGACTTATCTATTGGGCAGAGCCAGTTGACGAAGCTGAAGAGGGAGGACGGCAGTGTCACTTCCGACAAACAAGAGGTACTGAGGGAGATCGAGAGGTTCTATGGACAGTTGTATACCTCGGTCGCTAAACCTGTTGGCAACTTGGCCAAAGACCCAAGAGCCAAGTTGACCCGACACTATACCGAAGACATCCCGGACATCAGCCTGTACGAGATTAGGATGGCCCTCAAACAGCTTAGAAACAACAAGGCGCCGGGTGAGGACGGAATCACTTCAGAGCTTCTGAAAGCGGGTGGAACACCGGTACTGAAAGTCCTTCAGAAGCTCTTTAATTCCGTCTTGCTCGAAGGTATTACGCCGGAGGCATGGAACAGAAGCGTGGTGGTGCTCTTCTTCAAGAAAGGCGACAAGACCTTGTTGAAGAACTATAGGCCCATCTCGCTTCTGAGCCATGTTTATAAGCTGTTTTCGAGGGTTATCACGAATCGTCTCGAGCGCAGGTTTGATGACTTCCAGCCTCCCGAACAAGCCGGTTTCCGAAAAGGCTATAGTACCATAGACCACATCCATACGCTGCGGCAAGTTATACAGAAGACCGAGGAGTATAACTTGCCATTATGCTTAGCGTTTGTGGACTATGAGAAAGCCTTTGATTCGATCGAGACTTGGGCAGAAAGAGGTCAATCGACGAATCCAACTCGGCTAGGCAGCGTTCGGGAAGCTACGCAGCGTCTTCTCGTCCAAAATACCTCAGTGCTTGAAGACGAAGGTCTTCGACCAGTGTGTGTTGCCAGTGATGACCTACGGCACCGAGACGTGGTCTCTGACTATGGGCCTCATAAATAAGCTCACTGTCGCACAGCGAGCTATGGAGAGGGCTATGCTCGGGGTTTCTCTACGTGATCGAATCAGGAATGAGGAGATCCGTAGACGAACTAAAGTCACCGACATAGCCTCTCGGGTTAGCAAGCTGAAGTGACAGTGGGCAGGGCACATAGCTCGAAGAACCGATGGCCGATGGGGCAGACGGGTTCTCGAATGGAGACCACGTACCGGCGGACGAAGCCGAGGACGTCCATCTGCTAGATGGACAGACGACCTCATAAAGGTTGCGGGCACCCGCTGGATGCAAGTCGCTGCCGATAGGTCTAAATGGCGGACAATGGGGGAGGCCTATGTCCAGCAGTGGACGTCCAAGGGCTGAGAAGAAGAAGAAGAAGATTATAACTGTGTTAATGTATGATGTCTTTAATATCACTATTTTGTGGTATAGTGCATTCTATAAATGTCATTTCGATAGTTGGGCGGTCACCAATGAAAGCTGTACAAAAAGTTTAGCTGTGTTTACGTCTTATTCACGTGGAATTTTGAGTATTCTACTTACCCCATTCCATCTCACAAAATCCCATTCATTTCGGTCCCTGGTCGGCTCATCCCATCTTCCATATCCCATAACACTCAATCCAATTTCATTTCCCCTCATTTCGTCAAACCCATTCCGTATCGCACAGTCTTAAGGTGGTTGATATACCTAATATAATAAAATAAGACACAACTACTGACAATGCAGTTCTAACGAGTGCTGACGTCAGAGCAGTAACAGTCCCCATTATAACAACCGAAGTAATAATACCTACTTCTATGAACATTGTTACAGATTATCTATATATATATAAATGTTTCTTTGTTTGCCCCGTGTGCGTTCCTATACCACTCATCCGATTGCGATGAAACTTTGGTGAGTTGTTGTGCGCACGCCCGCTAAGATTTCTGAATTGGTACTTGAAGTCCACGCGAACGAAGTCGCGGGCAACAGCTAGTAAATAGTATAGGTAGACTTTATACCACGGCATTCGAGTAATTGTTTGTTTGGCTGTGTGAGAAGTATTGAGGCGATTGTATAAAGATTATGTACTGATGATTACTCAGTTTGCTGTGTGCTTATGTTAGCTACTGAATCGGGAATGGCCTAGAGGCGCAACGATATTGCTGTTTGCCTCCAACAAATATTTGGCCGGCCGCTCCCGACCCGCTACTTACTGGAGTTAAATCAATATTTAAATAATTTCAAACTTTGATTAATTTGCAGAGATATTGTTTACAATGATGTCGTTACATTCCGATTAATAAGAGTAGCTTTCAGTATTATTAGAATATGCTTTGCATTTCTGTAAATAACTCTTGATGAGAGGGGATTAAAAAAATATACGGAGATCTTTGTCATTAGAATCTTTAAAGAAAAAGATTGGAAATATTAGGTGCTTATCTATGAAACGACAGATTTGTATAAGAAACTGAAACAATTTATTTTGTCATAAAAATATTTATTATGTTAGTCGAAATATTGACCCATATTATCTACACACTTTCACCACCTCACGAGCAGTTGATTGTTGCCACTCCTGTAAAATTCTCGTGGACGGGTATCAATGAATTCTTCAAAAGCCCTAATCACAGCTACTTCAGAATCAAATTTTTTTCCTAGCAAAAATTGACCAAATTTCGAAAGAAATGGACATCTGTCGGGGCAAGGTCCGGTGAGTATGGTGGGTGAGAGAGAGTCTTCAGGTCCGGATCTTGAAGTTTTAAAACTGTCATATGGAGAAGTGTGAGGGCGAGCGGAAGACGAAGAAGTGGAGATGAGCGATTGACCAAAGTTGGTTGCTTCGTTCCCAGATTTGCCATCAACGTCTGCACCTCCATCTGCTTACTCTCATCTCCTTACAGCATCTTAAGTGCTGCATCTCCTTACAGTACACATCTGTATCAGTCGTTAGACCGGCTCGCAATAAACTGTAGTGGACAATACAGGCACAGGACCATCAAACTGATACCAGTAGCTTTTTCTTAGTTATCTTTCGTTTTGGACATTGTTGAGCTGGAACTCCTGGATCCAGCCTCTAATACGAACGTTTTGCGGTTATCGTATATCACCCGCTCCTAATTCAGTTGTACTTTTGATGGATCTGCTTCCAGTATAGCCTTTAACTTATCGTTATTAACCTTGGTTAATAAGGTCGTCCCTGGGGCTCATCCTTAAGATCGAAATTTCCAGAATGGAAGCGTTAAAACCATCGAAGCATGGTGCGATCGCTTGTGTTATTTGGTCCATACACACTATTGATATTGTGAGCTGTCTGACTTGTGTTGGTGCCGCGACGAAACTCATATTAAAAAATAGCACGAATTTACAATTTATAGTAGATAATACTGCAAATATTAAAATGGGTCTAAGGCATAAGGACTCTGTATCCAGGCCTTTACAAATAATAAAAAAAAATAGTCTAATATACCTACAGACTATCTTATAGCGGCTTATCTTAATACAAACTTCGTGTTCAACTAAGCAAGAAGTTAATTTAAAATCCGAAACCGTTACTAATAGCTAGTAATGATTAAATATGCATGTAAACTGACTTGACACACAAACACTTAGAAATCGTTCCATTTAAACTGTGACCATTAAACTGTTTAGGGGTGTGAATGTTTTATGTGTCGCGTTGGGCTGTCGGCTCCCAGAGGAAGGGTACATACAAAACACTACTAGCACTTAATTAAGGGTAAGCAACTTCGAAGGGTATGAATTTCAATTAACGTAACGCGGACGTACTATTCGCTGTGATTGTCGCGCCGTTTTCGATAATGAAGTGGTTAGAAATATTACGTAAAAATTATCAGTACTTTTATTTTCTTTAGCTTTATTTCACTAAAATATTACGACTGCACATAACTGCACAATAGGAGGTGTTAATTTGAGGTGTACAATAGGAGGCCTTTGAGTTATTAATATCAGAATCACATTCGTGCGGTTGTGAATTTGAACCCCGGTCTGTGTTGAGTGTAGAATTAAAGTATAGCTTATAATTATATAGCTTGGAAGTGAAGGAAAATATCATGAAGAAATTTGCCTGCCAAGGATTAAGAAAAATGTGAAATACGTCATCACAAATCTACATTATAACTATAATAAAAAATATAATAAAAGCGTGATCTGTTACAGTAGTGTTATAAATTTTATCATCTCCAATTAATGATCCAAGAGTTCCTAATTCAGTTCGAAATAAAAGACTAGCGTTAGCAGAAATAAAATATACTTAATTGAAATTATGAAGGAAAAATTAATGAAATATGATGTAGATATCATAAATATTTATAAAAGAAATCCGAATAAGTTGGGTTAAGATAACACTTACTCATAGTTAATCACTTAATATTTATACTTAATTATTTATCAATAAACAAATTAGTCTTTGCATGAAAGCATAAATAGGGTGCATAGATTTTTTTTTTTTAAAGTATGAATTAAAATGTTTTGTTAAGTTACCAATCAATTGTTTTTCCAAACGACAACGAAGCAACTCAGTTAAAGCTTCCGAAACTGAGAGAATGCGAGGAAGTTAAAAAGAAAAAAGAATATTCTTTTAAGAATTTAAATAAATTTCCACTGAGGAGGGCAAAGAGGGATGGCTCTCGTTACAAAAGGAAAACGAGTGCTAATAAAAATGCCAAAGAAAACATGCAATTTTAAAGCAGTGTCAAATAGATATAAACCTCTGCTTTAAATTCACTTCCGCAACGAAACTGCGATAAAGAGGGTTATCGGGAATGCAAAACAGGTTAATAGATCTAGCGCGTAACACGCATCAAAATACATTGATATATAATGATAATAATGTTAATATTATATATAAATGTACATATAATATTACGAGTTTATTATATAATTACATATAATATTATAATATTTTTTTTTTGTGACTTATTCATACCACCGCAGACATATTAAAAAGGTAGGTAATCGAAAGTTGTCGATGTGATGGGAATCGAACAGTCTCTATCGAAAACTGTTTTATTAATTTGCTTCGAACATCTCTATATTTATAAAAAAAACAATGTGTTTCTGTCTATGTGGCACTGATGCTTTCACTGAACGAATTAGCACTGCTAGTACAACTATAAAATTACCTAAGACATTTTATCTCACGTTATTTTTATCGTATGATTAGTAAAAATAGGTGCTGTGTTGATTCTTAATTTTATTTAGGTTAAAGCATTTCTGGGATAAAATGTTGATAACAACAGAAACCACAAACATTATTTGTTGCAAGTAATAATACTTGCAACAAATAATGTTTTATATTACATTTAATACTTTTCGACGCAGTTATAATAATTAATTATAGAAAAGTATTAATTTCGACGCAGCATGGGACAAAAAGGGTTGTTGGTTTGTCCTCGCGTTAATCAAAAAGATTCCTGTTGTGTTTTGAAATTTAATTACGTAAACGCTTTTAGAGTTTTTACGTCTTGTTCGTTAGTATTTGATTAAGGCTTTTTAAATTTTTACTTTTGCTCTATTTTTAACAAAGTTTTCCACTTTCAGTTTCTATTTCAGTTTAATAGTTAAATTACAATATTGAACATTCCAGCAGGTAATTTATTTCAAGAATTAAGTTGGTATTCATAATTAGATTAACGTTAATCGCTAAAAAAAAACCCGCGGTTTTTCACTAAGGGTACGAGCATGTAGACCGCTGGTTCCCTGCATTCAGCTAGTCGGCGCGGGATAACCAAAAGCAAACAAATGTTTTCTTTATATTTCATTTGGTCAATCGACAAGTGCGACTTGGTCCACTAGGATTACTAATACAGAAAAAGCACAATTGAAAGTCAAAGGTCATAGTTTCATATGTTAATGGTTTCAGTACCATGTCGGTGTGGGTTCGATACTCTGATCTGCTTTCATAATAAAATACGCGGTTAAATTTTTATCACCTTTTAATAAAAACATTTATGACATATGTTGACTCTGACAACCTGAAAGCAGGGAACCTACGTTCTTAATTGTCGCATTCTGAGATGAAAGTTTGGTGACGGCGCCGTCTCTTTGTAAGATAGATAGTAAGATAGATTGTTGTAAGACAGTTTATTTTGTAAGGATTTTCATTGTGATTGTTATAAGAAAAAAAATATTTCACTAACAATAAAATAATAAATCAATGTACGCATTATTATTACTAAAAATAATAATGATATATTACGTAAATTACATTCATCGAAGAAAAAACAAATGAAACAGAAAATCGAACTGATGGCGGATGAGTTCATTATTGCGTGATTCTGATTGTTATAATTTAGTCACATAAACCTGCCGTTAATGGCGAAAATCCATTAGTCCGACATACAATTTGTATTATCTGAGTTAACGGATCTTATTCTACGTAAAATGCAGTTATTTAGGTAGATACAATTACAAGGTACAATTTACAGGTTAATGTCTTATAGCGATAACTAGCTATATGTAGTAAGTATTCTTAATTGCACACCGAAGGATACAGTGATAGTAATAGAACAGTTTAAATAAATGTAAAGGAGGAGTTAAGAAATAAATCTAATAGATAGAGGTAATTATGGTCATCGATCAATTGGTTGATCGAAGGATCTGCCTTACTCATGAGTGATTTTCTTGTTGCAGGGAATTGTTATTGGAAATCAGCCGAAATAAATAAAATCTTTCAATCAATTTTGTATATTGTTGGCAGGAATGTAACTAAGTCCTTTTTATTATAGCAAAATCCATTAAAAGATTTATTTTTTATTTTTTGGGTGTTTTAATATACGTAATTTTTTGAGATTTCCGCGTTTTCCACACATATTTATCTATTTGAACGGGTCTTAATGCGTATGTTTATCTTATATATTTTATTTAACGTTTAGATTGGGTTGCAGCAACCATAGTCACAGTCTGACTATGTATAATGTACTATAGCTACAACCTTCCCCAATAAATGACAATAAAGTACAATAACATATCACTAGCCTATGTCTCTCCACTGCCGGATCTTCGGCTCTTCTTATCCAGCCACCACCAGTGAACTTCTTCAAATGATTGGTCCAGCTGGCCGGAGCGCCTACCGAAAAGAAAAAAAAGCATGTGCGTAACATACGAGTACACGTACGAGAATGATAGAAGTAACGCCCCACGAAAAATATGCCACTTAGTTCGGACTTTTACTCGCATATGGTGAATGTGTTTTGCTCTATGTTTTTGTTAATCTCTGCAGTCAGCATACAAAGTCTAAACTTATGTCAATTTCCCACCACAAATGCTTGCGATTTAATGAAATGTTACAACGACATAAGGCGCCGAATTGTTGTTCAATAGATTGATCTAAATTATTTCAGCTCATTATTCTAATTCAAATTCTTTGCTATTCAGAATCAACTGAATTCGACAGAATAAACTTTACCGGTCCAATGCTTTAAAGTTACGTCTTTAAGTTAATCTTAAAGGTATATTAACCATTTCCGGGAACAGTCCGTTTATTTTATGAGGGAAAGCTCCTTATCTTAGTTTCCACTCCAGCAGCCAAGTATCTACGGGCAGAAATGTTTTTTTTTTGTTTTTATTTTTTATAGAAAAAAGGCGGCAGACTAGCATACAGTCCACCTGATGGTAAGTGGATACTGCGGTCCATAGACATCCGCGATACATGCCAACATCAGTCCAGAATGATGAACGTTGGCACACCCCCGGTAGCGCTGCCTACCTTTGCAGATTAAGAAAAGGATTGGGAAAATGAGAAGGGATAGGACGGGATGGGAATGGGCTCTGTCATATCTCCCTCACTACCGAAACACGTACGTACATTGGGTACGTACGTACGTACGATAAAGTACGAAATGCATTACATTTCAAGGTAGTCTTCTGTGAGTGAGGGGTAACGTGGCCAGTTGAGTGCGCCCAGCACCTGTGGGAATGCAGCATGCCTTATAATTATTAGTAGGTTATTAGTAGCTACTCGTACTTAAGCATTTTATTAATTTAGTAAACAAATACTTTCTTAAGTATCACAAATAATGAAAAATGTACCTTATCGGTTACTGGCATTATTTATCGATTGTAACCTCAAATGAGCTCTTAAAGTTTAGAGGTTAGTTTTTTAATGTCGTCTTCGCATGTGTTATTACATAGTGCCTCTGTTTGTGTCCTAAAAATAGTAATAGCAAAAAAAGTAATATAATTTTTTTTAAGGGGCTTTCGTAATACTTACCTAAGCTGTAAAAATATATCGTGGAAAATAAAATTTCTATTTCGGCTCGTTATCTACGATACGTGTACTCATAGACTCTATACTTATTGGTGGATGTTCAGCAATGCCAGGTGGACTGACGACTTAAAGATATTCGCCGTTAGTGGTTGGATGAAAAAAGGCGAGGATCGTGTGTGGTGGCGAGCCTTGGGAGAGACCTATATCCATTAGTGGAGAGACATACGCTGATGGTATGGTATGGTAACGTGAGATTTATGTTCATCGTCAGCCTTCTACATTCATAAAAATGTGAAAAGAGGTATATGTAAATAAGATACACGCGTAATAAGCCTTTACTGTTACACTACTGGATATAAATCTAGTAGTAGAGAGACACAGGCTGATGATATGGTATGGATCATATGATTGCTCCATCATTCAAGATTTACTGATATAGATAATTTAAGGGGGAGAGTGCGCGCTCGACTGGCCACGTTACCCCTCTCTCACAGAAGACTACCTTGAAATGTACTGCATTTCCCACTTTATCGTATTTTCCCAATGTACCAACGTGTTTCGGTAGTGAGTGAGATATGACAGAGCCCATTCCCATCCCATCCTATCTCTCCCCATTTTCCCAACCCTGTCTTCCAATCCATTCCTTAACCTGCAAAGGTACGCAGCGCATCCGGGGGCGTACCGACGTTTGTCATTTTGGACTAATGTTGGCATGTATCGCGGATATCTATGGGCGACAGTATCCACTTACCATCAAGTGGACTGTATGCTTGTCTGCCGCCTTCGTCCATAAAAAAAAGATACCATTTCATAATGAATTTCATAATGACATTATAATTGTCTTTCGAGTTTAATCAGGCAGTGCAATGAGCCACATATCTATCTGTACCCCCTCAACACCCTTAATCCCTAGTAATTAAGTCCCTAGTAACTTAATCCCTTAATCCCTCCTTATGATGCATTTCTATTATTATTAATTTCAAAATTATTACTAGTAGTTTCCAGACAATGACGTAGGTGATATAATGACTGATATTCCATTTTGGTAACAGATTTTTTTAATTTACACTGTATCATTAATGTTACAAATAAGAAATAAAATAAATAAAAGGTGATAAGTACCTTTCCAATATTTTTTTATGAACTATAGGTATTATGGCACACTGGATATGCACAATAGCCATTTAGCAAAATCTACAGTGAATTAATTTATTGAAATTAATTGAAAGGTGGTTTATGTTAATTCTTTTCTCAAGAGGCATTTCCAGATTCCAACCACCAAACAAAGTTGTAAATTTGTTTATTGAAAACCTAAAGGGATGTGTCTAGGTGTACTAACGAATTTGTATTCTTCGTTTTTATATTCATTGTAAATGCTTCCAATGTATAATCATCATCATGATTGAGGATATAAGAGCCAAGTTCCTAAAGTATCCTATTACATGTGTTAGTAACTTTGAGAAGACACTGGGAGCTGTGTGTAAGCCACATAGCAAGGCAGTAAACATGTATCAACAAGCTCAAACTGTAAACATTTTGTTTTGTTTGTTTGTTTTGTTCTAGAGTTCTAGAACTGAACACGCAATGTCCATGTAATGTCCTTATGGTTTCTATTTGGAGATGATAAATAATCATCAATTTCTAGATGAGCCGTAGGTTTGAAACAAATCTGAGTTTATTTTAAATTTAATTTTGAAATAAATTTGCTTTAATAATTCGCCATAAATATTTGTGATAAAAATTAGCTTTTAGTGCGACTGCATTGTATTACCAGTTTTCAGTCAGGCTTATTATGATAAGGTGCTTTCTTTTATCTATTTGTAATACAATGAGATAATTGGTAAGAGTTAGCCAACAAGGAATATAAAATTTTCAGATTTTAACGTAGGTACTTGAAGTGCACACCTGTACATTTAATCAGGTACCTACTACATAAGTGCTTAATTAACGCCCATCACTGTAGGCACTGTATCTGGTTGTGATAGCTGAGCTATGCGGATTCTCAATCCGATTGTGTCATCACTTTAATAGGTTGATGAGAGTTCATGGACCATTTGTGGTTTCCTCATAAGATATACCTTGGGGTTTTCATATATGTTATTGGTTTTCGGAGGTAAGTTTATAACAGTATTGCAATGTTGTTGTTACAACATACTGCTTTTTTTTAGGTTATCACGAAACAAGTTACTTCTTGATAACTTTTCTACTAACTGAAGGAAGCATTTTTTGCAGTTTTTGCAGTTTTTACTGTTAAAGTAACATGATTTTTATTCTCAGTAATGTAAAAGTGTAAGAAGTTTTGTTGCCCCACTGTGTAGCCTTAATGTTAATATTTTTTCTACTTAATCATCTTGCTGCTGCAGAATATTGATCCCTCAGTTTAGTGCCAATAATTACAGCTAATATTCTGCATTAAGAACTGGGCCTATAAAAACATACAATTTATAGGCACTTTGTAGTTGCTTCGACCGGTGCTTGTTCGGTTTTGCTTAATTTATGATGTGTGTATCGTTTGGGAATGTCATTATGTCATTACAAATCATTTTGTTAACTTCTCATAGTATTTGCCTATAGCTGTCAAATTCTCCACTGCCTCAGCATTTTAGATGGAGATCAGAATCAACCTGTGATTGGTTCTCTTGTAACAGTTCTTATAATTGGGTATCATTCAAGGAATGGGAGAATTGAACCCTAAGACTTTACTGTTGTTGTTGATGTGTATGTGGGTCTGTCTTTTATTTAGATACATAAAGGAAAAAATCAACGACAGACAAGCCGAATCTTTAAAAAATTCTCACTGATATTTATTACCATAAATTATGTACATTACATTAACTGGTATTATGTAATACCAGTGATACCTCACTGGTATTACATAATAGGTCGGCAACAATGATGCGGATGTAAAAATCTACGATACGGTATACTGCCAAAAGTGATACGTGACATTAATAGTTCTGATTATTTCAAATTTAAGTTAACAACATTCCATAATGACAAAGCGTATTACACATTAAACTTTGATGACAGAAACCCTTTAATTGGGCCCGTTGATATTTTGACTAATTTAGATCCATATATTCATTTGTCCACTATGAAAGGTAGTAATTGAGTAAAAAAAATATGTGCTCCTAATGCTAAGACTTAAATGACTTAATTTATTTTATTAACTATGTCTATTGTTATTGCTGTCATTGGAATTATATATTACTAATATCATCCTGGAATTTAGAAGTTAAGAATATAAATAATAATAATTACAATTAATAAATAATCATTTAAATAAGTATCGTACACCTTATCAGGTAGTGTATAAAAGAACTTTACGTTTGGTGAACATCTTATGTACTTTAACCTGTAGCCATGAAATACATGATTTTATTTCATATGTAAGCAAAATCTGTTAAATATTAAGTACTACACAATAACAAATGCAATAAAAAAACTAATCATCTTTTAATTTAATCATGCTTCGTAGAAATAAATCAATGTTTGTGAATAATTTATTGTAAGTCTCATTCACACATCCTATGAACTGGAGCTCTCCGACTGGTGTTAGTCCTGGTAACTTCAAGATGAAACAAATGACTACACGTAGTGGTAATGCTTGGCACACGAAAACTGACTTCAGACAGTGGTGTGGGACAACCTAATTTGGAAATGCATATTTTCTCCAGTGTGAGTACATCCAACATATTGCGGCGTTTATCTACAGACGTTAACTGATACCTTTGTATGAGGTCCGTGTATGATAATTTCGTCGAATTCATTCTATAACTTAAGGCTCGAATGATTTTTTTATTGTACCGCCTCCAGCCTATGATTGTAGGTTTCATAAAATGGATTCCATATAACTGAGGCATATTACACGTGGGACTCTACTAAACACTGATAGGGTAGTATGAAAGTGCTAGATTTTTAAAAGTTTTTGGTGGCTCGTAATACAAGTCCAAGTATTCGGTAGGCTTTTGCAACCATATGTTTGAGTACGTATCTCATACGTTGATAGTCGGTATCGCGTACCGAACTATTCACCTAAACATGGTATCGCGTATCAAAGGCAATCATTGTATTGAAGTACTAACATTTTTATCATGTGCCTACTGATTGGTAAAAAGATATGAAAATGACAAAAAATTAAAAGCAATGATTAGTAATTGCTAGAGAATTTCCACGCTGCGGTGAGTGGGGATAGCATGTCTGCGGGGGTGAGTGCGCGGCGTCGGGGGGTGTAAACACAAAGGTTTAGCGAAGCCGGCAGTCACGTGGCGCGCCCGCCGGGGGCGCATCACTCTTAAGGGTAGATTCGTTTACAAATACGACAAAACAAAAATATTTCAAACAATAATGCTTCGGAACTTCGCTGTTGAACTTAACTCTATTCTAGATTGCTTAAGTAAAGTTGATTTAAATTAAAATTAATTTATTTCGGACATGTTTACAACCAGCCTTAAGAGTGATGCCCCCCGGATTTGTGACCTTTTCTGAAATATATACATGTCTATGAACATATGATAAATGTATTGAGTTAGAGTAATTGTATTTGATACAACAACCACTCTTTAGAATATCAATACAAAACATATCAAACCAAATTATCATATCTAACTTTTAATTATACTAATATGTCTAGTTATGAGGATTTTATCGTCTATGGTGTATTCAAAATTAGGCATTAATTGTTATGTGTTAGTGATAATGACATCTTCTAGTTATTGCTGTTAGTTACTATAAGGTAAGTGATTTTATAATAATTTATATTATGTTATACATGGATTTATTCTTCAAATTGTGTCATATAGGTAGTTGCTACTCTGTATCTGCTGAAAACGAGGATTATAAGTTAATTATTACTAAGTGGTATTTAAAGAAATATAATCGTTTAATCGTAAAATAATATACCATATATACCATTATATTTAAATTGTATACCATACATATGTAAATTATATACCATACAAGCTTTAGAAAGTGACAGTACATATTTTTTATAAAGTAAAAGATAATGTTGCAGTCAGTAACAGTAACTCAAGGGCTGTTACTCCAAAATATAAACAACTTATGTGTAGAAAACATATTATACACACTTAGATACATTTAAACAAAAGTGTTGTACTTTAATTTACCTTATGAAATATCTTATGAAAAAAGTCGTTGCATTGAAGTTCGAATGATGCAGAACTCATAATAACAATTGTTGAAATTCTTGTCTGTCTGTCCATCTGAACGGGTTTTAATTAACCTTGGTATAGTTATAACTTATGTGCCGATAATATATCTATATCACTGATACTTTAACCTGTTTACGTTTCGAAACATAATTATTTACTTTTTTAAAGACAATTAAATCAGGGGAATAATTAGATTATAAATAAATACACAAACTGGTGCGTGTTAACTTACCTATTTTGTTGAACTCTTATTTATAGTTAATCCTCGTCCAAAACTGAAAAAATACTATGATCGATTGCGCTAAATCTGCCATATCATGGAACTTAACAAAATTATTCGCCTATCTTAAATAAATCAAATTATAACGGGTACAAATGGCAAATATATGCAGATTTAAAAACTAGCTACAATTAAATTACCACAACATGTTGCTTGATATTTTTAAAAAAACACCATTTTGCATTTTTCACATTATTAATATAATTGTCTTTATATCACTTTTTTCTTCTACTTTATTGACATTTTCACTTCATGTGTGAATGTATTTTGTATCATCATTTAGGTATAATATGGGTATATTATTAGGTATAGTATACTATCACAAGAGTCAATCACATCACGACTTAAAACAGAATTTTACTTCAAGATCTGTGTATATTTTTGGTGAGGAAAATATTAAAAACAAATCAATAGTACCAATAAAGATGTGACCAAACATCAAAGATTCAATCTTACAATTTCTGAAACAAAATAAATCCCAGTTTAAACTACTCGTATTTATGGCATCAGACAATCAAATTCAAAAATAAATAACCGAATAATGTCGGAAATATATATATATATTATATTAAAATGCATTAATATTTCGATGGGTTCGGAAGAATAAACGATTTTGTTTATAATGTTCGCAAATCAGTAATAATCATAATTTATGTCTGTAGAAAATACGTTCAACGCCTGCGTAGCGATGTGCTACGCGGGCGTAGAGGTGGCGCTACGGAAACCGTAGACTTTGAATTATTCATGTTCTATGCTGTTCACATTCTTCACACATCTTTTAAACAGGACTTAAACACATACGTTTAGTTTTATTCAGTTTAAAATAATAAAAAAAGCTGGGCGCTCTCTACTGGCCACGTTACTCACTCACAGAACGTTAATTACCGTGAAATCTAATGCATTCCCCCTTTTATCCCATTCCCTTAATGTACGTACATGTTTCGGTAGTGAGTGAGATTTGTCAGAGCCTATTTCCATTCCATTCTGTCCTCTCCCTCCCTATTTTCCCAACCCTTCCACCAAATATCTACATTCCTTTAAATCTCCAGATGTGGGCAGCGCATCCGAGAGCGTGTCAACGTTTATTCTCACAGAATTTTCTCACAGAAGACTACCATAAAATTTACTGTATTTTCCACTTTATCCTTTTTTCCAGTGTACGTATGACGTCGTACGTGTTTCGGTAGTGAGTGAGATATGCCAGAGTCCATTTCCGTCCCATCCTATCTTGTCCCCCACCATTTTCTCAAACCTTTCTCCAAACCCGATCTTTGGAGATCCAAAGGTAGACAGCATATCTGAGGGCGTGCTAGAGTTTGTCTTTGTGGACTAATGTTGGCATGTATCGCGGATATCCATGGACGACAGTATCCACTTACCATCAGGTGGACTGTCTACTCGTCTGCCGCCTTCTTATCGCAAAAAATGAAAGGCATTAATTAAATAATACTCGTTTTTAGTAAATTTTTGTTTGGGGATTATTATCGCATTACCTAAAATCATTGAAAGAAATGTTGCCGATAATTTTCTGTTATATATGTATTTAGTATAAATAGTCGTTGATATATATAACTGAAAATTAATTTAAAACATGTCCAAAAAGAGACGATAGTTAATAATAAAAAAAAATCGAAAACAACAGCAATTCCGTCAACAAGTAAGATCCAAATTCTAGAAATTGAATAAATCCGCATCACCGCACCCCCGCACCCCCACACCCCCGCAACACAAAAATACCTTATAAGTGATGGTGACAGTGACGAAGATTATGGAATTTTCACTAAGCGGCAAAAAACTGAGAGTGGTAATGAGATTTAGGTACATAATATAAGGTGATATGAAATTTCATGTTTTACTAATAAATTTACTAATAAACAAGTAAAATTTTCGATAATTTTGTAATTTTAATTTTGGGACAATGGGTAATTATGAAAATTACTCCATGGTGCAGTATCAGTTATTATCAACCTTACATATTTATTTGATGATTTCACACCTCATTTTAGTCGAAACCCGCGACGAAGGCAATTTTATACAAAGTGATTCATAAAGATTTTATATTAATAAGAAAATAATGTTACATAATGTTTTCTCAGAGATTTTGAAGCTTTATTTACAACTAGTGGTACCAGGTCGAATAGAACTGCTACGCACAATACGAAAGTTCGACGGACGTCTGTTTGGACTGTTTGGATGAACTTTACTGAAATGTTTACCTCAGTGAACGTGTTAAGATGTTACTTCAACTTGCTGCTATTTTGAGCTAGAAGTTTCGCCTTCTAGCTCAGACACCAAGTTACCGACACCAACCAAAGTATCTCGTGGATCAGTCCCACTCATTGTAGTTTCCCCAGAACGGGAGTCTCTCGGCTCCCAGAAGTTTCGCCAGAATGTCATCATCATCCGATACTTTACCGTTTCCTGAATTATCCGAGGGTCATCCGAATCTCGCCCAGATTAATGTCTTGGATGTCGTCGGTGTAGCGGTACCAGGTCGTTGTTCGCATGGACTGTAGGCGCGCGGGAGACGCAAGGACGACTATCTCTGCTCTCGAAAACAAGATTTGGTCACTGTTTTAATGTTATCCTACTATTGAAAGTACTGATATAATTATCTAATATAATTTTCATCGTGTTTTAGGCTATTTCCTCAACTCTTCAATTTGCAGTGGTTTTCCAATGCAGCAAATAAATTTGGAGAAACAGAATAGAGACCATGTACAGTACAGTATAGAACGTCCCTTGGCCAACTGAACTGGAAGTGACTGGATGAGATGAGAGAAATATCGTGCGCGGTGGTGGGCTTTGGGAGAGACCTACATCCAACAGTAGAGAGTAGACATAGAAGTAGACAAGTGGTATTTACTATTTACGAATTTTCTAGACTAAACTTGGCCACATGGTGTGCGCCAGATTTAGAACAGCACCATCCCCTCTCCCCCCTGCGGGTGTCTCAAACGGCAACGGGACAACAAAGCCGTCACCATAAGCCCCGGGAAACTACACCAGCGTTAAAGAAGTGAACTCGGAATCCCGCTTTTCCAGGGTAGCGTTTTAAAGCTATACATCCATCATCCACCAGACAATGTGTAGGAGGCCTATGTCCAGCAGGGGATATTAAAAGCGCTGTTTACAGTTATGCTAAATCTGCACTAATGTGGGCAACGGGTAACCGCTTGTGTTGTTATTCCTACTGGGAATTCCCAATCAGTTAAAAATACCTCCTATTATTGTTAATGTGGTTCTAAACCAATGCATGCCATTAATATAATCTATGGCGTGCATAGTATTCATACTATCACATATGTATGAAATGAACAGTACCTACCTACTATTTTATTTAAATTTCCTTTTTGATACTGTTTGCTTAATTTACTTAAACCAAACTTAATTTCTTAATCGAAGAGATCCTGACTTTGAAAGTCAGTGTAGATTGAATTTCTGTTTGTAGTGTCTTATCGCGAATTTCAAAAACATAGTTTCAACATAAGAAGAAATTAGTTCAAATGGATTTACTTTATGGAAAATCGTCTCAAAAAGTATTATTTTGCGATATTATTACTCAATAGACATGAATGCTTTATTTAAAATATAATAAAGTCAAAAACATGCGTTGAACTAAGAATTATAATTAGTCATATAAGTCATTATGAAAAGCTTCCTACGCCCCCTCTAATATCCGAAACTAATTCAATAAACAGACCGCCCTGAAAACATTTAGTCTTATTACTGTACGTCAGTAGTTGTTTGTGTCGGGAGAACGTTAATAGAGTTATTAAATTTAGCGTTAATTTATTCAATTTCGAGTGGGTAGGAAGACAATGGCAGCCGGGGGCGGGGTCTGACCGGGTACCGCCCGCTCTCACCTGAACATTTCATATAGCGTTGCCGTACTTGTGTAGGTCGGTTTCCATTTTAACTGTCATCCATTATGTGTATTCATGACGTATACTTTCACTGTATGTATACATGTGTATGTAAGTTGCAGCGGGACAAACTAAATGCTTTTAAAATTCTCCTTGTAGTATACAATTATATATTCAAAGGTATATATACATTGTGTAGTATACATTATGAATTATGCAGTATACATTATGCATTATGTAGTATACATTATGAGGCAGGAATAGTGGTTTACAAAATGTCCTTTATAACTTTCGTAAAAATCACGCAGTAGAAACAGACGGATTACCCATTGTGTCCCTTTAGGGGAGAGTGGGGTAATTGCGAATACTTAAGGGAGAACAGAAATAAAACAAAACCAAATTAAGTTACAAAAGCTATTTATTGCTTAAAAGTTACTTAAACTAATCAATCTTATGTTCTCATAGTCAACATAGATAAATTATCAAAATAAAATCAAATTCTAATAAAAAAACAAAAACGTTGGTGTCCGGGATTACACTACAACTTGTGGGGTAATTACGGATGGTGCAGGGGGTAATCACGGACATAGTCTAATTGACACAGAAGTCGCAGATAAATCCCCTTGATGTGCTTTCACCATTCGTGCATTTTTCGTGGGCCCATAATTCACATTTGTAGCATATTATCCAATCTTCAGTGATTGGATCTACATACTTTTCATTACAAATCAGACAATAATATTCCTCATCATCCTTCTTAGCACCTTTATCGACTTTGTTTTTCTTGTGTGGTATGTGCATGTCTTCCTTCACATCATCTGCAAATGCTTTAAGATTCTTCACACCTTTCTTTCTTTTAGTGGTACTTACAGTCTTGTCATTTTCTTTTATCTCCTCTTTTTTTTTCTTTTTTTGATCTTTGTCTTCTAATACATCTTTCATAGGGCTACTGGTTATTATAACTGAATGTTTCTTTCTGGAACTTTGCTTGTTCTTGGGTTGTGGCACTTGAGGAACATTAACAACATCTTGAAGTGGAATTGATTTGTCAAACACAGGTACAGGGGTTACTGATCTCTGGTGCACTTTTGATGTTGGTGCTATCTGAGCATCAGGTGTAGTTGCTCTTTGCACATTTGATGTCGACGCTATCTGCACATCAGGTATCGCTGATCTTTGTACATTTGACGCCAATACTATCTGTGTATTAGGCGATGCCGTACCTAAGAACTGTTCGTCAAATTTAGTTGTATCTAACGGCCAAATACCAGCTGCCCGGAAGCCATTTGCTGCTTTCTCTATATTACTGATACGATTGAAAGCTTTAGTAAAAAATTCGACAACTTCATACTGGGTAATTCTTCGGCCTACATTTGAAGCCATGTATAATTCGCATTCTCTGTTATATGCAGTCTTAAGTGGTCCAAAATAAGTTAAGTCCAATGGTTGCATACGATGTGAGGTATGCGGTGGAAGGGATAACAGTATTATTCCATTCTGGCGACAAAGCAGATAGCAAGCAAGGCTAACACGACTTTCATGATTGTCTAAAATAAGTAGAATAGGTTCTTCAACAGTTGATTTAGCATAGGAGATAAAATGATGTAACCAATCTACGAATAGGTTCTCGTTTATCCAATCCGAATCACTAACTGCTGCTATCATATCAGGATTGCCTCCACGCAATAGATGAGCGTTCATTCGTTTCCTCTTGAAAATAAAAAAGGGAGGAATATACTTTCCGGAAGCACTGAATGCGCAAACAACTGTTGTTGTAGTGCCTCTTTCACCACTTATTGCCACGCCGACTTGTTTCTGGCCTTTTGGAGCTAGAATCCTAGAATTTCTCTGGACATTAGAAATGCCGGTCTCGTCAATATTGTAAATGCGATTAGCATCAAACTGGTGTTTTGTTTGTAACGCTTCCAAGTTTTTGAAGAACATTTTCACTTCCATTTCATTAAAAGCTGTAATTCTATTAACAGAAGTGGACTCAGGTTTACGTAACGAAATGTTAGGATGCCTTTTTTTAAATCCGTAGAACCAGTCTTTTCCCGCCATTTGGGATATTTTATCAAAATTGTTCTTTAATTTATTTACTTCAGCAAATTTGAAAGCTATTTTACACACCATCTCTATAGTTAAACCATAAAATAGTTTACTACATATTAAAATGTGTGATTCTAATTCTTTTTCTTGTTCTTCAGAAAATATAGGCTTTCTTCCAGTTTTTGGGGTCTTTATAATTTGTTTCTTGAGATGGTCGTGTATAGTGCTTTTTGGGACAGAATAAGTAATAGCTGCTTTTCCTATTGAAAGTATTTTGTTCTTGACATCCTGAACGGCTCTTTCTAAGTTTTCTAATTTGTATTTGGTCTCCGTCTTTCTTTGGTAATTTCGCGGCATCTGAAATATATTGGAGAATAGCATGTTTTATTTATAAATTAGTAAGGATGGCCATCGCAGCCGACTGTTGACCATAAATTATAAAAAAGATAATAATTCCATTGTTTAGGGGTAATTACAGACGTTCGGGATTACCCTACTTAAATCGTTCGCCGTTACCCGACACATACAAAAAAGCAAAACTATATTTTTATTTAAGGTTAGAATCGCGTCATGCACGTGACGAATACTTGAAAACATTGTTTAATTAGACGTTACTTCACAAAAAAAATACCGGACTTTTATGGTTTTGTCGTAAATATTGTACACTTAATCTATTAAACTCAAGAATAAGATGAAATTGTTGTAAAACAATTAAGTTAACTTACCTTGTACAGCGTGCGCGGCCTCACTTTACCACTCACTGTTCGGCACTACATTCAGGCTCGACTCGCGATTGCGTCATTCAAAATATCCACCATCCTTTTCTAAGATAGCTAAATTGACGTCTCCGCCATTACCCGCCGTCCGTGATTCCCCCACTCTCCCCTATTTAAATTTTCAATATCAAATGCTTACAATAATCAACTGAACAAAATATTATTAGTTAATAGACTAATTAAGTAATAGTAGATCCCAAAACATTCTCCGTTTGGGACCTTTTTAACGTCTTCCTCATTTGTAACATTTCATCTTGTCCGTAATTCCAATATAATTGATATAATATTGGAATTACGGACGGATTATATCAATTATTTATCATATATTATGTTATATAATTCATATAACCGATATTACGTTTATATTAGATAAATATTATATTTATATTTTATATACACAATGGGTTATAAATCAATGTAATTGACTTAAACCCCGGACAAGACGAAACCTCACAAATAAGAAGAAGCACCCACCATTAAACATGTTCGTGTAGAAAATTTAAGAAACAAGATAATTTTAGAGTGTAATAAATCTAATATTCCAATACCCGTCTCACTTGTGTCCCCAGTTTCAAATAACTGCGATGCGGTTCAGAGGTAAATTTTATTGCTTTGTGAGCGGAAACTGCTTGAGCCGCGTCCCCAAGGAGCGATCGGTCGGCAAACATCGCGATCGTACATCGGAGAATACAACTTATCAGTTAGGTACCTGCGTTTAGCGACCAACTCGTTTCTCTTTATTTTTAAAATACATTTTCAAGAAACCTTTGCTTGTTGTTCAATGTAGTTACAATTACTTGAATTTGGACTTGGAAACTATTTCCGAAAAATAATATTTTGGAATTATTATTAGACAATGCAATGCTTCAAGTGTATGTATAGTGATCATATGCGAATGTTAGTGTCATCGATACAAATATACCCACATCAATAAAATGAGAGCCTTGACTGATCGTAATTTTATTTTTTTTGTATTTTGAAACAAAGTACCAATTAAAACCGAATCAAAATCAAAAATTGGAGTAATTAAGAATAATAAAGCACGTATAGGTATACTTCATGTGCTTACATATTACATGTTTTAACTAATTGAGCATAATAAAAAACGAAATAGCGAACATGAAGCGGGACCAAAGAATTTAATAAACTGTCTCTAACTTATTTTCGGTTGAATTCGCAATTATCTATATTAAATCGGTGAAGCGGTGCGGAGCCAGGTTGCTATGATACCTTCGAGAAGTTAATAAGTCATAAATAGCGCGGGGAAAGGGACGGGGAGATAACTCCACTTGTTGTTGAAAAGGGAAAGAGGATCCCCCAGGTAGAGGTGGTGATATGCAATCGTGTGGAAAAAGGTACGTTTGGAAGAGCTATGAGGTGTCACCAGACTTGATGCGATTTTTGACTTAATCTGTTTCCTGAATCGAGTATTAAAAAGGTGTGATTGATCAATAGAGTAGAAGGCAGCTCTTTTCAGTATCAGGTGAAATTAGAGTTGTTGTTAGAGCATCGTCGATAAAATTCTGCAGATTGAAGAAATTTAAATATAAAATGTATAGGTATATGTCGCAGGCTAATAATAAGAAGATCCGTTTTTAATTATATACCAAATATACATAAAAAAAACATTTTTAATTAACTTAGATGGGCACTAGTTGAATAGCAAGGTTGACATAAGTCTTCCGACAATATTGAGTAATTTACACTAAATCGTTAAAAAAATTGAAAGAATCGAATCCACATTTAACCGTTTTAAATGCGGTAGGTATTGTCGAAGAAAAATAATCCTCGAAGCTTGCTTTTCTACAAATGAAAAGCGAATTAATTCCCGTGGGGTAGTGGGAAACAAATTCAACTATATTGTTGACTCTCGTTGGTACTAATTTTATAGCGATGATATAAACCACCTTCCTATAAAATGGTACAATATCGGTCATTACAATGAATTAATAGAATAGAATTGATGTCGTTTTTTTATTATTAAACGGTAACTAACTTGAACTAACTATGAAAAGAAAATGACTACTTTTGAAGAAACAGGTCTCTCTAATAAACCACCTTCAGATATTAAAAATGTCAAAGCCAATGATGTTTTTAAGTCTAGGCTTTCTAAACATATCATTAAAGACTAATCTTTTTTAAAATGATTCCCACTTCTAATAATTTTGAAATTTTATATTTGAAAGGTTATTGATATATCCCAACTTTATTACATAACATACATACATACGGACAGGAATGAGAAAAATAAAACAACCAAATATAATGAATAGATATTTTTGCAAATACATACATAGGTATATATTCACTTTATCGAATATCGCAGATAGCTTTTTATTTATTGAATCGTATCTATTATTTTTGCTCTGGTCAATAGACTGCTATTAATTTTATGTATTACAGCTGTAAGTTCTCATGTAAGTGACAAATTGTCTAAATGACATAAATAATTTTAAATCTAAATAGGTACATATTTAAATACAATAATACTTACATAATAATACTATTTACTAAAATTAAATGATTAGAGAATCATTATCCGAAACAGTATATTGGAACATTAATCGCATTATACGTATTCTCATTTAGATTAAAAGGGTAAAACTAGCTTAAAAGGTGTATTGTCTCCCCGTCGAAGAGGACTACTTATGACTTGTGGAGAGTGCGGTGAAAGGCGATAAGAGCTGAGTGCGCTGTATCGCAAGTGGTCGATCGCCGCCAAGTGGCCGGGACGACATTTTAACGAGCTTTTAAATATTATAAGGTACATTTATGACGCCAATATGTTAGTCTTTTTGCTAATGATATACCGTCTGGTAATATAAGGTACGCAAAGTATAATTTGCATTTATGTCATTGCATTTGTGATCGTAGTTGGTAATAACTTTTTATGAGGTTTAGATAGCCCAGGGATATAATGGTTGGTAAGCTTTTGATAATGTTTGGTATAATTTATCTGAAACGTCGAATCAGTATAAAATAAATGAATAATTAGATAATAATTTTCTTTCTATATGAAAATAAAAAATCTACAAAGCATTTTTACACTCAAAAAGTACAATCCATCTAATAAAATTTAATATATACATTTTATAGAATTTAAGTTACATATAATTATAAATACAGACTTTTTGGTCAAGTATGTGAGGCTATAGTTGCCATTAGTAGCTGGTGGCAGACTAAGATCCAATGGAGATTCAGAACGGGAGAGATATAAGTTGATGGATGGTATTGTATGTGAGAGTAGGTATTTGAAGAAGAATAAAACCGTTTAAGCTGTAAGTTGCAATGCATGTATATGTGTATGTAAAATTCACTAGTTATACTAAACAAAGAACGAGAACGGAGAACGAACAATGGAGCTTAGCTAATGGCATTTATTATCCTGCATTCTACTAACAGCTATCAGAAATGCGATGGATCCAAAACTCTTTTCTAATCATACTATGATTTGTAATAATTTAGTTACGCACTCAGCGGTTTTGGAACCATTTTTAACTGGATTGCGTCTCACCCCAAGCTGACGTTTTAACTTATAAAAGGACGTATTAATCATGGCGCGGGGCAGCCGCAGTTTGTCAGGCAAACTTAGCGTAAACGTCTTTATGTGTAACGCTCGTGCTATTCATGAACTGTGATCAAGGCCAGTATCTGTTATTGTTAATTGAAAAAACCTTATTTAATGAGAGCCAACGTCATCTACAGTTTCAGTGACACCACATAAAAAGATATCTCTGCATATGGATAGAGATATTAAAGAGATATCACAGATATTAAAGCAGCGTGAACACACGGTTCGCCCACGGTTTTGACATTAACTGTCTTAACATTAAAATATCTATGAAATAAAAGCTTTCATCTCTCATGTTGATACCTGTTCATTTTTGGACACTGACTCATCGTCTTTTGTTATATCTACCAACTGACCACAAGAAACGAAAATTTAGCGAATAAATGTCATTTTATGTATAATTTTCAAGTAATTAAAATCTAGTTCTGTTATATTGAATTCTACAGTTACTGTATTTGTTTAGTTCACATTCGTGACTATATTTTGAAACCAGATTCGAAATAGAAATTAATTTTCTCTTTTTCGTAACTAGTTATTAAACAAGGATATTTACTCGATTTTCACAACCGTCTTTCGCAACCAGGTACGTACGATAAACAATTTTTTGTTGTCCTTTTTGTAACCAATTATTAAAGATAAATGTTTAACCATTTTCACAACCAGCCACGAAAAAGGATTTTTGTTGTCTTTTTTGTAACTAGAATATTTACTCTACAACTACAACATACAACTTTTCATTTTGTTTGTATGTTTCTTATTTGTAACTTAGCTTGTTTAATATACTAACTTACGGAAAAGAGGACAAAATATTTTTATTACAGTTGGCCGTGAAATACAGTTATGAAAACGACAAAATAGATTTTTTTCGAACCTCTTCAGTGGTTTTCTATTTTATGCGTGGCGTATAAAGGTAAAACAAAAAAAATGATTAGATAAAATTTCTCCCGAGGAACCTTAAAAAGGATTATAAATTCAGCATATCTATATTTTAAAAGATGAATATTGTAATATTGCGGGGCACATCGGAACGGTTTGCGCTCAGTAGACCGAGGAGACTTCATTTGCGGGCTCCGTTGTCCGTGAAATGAACTCGTCCCGATATCGCCGATTTCATATCGGTGTCTGCGAACGGGGAGAGGAACGCTGAGCACGCTTTGTCTAGTCATTTATAATTTTATACGTACTTGAAATGATACGACAATGATTTTAAAAAATGCAGAAAGGTTTAATGTGGCCGAGGAAATATTTATTTTTTATTTATTATATTATAATAATCTATTGTTTAATAGATTTACACACAAATTAAAAACATTCAGGTTACAGATTACTTTCACACACTTGAAGACTATTTATTATTGCAATTATGTGATTGTTTATAATGTTTGTGCATAAGGAATGTATGACCTTAGAACGTCACCCTGGTCAAGAAGGCGAGTCCACTTTATTAGAGGTGGTGTGATTCCTCAGGGCTTGCGGTAGCGGCTTTGTTATCCATTAATTGCGTTTCAAGACAGCCACAGGAAGAGATGTGGTAGTTCTATTTTAAAACCGGTCAAGACAATATGATACAAGACAAGACATACCTCCCTCATATACAATATGCAAATTACAATTATATAAAATTGTTATTGTGAATGAATAACTAAGTTCACAAAAATAAATGTTACGTACGAGTACCATTATCTATTGGAAATTCTCAATGTCGTTTGATATTTCTTACAAATATATTTGTATGCACCGGATTTTATTTTAATTTTTTTAAGATCATCTTTATACGGGAATTCTCAGATTTTGACAAATACAAATACAAATTATTGTAAACGATATTTTGATTATTTTTTATTCAGAATATTAAGCACTTGTTATCTTGTTTCAATATTATTTGTCCAGTTTCATTATTTTTCATTATTTCAATATAAAATGATTGAGCTAAGATTATTGCATTGAAAAGATTGATGGGTTTTAATGAAATTTTTACTAGCGTAAATAATAATTTTAAATACCACATTTAACTTATCGTTAAGAATTCGGAAAGAATTTTTTTTTGAATTAAATGAAACCTTTTGCTTTTTTTGTAGGGAAAATGATAAAAAATATAAAGAAATAGATTCTTTGTTATTAACTCCTCGATATATTTTTTACATTTGAATACCTACCTTAAATGAAAAGTTGGGTCAACTCAGGGTTATTTCAAGGTGGCGTTTAGAATTGATTTATTGATTTTGTGTTATTGATTTATTTAATTTATTAATTTATTTTTTACTGTAATTTAACAAGTATTTTTTGCGTGTTATAAATGTACTTGAAATTCCAATTGGCAATAAAAATTACTTGCATTTAAACGAGCAGCAAAATATAGCGAATGAGCAGCAAATTGAGATCAAGTAAGCAACCAATTTTTGAATAACTGGAATAAATAATTCTAAATTACTAAGACTGTCATCTGGTCACTTTATTCTTTATTGCCACTAACTTAAATAACTAGTTCTCTAACTTAAGCCTAACCGACCCTTAGATTTGCTACCATTAATTTGCTGCTCGTTTAGTATTTTCTGCTGCTCATTTATTTAATTCTCATAAAGAATCTTTATGAGCTTTATAAACAACCATAAAAACGGTAATTGAAAAGAGGAAATCGGTGGGGGAGGTGCAGTTTGATTCTTCCAAATCTGATATCGCCATTTTACATTTATGATAAAGATGTCAATAACGAATTGTTTGAAAATTTACGAACTTCTAATTTGCATCTTGAGGTATTTTTTTTAAAGACGTCAGTAGTGAGAGGATTGATTAGTACGAGTTTGTAATGGTATTGTATATAGCTCTCGCTGTCTAGGTGTTTTGTACCCTCATGTGAAAATATTTGTACAGAATATACTAACCATGCATACTTTGGGACCTTCTGAAAATTTTCTGAAAATTACAAAACCACGCCTCTTTACAGCATAGCCTGCGATTGGTTGAAATTCGTCTACATCCGTAGACGTAGCAGCCAATGACGGTAGGGGCTACGCGCAGCCGTAGCGCTACGTCGTAGAGGCGCGCGGGGAGCTACACGATCGACAGACGTTGCGACGGAGCTGCTACGCTTAGGAACCAAAAAATGTAAGTTTACTTACATTTTACATAGTAATACATAGTAATCTGCTTCTAAACAGGTCTAATTATATATTTTTTTCATGATTTTCCATTGGTGCACATTTTATTGATTTTCTGTGTCTGCCCTATAGATAGATATATATGTATGCATATATGTATGTATAGGTGGACGATTATGTAATAACGTTTGAAAAAGCTTGTGCTATATATCTTTCTTTTTGTTAGGAGGTACATGAATTGATTATTGTTAATTAAAACATTTTCCATTAAAATATACTAAATTATTTAAGTTATCGTCTTGTAGCTGCGATATTTACCTATCATTAATTTAAAATTTTGTTTCGTTCGCTAATCAAATGTTCAACTAATCATATGTGGTTCGTTTATATCGTTTAAGAATAAGACAAAAATAGTTGAAGTCAGTTTTTACTACATTTTCTAAATTGAGTAATGATTACAATGATTAGCAATTAATACAATATATACTTTGCAGGTGTTACAAGATTTTGAGTGCAGTTTAATGTGGAATACCGAGCCTCAGCCATGCAGGGGCTCCAAGCCGCCAAGGAGAAGGCTTCAGGCCTGTTCGCCAACAAACCCCTTCTTTTCAAGTAAGTCCGTTTATTCTCTCTGTTCTGGTCTATAAAAGCTATTCTGCCGTCGGATTTGGTAGATAGCTTTGTAATATCATGGAGCTATGGAATATTCCAACAACGGGATTTTTTATAAGAAGCCTCTTCTGATACATACCGGAACAGCAAATGGCTTAGGAGTATTAAAGTTAAGAGTATTAATCAGTACTTCACTCATTCAGATAGCTTAGTTAATTTTGGTACCTATTTGAAACCGGTAAGTCATGGGTACCTATCAAGGAGACGTATGTTAAGGATTACCAACAAAAATGAAACCGGTTTCTACATACCCTACTTATTTCATTGTTGTAAGTAAAAATTAGAATCACAGTACGGATCAGCCGGCCATCTTGCTACGATATCGTCCGCTACGGGGCTACGAGCCGTAGCTCGTAACAGGATACAGCGGAGTAACGTACTACGACGAGCTGTGTCATTGTTTTTTCCCATTAATCGAGCATTTAAAATAAAATAATTTAAAATTAAGAATCAAATACATGCGTATTTGCGCATCAACATCATTAACGTTATTTATGGTGATTATTTTAAAAACGTTGCATAAAGACGTTGCATCAGATTACAGTATTAATTGCGGTTGTACTAAGAGCGTACCGCTATTGATATAAAAATTTCGGAGATATGGCGAATGAAGACGTTTTAAAATGAATTATTTCCAGTTTTGTACTTCTTAAGCATTTGATTATTAATATATGTCACCGAGTTATGTAAAATTTGCATGGTTTGTTACGTAACTAAACTACACCCAAAGCCAACGTATTCAATTACCACAACACATTAGGTTTACATATACTTACGTACATATATGAAGGTATGTATGTACTGGTATTTATTGACAGGTTTTCGATTTTGAATTCAATATAATCTAAAAATTTTTTAAATCTCTCGTAATCGCCCAATACTAGAATAAAGAGTAGGGGCGTTTTTTAGTTGTGTAAGTCCAAACTCACTTGGCGTCAGCTGAGTTGGCGAGCAGTCATTAATCAATTGTTTATTTTATCTAATTATCTATACTAGGTACACTGATAGATCGGTCATCGGTACTCACTTAGGCAACTAAGTGAATAATGACTGATCGTTCAGTTATTGTTTGTGCAAAACAGTGACTACAGCCACTGTAGTCAGTAATTAGCCACTACAGTAATTAGCCTTTTTATCGTCCACTGCTGGGAGAGGGTTTGTTATCACGGGAAGAGATTCACATCTTGATGAGATTCCTAGATTGATGCTATTTACATAGAAAACATACTCTGAAAATACTTTAGGTATGAAAAATTTTCTTGTGAATGATATTCCTTATCGGCTTGTTCAGCGAGTCGATAAGATAATCATTATCCATTAAATTGTGTGCAGAATGATTTTTGAGAAGTTCCAAGAAAATTATCTCCGTACCATAAAATGGTTTATTTATTTATTAAACAAAACGTACAAAACGGGGGTACATCCACACATACATAATTAACAACAAACCTATTCCATGTAGATAAACCTATCATGACCTACAACAATAATAAAAAAAAATGTTTAAAAACTGTGAAGGAAGTTACAATAGTGCAGGCACACCACGTATGAACATAGACAAGGAGTCGCCAAAGATGTCAATGTAATTGCTATCACAACCAGCAACATCATTGTAACTGCTTAACATGCCACAAATGGTCGAAGGACGTGTTAGGTCGGTTCTACAAAGAGATACATCAAAAGGTTTCCTGATCACTGCCGTACGATCACTGTGAGGAACGCAGATATTAACATATTCAAGGAGTTCAGCAGATGACATTTTTTTATAGGGAAGTAAGCTGACGAGCAAGCGGTCCTACGTGATGGTAAATATTACCGCCGCCCATGGACACCTGCAACACCAAGGGGTATGCGGGTGCGCCGCCGATCTTGAAAAATCCTATTCACAGCTTTCTTGACTACACAGCTTCACAACTCCATATCGTAGCGTAATGGAAAAAGCTCTTGAGGCAGTTTGTTCCACAGCCTACGGGTTCGCGAATAATTTTTGGACCGAACAGTGCGCGACACCTCCGTATCGAGGAAATGCGGATGGACCGCACTTCTGTGACGGGAGGTGCAGTTGTAGAAACCCGAGGTGGGAATTATATTAAACAATTCTTCAGAGCATTCCCCATTGTACAGGCGGTAAAATATACAGCGAGACGCAACGTCTCTCCGAATGCTGAGGAGTTCTAAACAGACGTGGGATCGCCGACAATTCGAACAGCACGTCGTGGGATGGAGTCAAATGAGTCCATTTGATATTTCGGGCCAAATCTGAGCTCTGTACACCTTTTGGAGTTGTCCAAGGGTGAAGTACCGCTTCGCTCTATTCAGCACTCCGAGTTATAATCTTCATTGTACAAGTATTTGACATGTATAAAAGGCCAGTCAACCAGCAAGACCAGTCAACCACCAGGTCAAACGGAAAAAAGAAAGTGAGTGCAGTTTTAATTTAAATATATAAATATACATACCTACTTAATAAACTTAAATAAAAATACATTTATATAAACTAGTAAATATATATTATAATAAATAATACGTATTTCGTAACTGACCAGGAATATTTAATTATAATTCCCCATCACAAGTTTTTTCTTCAGCGTGGTAATGTCGCATAAAGATCTACGACTCGATGAAATGCACATCTTAAAATGCTTAAGGCGATATCAGTTTACGGAACTGAACGAATCAAAAAAATAGAAACAACAATAATAGAAATATGAAAACAGAAACAATAATTTTGGAAGGAGAAGTGAGCATTTTGCATTGTTCACCCAGGTGATTTTATCTTTGGGTGACTATGGGACACTGATTAGTGAACTTTATTCGCTCAAGTGAATAAAGTTGTCACCGTGGTGCACAAGGTGAAATAACCTGCAATTCCATAGATATTTACGCCTCTTCTCACAGAAGACTGCCGTGAAATATACCAAGTATGAGTTTTGGGAGCGAATGAGCTATGCCAGAGCCCGTTTCCCGTCCCATCGAATGTGGAGTACAATAGTATAAGAGAGGTTGCTCTTCTCCATGTTGTCTCATAAGTAGAGAGTATATTGGGATAAAGGAATTTCTTTACTTCCCATTTCCCTTACGATGAATAAAAGGTTGTATTATGTTGAGGAAAACTTCTCGTTCCAAATCCCCATACTTCACCACTCTGTTTTCAAATCCACTCTTAAATCTTCAAAGGTAGACGGCGCGGCGTGGCGTATCCAGAGACGTACCAACGCGTGTCATTCTGAACTGATGTTGGCATGTATCCCGGATGTACATGGGTGATATTATTCATTTACCACTAACTGTTCATATGTCATTTTCCTTTCATAAACGAAATCGCACTTGGTCATAATTTTTTTTCGATAAGAAGGTAACTCTTGATACTGTTCAATGATATCCTCTATCGGTGCTCATTCATTTATCAACAAACTGTGGAGTTCGTTGATAAGAGAATCATCATTTATGATATTGTGTGTAGAATCATTTTTGAGAAGTTTTATGAAAATAGTCTGTCTTCTAGTAATTAAATGGTTAATAGAACTAAATAAATAATGGCCACAATGATAGTAGAAAAGATACGTGTATAGTTTTGTAAATATCACGACTAAAAAAGAAATAATTTGTGCTTCGCGAAAACACGAAGCAGGGAGTCGAAGCAATTTAACGGAGTTGGCGGATCGTCGATAATATTGACAGCTGGATAAAATACGTGTTGCAATAGAAATAAGACAGGGGAGAAGCAATCGTGGACTAGTTCTAACTAGCAGTTTATATTGCAGGGGTGGCGATCGACTTGTTTCTTGGCGAATACAAGACATTGGCGAAGAAGTCACCCTGGAAAGTGTAATAATTTATTAAATAGCGTTCAAATATTAAAGCGAATTTATTTACTTAAAAAAGACAATTTCCATCCAAGTATGTAATACATTGTCTGTGCGAACAAACAGATAAACAGATCCTAACAATCATTGTTTTGAGTTCTATTGCGTTGATAAAGGCCCCCAATAATAGTTTTTCTCATATATCTTCCATGTACAGACAGCGATCAGTTACATTTTTATTATATGTATGTATAGTATATTAATTAAATATTAAAACATATAAATTAAAATATATTGAAATATTGCAAGTATTCCGTTTCCAAAAATCGGTAGTAGGTACCGGATTCGATAAATAACGCGATTATTGCGTGGGGCGCGGCAGCCCTGCGCCGCAGTCGACTGCTCAGCGCTGATAACAAACAGACATCATCCGGATTTGTGTCGTCATGCGGACCGAATCTACTGTTGTGCGTATTCCGCTTTGCCGACAAACCTCAGAGTTCTTAAGGACGATAAACATCACAAAATAAATCGGCCGTGGACCGGTACACGTTGGGTATATTTTGTATCTCATTATGGTTTAAAATATGTCAAATCGATATTCTAAAATATATGTTATAATAAAAATATTATTCGAAATTTAATTTTGTTGATTTTTTTATTTAGTAGTTTAGTCTGTTTAAGACAAAATCAAAAGTCAAGATCATTAATTATTAGGTCTTTACATTATCTAAGAAAAGGGACTTTATCGTCGGTTCTACTCGTAGTTTCACGGATATTGAGATTTGACGAAATCTAAAAATGAACATTTTTTATAGCTTTATCTTAAAAATCAGGTGTCAGAACATATGTCTAATTCTATTTTAAATATTTTGCAAGCTCGGTGGCGTACCCGGATACCTTCTGGTGTTGGATACCTATCCATGGGCGGTGGTGACCACTTACTATCACGTGATCTGCTTAGTCTTACGCCTTCTTTCCTATAAAAAAAATAGAATCTTTAAATAACGTTTTTTTAAAATACTTTAAGCAAAGTTAATTCTTTAATCCATATGGATATAAGCCTTTTGCTGAAATAACGTCACATATGTATAATAAAATTACCCGTCACCAATAATTTGTTCGTCCATCGCTGGACACGAACCTCCTCATGCACATTGTCCGTGTACGAGGGATGTATGGCCTTAAAGCGTCACTCTGGCGACGTGCGGCGGGTTGGCCAGTCCGAGGTGGTGTAGTTCCTCGAGGTTTGTGGTAGTGGTTTTATTAACACTTAGTGGCCATTTGTGACACCCACGGGAACAGATGGGGTGGTGCTATTCTAACGCCGGCCTACACCATACCACATATTAATTATAACATGTTAAAAGCATTTTTATAGAAAAAAAAATGGTGAATGTTTAGACAGTCTTCCTAGTACTAAAAAAATAATATCGCCAGTGGTTATCCGCAGTCGGTACATGCCAACATCAGACAAAAATGACAAAGTTTTGCAATAGGCGCGGCGCCGTCATTTACTTTTGGAGATTTAAAAAATAATTTGGGCAAAAGAATTAAGAGTTTCATCATCGCCATAATTCTTCCTTAGGGGAGTGATGCGGTGAAATAGCGAGATACAGAAGATTATTATTTTATTGCAATATATATCAATGTTCCTTCCGAGGTGATGGAGCGTGTTATAAACACACAGCTCTTTGGGTACCTAGAAGATCACCAGCTGATTACCGACCGCCAATGTGGATTTCGCAATAATCGTTCGGTTGGTGACCTTTTAGCGCACTTTAACATATCACTGGGCTGACGCCATCGAGAGTAGCAGCGAGGTACTGGCTGTTGGCCTTGACATCGCTAAAGCTTTTGACCTGGTATGGCATAAATAGCTACTTCCCAAGCTACCATCTTTCGGGATACCTGAGGGATTATGCGAATGGGTTGCTAGCGATGTTGATGAGTCGTTATCGATGGTAGCTGCTCCGACATCATTTCTAGTAATGCTGGCATCCCTCAAGTTTCCGTGCTATCCCCAACTCTGTTCCTTCTGCATATCAACGATCTGTTGCATATTGGAAACATACGTTGCTGTGCAGATGACATCACTGGGGATTCCCTGTATTAGGGCCGCGCCAACATTCCTCAGGTCGAAGTGGAAAAGAGTCGCGTCAGGTTTGTGTCAGGAATCCCCTTACCCTTTTAGATTTTGGAGCGTATCGGAATTTTCGGTGTCGACATCTCCAGCAAAATCGAATTTAGGAGTCATCTGGAAAATAAGGCCAAAATGGAATTCAAAAAGATGCTCAAATCCAAAAAGATGCTTTACAAAGATCAGGTTAGGTTATGATATGGAGTACTGCTCACATGTCTAGGTCGGCGCACCGAATAAAAAAATGGACCCATGTATTTCCATCCAACGACGTGCTGTTCGAATTATCGATGATCCACTCTCACAGGCGGACTAAAACCGCTGAGCATCCGGAAAGAAGTTGCGTCTCTCTGCGTGTTCTATCGCCTGTATAAAGGGGAATTCTCTGAAGTATTGTTCGACGCAAATCCCATCTCTGGTTAATACAATTGCATCTCCCCGTCACAGAAGTACGGTGCATCCACATTTTTTCGTGCGGCATAAATACCGTTTTATACTGCGAACCCTGTAGGCTGTGGAATAAACTGTCTCAAGAGGTCTTTCCCTTACGCCACGGGGTTTTTTCAAGAAGGCTGTGAGTAGGATTTTAAGAGGTTGGCGCCGTACCTGCATACATCCTGGTATTAGAGGTGTCCATGGTCAGCAGTAGCCATATTCCATCACGTTGGGCGCTTGCCCGTTCATACATTGGCCAATAAGGCACCCGGTGGTTAACAATGATTGATAAGAGAAAGGATGTAAGTTGGTATCATGTTAAGACTAATGCTGTCCACTTCATAGGCAGGGGCAGTTAAATATAATAACTATCTTTATATCCGTCATGCTGTAAGAATTGTATTAGATACGATCCGTGCGCGGTCGAGTGCGCGATCGAATGCTCTCGACCGATAGCGAATGGCTATTATCCGGATTTATGATATAATACCGACTTCACTTTCACATATAATGCTAGTTTTGTATACCATATTAATGTTATTAGTGTTTTAATTAGGTAACATTTTAATTTAGGTGCAGATACGATAATAGGGAGAAAACAAAATAATTTTTAGCACAAATAGGTAATAATATTATTTAAACATGTAACATTTCTATGTGCCTGTAATATTCTTAAAGGCAGTCAAAAGAGTCGTGTGAAGACGTCAACTTTTTCACATGTAGGTTATTTATACGCTATTATTAGGGTCGACGACGGCTTCTTTGCCAAGTATTAAAATTATTTTTTATAATTTATATTTTGTTGCCGTCTTCTATTTTTGTTATTATTTTGTTTTTCATTTCATTAAAATTTTCATTTCATTCTTTATTAAAAACCTCGCAGCAAAGAGCTGTAAGACACGAGTGTTTATTTTGTGTGTAGATTTGCAAGCGTTACTATCGCGTATGCGTTGAATTTTCTTCCATACGAACTTTTAAGTTTCACAATGCGACCGCTAGACGCGCTGCTTGATTCTCGGTAGAGAAAATATAGTCGAGGCAAAAGCGACAGTTGACTTTAAAATCGAAAAAAAAATACACTATGACCTCAGGTTTTTATCGCTTCTGTTCCCACACGTCGCACTCAATTACCATCCATTGAATTATTATGTGCTTACCTACCTATGAAATGACCGATTTGTACGAGAAAATGAAATATTTTTTTTTGTTATAAAAATATCTATTATGTTAGTTCGAAATATTGACCCATATTATATACACACTTTCGCTACCTCACGGACAGTTGATTGATGCCACTCCTGTAAAAGTCTCCTGGACGGGTATTAATTAATGAATTCTTCAAAAGCTCTAATCACAGCTACTTCAGAATCAATTTTTTTATCTTGAAAGAAGTTGTTTCAAATTTCAAAAGAAATGGAAATCAATCGGGGCAAGGTCCACTGAGTATGGTGGGTGAGTCTAAAGGTCCAGCTCTTAAAGTTTTAAAACTGTCGTATGTCGTTTTTAAACTGGTAAGTGTGAAGGCGGGCATTGTCATGATGAAAAAGTGGAGATGAGCGATTGACCAAACTTGGTTGCTTTGTTGCCAGCTTTTCCATCATCATCTTCATCTCCTTACAGTACACATCTGCATCAATCGTTTGACCGGCTCGCAATAAACTGTAGTTGACAATACTAGGACAGGACCACCATACTAATACCAGTAGCTTTTTCTTAGTTATCTCGCGTTTCGGACATTGTTGGGCTGTTTCTCCTGAATCCAGCCACTGATACGAACGTTTGCGGTTATCGTACAGGATCTATTTCTCATCACAAGTCACGTTGCGGTTCAAAATTCTTTCGTTTTTGTGACGGTTCAATAACACAGTGCACACTTCGACGCGTTGTTGTCGCTGACGTTCGTTCAGTTCATACGGTACCCATTTTTCGAGCTTCTTTATTTCGCCTATTCGACGCAGATGAATCAAAATTGTTTCATCACTAACATCAAACCCTGCTGCTAACTCAGCTGTACTTTGAGATGGATCTGCTTTCAGTATAGCCTTTAACTCATCGTTATTAACCTTGCTAGTAGGTCGTCCGTGGGGCTCATCCTTAAGACCGAAATGTCCAGAACGGAAGCGTTCAAACCATTGACGCACGGTGCAATCGTTTGTAGTGTTTGACCCATACACACTATTGACATTGTCAGCTGTCTGACTTGCGTTAGTGCAGCGGCGAAACTCATACTCAAAATTAGCACGAATTTTCAATTTATCGTTTTTATTTTCACGACAATGACGTGAACAAAATTTAAGTACAGAAAAAACAAAATAAATACTGATTTTGAAATAAGAAAATCGTAGCTATTAGATGCATTTTGTTTAATTTTGAAATTTGAATTAGAACAGAAGATATCGAAATTCAAATTGACCAGTAATAAAATCGGTCATTTCATAGCTGAGCACCTAGTATTATAACAAACCCAATATAATATGTGAACCTGCGTGTCGGATAAATGAAGTAGTTGCCTTCTATGTAGCATTTGTGTACTATGTGCTAGTTAGTATACTGCATATCGGAAGGCAAGTTCGTTTTTTAATGTTTCCTACCTATTTATTGAATTGATACGTTATTAAATTTTCCAAAATTCTATGAAATTTGAAGATTAATATTTATTTTTATCTATAAAAATAATTTAAACAACTTTTTTAGATAAATACAGAATGTATCTTCTTAATATATATTAATAAAATATCAGTTCTTAAATACAGTATACTGCTAAAGGATTTTGTGAAATTGTTCATAGACACTTAGAACATATTTCAGACATAGCTACAACGATTAGATATTTTTTTAAATGTTGTAAGGTACTTAGAACACTTTTGCAAAATAAATTGTGGTGTGTCATATATAATTGAGGCGTGGAATGTACAAATGGGCTAAGTGCCAAAGAAGCAAAATCAAGACTTTGGCCTTTTAAAGGTGCTATGTTGGACAGCCATTCCATATCAAAGGTGCAAATTGCCTACAAAAATTTATTATAATTTTGAGATTTTTTCATAGATGGCGTTGGGTGTAAGTACCAAACTTTGTTTCTTTACAAATGGGTCGTGTCTGTATCCGATCGTAGTAAATTTCAATGTCGTCTGTTTAGCTGTCTGTCGTCTATTAGCTATCATTTCATATGATATGATTTGTCTGTTATAATATGAAATATTAGAGAGCATTTTAAAAATGAGTGATTCAGGGAATAAAACTAAAAATAAAACTATAATAAGAAAATCTTTGAAGGTACGAGGAAAGAGTTATGTTAACAGGAAAGGAAAAGTTATGCCGGCAAAAAGACCACCTTCTATGCTGGTCAGTACATTGTTATTGTTTCATCTTTAAATATTGTTTCATTTAATTTTACAACAGCTGTGTTAAGCAAATATTTTTATTGCAGAAAATATGCAAATGTAAGAACCAATGTGGTACATCAGATCATGACATGAAATTGAGTTTATTTGACAAGTTCTACCGAGAAGATTTAAAAACACAAAGAACCTATTTGATGGGATTGCTGCATCTGCATAATATTAAGCGACGCCGACATGGTAATTATGATGTACCATCTGATAATAGACGACAAGCAACTATTTCTTATGTTATGCCTAAAGGTGATGGCACATTAGTACCAGTTTGCAAAAAAACATACATTGACGTTTTTGCGGTTTCTAAAAAAGAAATAGAGACATTGATTCGCAAAAAGAAGCATGGTGACACATCATATTTTACTGACAAAGAACTTTCCATAAAATGCCAACATATACTGAACTCGACGTGCTCCGAGTTAAAGATCACATTAAGATGTTCCCCCGAGATGAAAGTTATTATACAAGAGCAAAAAGCACAAAAGAATATCTTAGCCCTGAGTTGAACATACATAGATGTTTTAAAGCCTTCAATGAAATTCATACTGATAAAAAAGTAATTTATAAGTTTTACAGAAAAAATTTTGAGAGATTTTCCTAATTTAAAGTTCAAGAAAGTATGATTGCATACTTACCACAAGAATATCAAGAATTCTGTAGGAATTTGTGTAATTATAATTGTAATTGTGTAAATTATTTAATTTAATTATTACACAAATTCCTCAAATGTCAAAATGCAACATAGGGGCTAAGTACTACGACAATAATAATTATTATTTTAAAATAAAGGCACTTTGCTCCAATGACATTTGTTATGGTACTTAGCCCCAATTAAAGGTAAACATCTTGCGTTTTGACCCATTTCTGAATTGATTTTAAAAATAAGGTATTTTTTAAATAAAAATATGTTCAAAACTAATGTTATTGATAAGTATAGTATAAACAGTACCTATTTAATTTAGTTTTTGATAATAGAATGCCGCAATAAAATGATGACTAAGAAACAAATTCATTTTTATTTATTTCTCAATAATTGTGTTTTGGCACTTAGCTCATTTGTAAATTCCAAGCCTCAATTATACATAAATAAAATATAATATGAAACCGAAATAATAAAATTATAAAATAAATAAACATACAATATAAAATACTTACCATGCAAGATAGAATCACTCGCCACTTATGGATAACCGCAGCGCGTGCGGCGGCCGTCTCGATGCGCAGGAGTTCTGCGCATGCGCCGCGCCGCCGCGGCAGTCAGTCTCCTACCTAAGGCTAAGGCCACACCGGACGTGGCACGCTTAGAGGCAAGCGCTTCGCTGAGTGCTTAGATAACATATCCTAGTGAGGTTAAGGCCACACTGTAGGTGGCAAGGTTAGCTAGGAGACAGGCTGAATGTTCGACATGTTTCCATACGTAAATCGCCACACTGACCCTAGTGTTTGGTGGAGCGTGTTTGTAGACATATATTTTGTTGTGGTAAAATGTCTTTATCAGTTGTCCAGAAAATTGCTTCTTACAGAAAGCACTATACTCAATTTCCTTCAAACCGAAATCATCGAACATTTTGGGTACATGATATTAATACGTTAAGGTTTACTGAAGGAGAAATTGAAATTTTTTACAAAAAATTGAGTAACTACGACGATCCATCCAAGTAATCCAAGCAAAAAAAACCAGCGCGGTCGTTCGCGTAGCTAACCGATAGGCTACTATCGAGGCGCTAAGCGTCCCACCAAGCGAGCGGTGTGGCCGCGTCCATAACGTGCATTGTGTTGGTTCACTAGGATGAGCCATCTAAACGATCAACTAACCTCTTGCCACTAAGAGTGCCACCTGCGGTGTGGCCTTAGCCTAACGGTGACGCGTACGCTCTGCGATATTATTGGTATTATGATTCGGTTTCCGTCGTCATTACACAGTAAATAGATAACAAACCGTCCGTGGATTGTGTACTACGTAATTCATAACAATAAAACATTGAACTATTTATAGTGATTTTCTTCAAAACACCTCGGATACACACTCATAACATATTCACATTTAAAATCTGTAAGAACTATTTTTTTTTAGAATAAAATCTTTTAGAGTAATTAGATATTACATTAAATTAAAGAATTTTCTATAAACAAGTGAGCACCAAAATTATGAGTATACGACGATTAAAGAAAAAATATACCTAGCTAAATTTTACATAAAAACTTTGACCGCTCGTTTTCTCGAAATTGACATTTTGTGGATTGGTACAAAAACGCAGAACATCGTCCAATTATAATAAAAGACCTCTAGATACCACACTACAGACAAAACACACTACTGTACGGGAAGCAAATTTTATTTTCGTAGTTACTAATTAAAACGGACTGCAAATATAGAATATGCATTAAAATCATACTTTGCTTCTATAATATTATATATTGCAAAGGCACATCGTTATTATAATTTATATAATTGAACTATATTTGTAGTGTTATTATAAGTTATATAAATGATTATATTTATATATGCGAAAGGATGCATCATTATAACCTGTCTGTACTATCCCTAAGGTTTTAAGCTTATAAATTGCGCACGGAACGGAGAGAAAGGGTAGCCGGTTCATTATTTAGTCCGTTTAAATCACTAAGTCCTTAAAAGACATTAGCAGGCTTTGTAGCGTTATCGCAGTACACAAAAGAGATTTGGAAACAGACAGGGGGAGGGTTCCGTCAATTATCACTCATCATGTTTGGCTTATGGATTGGTACTGCTCTGTGCCCACTGATGCTCGTATTGCTATCTAGATATACATATAATAATTTTAATGAAACCTCTCGTAAATGTAAAATAAATATGAATACTTCTTCAAAATTTGTACAGCGCCCTTTGGTATATGTTAGTGTTTCGAGGCCTACTTTGTTTCCAAATACGAGAATGTAGTATTTAGTATCGTCACTGCCGAATTTTATAATATTAACCTAAAGTGATATTTCAATTAGTATATTTTGATATTTACAACTCTTAAAATCTTATATTTGCATAATGACATCCAATAGCAATTATTTTTAAAATATTTATTGATTTAAATTTATGCCTAATCAAATTGAATTCTAGATGTTTTTCACTATCATAAAATTTATCTGAATACAGATTAAATAGTAAGTAGGTACATAACATTTTTAGTTATATTTTTGTGCGCCTATTGAGGGAGAAAATAATGGGAGATTTTTATAATTTAAGATCGCACTTGTTACCTATGTTCCTGCAAAATAATGGAATTGAAAGTATTGAAAATTCTTACAAGAAACAGAAATATCCGAGCATTATTAAAATAATAATAAGCTCATTAGAATAAAGTGAGCTGTAATATAATGAGATTACGGTTCCTAAAAATAATCGTTGAAAAATAATTTGAAATTATAGACCACTTTGAACTTTAGGAACTATTATATTAGCGAAAAATACTCATAGCTCCTTAAAAATACTGAGAATCTCACAAATATTTTCATCTGCCAACCATACATACACCAGGGGCTATAGTACAGCACTCACGCTAATTGTTTCCGCCATTTGAATATTGCCCGCGACAATTAACGGATTGGTCCATCGCCTGCACAACGGACCCCTAAATTAATTGCTCTCTGCCACTTTGTTTTATTTCTAACGGCAAAACTGATGTTCAGAGTAGAACAAACGGAACAAAATACATTTTTGTTGAGAGCCACCCTCCCCCCTCCACCCTCCAGCCTCTCCATCCATTTGTTTTATAATAAACATTAAATTGACACATTTTCTTTCTAAATTATTTATATATTATTTGAATTGTTGTACTATACACTATACATATATATATAGGTACTTTGAGGATAAATATGTAACTGCTATTGTCTCAACATATTGCCTATTGTCCGGAAAAGGTAAATTGTATATCCATAGTTTGTCCTGTCCTAGGATTAATAATGATGTATCCTGCTTCCGATCTTCATAAAAAGTGAGGAACGGACATTACTAAAATAACCATATTCTGTATTTATTATACTTACTACAAAACACATTTATTAAACATGATAGTGATATGATAACAATTTTCTAAATACTTTAATAAGTAATCATTTCTAATAAGTGATATTAATTCATTAATATTAGAAATAGTACGAGCTTAAGAACAAGAATAGAACATTACCAGAATGTCCAAATGGATGATCACTGATTGTTGAAGCCTGTATACTGTCTGTTGAACTATATATCTGTTGTCTGTCTGTTGAACTGTTACTAGCCTGTACCATACGTGGGAAACTTAGAAAGTTTTACTAAAAAGAAAAAAAAATGTTCTACGGGTTCCAATGTTTTCAGTCATTTTAGTACCAAGACATTTCGGGAATAAGGCATTTTGAAAAGAAGGCATTTTGGTTTCAAGTCTTAGACGTTTTGAGATTTAATCGTATTGGCTTCAAGCATTTTGGGATTTGGTTTTAATAAACCGAACCCGCATTTTTCAAAGTAGGTACTCTGCACTTACATCTATACGAAGTTATATGGGTATGAACTAATTTTGAAAATATTTGATATCAGGTAGCTAGGAAAAGTAAAAAAAACTTGCGATTTAAATTTTTTCAGCTCTTCTTGCTCTTTTTACTTTGGTAGGCGTTGGCTCACTTTGAAGCAGCCAAACAGTACATTGACGCTTAGTTTCTGGATCGTGCTGGTAGATCCAAGATTCGTCACCTGTGACAATCTTGTAAACGCGCCGAGACGAGCCTGCTTCAAATTTTGTTATCGTATCACGGCACCATTCAAAACAAACTTGTTTTTGAGATTCGGTGAGGTTGTGCGGCACCCAGCGCGATACTATCCTCCTGATTCATTGATGCCCATGTAACTCACTCACACATTTCATGTAGTTCTGTAATTTCATACACACTCCCCAGTTAAATTGCAATTTTCCTGAATCTCCTCGTATGTAATTCGCCTGTTTTCACATATTAGATTTTTCACTGCTCTTAAAGGACGACCGCTTCTTTCTTCGTCAGCTAAATTTAGTCGACTATGCTTAAATTCGTTGTACCAATGATACACAGTGGCTTTAGAAGGACACTTGTCTGAAAATGCCATTTGAAGTCTATTGAAAGTATCTTGACGTTTTAAAGACCATTTAAAATCATATAAAATCAGTAATGCTCCGGTTGAATATCCAAGTTTAATGAGACACGATATTTTGATTCAGCACGTAAAAAACATGGAGAGAATATTGAATTTGGAATGTTTTGTTTTATGTTCTGGATAGTCATAGATTTAATTGTCATAAAAACCAGCCAGTGTTCCATAGATAAAAACTCTTTGTCGCATTTTTTTCTGAGTAGCCTGGTACGTATATATTATATTATCATAATCATACAAATATTAATTTTGTAGCAATTCCGTAGCCACACAGACTGCATGTTAAAGTATTTTCTAAAGAAAATCCCATTTCCATACAACACTCGTCAAGCACGCCCGTCTCAAAGAGAATTGAAATCTATTCAGTATATTTGTTCATAAAGACAGGCTGACAGCAGGTGTTGTGTTACTTCACAAATTGGCCGTTACAATACACTCGCCGCCGGCTTGGCGGATGAAATTTTAATGAGTGGTCTCATTGCGGAGGGATGCTCAATTAGTCAAGGATTCATATCTTGCTATTAAATGTCCTTTCAACAATATTAAATATTTTACATGGGAGTCAAATTTAATGAGGTTTTAGTGGGTGATTTCAAGAGTATTTCTTATACATTTATATCGAGATGTTTTCAATACTTTATATATGTATTTGTGTACGCTTCTTAGAAATGTGCCAATACAAGAAATATTAACACAAAAAAGTTCTTTAATTCCAAAGTTTTCTGAAGTTAAGTTTATACGGGGTTAAGTTTCTAGTCTTTATGTGTGTCAGTGATATGGTAACATATCACACATTACCGGAGAAAAATAATCTATCTTCTGTTGAGAAACAGAAGATAGAAGCAGAGAACCTATAAATATCCTCAGTTGAGAAAACTGTTAATTGAAAAATTATCATTTATTAATAACTTGCTTAAAGAATCTTGTAATTATCCGGGTATGTATTATAAATGAAAATATTGCATCGATATTATATTCAATTATGAAATATTAATTGGAGAGAATTTTGTGTTTTGTCAATGTAGAGAGTATCGAGGACAAAATAAAGCATTAGAATACTTTTATTGAGAGATTATTTGAAAAGGGATAACTGTGTGTCATCCAGAATAACCGCGTCATCTCCCGAGATCGATAGGAGCCGCGAAGTCTGCCCGACGGGACAGCGCGGCGCCTAGCACGGCGCCAGGGGGACGTACCATCCCCATAAATTACAACAAACCCACGCTAACAAAATAAATGCAGTCCCATTTCAATTGATCTGTTAGATAGAATTGTTTATTTGTACGTTCTGATAACGAAAATCAGTGCCGGTTAATATAAAAATGTACTTTGCTGCTTGTAACTATCAGTGACTTTGTTGATCTGGATTTAGTCTTTATTATGTATCACGGTTTATTTTATAAAAAACTATAGAAATTAAAGCGAACTGTTCAAGGTCCGTAAATATTCATCGATAGGTATAGAAAATAAATTTATTATCATTTCTCTTCAGTCGATAACAAATTTCGATAATAATTAAAAATCTAAAATCAAAACCTTAAATTTAAATACTAATGTGGCTGCAAGCCAGAATTATTTTATTTTATTATCTAGTTTATCCTGTTTATTGTCTCGTTTACTTTTTATAAAAGAATAAAGAACTATGGGACTTTTATCAGCGATAATCTTGATATAGGTAAGAGTGAGTGTAATTTATCAAATGTTTCGATTAGACTACAGGTTAATACTACCAATGCAACTTGATACAACAAAAAAATACAATGTAGCTGAATTGTTTGAACTCATTCAATCAAAAGTCCGAATGGCAAATGGCTCGGCGTCGATTTTTTTTTATAGAAAAACCCGGCAGACGAGCATACAGTCCACCTGATGGTAAGTAGATACTATCGTCCATAGACATTCGCGATACATGCCAACATCAGTTAAGAATGACAAACGTTGGCACGCCCACGGATACGCTGCCTACCTTTGCAGATTAAAGGAATGGATTGGGAGAAAGGGTTGGGAAATAGGGAGGGATAGGATAGGATGGGATGGGAATGGGCTCTGGCATACCTCACTCACTACCGAAACACGTACGTTACATTGGGGAAATACGATAAAGTGAGAAATGCAGTACATTTCAAGATAGTTTTCTGTGAGAGAGGGGTAACATGGGCCGTCGAGTGCGACCAGCGGCTGTGGGAATGCAGTGTGCATTCTCTCTCTATCAATTGTTTATATTGCTCATTGCTGTCTATATAATACTTGCGATGTTATATAGTTACAATTAATTTATTTAGGACTATCAACGGAAGCAACAACACGTAATAGCTATCTATATAAAAGTTACATATAAAATACTATATAAAATTACATTGCAGATGTTCCTCTAATTTAGATTAAGATCGCATGATATCATAAACATGAGAAATAAAAAACACAAGAAAATATCGGTAAAATGCAGAGGTCCGTCAACCACCAGTTACAAAGACTACCATTTCATACTCAATGCCTGAGGTCAAAACGATGCACAAAATGTGAGTGGGCACACAAATATAAAATTTCTATTGATCATTCTGATAATTGTTCTAATAAAACTCGTATTGACAACTAGTAAGTAGGCAACAAAGCAGGTTCGTAAAAAAGCTGTTCATTATAACATATTTTCATGTTATATTAAGATTTTATTAATTTTTGAAGGAAATATAAACATGCTGGTGAATAAAAAGTGTATTAATGGTTATTAATATTGAATATTGATAAGTTATGTTTATTATATTGCTATGTTTATGGAAGTCCTTTCATTTCCAATGTTATCCTCGTCGTTTTTATCTTTTAAGAAAGAAAAGATGAAATGTAGGAGAAATTTTAACAAAACATTTATATATCAATAATAATAAATACTTACATTCATGGAAAGTCGCGAAGTCGCGCGGGCAATCTACCCAATATAGACATAACCATGTCTATATTGGGTAGATTGCCCAAATAGGTAAGTTGAACTTCTGTAAGGAGGCCGATAGATGCGATGCAATCAGCTGGGTTAGGGAACATTTGGAAAAATGCGTCAACTCTTCACCAATATCACAATGGTTGAAGTCAAAAGTCTCCAATCAGTGCGTCCTCTCAGTTACAACCTACACTGCTGAAACATCATCTCTAACAGTTCGTCTATTCATAAGTTAATAGGTAATATGAAAAAAAAAACTTTAGGAATCAGAATGGGGGTTTTTAAAATGATACTCAGCTCCGGTCAGTCCGTTATTCATTAAGCGCTGCACAATTTTATAATGAGAATTCTCTCTGATAGGGCTGGATTTAATTTGCTGTGTGGCCGCACGGGGGCGGGGCGGCTGCCAGCAATAATCCTACTTCAAAGGACACGTTGAAATTACTCTATCTACCCACCTCTAGTACGAAACATTGTATTCAAATGAATAGACACTGATTTTGGGAGATCAATTGCGACAAATTTGTGTCTATCAACGTAGTAAATTGAAATGTTACAATTTACTTATAATTCGTATAAACTGCGAATTGATTTCTTTTTAATATTTTTTAATAAGGCGTTCCATGAAATGTAGTGTCACCAGTAAAGGGCGGCTTGGTCGAACAAGGTCACTAATACAAAGAGAATAATTGAAGGTCATCTAGCCTTATAGATTAATTCTAAATAAATACCCTTACAAACTTCCTCTTTCATGGGTTCCTCTGAAAAAGTCGCTTGTCCGCTTCGCGATTATGAATCTTCTTATTTTTATGAATTATTATATGGTCACAATTTTTAATGAGTAAATCTGTAAAATTTTAGAGATACAGAGATAGCATTTAAACGTTGTATCAACAAAGCTTTTATTTTCTGCGATTATCATCTAGAAATACCTTATTTGGTAATTTCAATGAATAAGTTGTAGTTCGAAACTGGTAACGAGAGAAGTGTATTTATATCGGTGGATTGACGTGACTGGAGGAGCGGATCGTAACCCATAAACGATTGCATTCTCGCCGCTATGGGCATTTCATGAACTATACGGCGCGGGCCGTATAGTTCACAAAAACTGCTATGAGCATAGGAAAATAATACATAATGAAGAAAGCTTATGCATAAAATATGCGATGGTAATAAATTAAAACCACGAAGTAAAAATATCGTAAGATTAAAATGAAAACATCAGAAAAACATATTATACCAATTATACATTATATTATTTGAACATAATCTATTTCCTTTTTCACTTTTCATATTTTCATTGATGAAAGTGTGGACTGTGTAGCCATTAACAGCTGAGATGGATGTCTGGCGCCAGGCGGCGGTAGCGAGTAGACGTAGAGGCGCCCACTACGCTCATTCCGCTTCCGACCTTTCAAAATACACTATGTGACTTCGTGGCACAGAGTAGTTATCAGATTTTATGTCTGGATTTACTTTTTATGAGTAGGAAGAAGATTTAAGATAAATACGAGTATAAGATATGATTTAGTTCAAAACCCACAAGCTTTCAACGATATATACCATAGGTACCTGGTACTTTAAACAATAAATAAATAAATATATTCGATTTCGTACCATACCAAAAGCTAGCGTCTCCCCACTACTAACTATAGGTCTCCTCCATGGTCCGCCCCAATCTTTCTTATCCAGCTACTACTCGCGACCCTCTTTATGTAGTCAGTTCACCTGGACGTTCATGCTATGGTTACATAGTGTGGGCTTCCCACGCTCCGTACGTGATTTCCAAATAAGTCAGATTGGGTCCTAAAAATCTGAGGTTTTTGTTGTTATTAATATCGTTGCTATAATAATTATAATAAGCAACGATATTAATAACAACAATAAGTTTAATACAGTAACCGATCATTGCGTCAACTAGGTTGGAAAATAAAGAAATGACAGAATTGTATTTTAAAGGGCACTTGATTAGCATTAAGCTTACAAATTCGTAGTTAATAATATCATACCATCAGCCTGTCTCTCCACTGCTGGATATAGGCCTCTCCCAAGGACAGCCCCTACACACGGTCTTCTTTTCTCAATCAGCCAGTTATGTCTTTCTGTTAACTGTCTAACTGTCATCCAGTTAGCAATAATAAACTAACAGTCATACCGCAATTTTATACAGTGAGTTTTTACTGCACTCTGTATCTTAATCTACTCTGTGCCTTCCCTTCTTAATCACAATCGCCATTTTGCTCGCGCCACCATCTCTACTAATGTTCCTCGTGTGCAAATATTTGAGTTCGCCAAGACTTATTGATCAGGAGCGAGATCATGACGGGCTCTTCACGCCGCTTCCGTCACGTCTCGAGAGCTTGTAAGCAGTCGTGTGCGTGCAATTTTGCTTTTAGACTCACTACAACAGCTGTAGGGAGGGGCATTAGTGAGGCTTATCACGTAGAAGACTTCCAATATGCAAATAATTTGACGTTTTCGCATCTGTATTTTTCCTTTTTTATGTGCCGTACTTACTACAGTGTACATGGCTAATAATCTTATGTTACGTAAGTCGAGATTTTAAAAAAATATAGGTAAATGACACTAGTTTTAAGTACAAATATTTGAAAATTTGTTTCACACATAATTTTATAAGAATTGTTTAGGTTATAATCGATATTATGTTCTACTAGTATATAAATTGCATGCGATATCATAAAATATGTAGATATTAGATATTTTGGAAACTAATAATTTTGATAGAAGTGATTCATCTCGTGAAATTTCACCCTCTACTTACAGGGGGTCAGGGAATTGTGAGTAACTTACTGAGAAAAATATCTTTCTATATATATTTAAGTGCAATTCAACGGAAGTGTCTCTGTTAATGCTAGAGAGATGTTCCGAAACTCGATTGAATTTCCGGCCGGTAACGACGTTGAGGCCAAACGACGCCGGAAATACCGTTAATGCATGTCAATTGTTGTGCCCCCTAACTTAGTTAACGAATAGCTCTCACACTCCATAAACATTTAGCTTAAATAACTTTGCAAATGTTTTTAATAGCTCTTTAATTTAAAAAAAAAATACCGCTTTTACAACTTCACTGTTATGAAATAATTAAAATTATAATAAATTAATAAATGAAATGATTATTCTTTCTTGCTTTCCTGTTGTAACTACTAATTACATTTAACTTAAGATATAGGTACTGCAGCTCCCGGGAGCTCTACTATTCCAGGCTACGGTAGCGGTCTATTTTGGTGCACGTTGGGGGAGGTCTATATCCAGCAGTGGAAAGACACAGGTTGATAAAGAAGAAGAAGAAGACCGGTACAGGGGCCTTATTGTTAAATATTTTTCAGGCAACCGACGAGTAGTGAAATGACTTAGAGGTAGGCATGCTATTTATAACATAGCCTACTTTACTTTATTACTTTAGCAATGCAAAATACTACTAATGAACTAATAGTGATGAACCACCAACAAAATTCCGTCATCAATACTGACAGACACCATCAATACAATTGCCCGCGAGGTAGACAAATCGGTTTTGTAATATTATTGTATATATTTTACAATACAATGTTTTATTATTGTTGTAATTTTACTTTACAAAATTGTCATAATAGTAAAACGTGAAATGCACACTATTCGTAAGCGGAATGTTGGCGGTACTACGCTATAACACTTCCATGTAGGAAACAACAAAGGGTTGCACTCGCAGATTGCTTAATGGAGAGTGAAGGCTGAGATAGGACGTGATAAATCACCACCGTGATTACCGAGCCATTATCTAAAATACGATCTCGGCGACAAGTTGCTGAGAGTAAAGTTGTTGATGTAATTGACAGGGACGAGGTGCAGCGTCAAAGAAAGTTTTAAAATTGGAATGAAAAATGCTGTTTGGGGAAGAAACAATGACAGAATGCTTTAATGAAAATTTTGGCAGCTTCATTACGATAATAGCGTGTTAGATAAGCAGCCTGAATAGTAAGTAATAAAGCGTTGGATTTGCCGATTAGATAATACTGTAATTATTACTTGTGAGCCATGGGCTATAGTATCCACTTACCAACAGGTAGACTCTATGCTCGCACATTCGAATAAATGCATACATTTAGTAGGGGAGAGTGCACGCTGCATTCCCACAGCCTCTGAGCGAACTCGACTGGCCACGTTACCCCTCTCTTGCAGAAGACTACGTTCAAATGTACTGCATTTCCTACTTTATCGTATTTCCCCAATGTACACACATGTTTCGGTAGTGAGTGAAATATGCCAAAGCTCATTCCCATCCCATTCTATCCCTCCCCATTTGTCCAATCCATTCCTTAATCTGCAAAGGTAGGCAGTGCATCTGGTGGCGTGCCAACGTTTGTCATTCTGGATTGATGTTGGCATGTATCGCGGACGTCTATGGACGACAGTATCCACTTTCCATCAGGTGGACTGTATACTCGTCTGCCGCCTTTTTCTATATAAAAAAAAATAGAAATTACAATCACATTGGTACACGTCAATCTGCTGTGAGAGAGAGATAACACGTGGGATACAGCATCACTTTCTTCAATGAGAACTGTTTATTGGAAAAAACAACTTAAAAAAATGTACCATCAAATTTCAAGGCGTTCCATTATCCACTTTCTTCTTCAGCATCAGATGCTTACGGCTATGTGTAAAATACATATATCTCTTTAACTATTCACTTCAGTAAGACGCAGCCGAATAAGTAAACTCATTTAGAAATTATAGGCATTACACCTTTTAATTTGGTACAGCAGCGTCCCTGCTTAGAACCACAAAACACACATCCATGAAGATGCTTCCAAAGTTCGATTAAACGTCTACAGATAACCGCTTCAAAATCGGTCTAGTCATCTCAGAGAAAAGTTCTTATAAAGGGGTATACAAATAAACAAGTACAACAGCTTACGATATTAACAATATACTACGATATAATAATATTTACTTTAATAAAAAACAATATTAATTATCTTTAATAATAACTAATAGCATATTTAATAATAACAATATAATGATATTTAATTATCCCAAATGCATAATAATATAGCATATCAGTTCCGTCGTGGCTATTAATTATGGTATTATTTATCAACATATCGAATACAAGAAATTTATTCAGACTTATTTTTTTTTAGTATTTAGTATTAAGGAGAAAATACACAACAATAATTAAAGGTAGATGGTGCAATTTATATATGATGTCAACATACATATAACTGAAATAAATTATTTTATATACTTACATGAGATAATACATTCTGCATACATACCTACATACATTCATAATTAATATTGGAAAGAAAAAGTACTGTAGCAAATTATTTATTAAAGCCGTAAAAACGCTGGATTAGTTTCCCGAAGTGCGTTTGGATACAAGTACGTTCCGCTAGAATCGATCAGCGGCAAACAAATAAGTATATCGGTGGCACAATCAAGTCTATTTCATGCAAGCCCTTCAACTGAGTCTCTCAAAGAGAAGCCCGCGCGATCCGCCGACAAAGTCCTTTGCGACCGACTCTAACAAGTTACAAAGCATACTATACTGTATAGAGGGAGTATTAGGAAGCGGAACTTGATGAAATAATTAAAATGGATTTATGTGTGCGACACTCTTTGAAATTAGTACCAATTTAGAATAAAATTAATTATAATTAATCTATACTTATAATAAAATCATAACGGAGCCGTGACTGTACATGAAATATTTTTTGAAAAAGTAATTGAAATTTAAAGTACTAATGACATAGAGTCCAAAACAAAATATTTGGAATTTTTGTCTGTCTGTTATGATGTTATATAAGTATATATCAAACAATCAGTCATGTGGTATGAATAAATATATCATAAAGTATGAAGTAAATAATACAAGTACGAGAATCGAATCACAAGAGTCATTCTTCATTGAGTTTACCGGATAAAAATACATATAAGAAAACCAGTAAAAGGAGAACGTAAGAAAACCTCTAACGTCTGGATTGTAGCAGGGACAAATAAAATCAATCTTTGTAAGTCCACAAACCCCGTTGAAACACTTACCTCGCATCGTATTGAAACCTTGGCTTAGTATTTAAATGGATTCCCATTTGTACTGCCGAAACATGAAAATAGCGTGGCTCTTAACCGAGAGGGGACTGCGTAGACTTAATAAAATACCCCAGCCATCCGCTGACGTGGATGTATGCAAATCAGATGTGTACAGAGTACAATGTAAACTAAGATAAGGGTTATTATTGAAATCCCTACTGTTATTTATTGCTACAAACTCTAATATACTCGTACCTTGAATTTGTCATTAGAAAATTGTGACTTGTGATTCATACACATACCTGTATTGATTTTCATTTGTGGAAATGAAAGGTGTTGATTTCCGTTATGTAATCCAATTTAAGTGAGGAAATATTATTAAACCGTTTCTTATGAATATACGCCTTTATTTCATTCTGGTTGCTTTTTATGCTTTTTCAAAATGTCGTCACTTCTACTAGTCGTCACACTCTGCGCTTAGCGCACTTTAAAGTACGAGTATATTATATATTTTCATACATATCTACACATGGTGAGGGTTATTGTTGTTTTTCAAAGCCTCTACCAGCGGTAAAAAAGCTTCACCAAGTTGAAAGGGGTTCCTCCAGCGATTTCACTTCTCCTCTGACAGATTTGTTCGCATTTCGTGTACAAGCTAGCTGATTTTATATCCGCGGTCGGCTTTATGGAGTGTTTAGGAACCATAAAAATGCAAATTCGAAATGTATTTACAGTGATGAAATGTTTAAGTTAAGAATGATTTATCTCTTAGGGCGGTTATAATAAAGTGAGAGTTTTATTGTCAGCATTAATGTTAGTTACGAAAGTTGGACACTATTTTAGGATTAGCTTTTATATAACTTTTTAAACTTGGTCTTTGCTTCCAAGTGGATTACAGTCTAGACGACAGCTCTGTATCCTTCTTGATTTACATTTATTAAGAAACATTATCGTCGCGGCGACTCCTTAGCGATAGTATCAAATGGATGCAACTTAAATAAGCATTAAGAAACATTTTGGCGACCTCTTCCGAGATAAGTTTGACTTGATCCCCGGCCATTGTGATAGCTATCTGTAGAAAACTCCGTGAAAAGCCCCGGGTTCATTCGCCATTCATGGGGCGATTTGATTTACTTAAGATCTTTGGCTTGATACTGTCTATTAAGCGAGTGGTTCACGAGAGAGGACGGTCGTTTATATAAAAGAATAATACGATGCGTTGCTCAGTGGCTTTTTGTATCTTTGGATAAATAGGTAAACCATTTTCTTCGTATAACGTATAGTTTTGAAAGATTTTCTATACCTACTTATAACTGATATTTATAGCGCACCAAGTGACATATTCTATTATTTGTAGTATTTAACAAAATTTCTATGAAAAGTTTTTCATATTCAAAAGCGAAGCTTTTACAAAAACTACTTTAAGGGAGGCACATTACTGTGGAAGGGTGAGTTAACGCGTGGTTCCGGGCGAGCGAACGGACGATTTATAAAATGAGTTTGCGGTGCAACCAAGCCGTGTTACCCCATTGGTTACGTCTCACTTCTTTATTAGGGATGCTTTTACAAATATATCGATTATCGATAAACACCACATTTTGCTCTCGTCATATTAGAGACCTGTATTAAATCTACTTGTTTAAAAATATTTCATTATAATAACACATCTGATATTAAAGATTTAATTTTTCTTTCCTTTAGTTTTATACAAACGTAAGATACCACATATTGGAAACAAAAACAATTTGACTTTTACGATGGATATAAAGATATGAGATAAAACAAGTAGCTTTTTATTTAGTGGTAAGTAGCAACTTTTTATTTAGTGAAATCCATTTACTAATTGAGATTTGCTGTAGAAATAAACGGCTCTTAAATTGCTACAACGAAAATGTTTTAGTTGTTTGTCTCTAATGTTAATATTGACATTTTATATTTGGATAAACACATCACAGAACCGAATGTCGATTTGCCTGCTATGTAGTTAAAATATTTTATTCTACGTTAATTTTGGGTAAATCTTAATAAAATTATAATCATGTGGATGTAAATCACTCATTTATTAATTTCACTTTTCTTTATCTACTATTTATTGTTAGATAATAAGTTTATGAAACCTTATAGGATGACATTAGAACTAAAAATAACTCATTTTTGTAAGAGCACAACACTATTTCACGGGCATTTGTCGCGGGACGTCACCATTTCCCCCCGCTTCGCCATCAGTGGAAAGTTAAAAGCATTGAAAGACATATCGTGGGTTCCTCCGGGCTCCATTGTTCTCGCGCCCTTTGTCCCGCGCCGAATGTTTTAATGTAATTGGCTTTGTGAGACGTTTTTTTCGACTTTCTTCGTCGCGTGTGTATGTTTTGTTATCCATACTATTGATTAAATTGTGCTAAATAACAATTTTTGAGAGGGTGAGTGCACGTTGAAATCCAACAGCCGCCGGACGGGGTTCAACTGGCCACGTTACCCCCTCTCGCAGAAGACTATCTTGAAATGTACTGCATTTCCCACTTTATCTTATTACCCCAATGTACGTACGTGTTTTGGTAGTGAGTGAGATATGCCAGAGCCCATTCCCATCCCATCTTATCCCTCCCAATTTTCCCACTCCATTCCTTAATCTGTAAAGGTAGACAGCACATCTGGGGGCTTGCCAACATTTAGTCATTCTGGACTGATGTTGGCATGTATCGCGGATGTCCACGGGCTACAGTATCCACTTACCATCAGGTGGACTGTATGCTTGCCTGCCGCCTTTTATCTATAAAAAAATTTTAGTCCATACCAACAATAAGGTCCCTATATAACGACACATATGTATTTACTTTTAATAACTGTATCCTTTCTTTTCTTTTAATACAAAAAATAATGCTTTGCTTTGCTAGGACCACTGCTAATATATTTATTCGAATGCCGTAGAAAACGTAAAGAATTTTTAAGGTGTTAAAAGTTACAAAGTTATAGATACGATGGAATAATGGGCTATATTAGATAAGTCACCAAACTTGCTTTAACTGTAGGATTTTTACAGTAAAAATAAATAAATAAATACAAGTAATAGCATGATCTGTACCTCAACGCCAAATCATATTATTATGTAATTTATCATAGTTCTGTAATACGGAACGAGATATAATATATGTACTACTTATAGAGATACCCTGTCTACTCTGACTCCAGTAAGTGAGTTGGATATAAATTGGGGCATTGTCTGTGAATCTGGAGCATTCGCAAGTCTCTACGACATTCTGCAACAGGAGGACAAAAGATGTATTCCCTCCGAATTATCACTCTCACTTTAACCAATGGCTTTTCTCGATTGAAAGACAAGGAGCGATAGGTGCTGATTATGAAATCGTTACGGAATCCTTGCAGAATAAGATTGCTGATCCTGAATGAATTCCCTTTTGTTTTCTCTTTCTTTGGCTATAGTCGTTTCGCTCTAGCACATAGCACTTTCTACTACACGCTCCTGTCACCATAATACAGGATCAATCGGCAGTGCGATTCGGAAATAAAAATAATGGTCAAGTATTTATTTGATATCATATCTATATATGTTTTTTGTAACCAATTCAAATCACTATCTTATTGTGTTCATAAATTTAAGATATGTATATTCGTATCTTAATGTAAATGATTTTGTTAAGTATTCGAATGAAAAATGTAAGTAATTATCACAATGGTCTTATTCGCTTAATTGGTTATATTGAAAAGTTGTTGTTGTAACTTTTAAGATTATCACGTTTGTTTCTAACATACATGTATTTATCTACTAAGAAAGTACTCGTGAACATAAACGAACAAGATCCGTTTAATAGCTAAATATATTTAATAAATTTTGGTGAAACTTTGTTTTAGTCATACTCATTTGACTCCAAGACGAGACACAATAAATGGTTGGTAAAAATGTAATGTAACAGTTTATCGTAGAATTCATTGAGTTAGTTAAGTTGAAATACGTTGTATTTATTATGCAGGATTATTTGCTAACGGCGAAGATGAATAAAATGTGCGAGCGAGAATTCAAAACTAATACGTTCACAATATGTCGACTGGCACAAATTCAACTAGTCAGAGGGGCTCGGAGCCCCGACAACCATCGTAAGAGGTGTCTAAGTAAACACTATCGTCAGCATTATGACAGTCAGCATTATGACAGTCGGCATTATGACAGTCAGCATTATGACAGTCAGCATTATGATAGTCAGCATTATGACAGTCAGCATTACGACAACTACGCATAATCACCTACACTAAGGTAAGAGATCATTTGAAATGAAATCGATTTTTTAAGTTGAGTCAGAACGTCTAATTTGAGATTATGGTCTAATAGTAAGTATAGACATACTCGTACTATGAGACCCACAATGTTGTCATTTTTTAGGACACATCAGCTTTAGATTTCATAAGACTCAATGCATAACTTTTGTTATTCTAAACGTTGTTATAAAGAATATAAATTGTTTTATAAACCTGCCTCTGAAGGCACTGCCGAACAGTTAAATAAAAGACTTCAATATAACTGTCTTATCAGTAGACGAGATTGAAAAATGTATCGGTGATAACAGAATGTATTGCAGAATAGCTCTCGGCGCTAGGACAGAGAGAGCGTGGCACGCATCTGGCTAGTTTGATATCAGCGCCCGTGACGTCACTACCGTTTCTTCGGTCGCGGTAAAATGTACGATAAATCACAGTTGAAATCATAAATCATCTTTCCACTATCCCAACATAACCTTAGGTACTCTACGATCAAACGTGTCAGTGTTTATTTATTTATTCATTCTCTTTTCTATAAAGTCGTTTAATTTCACACACATTCATTTCACATTCAGTGTTTCCGTGACTTTTACAATCATCAGTGCGAACCTTAACACCACTGATAATGAAAGAAATCCGTAATACGATAAAGCGGAAAGTAAATCCACAGGTTGTAGTTTCGTAGCTTAGTTCAATTGTAATTGAATTTTGTACTTTGTTTGGGAGAGATAAGGTGCTAAATTGTTTAGACGATCTCGAGGGTGTGATATCACCTGTTGATTCGACTTGAAGAAATCCACAGGGAAAATGTTTTGGAGGTGGTTACTGTGAGTATTGCGTGTATATGCCTAGTTTATTGAATTCAATAGGCGTGACGAGAAATTTGGGAAGTGATAAAGTAGAATAGGTAATTTCGTACCAATTCTTTGAATATAATAACCAAGATGGACCCTCCTGGTAGGCCTATGCCTATTTCCTTTATGCCCTTACTGAGATTTTGCTATGACTGTAAATTATGAACAGTTCAGCACAATTAAAACTTGTAGGAAGGGTAGGGCTCACCCCGTAATTATTATTATGATTCCCAATAAAACCGGGTGGATCGTTTATAAGATGGATACTAACAAATAAAATGACTAAGTTGGTATTTAATAGAATTATGAATAATGTTTCTCATCTTACTCGGATTACAAGATTTCGTTTGTATGATTTAAACACTCGTATAAAACAATAATCATTAGTATTATTATTAACGCGGTAATAATAATAATTTATAACAGCTCAATAAGACAAACAGTAATTTATTATTTATCTACATTTTGGCATGACTTCATATTGAAAAAAGCATACTTATAGAGCATACTTATATATATAAATTATGTATGTGTTATTTGAAAATCAACTAAAATGAATTAGGTACAAGGTTCAAACTTCTTTGTAAGCGTGTCTCACAGTATTTGAATCATTTTTTCTCCCCTGTTGCTTTCCACTAAATTATAGTTAAGTTTTATGTCTTCACATGTCATTTTGTCCCCGCGGGAGGTCCCTGGAGAAAGCATTATAGCGTCACAGGTATGTCAATTTCTTTTTATGATTGAACTATTTCGGAGCAACGAAACGGTAACGAGCTGGAGGCAACAAATAATAATTGTGAGCCTTTCACTACTAACAATAAGTAATAAGGTTGTTTAACGAGAAAAGTTTACAAATATTTTACTTTTTACAATCGATATTAGCACATTAATTTTATATTAAACATTGTGTTCTGAATACACGAGTAGGTACTACATGGATTTGAAGTAAAGATTTGAAAGTATTTGAAGATTTGAAGTAAATGCGTTTTGAACATTCAAAAGAATCAACTAATTTGTAATAAATAATTTATGCTTTTGTCGCTATAATATTTGGCCAATAAGCATAGTTCAATAGACAGTAAAATACGGTTAATTTTCATATTTACATTTCAATCAAAATTGTAGTACAGTAATATATTGTGGCATTGTGATATAATATCTATTAGAAGGCCGTGATCGAGGCGATACCCGCGAGGCCTGCGACACGAATATTAAAATTATCTACGGCTGTTCCCAACCCCCACCTCTATTAGATCTGAAAAAATGGCCCACGGGACCTCTTCCAATTGCTTGCTTCAGAAGATTTTATTTCTTACTTTGTTACCTATGATAATAGTGCTCCGTTTGTGTTTTAGAGACGCTAATTATTTTGTTTAAAAGAGTACAATGTTTAAAGATACTTCTTATTGCTATATGAGTATATTACTATATAGTATTTGTTAAATTATTTGCATAGATGTGTGTATTTGTAAAAAAATCCACTTACTTTATCGATATTGGCGACCAGATAGCTTACTTTATAATTGAATATCCTCTTTGGTTCCGAATTCGAATCCCATTCAGAGAAAAATTTGTTGAAAGACAAATGTTTATACATGTCTTTGTATTTTGTCTACGTCTTTGTGTGTGTGTCTGGATTCACGACACCGGAAATTTTAGTGTGGGTTATTGAGTGTAGCGGTGTGTCATTGATGACACTACTGCGTATCAGGCTACCATGTCTCTCCACTGCTGGATTTAGGCAAAGGCCTATATTCAGCGGCCTTGGAAGAGCAAAATACTCGCTACCACAAGCACGATTTCCTGCTCTTCTCTTCCACTCATAACCGACACCCTCTTATGAATAATCTTCTCTTTATTTTTTTATGATTATAATATTTTTACTCGACGTTTTGGCTACCTTAAGACCGGTTTAGATGTATTTAATATAGATGATAAGTGTTTACGGCCATGGTCATGCGTTGACTGTGACCATGGTCATGTGACCGTTAATAGATAAAATTAATGTTAAGAAAGATTATAAATGTTTCGATTGACACTATCAAATACTCATTTTAATAAAAACGAGATTGAATTCGTATTTCTAATAGGCGTAAAATGTTTGAAATTCACCCCTTGAGTATTTAATACCCGCGCTTACCCATTCACCTCCACTTAAGCCGGGTGTTTCCGTAATTGATATTTACAACTAACCTGGATTCGGATACGCTCTCCCCGGAATTAAACTTGGATTTGTTTGGATTTTCTTTCTTCGCGAATTCACTTCAATTTATTTACAGCCTGCAGTAATCCTGTCTATAACGTTTACTGTTCGGGTTTTAATGGTAGCATCTTGGGTGTGAAACGTAGAATTTTATTTGTTTCCTTTCTGCGATACCTACCTGTACGTAGGTACTCCAATACCTAGGTAAAATTTTATCAGTCATTTAAGTGGCTTATAAAATTGATTGCATAAAAATAAATAATGAATAATAAAGTATGAATTAATCCAGCCAAAAATTTAAAAAACATATATGTATAAATATAATTATTATATATAAAAGTATAGAGAATCCTATATTCTTCCGTATAATTCTATATAAAATGATTAAATTAAAACATTAACGCAATTCTTTGCTCTGCAATAAATCTTTGCAATAAATTATGAGCATTTTTTTTTATAAGAATGGCTAAATTATTGTGGCCCTAATGGCCTTTCAAGAGTCACCGGACAGTAAATTAAGAGGAGTTGCATTATTTATATTGATTATAATTTTAGCAATTCTCCATTACTTCCATTTACTTCTAAAATCTTTGCACAGGTATATTTATTTATATAAGAATTTTTGACGTATAGTATCATTTTCACATTTGCATTACTTGCATGAAACGCGCATAGAATATTCATGTTTAAATTTGGTAGAGCTAAAAGAAAAAATCTATTAAATGATAAAATTTGAAGGAAAAAAACTATAGGAAAAAAATACCATAACCAGCCATTTTATGGTTCACTAGTGGACATTAGCCTCCTCATGTTTTATGAGTTATGTATGGTCTTATATAAACACCACACTGCCCAGGCGGGTTGGCGAATCCACTCATTTAGAGATGGTACAGTTTCTCAAGACTTGTAGTAGCGGCTTTGTTATCTATATCCCATGTTATTAATAAACTATATGGAACTAAAATTGTATGTAACAATTAAACAAAACAAAACATTTTAGAACAGAGCCCAAACCAAATACAAGCGTAAAACTGATCTTCAAAGGAAAAGCAAGGAACAACGATAGAGATCCGGGGCGTGAGGTCCGCTCCTCCCGGCAGATTACGCTCGGGCAAAGAGAGTAAGAATCTACAACGAAATACTATCGCAAATACAACGCTCCGGCTTGTTTGCCTTCCATTTTTATGATATTTGTGAAACTCGCGCGCGACGTGTAAATAAAATATTGCCAATAGAAAAATCGTCATGAAGCACGTTCGTAGGACTTATCAAAAAATAGGTACGAATTGAATTTTATCTATCAAAAGAAAAAGTACTGACGGGTTGGAACCAAATAAAATTACAATCCATGGAGTAACATATAACGATTTATATAAATATAACGAATATAACGAAACGACAATGGGGGAGGCCTATGTCCAGCAGTGGACGTCCAAGGGCTGAAATGATGATGATGATGATGAACGAATATTTTAAAAATGACACCAAACAATTAACATTATCTAATCACCAGCACCAACATTATCTATACCTAATATATATATAAAATCGAAAAGATCCGACTGTACAAACGTCAATTATCAACAACTGTCAATTGTTTGAACTATCAAACAATTGGAACGCGCATTTTGTATAAACCGCTGAACGGAGGGTATTTAACGAAACTTGCCATATTTATTTATATCTTATATGGCTAGTTAACATTTATGACACTTTTTATCCAGATCAATTATAAAGTTCCAAAGATAATCAAGTTAACGACGCATACTCTACGTGTATGCACACGAAGGCGGAAGCACTGCTAGTATCATAATAAATACAAATAGATATGCTTCCTAGTACGGTTGATTTCACTCATACACAAGTTTGTACGTTTTATCTTCGAATGATTGATGAAAATAAAGATACAGTTGTCATTCTTGGATTTCCTCCTCGTTGGATTCTGGCAGTATCCAACAACGGCCATAAAATAAATCTGGCCATAAATAAAAGGGAGGAGGCGCTAACAAGCGTCTCGAGTTCACCAAGTAATATTTCTCCGCTGCTCGCCATTTTTGCCATAACTCTATTATGTCCGCGAGTGTCGAAATGCGAGATCGTTCTTTTGATTTATTTATATTATACGCTACCGATTATTTTATTAAGGCATTCTATTGTACAGTTTTTAATAAATTATCAGCTCTCATGGCACTAGTTAGTGTCATATGGGTATTGTCAGATGCAATTATGATATTAGAGTGTTATTAAGAATTTCAGTTAACACGCCTTAAATCTTTATTTACGAGTTACGTTTAAATAAACCTTGAGGCGATTTAATTTTACATTAAATGAAATATCCGAAATTTCGTTCATTTTCTTCAGTGTTAAAACGTTAAAAATTATCTAAAATTTGTATAAGAATAATTTTGGATATAATTTTGGACGTGTAGTGAATATGAATCACCTGAGAGTTATTTGAACAATGTTTCGATAACAAAGTACGTTTTTCATCTCAATGTCATTAAGAATTTACAAGCCCGTACAATTTCATTTTATTGGTTTCCGGAACAAACGTTTAAGTAATTTGTTAAATTTAATCTCGATTCTCAAGAATAAAAAAATCAAAAACACTTATAAAAATACAAAATCAATTTTAATTAAGGTCAGCTGACGAATAATATTCTAAAGAAGATACAAAGCTATACAAACTGGTATAAAGATATTGGTTAAAGCATATGTTGTGACCAATTTGAGACTTATACAAACCATAGCACATAATGGACCGTTACATTCATTTATTACATGTTTTATTCACAACCCTCACGCGGCCTCGTCTATGTTGACTAAAGCGAGTTATCTGTCTCGGAGTTTGCTAAGTACAATACTTAACCACCCTTGAACACCTTAAACTATTAAAGGATTATAACATAATATTTCTGGAGAAGTTGACATGTCAATTGTATAGAATTTATTTGAAAACATAACAATTTTCATATCTACTTAGAAGCATTTTATTGTTATTGCATATATGCATATGTAAAAATCGAGTAATGCAATAAAAGTAAAGTTTCTTTTTGGCAAACGTATTTCTTTTTTCTCATAATAGAAAGTAAGTAAGTAATAAACGGCATATATACGCCGCGTACAATATATATGGGATTTTGTAAATGAGAAATCTATCATATTTTCCTATTCATAAATTCTTATATTCATAAATTTATATTTTCTTTTTCTCCGCTAAGTTTGTAGTAATTTGTCATGTAAAGTCATTTGTCATCTATGTAATATAGCATTTAGTACAAGTAAAAATAGGTTACGTTTACGAGTATATCACATAAAATGAGTTGGAGCCTGAGTCCTAAAACGTGTGACAATCTAAAATGGCGTGTCGTTTTTTATTTTTATAATACAACTAACTTTTGCCTGCGACTTTGTTCGTGTGGTCTACATGAATAGTAACCTATGTGCTATTAGCCTATGTATTAATCCATATTATTGCATCCAATGTATTTGTTAGGTTTCTACGAAATTTGTTCAGCCATTTCAACGTGATTGAGTAAAAAACATCCAAACTTTCACATGTATAATATTAATGCGAAAAAGAGACGAAACATGTTTTGAATTGACAAAGAGCGATTTTCGTACGTTTTAGAACGCGGCCGTGATTCGAGTAATTAATTATTATTATTATTTATTTATTTATACACTTCATTGCACGATCAGAGAAGTTTAATTTGGACGTGCATGAAAGGCAAAATTTATCAGTAGATGGTGTGGTAATAAAATGAATATAATATATTGATACATATACATACTGTATTATTACATGAACATACAAATAAACCAATGTGTTATTTTTTTAATTCTTGGTGTATCTATTTTAGTTATTGTAATAAAAAAACAATCTTAAATCAAACTAGAAGATAACTATTTTTATTAAAAATATTTTTTATTAACAATAGTGGGTAGAATACACTGTCACTCCTGCTGACATTTACATATATCATAGACTTAAACATAAACATTGGACCATAGAGAAACAGATATTAAACCTATTCGATCACAAATTACATTACAAATTATTTTAATCACCACTACAAACATAGATTCAGATATTTATATTTAAAATATGCAATCAAGCTGCCTTCAAGCAGCGATACGTTAAGTTATAAGTACAGCATATCCACCAGCGAACAATGCAGTCTCGATTTAAATTTATTACTCTGGCATCACATCCCAATATTTATGCATTCGCGATCGTCGATCACGAAGGGTGGTCGGGAAACAAATTTAACCGACAATTGTAAATCAATTAGAGAGGGTGGACTTATGGGGTGTAATAGCTACCCCCCACCCACGTGGCTACCAGGGCCGGAATATAAATAAAAATGTATATTATCTTGTGTAAAATATCAAATATCACATATGGATAAGCAAATATATATAACTTAGAATATCGTTTAATAAATAGTTAGTTATTATGCTATATAAAGGTAGATAATAATCTGAAAAGGACGGAAAATATATAAATATTATTTTTTCTACAATATTTAAAATGATACGTAACATTGGGAAAGATAAATGTTGTTATTGAACCGTCACCCGTTTGCAGCTGAACTGATCTGAGTCATCTAAGAACTTAACCGAGAAATAAGATCCATACTATTTTTGGAGCGAATTTCATATAAAATATAAGCGTATATAAAATTCTGAATTGTTTTCAGGGTTTGATCTGAATTATAAACACTGCATCTAGTCTCAGCTCTTATCAGAATAAGAATAGTTAGTCGAAATGCAGGGATTTTTTTTTTGAAAAGAAAGATTTTTCGAAAATTTTACACAGGGTTTATTCAAAATCTACGTAAAGCCCTGTGTAATAAAATGTATGGAATGCATATTACTATATAAAAATAAGAAAAAACACAATACCTTGAATCTTCGTAATACATCTAACTCAGTTGTTAAATTTGTGATGATTACAATACTCGTAAACGTATCTAATACATATTTCAGGAAATTGAAATATTAAAGATGAGTTGCTATAAAAACCCAAATATTACTCTCTCATAATCGACTATAAGAAAAGGGCACAACAGAGAACTGTCACAGCCTTATATGTACGATAATTAAACATCTCCGTACTTGGGTCTTAATTAATTAATTAAGAAGTCCTAGCGTTCCTCTCTGGCCTCTATAGGTATTCATAGTGGGGAATGTTCAAGTGCATATTGTGATCTACGCAACACCCCCCCAAACCTCCTTCAACCCGCACCCCTGCTCTTCACGTCTGATCCAGGAGTTCTGTCTTCGGGAAGTCGAGAAAACCTGCAGAGTCAAGTGTTTCACTTATTTTTTATTATATTTTAAAATATTTCATGTAAGTAGATAAATGTTTGTTCGACAAGGAATCGAACCAGGGACCAATTACACAAAAGGACCATTATTACAAAAGAGGAAAATTAAAGGTCAAAGGTCATATAGGATGTCGGTTTTTATACATTTATTAACCTTATCCCGTTTGTTTGCATATTTCAAACTGAATTTTATTGAATTGACGATAATTACCATTTGTTTCAGTTGTACGACATTATACAATAGTAGTGTGTACGAGAACGTATTATAGACAGGTTAAACGGTATACCTGATGGTAACTGGCTACTTATTACCTATCTAGTAGGAATTTATTATGATTATGTTATTGCTTTTATAGCAAAATATTCCTAATGATAGATATATTAAGCATCTCCTCGTTAAGTAGTCTCCTACTAGTAAAGGCTAGGAACATTGAGAAGGCTTTTATTAACAAAGTTGGTAGTTGAGAAGTTAAACGGTAGAGAGGAAGTAAAGTAATGGAACTCGTGCAACTTACTAATCCAATTCCTCTTTGATATTATATCTATGTGGCGTATAAAATGTTGATATAATTTATTTTACAATGGTTAGTTTTTGTTTGAGAATAACAAACACACAGAAAGCAGATGGAAAACAACTGCAAACTTTTTCGCGTTCTTAAATGGGTTATTATGGTAAGTCTACGTTATAAGAATCTTTATTCTTAAAAGAACTTGTTCACTAACAATGGATTAATAAAGTAATTCATTAATTAATATTTGGTTTTTGTTCCATTGAGCAGACAATGTGCATCTAAATACTAACTCTTAACCTACAAGAGTATTAACTCTACAAGGTGGGACCGTCACCGAGGATGTGGCACTTAAGCCGTTCTTTAAATATATTAAGTGACTGTAATTTTACTGTTTAAATACGCCGCTCTACGTGAAATAATAGGTTTATTATACAACTTATAAAGCCGTACTTAAAGCAAGCTGCAAAGGTACTTCAAGAAAAGAAGTGCTTCAAGAAAGCTGTGAATAGGATTTTGCAAGGTCGGCGGCGCGCCCGCATTCCCCCTGGTGTTGCAGGTGTCCATGGGCGGCGGTAACACTTACCATCACGTGAGACCGCTTGCTCGTCCGCCCTCTTCTCTATAAAAAAAAAACTTATTTGTTTAAATGCTTGGTTTGTTAATACTATAAATAAAAACAATAAAACATCTTTTCCTCTCTCAAAATAAATAAGTTATGAGCGTCCAGAGTTCGTTTGCTTGTCTAGAGTTTGATCATCTGTAGTTAATTACGAGTATATTATATCCATGGTATATTATATATATAGTGAACTAGTCAACTCGCTTGTTCTTTTTTCAAAAGATAAAGTAATCAAATAAGTAATGAGAATAGGCGGCAAGCATCTTAGGAGCAAAGCATCAAGGACAAGTTTTCGTACTGATTGATAGACACTGCTCTCTTCTAGAAATACGGAGTTAAACTTCAAAATTATAATACTATATCCATTATAGGGGCGTCGATATACAGGGACAAAACAGTAATTATACGATTTTAAATGACGTCACATAATTATAGTACAGTGTATAGGGTGCATTAGCGGAATAATGGGTTTGGAGACACGAGGGGAGCGTTGTTAACAAAATAGATAATCATAAGTTTTTAGTTATTACATTTACTTATACGTATGTATGTATTATTAAATCATTGTCATATTTTCAGAGGACATTAGCTTTCGTTTCATTTGATTTTTGTCATTGTTGTTGATCTATCTATAGAAACATTTCTCTTAATGACTGGCTCTTATAAAATGAAAATCATGAGCCGGGAAATCGTAAATACTCGTATATAATACTTACAGAAAATCGTTAACGAATAGAACATGAATTGTGCTATTCATAAATGTGCTTTTAATTATGAAAAAAGACATAAAAACTTATAATAAAATTGAGATTTAAGACTTTGTTTTGTATAATTGTTTTTAATTTATTACATAATTACTTGTATAAATAAGGTCAGTCAGAGAATTTCAAATAGACCCCTATTAATGTGCATTAATTCATCATCTCAGCCCTTGGACGTCCACTGCTGGACATAGGCCTCCCCCATTGTCCGCCATTTAGACCTATCGGCAGCGACCTGCATCCAGCGGCCAGCGTTAATTAATTAATGTGCATTAATTAATGTGTAATATACCAAATTAAAAAAGCTGTTCTCAATAACTCCTGTAACCCAGTACCCGGATTTACCCTAATTACCAACAAAGCGCTCTACTAGTCGCTGACGCGACTGTTGACGTGATATCTCGTCCAGTCAGCGTTAAACGCATTAGCGTAGGGCGCGCTGGCTTCACGGTGGGGTGTGTAACCCGCGCGCATCGCGTCCTTTCCACTTGATTATATCTTTTATGCGACGATTCATTACCAACTGCCTTTAAATGGGGGACGTGAACAGATAGCCACATTTATTACTTTTGTCAGCGGAAAAATGAATTTACACACCAATGCCTCAATTTTACAGAATAATCATAAAAAGATCCTGAAATTTATTTGTCTACGTTTAATACAACGTAATCATAAACACAGTAATGTAATATGTGATGTAATGTAATAAGTGTAATGTAATCCAAATAAAATAATAAAAAACTGAACATTAGCGACATTGTACATTTATTTTTATTTGCTGAATATGAGAAGTACCGGATAAATTAGGTCAGTGTATAATTAAATACTTATTTGATTGTAAACAAAGTTTGATTAATCCAGTATTAAGTAACGAATTTAAAAGGTTACAAAGAACAGTACTTAGGACTACTAAAGGAAATTACGTTTATTGCAACTTATGTTGGAGTCAGAGCGCAGTGCCCTGCCTGCCGCTGTCAACGTGCATTTTACTCGTAACAAAGTTACGTCTCTCCCGGAAAGTCTCGTCAGTGTTACAGCTATTAATTTGCAAACAATGGGCTGCGACATGCGACGGCGACTGCTAATTCAATTTTGAGCGTAATGGCTTACGTGTATTGCCAGTACTCGCGATGCATACGACGAGATAAGAGATAAAATAGATTGTTTAAAGTTTTAAAGCAAACATGATGTTATATACTATGGTAGTGATGAATTTAATGCAATTAAAAATCAGCGAAGGGAAAACTCATAACGAATAAACACAAAAAATCAGATTCATTTTAGAATGGCTTTAATTTTTTTAAAGTTTATGCACATAAAGTAGACGTAAAGTACTACTTAAAGTAAAAGTAAAGTAGACGGTGCGGTAACTGGAATGCTAACTTTATGATAATCTTAAATCATTTTCAATGAATCATTCTTGAATCAATCATCTTCACTTGAATCATTCTTCTTTCAATCAATCGAATAGCAAATTTAATATCCGTGTTAAACCTTTCATAAAATAAATTATACAAGTTAAGTATAGTACTCGTAGGTCTAATGGGATCAATTTTTTACTGTACGTTATGCAATTTCCTTCCTGAGTACTTGCAGGCGCGGGATTGCGATCAACATGTCTGTCCCATACGGGAGCGCATTTTAATTTTATTTTCTCCTGTGAGACGCCACGCTTCCAATACCTTTTAATTATAGGCAAAATAGAGGTAAATTTATCTGACGCCATATCCACTAGATATGGCTATAGTGGATAGTTATAGTGCTATAGTGGATCCACCATATCCACTATAGCACTCTATATGCACTCTATTTCAGATATTTATTAAGTACTTTTAAATGGTGTAGGTATATTACATAAAAAGTAAAAGATTAATTAATATATGTTTTATGTGTATGCTGAGCTGTCTAAGGTGTAAGTGTTGTTGAAGCGTTTTGAAGTTGCGGCGTAATCTCGCTGAAGGCCGATCTTCTCTCGATGAGCACAGTCCAGTGTCCAAAGCAGTGTGATGTCTAATTAAGCAGCCATGATTTAGAATGTATTTTCTTAACAGAAACGCCCAATATGAAAACTTTCACGTGGAGCAGAAGGGTTATGATCAGATGTACGATGGCGAGGACTTGGAGACACCACCGTCACCTGACAGGCCACCTCCGCGACCAATAGGTAAAGTATAAACAATCATTATAAAGCTGTCATTTGTAACTTTTAGATTATTGTCTTTTACACATATATTCTGAATTAATCTTAAACCGTAACGAGCCCTTTTATTGTTTACTACTGGACATGGGCCACCTTAAACACTTTGTCTTGTAGGTACTTGAGAGATGTATGACTTTAAAACACAACGCTGGCGAAGCTGGTTGGCGCGTCTAACTTTTAGAGGTGTAGTTTCTTAGGGCTAGTGGTACGGCTTTGTTATCCCTCAGTCGCCTTTTGCGACACCCACGGGGAGAGATGCGGTGGTGCTATTCTACAGCTGGCCCACAGCACACGGCCAGGTCGGTCGAGTTGTACTGAACTTGGTTATAAGCTGACATGATACGATGATACATTTCATAAATATGGCCAATGCAACCCGGTTGAAACGTCGAGTAATGTAAGTAAGCAAATATATGCGTATGAAACCAGTTTAGTAAATAAAAATTAACATTTGGTAGTGGATTGTAAGGGCGATTTTCGCATAAAAAAAATATGTTAATATCAAATCGTGAGGGTTGTCGGATTTAAGTAAAATGAAATACAAGTAAGTTGCTAAATTAATGTTTATTAGATTTCATGAATTTCCGTTTCTATTTTACTAGATAAATACGTACGTGCGGAATGTCCCTGCCTGAGCGCGCGATACACTGTCGCGCTGCTGGCCTGCTTCGGTTTCAGCATCATGTTCGGCATGCGCTGCAACATGAGCATGGCCAAACTCAAGATGACGGAGAAGCATAATGTAAGATGCACTTAGACTCATTCTTATAGATGTGATCCGAAAGTAAAAAGGATTTATCAAGTATAATTGATTTTTTTTACCAAACGAGATGAACATTTAAAAGCAGTGACAGAAGTATAGAAATATAGTATAGTAATGTAAGCATAGTGCGCACTGACCAACAACAGGTGCATCGCAAATTATTCTGAAGTTATTTTGATGGAAGAGGATGCTGCTGCATTTCTACACTCTCAAAGAAAACTGTTGCGAAATCTACCAGTATGTTTCTAGAATGAGCGAGAGTCCTTTGCTTGCTCAATCGATCCCATCCCATCAAATATCATCATCCCACAGAATAGGTAATGAAGAAAACCCATCAATTCATTATGCCCTAGCTTTCCTTCCTCCCTATATTTCCTATTCTACTTTTCCAAATTCTGAATTCTAAATCTCAAAGGTGTAAGCGGTGCATTTATGGACGTCCCAACATTCACCGTTTTTGACTGCTGTGGGCATGTATCAGTATTACAGTGGTGGTCTAATGGTTTGCCACCTTCTTACTTCACTACACGTATAAATATGGCTTTTAATCACGCGCTCTCCTTATTTCTATATCGTGTTACTTTTAAAGGTTACTTGATTAATTTTTTGTTCTTTCGCACATCCATGGGGACGGACATACGGCCTAAATCTCTGAACCTTTATTATGTGTTTGATGTTTCTAAGGTCAATTTGGAATGGATGTTCAACAGTATTATATATTTTCAGACATCAAGCGGAGTTACAGCAGACACACCGTTTAACTGGACGGTGTCAGTGGAGTCATCAATCGACGCATCATACTTCGCCGGGTACCTTATCACCCAAGTGCCTGGTGGTTTTCTGGCCTCCAAATATCCAGCTAATAAAATATTTGGTGCTGCTATAATAGCGTCAGCTATATTCAATATGGCGATTCCGGGTGCCATGACTGTTGGTCCATCTGCTGTTGTCTTTATCAAAATCGCTCAAGGCTTTGTAGAGGTGAGTGTGTAATGTCTAATATTCGCTACTTATTTATAAATATATATAAATAATATATATATATATATATATTTGTAGCAATTTGAAAAAAATGCATACAGCATAAACGATTTAAATAGTCAGCTTACATTACAATTAGAATGTCGTTAAAATTATATCCATCCCTAAGGTAATCAATTATCTTAGCGACGAAAAACGTCCGAAGATGTGCCGTCAACATAAAAAAGATTAAATACATTTAAATTTCCAGTGCAATCGATTTTAATTGAAAGCCGGTACAAGTTTTTTTTATAGAAAGAAGGTGGCATACAAGCAGACAGTCCACCTGATGGTAAGTGGTACTATCGCCCATGGATATTAGTGACACATGCCGATATTAATCAAGAATGACAAGCGGGTACTCCTCTGGATGTGTCGCTTGGGATTATGATTGGTATAGTTGAAGAATAAGGAGAATAAAGCCAACACCGAAATCGGAGTATAAAGGAATAAGGTGTATAAAGGGTAAGGAGTTCCTCTCATACAAATACTCTCTCGCGCACGTGATATTGACTCTTACTTTTAGTTATTATCTACTAACAAATAATGTAATGGAGAGCTTAACAGATTTGCGAGACAGAATAAACATGTAACAAGTATTATAATGCCATACGTTTAAAATTTAAACATTTGACATTCAGTACGTGCCGGTGCATGATCAAGCCTATTACCGATGCTTGAAATTTTGAAACTGAGCCCGAATCAAACACACGCGTCGTCAGTCGTCACGTTTGGATTTATGTTCCCCTCTTTTTGTATTTTAGATGGAACTAACTCTACCATTGAAAAAGTTATGAGTGTATGACAACATGCATTGTGAGCGTATTAATATTTCAAAATGTATTTTAAATGTGACTTGCTGAAAAATACTACTTTTAGAGTTATGTATTTTTTTAAAGAAATCTGAGAACATATTAAATTATCCTTGGTGTTGTCGTTTGGTGTCATTGTAGATTTTCTTCTGTTCGAAACTGATTTTTAATTATTTATTCATCGATCAGTATCTATAATACTCAATCGCACTTGAGTACAGATGACATTGCTTCCCAAAGTACAAAGCCTCTTTAGGATTATCGAGCCCTCGGTCGCTATGGTAACGTATTTGCTCGTCTCCGTATATCCCAGCTTAGTCGATTCTTCTCAATGCCAACGCTATCAAATCTACTGATTGTGCACGATAACTATAGAAATGAAATCATATTACGAGATATATCATTTTTTTGTCAATTCTGTAATAGCTTAGCAATTTCTTCAATTGATCGCTTCTATTAACTAAACTAAATTTACCTATACATACATATAATATAATATACTTACATACAATAAAATCGTTATCTATTTATACATAGAGAGAACAGCAGAAGTTAACTATTGAAAATATGCATAAAAATATTGTGAATATTGGTGCTTAAATGAAATGACCGATTTGTATAAGAAACTGAAATTTTTGTTTTTGTTATAAAAGTATTTATTATTCTACTCTACTCCTACTCCTGTGAAAGTCTCGTGGACGGGTATCAATAAATTCTTCAAAAGCCGTAATCACAACTACTTCAGAGTAAATTTTTTTTCTATGCTAATAGTTGTTTAAATTTCGAAAGAAATGGAAATCTTTCGGCGCAAGGTCCGATGAATATGGTGGGTGAAGGAGAGTTTCCAGGTCTAGCTCTTGAAGTTTTAACACATTCAATATCCGCTACACGGATCCGGCTGCTAACTCAGCTGTACTTTGAGATGTATCTGCTTCCACTATAGTCTTTAATTCATCGTTATTAACCTTGGTCGTAGGTCATCCGTGGGGCTCATCCTTAAGATTTTCCAGAACGGAAGCGTTCAAACCATTGACGTACGGTGCGATCGTTTGTGGTATTTGGCCCATACACACTATTGATATTGTGAGCTGTCTGACTTGCGCTGATGCCGCGACGAAACTCATATTAAAAAATAGCAGGAATTTTCAATTTATCCATTTTATTTTCAAGACAATCACATGACCAAATTTAGAAGAAAAACAAATGAAATACAGAATTTGAAATAAGAACATCATAGCTATTAGATGCATTTTGTTTAATTCTGAAATACGAATTAGGACAAAAGATATCGAAACTCAAAGTGGCCAGTAATAAAATCGGTCATTTCATAGGTAAGCACCTAATATTATAACAAAGCCGTGCCGGTACATTAAATATTGTTTGAAAAAAGTGATTGCAATATAAATTACGAATGATACAGAGTTCTGAACAACAATTTTTGCACTTTTTATCTGTCTGTCTGTCTGAACGCATATCACGCAAAAACCACGGATGAAAATTGGTTTAGTTGTAGTTTATGTGCCGGATTAACATTTGGGGTGCTTTTTAGCCAGTACTTTTCACGCGAACGAAGTCGCAGGCCCTGCTAGTCCTACAGTAGTTCTATAATAATAATAGTTGGAAGGGGAGGGTGCACGCTGCAATCCAACAGCCGCTGGGCGCACTCGACTGGCCTCGTTACCCCTCTTTCACAGAAGAAGACTACCTTGAAATGTACAGCATTTCCCACTTTATCCATTTCCCCACACGTACCCACGTATTTCGGTAGTGAGTGAGATATGCCAGAGCCCATTCACATCCCATCCTATCTTGTCCCTCACCATTATCCCAAACTTTTCTCAAAATCCGTTCCTTTGGAGATCCAAAGGTAGACAGCACATCCAAGGGCGTGCTAAAGTTTGTCATTCTGGACTAAAGTTGGCATGGACGGCAGTATCCACTTACCACCAGGTGGACTGTATACTAGTCTGCCGCCTTCTTCTTATAAAAGAAATAAGTATAATTTCTAATAAATAAGAATAAACGATCCATAAACAGCTATTTATTTCATATTCACAAATAAAAATATGCGAGTTCCATAGTTTAACTGTCAAACTATTTTATTTCACCTTCACAAATAAAAGTAAGCGAGTTCCGTAGTTTAACCTCTTTCTTTATATATATTTATATAAATATAATTACACTTTAACTGATAAGAAATGTCTTTCTTTAGGGTGTTACGTACCCGTCATGCCACGGCATTTGGCGAATGTGGGCGCCTCCCCTAGAGCGCTCTAGGTTAGCGACCTTGGCCTTTTGCGGAACTTATGCTGGCATCGTCATCGGAATGCCCCTGTCTGGCTTGCTCACTGACTACATCTCTTGGCAAGCGCCGTTTTACTTCTACGGAGTCTCTGGCATCATATGGTAAACTACAATCTTTCAGGTTTACTTCTAAATTAATTTTATCATCAACCAATAACTATATTTATAATTATTCAGGTATATGATGTGGTTGTGGCTTGTTTTCGAGAGACCCAGTAAGCACCCACACATCACGGGCAAGGAGCTTACCTACATTGAGCAATCAATTGGTACGGCCACACAAGCTGCAATGCCCAATTTCTGGGACACACCTTGGAAAGCATTTGCTACTTCGCCACCAGTAAGTCAAAATATGATTTATACAAATGTGTCGTGCAAGGCATTTTTATAAATAGTTACGACAATTTATTTTCTTCTCATCTACAGGTATATGCCATTATCGTAGCGAATTTCTGCAGAACATGGAATTTCTGTTTACTAGTAATTTTCCAGTCTGCATACTTCAACACCAGGTTTAACATGCAGATTACTGAGGTGAATATTAACTTGCTAATGTTTCTTATTCTAATTTTTTTTTATCATTTTATTGTACACATAACATGAAACAAATAAAAAGGAAGAAAAGGATGTTTTTTATGTTTTGTTCAATATTTTTTATATTTGTTCAATCAATTCTAATTTTTTTTTTGGTTGTCCAACTAATTTCAGTATTTTTTATCAATAAATTCTAATACTTTATTATATTTTATCTAATGATATAATTTTTTTGAATTTTAAAGATTTATACTTTGAAATAAAGTTAAAATTTGCAATCTTTAGTCTGGATTCGTGGGCGCTATACCTCATCTAATTATGACGTCACTGGTGCCTATTGGTGGTATGATGGCTGACTACCTGCGTAAGAATAATATCATGACAACCACAAACGTACGGAAGCTTTTCAATTGCGGAGGATTTGGACTGGAGGCATTTTTCTTCGTGCTCGTTGCCTATGCAAATAATAAGGTAAGAGAGTGCTTGCATCTTTTCTATACTTCAGTTACTCAATATAAACCGGAGTAACTTAATTGTTCTACAAATGACAATAGTCTTTCGTAGAGATGGATTCAATCGCTTTATAACAATAGTATCACGTGACTTGGAGCTTGAAATTGATGTCAAAATAATTTTACTCTTATACTTTACTCTACAGTATCTACTTCTGCTTTGAACGTAATTCGAAATCGTTTAAAGGTGGTACTTATCGTGTAGATAGATGATTTATTTGTCTTACATATTGTCTTGTCTAAGTATTAGTTAGGGCCTACACTACACCTTTTTTTTATTATCATAGTGAAGTAGACGGACAAGCAAGCGGTCCCACGTGATGGTAAGTGTTACCGCCGCCCATGGACACCTGCAACACCAGGAGATATGCGGGCACGCCGCCGACCTTGCAAAATATCTTTGACAGATTTCTTGAAGAACCCTATGTCATAGCGTAATGGAAAGACCTCTTGAGGCAGTTCGTTCAACAGCGTAAGGATTCGCGTTATAAAATATTTTTTGGACCGAACAGTACGCGTCACCTCCGTATCGAGGAAATGCGGATGGACCGCACTTCTGTGACGGGAGGTGCGGTTGTAGAAACCCGAGGTGGGGATTATATTGAACAATTCTTCAGAGCATTCCCCATTGTACAGACACCAGATCACACACAGAGACACAATGTCTCTCCGAATGCTGAGGGGCACTAAATCGCCAGTGAGAGTGGGATCGTCGACAATTCGAGCAGCACGTCGTTGGATGGAGTCAAATGGGTCCAATTGATATTTCGGTACGCCGGCCCAGAGATGTGAACAGTACTCCTTATGGGGCCTAATCTGAGCTTTGTAGACCGTTAGAAGTTGCCAAGGGGTGAAGTATCGCTTCGATTTGTTCAGCACATCGAGCTTTAATGTTCATTGCACAAGTATTTGATATGTATAAAAGGCGGACTTACTGCCTAATAGCATAATCTACAAGTCAACCACTAGGTCAAACGGAAACAAGAACGCGGGTGCAGTTGGGGATAGCCTTGGAGCATTGCGGGACGCCAGCATTAATAGACATGGTGTCAAAGGAGCTAGCATCCATACCGACTCTGATGCTCTGTTCAGTCAGGAAGCTCGGGTATGCTGAAAGATGGTAGCTTGGTAAGCATTATTGAGATCTGATACAACAATTAATGCAGATGTGTACTGTGAAGAACTGCAAACGATTATGGACAAGCTCACTATCAAACAACCGAGTGTAGTCAATCGCTCTAGTCCACTGCTTCTCCATGATAACGTTCCACATTCCACGACAGACAGTCTTAAAGTTACAGGAACTTCGACTGAAAACACCATCGTACCCACCGTACTCGCCAGACCTTGTCCATTTTTACTAATTTACATTTTATCAGGAATTTGGATAACATTTCACATGGATAAAAATTCAATTCCGATGAGGCAGTGAAAAACGCCTTCAGACAATTCAGACAATGGGGAATCGACGAATGAATCGATGGAAACGGGTCCCCATGAGTTTTATAACAGAGACATCAATCAACTTCTATTAAAATGGCAAAAGTGCATTGATAATAATAGACAATACTTCAATTAATTAAATATTTTTTTTTTATTATTTGACTTTTCCCATATAAAACGGCAATTTGATGGGTAATCTAAGAACCTAATACCATGTATGTATGTAATGCTCGTATCTACTACAATACGCTTTTATATTACAACATCAATATTATTAGGAGAACTCGTGAAATCGTTTCACTTTCATCCCGATTTCCTTAACAAAGTAAAACTTTTATGTACATAATATAAGTATATACATAATTAAATTATTTATGCTGTTATAATTTTAATTTATATACTAATATCCTTCACGACCCCTTTTCCCCTGTATGTCTGGAGGAATGACAACAATGAGATAGAATTAATTACATGGTTGTATTTCGTTCTCCAATAACAATAGTACTTTAACACTTTGTCATAATTAAAAAGTATAGGTACCATAAAGAATTTTATATATCTCTTTTTAGTACGTGGCGACTATAGAGCTAACCCTAGGCGTGGCATGCAGTGGCTTTGCCATATCAGGATACAACGTCAACCACTTGGATATTGCTCCTCGATACGCCTCTATTCTGATGGGGTTGTCCAATGGCATTGGTACAATTGCCGGCTTCGTCGTGCCCATTGTAATTGACTACATGACGCAAGAGAAGGTACGTTTTATAAAAATATTTTTATATATTCTTATTAAAAATCAATTATTTACAATATCATCACAATTTTCTTGCTTTGTATTTGATAACTTTAAAAAAATCTTAAATTATTTTTTCTCTATTATTTTTCGAATATCAGTGGTAGAATTTAATTCCGCCGTAGTGGAGTAGAATTTTGCTAAAATTCGAAAACGACCTATAAATAAAGTTTGTCGAATTTTATTTTCATGATAAAATTTTATAAAAGGCTTCGTCAATTACAATTCGCGTGTTTTATTGAAAACTTTGAAGTGACACTCCCCCACGAAATAGTATCGCTCCTCGACGAGCAAGCGAAACAAAAAGGACACTCGGCCGTAGCTAATTTAAAAAGGAAATCGAGCTCGGTGTGACGCGCGCTTGGAATATCAAATGAATCGCTTTGTGGGTGCGCGCCGATGCGTTACACAGAGTATATTTCGCGCTGAGCACTTTATTATCGCGCGTCCCGAATGCAGCATTTTCCATTACCTACTGTTGCTATTGTGTTGCGAGAAACCTTATGATGTATTTATCGCTTGTGTAACAAATGTGATAAATGTTTTGGGTTATATCGCCTACTCGCAATTGTTGAAAAAATCTGTGAAATTGAATATAGGCTTTAAACTAAGCTAGAATTAGTACCCTATATCGTCGCTTGTAGGATCAATTGATGTAAGGGACAAAATACCGAAAATTATTTTTATATACACTTCGACACAAAATTTTCTGCTATTTAGTTATATTAAAAAAAAATCAACCTATAAACTGTCTGTTACATCACAGAGTTTCATCTTTCAATTTGTTTTGCTGCAGAAAAATGATGTAAGGTACGATTCAGCATTTCTAAATAATATGGATTGTTGTAAGTAATAATTAAATAAAATAAACGAAAAATAAGTGACATACACAACAACGGATGTCCATTACACCAACTTAACAGTAGTATTTTTAATAGTTAACTAATAGTAATAGTAACAAAATAGTAACAAACCAGGATTTTTAAGAATAAGTTGACAAACATATGGAGGCTTATGGAGCTAAAGTTAACTCAGAGGAAATCTTAAAAAAGAAAATGTAAGAAAACTGTTCCGCATTTCATAAAAGAATTCTTCGATTTCTTATCATATGATGAGGAATTGTTGTTTCCCGGAAACGAGGACTTTTCCCAGGAATTTCTGAAGTTTAGTGTGTGAAAAAGTTTTACGCATTTAATATAAAATTTCAAAAGACGATACTCATGGAAAAACGAAAGGAAAAAAGGAAATAGTAAAAAAATGGAAAAGAAGAGAGGGAAACATAAAAGAAAAGTTTGAAACAATAAGAGGGAACGAAATATAAGTAGAAGTACTAAACATTTTCTAGAAAAGTCAAAGAAGCAAAAAAATCCGCGTCCTTGGACGGTAAATGAATTGGAATACAGAGATTTCTTCGATTGGAATTCAGTAACAGAGAAACCTTTTTCCGACAAAAACCTACAAAATATCAAATGGTCACACTTAATAAAAATAATTTGATGAAGAGAAAAGTGAAAACTTTGATGAAATCTGATGCAGCTACTCATGAGGCGAAGCTTGGTGAAGATGTAGGCTGGAAAGTTAGGATCGATATAAACAAGTATCGACTTATTTATATTTAATTTAAAACAAAATGTCACAACTTTTATTATATAATTTCTTACCATTAATTTAATTTTAAATAAAATATAATAGTTTACACTAAATAGATTACTAAATTGATACTAAATTGATGAACACTTGCTGCGGTGTCATTTGAGGTAAGGGTCAGGAGCAACATTTACGAGATAAATGTCCGTTCTTGCCTTCTTCTTGTTCCGTTCGTGTTTATAAAGCCCGTCGGCCTTATAGACACAATGAGTATCCTGCAAAGATCCTACTATTATATGTATTTCAGTGAAAACAAGACTGTAAAACCCGAAACACAGAAAAAAGTATGACCGATTAATTTAAAAAAAATACGTCAATTGCTTCTCGTGAAAAGTGGTAAATTGTCCCTAACATCAATTGATATTTCAAGCCACAATATATCAAGTATTTTTCTTGTTGGTTGTCTTGACATTATATCTGTTTCAAAGGTGTTGCAATTTTGTTTTTCGACAATGGATTCGTGAATTGAGTTCTGCACAGCAACAATTGTTATTAATAAATAGACTAGCATAATTCTATCAATATTATAAATGCCAAGTTTAACTGTTTGTTACTCAATCACGTTAAAACGGCTGAACCGGTTCGTTGCAACTTAGCAAATAGGAAGATTATATTCCTGATTAACACAGACTATCTACTATTCACGACAACTAAGTCGTAGGCAAAAGTTAGCAATTTCTTTCAATTTAAACTTTCAGGACAAATTGGAAAAAGCGATAACAGAATGGCGCGAAGTGTTCCTCATGGGGGCGACAGTGCACTTCATCGGCATTACTATATACGGTATATTCGCTTCGGGAGAACTGCAACCATGGGCTGAACCATCTCCTCCATATGAACCTCCTATCAAGTCGTCCATGGAGCATGAGACTACTTTTGTAAGTTCGTTTAAACGTTTGCATAAAACAGATGTTTTTGAATATTAGTGGTTTAATCAAATCGCTAATTTTATCAATTTACTGCTCATATACAAATTCAAGATACGTCTTTGGGTTTCCGCTAGAGTGGAGCGGAAACCTAAGACTTATTTACACAAGGAGTGTTTCTCGAACGGTTCAAGCAAGAATATTGTATACGATTCTCGTATGCGACCATATTATATACAATTCTCTCCTACAACTGTCCATATGATGATAGAAATTCTATGATATTCAGAACGGGGATAACAATGATCAGATAATGATAACAGTTGTTTATACTAGTTTTTGATCGATGTGCGAGAAACTCGCATTCGAGAAACTCTCATTGTGTAAATGAGTCGTTAGATTACATTCACTTTAACAAAAGTGAACAATATTCATAATGATTACGTTCTAGATGGAGACCTCGTCAGCTCCCCTGAAGGGCACGGACCCACCCGCGTACGGTTCTCTGGCGGCCCCTCCGCGCCCCGCCCTGGCCCCGTCGGCGCCTCAGCACCACGTCCCTAACAATCCCTTCGTCTCAGGCGCCTTTTACCAGGCCGAACCTGTCCAGCCGCCCGCTGAACAATACCAAGACCCTACTGAACACAGTACTTATTAATACTTATTAATGACCGAAACGTGTAATGGATCTCCCACACAGATGCTATGTACCGACCGGTATTATCGCGTTATCGCGCAACGCAACGGTATTATCGCAACGCGGTATTAGGATATTGGTCTTAGTACACTTTGTATGGTATCGCATGCAATTTTACATACAACGACTATTATCGTACCGCGGTAAAAGTAAAGAGCCACAAGATCAATTACCGCAATACTGCGTTGCCATAATAGCGAGCGGTATGTCGCGTCTGTTTGGGAGAGACTTAAAGCTTGATGTTTGGCTCTGTCATATTTTTTAGATAGATAGATAAAATTGTTTGTATCTATTTGTTCTCACTAGCTTGTACGGAACGTCATATCGTTTATAGCATTACTCATAGTTGGTACTTTCTTAGTTGTATATATTTTCTGCTATCGGCACTTGCTAGGTGATCCCGAAACTATAGCGTATATAGTCGTGAACATATACGTACACCCGAGGGCTTTGTGGTTTGTTTTAGCCTTTAGTAAGGGCTAACGTGGATAAGACAGAAATGTTATCTTACAATGTCGATGCGCTACTTAGTTCTTTATATATGTAATAAATAATGAAACTTTGCTAATATAATTAGCTTAATATATCGTGCTCCTATTACGACTCGACGTTGTTTTGCTGAACATTTTATTTTCTAGATTGTATTTAAAATATCTACATTTGTTACATACTTAAGTTTGCTCAACACTTGTATATAAACGTTACAAATGTATATAAATTGCATTGGCATATCATCAAATGATTTAATTAGGCATAGATTAAGTTATAAAGTTTGATAACATTTTACTCGTATTATTCGTTACTTTTATGGGAGCATGTTACTTCTTTGTCATCATTCCTTCGTCCTGTTTGCTAAGTTACATGAAATTGTTGTAAAATGCTTATAACTTGAAATATTCAAATTGTTCAAATTTAGAATTGTACCTATTTAACGATAAACGTATTTATTATAAATGTACATGTACTATAGGAGTAGAGAATTGAATGAAAATGTTAATTAAAAGGGAAGTAATGTAATCATTATCGACGATATTTTGCCTTCAATCAAATACATGTTCATTGATACATAGTAAGTATAAATTGTTTTGTGCACTAAAATAAATAAATGTTTCTTATGCAATATAATGACTCTACGCACTTTTCAAGTGTGTTTTATATTATATTTCTATTAATTATATGCAAAATCACTAAATACCAAATATTTATGTTAGTATGTCATCAAAATGAGTACAATATTTATACAATTGTATTAACGGCGTTTAGTAGAGATATATTATATAATAAATATAATTGTGTGTCAGTATAATTTTTGAAACACACATTTCCCTATCTTACATTTGATTACCTTTAATATATGTGGTATATATTTTTATGTAAACTTTGTTAATAGAATAAACATTTTATATTTATATACTAAACGGGGTTGAAACTTGCGCATTGACCTATTCTAGGAGACGTTTCGACTTGGTTCGAGACGTTTTCGTGGTCATGACTTGGCTCGAGAGGTGGGTACTAGATTCACAGTTGTGATTCACTACTCACAGTTGAGATATAATCATATCTCAACTGTGAATGTAGAGACATGTTTAGTTGGGTTATTGGGATATGTGAGTGTTGATACAACTGTGTGTAGCATTTGTTTACGCCTCACTACTCACAATTGAGACATAAACATATCTCAACTGTGAGTAGTTTTTTCTATCACCCTCATTTGTCTTGAAATGGGGATAGTGGTGTGTACCACTTAGTTCAGTTCGCAATGCCTTTAAGATCCGTTTAGTATATATATATATATATATATATATATATATACGCAAAACTCTTTTTCTTATATTATTATCTATGCATTTTTTAGTTTAAGATAAAATTTAATTTTCCTATTAATTTTGTAAATTTCATTCTTGTCAAAAATAGAAAACAAGCCTTGTTCTCTAAAATGATGAACATTTGCTCATCAATAAGTATTGATAAATATAGTCACATATTTATTTAACATAGCCGTGTATTTTTGTTTTATTATGTTAGTACAACAAAGTCTTGTTGTACTAACATAGTATCTTAGTAACCTAACATACTAACTTAGTAACCTAACTAATGTAGTCACATTAGACAGGTTGCTAAGTACTTAACATATTGGTAAGTACTAAGTATCATCATTTATTCATATATTCTAGTCGTTATTTTAACGAAAATTAAAACATACTTACTATAAATGTACAAACACTATGTAGGATGATATGATCTATAGACATGGATGTATAATTTAAATTAGTCTTGTCTTGTAAATGTAAGATTTAAAATATAATTGCTTAGTTGAATTGAATTACAATTTTTCTGTTTGGTTATTAGCAATTACTGCCACATAACACGCGTGTGATACGAACGTAGATTAGTTATTCAATGTACTATGTATTATAATTAACTATTAAATATCACATTATTATATGTTACTTGTTATTTTACGCTTTAAGCACTATTAGAGCCTGCACGCATGTTGACATTTCCTATTATCGACATTTTTAAATTAAAAATACACTTGCAATAGTTGTACTGAAATCAAAGCACTCTTTCAGTTATAATATTAATTTATTCACAATGTGAATGAATGAATGTGCGTACGGATAGAGCGAACACATTCCACGAGCATGGGTCACGTAGTGTTTGCACTTGCATGTTCTTACGTAATTGAGAATGTCAGCCTAATACGACACAGTTTATATAAATTTGTATTATAATTTTCTAAATATTCCAGTAGTGCCACTTTGTAAACGAAATTCGATACTCAACTTAAATGAGTGTAGTGCAATTACGCCCAAGTTTATTTATGTCGGATTTCATAAAGATTAACCCGTTTAGGGACTTAGTGACACCGAATGTGAAACGATAGTGATTGCGTTCTAGGGTTAGCGCACAGTTATAGGGAGTGGGATAGATAACACAAGCTCTCCGTCGCTGCGTACCTGAAAATGGCGCTAAGCTCCTACTTCTCGCGCTGCTCGTTCAGGCAGTTTCGACCCGTGTCGTTAGTAAGTCGTGCTTATACTCGTAAAACTCAAAAATGCCTAATTGGGCTATAATCGTAAAAAAATATCAAAAGTGATGAACCGGCTCAAGGGTCCGATATTTCGTATCATCAGTGAGTGGTTTAGCATCACTAAAATTTACTCATTAAAGTGGTACGCTTCATTTCCATACAATGTCACTAATTTGCGTTGTCTATGTGTGTGGTTTAGGCGTCATTGCATCATACATGGTGTAGGCTGATGCTATGGTACTTTGTAGACGCTTCGTAGCAATACAGCGGCTCATAGCGATAGCCGTAGCGATATTATTAGCCGTTGGCTGCTAAAAACATCGGGACAATCGTATCACGTTTCATTGAATATACTTACTCGTAGCAGCAAGAATATTATGAATCTATTGTTGCGTCTCTCTAAGAGTTAATGAAACACTGTTTACAATAAAAATATGTGTTTATTTTGTAAGTAACAAAGTTGATATGTTCTATGTATAAATGTGTGTTTTGACAGGTAAAGAGCACGGTAAACTTGTAAAGATTACGCTGATATTCTCACTTGATATTTTTCATGGACAATAACTTTCCTACGGAATTTAAGCAAAGGACAATAATTTTTCGGTAGGTTATAAATAGTTTCTATTATTTTTTATTCATTGCTCAATTTCTTAAAATTAATAGAGTACACATTATTGGTGACAATAACATCTGACTGAGGGATTTGAGACCAAAGTTTCACTTGTTAAAAGGTGCACGAAGTTGTTAAATTTAGGTAAGGAAATTAAAATATAAATTAAAATTTTGGTAATAAAAGGAATGGGATTGTGACAATAATAACTAACTACATTATATTAACAAACCTAAATAATTGTAAATAAAGAATAGTTTTTGCAGATGATTCATAATTAATGATTAGCTTTTAAATGACCATAAACAATTTGCTTAACCAACTTCCAATTGTATATCTAATATTGTGTTTTTCAATGCTGTCTACGGTCCGAGTCTAGCATAACTCTTCCTTTTCTCTGATTTTTTAGCATCGTATGTACATATTTATAAAATGTTTTGAATAATATGGCAACTCTTTCTTAAATATTTGTCATAAGCTGATGACGACCTGGTTTAAAAGAGAGAGTAAGCTTTCAGTTCGAAGTTACTTTAATTTGGTTTAATTTGGTATTCCGTGTTTCTCGTAGTTATTGTAAGCACATTAAGATATGTTTAATTTAGGGCAATTTTGAACACTAAATGTATATTAATTTATTATTTACATTTGCTATTATAATTTATTAAGATTGTGGGTAAATTTAATACACCATAGAAAGTTCGAATAAGCATGTCGACCAATATCATCTGGAAAGAAAAAAACTACATAGTATTTGAAATAAACATTACCTTTGATATTGATTGTAATGATTAAAATTACACACACACACACAACCTTCACCTACAAAGAATATTAACAACATAATTTGTTTAATTAAAATATTAATGTTATATAAACTAACAATTGTACTTCTAGATACAAAACGTTTTAATTGTAAAAATGAAAGGGACATGCATAAGCCAATAATGTAGTAGTAAATATATGTGATTTAACAAATGCAAACCCTACAAATGCAAATAGCTTAACAAATGCGCTGTATAGAAGTCACATTTTATTATTGGGGTAAAAAAATTCTATAACACGCTTCATGTTCTACGTAGTAATCTGGCATGAAAGCTTGTTGTTCGTTTCAAAGATTTTTGCTAGTTTCAAAGCTTGTTGCTAGTTTTAAAGCTTGTTGCTAGTTTTAAAAAGTGAGTTTTTTTGTACGGATTGTTTGTTTAAATAGCTATTATATAGTCGATCATTTTAGCTATATTTAACAAATTATTAATTATTTTAAATATTTTCAAGATCGTTCTGTCTCCTCCCTGGACTACTGTTCAGACTATGTTAAATAAATTATCTTGTTATTGTAATCTTGATGACCACATAATCTCAATTTCGGGTGCTTTTATTTTTTTATTAAGTAATGCTTAATTATTTTGTTTGACACGTGATATATTTTTAATATGCCACATTTGTAATATGTATTTTGTATAATAGATAAATGGGTCCTTATAAAATTTAAGTTTACCAAATTGACAAATAAATTTACAATTTAAATTTACAAAATAAAATATCGGGCATCGCAATACAACAGTACCTAATTTGTAAGACACGCCCACTAACTTAAAATATATTTACGTACAATTTTTATATTATTTTACTATCAATGTGGGAGTACCTACTTATATTACTTAGATACCTTTCATAAACTTCATTTGGGCATAGATAAATGAAAGTTTGGTGGAGAAATTAGGGAAAATTTTCAATATGCAGAATAATTTATAAATTCTAAATGACTAACTCTTGATACAATATATTTAGTGATGATTCCTCATTCAACTAAGTTGAAGTGAGGAAAAATGTTATAGGGATTGCCCACTGATATAAGAAAATATAATGGGGAGTATTTAAAAGGTAGTACCAACCAGTATATGGTTTTAGTAGATAATATGAAATGGAGTCGTGGTCACTGAAAGGGTTTGTTATTTAGACTTTGAACAAAAAGTAAAACGCTCAAAAAAAATTTATTTTCAACATGAATAAGCAATTATTTTAAATTTCATTTTCAATATGAATATAATTTAGGCGCTTGGATAATTCTTAAAAATTAATGCTGTTAGTCGTTCGTCCAAATACGTCTCACCTCATTCGGTGAAAAAGGCGCTCCACGACGCCAGAGATGCAAGTTGATGATGATTACAAGATGACTGTCAGCAGCATTCGTTGGCAGAGACATTTGCATATCTGTGCTTGACTGCAGATTTGCGACCACAGCAGCATTAGTTGGCAAATGACTCTGACAACGAATGCTGCTGACAATTATATTGTATCTATGACCATCGTCTTGCAGGGGTATTCAATATTGAGGACCGACCATGGAGGCTATAAAGAAGATATATTTTATTATATATCGTTTCTTTGCTTTCCTTTGTAAAATAGGTTATTATGCAGTATAGTATTTCTTGCTATAATAGAATATAACTATTAATATATAAATGTAGCGGAATATATTACATAGTATTAGGTATTGTTCATATTATTATCTTTTTATTGGACATGGGTGAGAATTATCATAACACATTTAGGATTCTTTGCATTATATAAAAAAGGTGAATATCGTTATATAATTATATATTATGATTTCCGCGAGATATATAACAGTTTATCTTACCTATAAAAGTGTTAATATATTGAAAGAAATATTTCGGTATATAACTTACTAATACATTACATACGTAAAAAATATTTTGAAAGGCGAATTTATCCATGACAATGAACAACTTCTGAGAGAAAATATTTAAAATTTTTGACATCAATTTGTGAATTTATGGTAAAAGTTATTCCATGTTATGGATATACCATAAGATCCGATATGTAATATATTAGAATGTTATTTAAGGAGCAGATATTTGCGCTTTGAGAAATAGGAATTTGTACCTATAATTTATTTTAATAAGATAAAAATCTAATTTTATACTTGAAACTACCTACCTTTATTTATATACGAGTAGTAACGTGATGTCGTGGTCCATATCATTTCTAAAATATAGTTGAATGGCACGTCAACTAGGTATACCTATGCTGCAGGCGTATTCTATGAATTATTTATATAGACTAGCTGAGCCGACACACGTTGTCCTGTCCAAATTTCAATAATACAATAATTTCAATAAGTTCATACAAAAATTTCATAGAAAAAGCACTTTCAGTTTTTCCCAAATTTTCCAATTTTTCGGGCAACTTTTCCAATTTTTCTTTCTCTAAAAACCTTATTCGGATTATTACGAACATTTTAAAAAAAAAAACGTTTGCGGTCAGGGGGCCCCCGTCATGAACGAAGATTCTCACACATTTTTTTTAAAACTCCGAATGTAATTCGAAATAAAATCTGTGTAGTTCATGTATTTTTTTTTTATTTTGTATCATATTTTCAATGCAAATAATTTAAAATAAGGAATCAAATCAAAAATTTAGGTTAGACAACCGGCCACGCACTAGTCTGCACGTCTGTTATTCTGCTTGAGTCTCGCTCTCGATACTCGCACGCACACACACAGAGAGAAAGAGAAAGGCGTATGAAGGGGGTAAAAATCTTACGTGACGTTACATTTTCTCTCGAATCACCTACCGCAAGCCGCGTAAAGGAACTTCGTTCCAAAATAGCCAAATCGGTCCAGCCGTTCTCAAGTGAAGCGCTTACCTACGAACACCATTTAATTTTTATTTATATAGATATTAAACACATTGAATTTTAAAACAATTATGTAAGAGAATTAATTATATAATATAAAGCAAATTGTTGTTTTAAAGATTCTCTACGCCGTCAATTCTGCGTTGTATAAATAATTTAAATAACTTTGAAGAAATGTTATTTGAATGTGTAGTAGTGTCTACTATAGAAAAACATTTTAGTAATTAAAGATCAGTTATGTAAAATACATTTTTAGATACTTATTGTTTGTGGTGTCACATCACTATAACTTCCGTTATTTTAAACGATTCATAAAACACGTAACTAGTGCACTATAATACCATTTAATACATTCTATAATGCGTCTCAATATTGGATGATAGAAAATTTCATAAAAATAGTAAATAAAAATTATAATTTAATTTTCGTATTTAATTAATTGCAAAATATACATTTAAACTCATCGAAAACAATTTTAATTTCATTGTAAACTGCGGGCAACTACAATTTAAACTTCAAAGTGACAATATGGTCGTGTTATAGGTACTTTGTATATGACCAAATACGTGATCATTAAATCGTATTATGAAAATATTTGGTATAATTTATAATTATATCTACATATATAAATTTTATTAATACTAGTAAGTTTTATTATGGCCGGGAAACGTGCAGATTTTAACTACATAATTGGATTGCATAATTAAGATATATTATAGAATATGATTATTGTTACGTATTTATCTCCATGTCTTTTTACCGTCTCTACCATTACCTTTAGACATCCTAAATTAAAAATAGTTCTTTCATTTTACATGTCAATTATTTTGTTTTAAAATGCAATACAGCGTCATGTTATTAGACTAACATATAACAATATGATGAAAACAAGAAACGTTATAAAACATTGAGAAATATTATTATCAAAGTTGCTCTATAAAATTAATCCTGCGTTATTCAATAAGGTAAAAAAAATTCTGCTTCGTTTATAAATTGAACAAATACACATATTAACAATATTCATGGCATTCTTAATTTAATATTTAATTAACAATATTCATGGCATTCTCAATTTAATATTTATTCCGCAATATAATAAGTACTACAAAATGAATATATAATACCTAACACTCAAACATTATGTTAATTTCTAATGATAATTTTCACGATGTCCAAAACTATGGCGGAAAGGGTACGGATCCCCCTGCACTTGTTAATGTGCACCGTTGTGGTTAGGTAGGTCCATAAGAATAATAAATAATACTACTTGTATTATTTACCATTCTTATGGTAGGTCTTAGTCAGTCGATAGGCGTTTATAATGATAGGTAAGTAATTGTAATAACATAAATAATGTTAGGAACTAATTACATTATTTTGTATTGTTTGGAGACATAGGTATTTTGGAAAATTATATCGTTTCTTGTCAACGTTTGTATATTATTCTAATGTTCTGAATTCATAGGCTATATTCATGACAAATATGCTCTTAGTACTTGATTATTTGTAATGTTAGATTACACGGATGTTACTTAATTTTGATATAATAAACTTTCCTTTAGCATGAAATAAGTATTTTTAGTATGTTTAGTAAAAGACAATAATTTTATTTTTATATGGGGTGATCTCACTCTATAAGGCTGTGTCGACAATAATGCTTTCATGGAAAGCAACTTAGGCTGTAAACAATATATAAATGTAAGGAAAATTAGCTTAACAAATAGATTTTAATAAATAGGTACTGTATCTACTTGGTGTAAATATGACGATCAGTTTTAATCTGCATTTTGTTTTCATTTTTAGGATTTAATAGGCTAAGAAACGTTAATTTCGTGATTTATATACTTTTACTTCGTATTATACAATCTATTGAAATACCTGTAAGTGGTAATTAATATAATTTTACTATTAATATAATATATAAATCTGAATATGCAGCAAAATACTTGTATGTAAATATATTTAAAAAAATAGTTTTATTCATATAATGTACCTAAATTAAAATAATATGAGATAAGAACTCTACAAAACTCTTTATTATGAATTCATTAGATATCAATTATTTTTTGTTTTATTTATTTTATTATATTATTTATAATTCACATCTATCAACGTTTTCAATAAATGAGCAAAATAGGTAGATAGGTAAGTAAATAGGTAAGTTAACAATAAGTATTACTTGCAAGAAAGCACTGATTTGTCAATTACTGATTAGATTCACATTAAGGGATTTGCTTTTGAAGTCCTCATAATAAAATAGTGTAAATATTTTGTGTCGCTTCTTTTGCTTGCATCAAAGCCTCTTTCATTTGCAGGATTTTAAGGTGATGGACTTGATTTTAATGGATGTGAGTTTTATTTTTGTTGTTGGGTATCATCTATATTGCGGCATTTTTAACATTTTCTAATTAGTTTCAATGGCGTATTTTGTTTCAATACATATTCAAGTATTATCATTCAAGTATTATACACTTTTACACGGGCAGAATTCTCTTTTTACGAAGAAGTATAACATATGTCAACGTGCTGCCGAATAGTCGTTTGTCTGTACGACGTACTTGTAGGTATGTTTTATAATCAATATTTCATTTAGTGTCCATTTCATTCATACCTTGCATCTACAGTATAGAACGCTCACACGTTCTCACCTACAATTCAGTTCATTTATTTTCAATGATGGTAAGTAAGTATATGTATGTATAACTCGGTCGTCACATTAGCCAACAGTTTATTGATTATTAGCCGTTATATTGATATTATTTTTATGACATTACATAGAAATTAAAATTGTTGTATTTATCTATGAATAGTAACTTTATTCAAATTCATTGTAGCAGAATATGTAGAGAAGATATTGAGTTTCGATATGGCCTACAAATTATTTAGTAGCGACTATATATGTATGTAGTAGTTAGTTTAAAAAGTATATATCTATTTATTGTCTGTGTTTATCGTGCATATGGCACGATGCATAAGCATGCATGTATGCATAAGGGTAAGATTTAATAAAATAAGTAAAAATTTATAAATATGTGTATGGATTTGCGTAATTTGATAATGACTAAGAAATTTAAGAATTTTAGGATATCTTACATTATTAGTACGTTATAAAATATGTATTATTATAAATATATAAAGATCGGTAAGTGTAATTTTCAATAACGATAGGGAAATGTGTCGTTCTAATTTTAAATTAACGACTTTTTATTGTAACTAAATTATTTCTGTTTGGAGTGCTATAAACAAAATTTGCATAACACTTGCATGCAAGTTATAACGATATAGTGAAAAGTATAAAAATAGTTTATATTTATTTATGAAGTAAGTCATAGAACATAAACATTATATCAGAAAATAGTGCCGGCACATAAGATGAACATTAAGTATTTAGATATACCCAACAAATTTATTTATAACTCACACAAACGTAACATATGTTATACAATTTTTAATGAAATTATTTCATTTGGCGTAATTTATTCATGTAATTTATACATTCATGTAATGTAAAATGTAATTAATATTATACAATTCAATATCGCTAAATTGCTTTGAAGAAGTTTCACCGAACTTTCAATTCAATAATTGCGAACTCGAAATGAAAATGTAAACTGTTAATACCAACCTAAATGGCGTAGATCTAGATAGATGATATAATAGTGCCACAAACTAGCGGCCCACTGACCGTAAGGGGTCCCCAGAGTATAAGTACCCCCTGAAACATAATATTGAACATGGGCACACTCTTTCAACAGACTTGTAGATATAAACATATATATACCGAGAACGGGGCTGCGTTTTAAAACTTGCGAAAATCAGTCTTTTATAACAAAATATGTACCTATGTCATCTTTTTCTAACTTTATATGGAAAAGGACGCAGGTTTTGCGTATATAAGATTGTCAAAAAGCGACTTTTCGCCGTAATAGAATTAGACCTAGATAATTGGTAATTGTAAATTGATGCGGCCTGCCTAGCATAGCAAATACAAACATAGCTACCAGTGTATGTATGTATATGTCCTGAGAAAGAAAACTGTTGCGTATGGTTGATTTAACATAATATATGATGTGTATTCACTGTCATCTATGTTATTTTTATAAAACAAATCACAAATAATCGTTGTATTTGTTTTTGTTACGCGAATGAATATGTTCAATAAAGTATACCTAAGATGTATTATAGACTATCTATTTCTTTATAATACAGGTGTGTCTGAACCTGTCCCGAAGCCTGAAACCATTCGACCAATTGTATTTTTTTGTGCAGAAAATAATTTTTATCGAGTTTTACCATTTTTTTTTTTCGAAAAAATACGTATCAAACATTAATGTCAATTTCGGAAAAGATTTGGACACACGAATTATTATTATCAATATATAGACTTTGATAAATATTATGTGATAATGGCGTGGCGGCTCTTTTCTAACGAACATTTGTTGTTTAATATCGACGTTTATAGTATTAAATTACATCTTGAGTAGATCATATTTTTTAACTTTTAATATACCTATTTATCAATAACGAATCCTTAACTATTAAATAATTTCTCGATGTTAGTATGTCCTTACTGTTATTAGATACGAATTATTGTAACTTTGAAATGGTAACATTATCTTCCCTAATATATGTTTGAAAATGACTTGTTGTTGTTATTTACGGTTTTAGTCCTGTCATTTGCTCGTGTGGTGTGGGGCTGCCGTTACAATAGCAATACAAAGCCGCTACCACACGCCCTGAGGAAGTACACGACATTTCAAATAGTGGACGCGTTAACCCTCTCGGACAGCATGGCGTTTGAAGGCTAAACATCGCTCATACAAAAGACAATGTGCCTAAGGAGGCCCACGCCCAGCAGTGGACGCTAAAAGGGCTGGTTACGATTACGGCAATCTTCTCATTAGGCTTATAAAGTGCATAAGAAGGTATACAATTACCTTTCGGTGCCTAAGTAGGGGAGCGCGGGGTTGGAAGTGCCGAGGGTAAGTAGTGCCGATGGGAATTTCTTAAAGACAAAAAGAGATATCAGCATTCTCATACTGCGTCGAAGAATGTCTAACCTTCGCTCATCGTCGGCAGCCATTTTAGTTTCAGTGGCGATACTGACTGAGGTGCCGGTGTGTAGTCGGGTGCTCTGTCGACACGTGAGTAAATATTTTTGTATTTATACTTTTTGGTCAATAGTCTTCGTTTTTTAAGCTATTAATGTTGGTGTTTCACTGAAATAATGGTAGTTTATTTACAAATTGCCTGTCGTATTGAAATCTGAGTTCCGTTAAATACATATTTTTTTATTTGATAGAAAGTGTGTGTCCTTGTAACGGGGTTAAAAGTGCCTTTGGTTGGGGGCTGGTTGTGCCGCGGCCAGCCCCCAACCAAAGGCACTTTCAAGCCTCAAGTGATCCATTATTTACTACTTTTTTTATATAGGGTGAGGACCTACAAACGGAAGACAGAGAGGGGGACCACTTCGAAGGAGCTTCTACAAAGAGCTGCTGACGCGGTTATAAAAGAGGGCCGTAAATTGAAAACTGTAGTACGTGAATTAGAAATATGCCATACGACATTGCAACGGTTCGTAAAAAAAATAAAAGAAGGACAAACTCCTACAGTTGGATACAAACCTAGGGTGATATTTAATGCTGAACAAGAGGAAGCACTGGCGTCATACATTTTAACGTGTTCCTCTATTTACTTCGGACTCTTGCCAGAAAAAATAAAAGAACTTGCACATGAATGTGCGATTAGATTTAATGTGCAAAATATTCCTGACTCGTGGCATGCAAATGGAATGGCAGGCAAAGATTGGTTCACTAACTTTTTGAAAAGGAACCTATCGCTTTCTATTAGAACACCAGAAGCGACAAGCGCGGGTCGCGCTACGTCGTTTAACAGACATAATGTAACACAATTTTTCGACAAGCTTGGAGATGTGATTTTAAAACACAAGTTGACTCCCTCCCGCATATGGAACTTAGATGAGGCTGGAGTCACAACCGTACTTAAGCCAAAGAAAATTGTTACAGCCAAGGGTATTAAGCAAGTGGGAGCAATTGTGTCTGCAGAACGTGGAACTTTGGTCACTGTGGAGTTAGCGGCAAATGATATTGGAAATACAATTCCACCAATGTTTGTGTTTCCTCGACTGAAGTATAAAGACCTATTTATACGCGACGGCCCTCCTGAATGTATTGGTGCTGGTAATAGCTCAGGATGGATGACAAGTAACGAGTTTTTCGTTTTTATGGATCATTTCATAAAATATACCAAACCCAGCCCTTCTGAACCAGTCCTTTTACTGCTAGATAATCACTCATCGCACATTGATATCAAGGTGGTTGAAAAGGCAAAAGAAAATTCTCTTATCATGCTTTCCTTTCCTCCACATTGCACTCACCGTCTTCAACCTCTGGACGTTGGCATCAATGGTCCGTTCAAGACATACTGCGCAAAAGCCCAAGAGAACTGGTTACGGAATAATCCCGGAAAGACGATGACGATCTATGAAATACCGGGTATTGTGAAATATGCTTGGCCATTAGCATCTACACCAACCAACATCTGCAGTGCATTCAATAAGGCTGGTATATGGCCCTTTGATCCTAACGTTTTTACTGATGAAGACTTTGCACCATCTTTTGTCACTGACCGGCTGCAACCAGAAAGTCAACCTGCGTTAGTGGATCTAAGCAATGAACCCGGTCCATCGCACATTCAACAAATGTACTGTCCTCCAGAAATTACAAATACTAACCAAACTACAATTGGAGAAATAGCTCAAGAAAGGAACCGCATAAATTCTCAAGAGCCTTCTCTGCAGACCCCGCAAAACAATGACCAGCAGGAAACAGTTCGTGCGAACAGCGCTGAGCTTGTTCTTAAAAATATTGCTCAGCCAGGACATTCTAACGATACAGCAACTTTCTCACCGGAGATTATCAGGCCACTCCCTAAAGCACCTCCTCGATTATCAGCAGGAAACAAACGACGCATTAGAAAAGCAGCTGCTCTCACTGACACCCCTGAGAAAAATGCACTTGCTGAGGAACATGCTAAGAAGAAGAAAATAGAAGGAAGTAATACCAAAGTAAATAGGAACATGAAAGAGAATAAAAGTAAAGGAAAGGAGCAGCGTAAAAAGAAAATCAACAATGGCAAAGATAACAAGAACGAAACTAAAAGGAAAATTTTACAAGAAATAGAAGATACTGAGAGCGAGGATGAGGAAGATCGATTAGAATGGTACTGTATTATTTGTTGTGATTCGTATTCCAACTCAAAATCAAACGAGAAATGGATTGAGTGTGTTATGTGTAAAAACTGGGCTCACTTGAAATGTATAAAAGACGAAAAACATGTCATGTTTCTCTGTCCAAATTGCTGCTCCGATGAGTCGTTTTCCGATTATATATAATTAGAGCAAAAACTGAACTCTTTCTATCTCTCTCTCTCTAATTTAAGACTGATTTAAGTAAGTCTCATAATAAATATCGCATCATAATATATTTATTACTATTGCCTAAGAAACGCTAATCAAAAAATTAAAAAAAAGTTGATTATTTTTAGATAATGTTACCAAATGTTTAATTATAAGACCAAGAAGGTGCAACAGATTTTTTCTTAAGAACAAATTACGAAGTAGAGTTAATTTAATTTAGTTTAAGCAAGAAGAAATATTGATTATTTTTTGTTTTTTTTCTCAAGTAGTTTAATAAAAGTTATAATTAGAAAAAAGTTTGTAGTTGTTATTTTATTAATAGAAATATTGCATAAAATTATAATGCTTTTGTTATTTTTTATTCAAACACCATTTATTTTCATTTAAAATGTCTTAGTTTCTGAACGGCACAACCAACCTCAGCATCGGTACAACACGCCCCACGGGCGGGGTCAATTGTGCCTAGTAGACTCGTTCCACTAATTTGAGTCTCAGCTATAAACTATTAGAACATTGCAAAATATAAATATATATTCAAAAACTATATTAAATTAGACACTAAATGGTCTACAAATTGAGAATACTACATTTCATTTTAATAGTTAATTTAAGCGATTTCTCAAAATCGGCACTTTCAGCCCCGCTCTCCCCTACATACTCTTTTTTATCATTTTTAACTAATATAATTGTAATTGTTCTAATTGTAAAACAACGACTTTTTAATGTAATTAAATTATGGAAAATTGGGATACAAGGTAGGTACAATAAAATATATCCATCGTATTTTTCATCAAACATTTATTTGATGGGCAGTCATCAAACGTGAATAAATATTATACTAGGATTTTTTTATTTACAATATTTTACTCTTTTCTTTGATAAACCAGTTTCATAGACATACGTAGGCTATAAGATGAAGTTTACGAGTCCTAAGTCCTACTTAATAATACCTAATATCACACAATTAGAAACTAATTTTAAACAAACAAACAAATTAAATGGTAAATAATGAAGTTCAACGGTAGATGTAGCAGATAGTTAGTTTATGGAGAGTAGAAGGTAACCTATTATTTTAAATATTAGAACTAAAGTCATCACTGGACGTTATCAACTGTACGGTGTGATTGATCGCAGGCGTCTCGTCTTCCCGGGGAAACCTCTTGCATATGGTGGTTTAGCATTAGTTGTAACGTAGTACACACCTCGAGCGCTGTAAAACATTTATTAATCTATTTATTTTATAATTAGTTTGGTTGGTAAATAGAGTAATATTCCTGTCTCAATCAGATAATTGGGCAAGTTGTGCAACGTATAATTTTTTTTCTTTTATATATTGGGTATTATGAATACAGAGAGAGAGACGCACACACAGAGTATAGACACTCACATCCTTATTTGTAGATTATAATTGAAAATTGTACGCAACTATTTGTAATTGAAGCACAACTTTTGTTTAAATACATAGTCAGCTCCTTTTGCTTTATGTTTTCTATCTTTTTTATTTATATAATGTATTCATTTATTATGTATACCTTGTATGTATTATATTTATCCTTATATATATATATATATATATATCTGTGTGTGTGTGTGTGTAATTTTGTATGTATGTATATGTAATATTTATTTTATCACACTAATTGATGTATCTAAATTGTGTCTTCCATGCACCCAATTGAACTTCTCTGGTCAACCCCAAAGCTTGGCTAGTAGGGAATGCCTTAAGGCATTAAACTCGCCTTTTGTACGATATTATGCAATGACGTGTAAAAATTTCCGTTACGCTGCGACATAGGGCTCTTCAAGAGAACTGTGAACAGGATTCTGCAAGGTCGGCAGCGTACCCGCAGTCGCCCTGGTGTTGCAGGTATTCACGGGCGGCGGTGACCACTTACCATCATGTGGGCCGCCCGCAAGCCTACCATCAATTCTATAAAATAAAAGTTAAGAGTCAGATTTTCAATTATCATTAAAATAAAATACGAAAACGATTTATTAAAATGTCCATGTTATGTTGTGATGTGCCAACAAAGTCTTTTTTATTTTCCACATCAACGATTGCTAGGTGCATACATATGAGTGCATACAAATAGCAACAATTGCTAGGTAGAAAATTATTTGCTCCAACTGCTTCATATCGAGCTAATATTTCTAAATATCAATTGAAAATTAATTTAAAATTTGGAGAAAATAATAGCAATTACACAAAATCGCATGGAAATCAGTCCAGCCGTTTCAGGGAATAGTGGTAATAAAGGAATACACAATATAAGGAGTACATACTATAAACACCATCTCCGTTCCGCACTAATATAAAACGTACTTACTTATGTGTAAGATGTTCACCCATCAGCACATACTCAGTATCCTTAGGCTCGCACCATCCAATTAGGTACGAAAATAGGCTATTACAGGGCCCCGCCCAAAAGCCCGCACGGCTGTTGATCGACTCTATAAAATACGGAGTCACTTTTGTGTGGTCGCAAGACAAAGTTTCTGAAAATAAAAAAACAATACATCATTGTTATATGCAGGGGCGCCGACTCCGTGAGTGCTCGGGGGCTCCAGCATCCATAAGAAGTAAATAGTGGGTGCGGAGCACCCATGACCATAGACATCAAAACTAATCAGGGAATCGGCTTTAAGCGATACCTCTACTACACCAGCCGCCGCCCGGCAACACGTCTCATTTATTGTTAATGAAATTGTTAGACGCGTCAATCACAGAACATGTTTTTTCTCCTTAGTTCACGATAAAATTTTAGAAAAAAAATTGTAATGTTGCAAGAAATAATAACACAATCCCTATTTATTTTTTTAACAAATAATAACACAATATCACAATTATTTTTTTCATCTGGCAATGCCAGCTCAGGCGGCAATGTTAGGCGGTCTCAAAAGTATAGCGCGTCAAGTATAAGTTGATGCGTGGGAAGAAACGAACTAATTTTGACAGTTCTCAATGCTTCGTTGTTTCCTACGCGTCAGTGCTACAAAACCTACTCCTACGCTATTCCTTACGCATACACGTGTGTGCGCAGGATATTTCGGGCATGTTTTTTACGGATACACGTGTGTGCGCTGGACATTTCAGGGGTTAAACGAGTCATCAAATGGGCATGAGCACCCATAGGGTTTTCCAAAAGCCCGCGCCCTTGACATCTAAAATATGACGTGTTGTCGATTAAAGTTTGCGTTTGTAATAGTTTGACTTTGTAGTGTACCTTCTTTATAGGGTACGATAATCACTTCCAATAGCGCCATCTAGGCTGATACAAGTACAATTACCAAAAAATAACAGGTGACTTCGTGTAGTTTCTCCTCCTTATCGCAAGGGAGAAAGTGAATTACTTTTAATGTTCTTTCTCTAAATATTCAATAGATGTCAGTGTTGTCGAAGTATTTATTGGCCCCCAATTATGACCAACCGCGCATCACGGCACATCGCCACGGGCGCAGTGCATGAAGTATCACCAATGTTTATGGTCGCAATTTGTATGTCGTTGCGGCTGCCAACGGCTGTCTCTACTGACTATACTCGCAGCGTTATACTAATTCTGTTACGCTACAGAATTAATATGAATGCCGCATTCATTCTTTATCCATGTATTCGATGGCACAAAATACCATCGGTACTCTACGAATGAATACATGCAGCTTTGGGTTAAAATTGGCAGCAACCGACGCAAGGGACAAGCGCGGACGGATTTGTAAATAAAGAAAGTAATTCACTTTTCACATAACTAAATAATAATGTTTTTTCCTTCCTAAATTAGCTTATTTCGTTTTCATGATTAGGAAGTTAGCGAATTAGGGGAAATGCGCCGGCTCTTCTCATCGCCTATACCACAATCACTGCGTTCTGCCAGTTATGACGTAGGCAGCGCATCCGCGGGTGTCTTAATGTTCGTCATTATGGGTTGATGTTAGCATGTATTGCGGATGTCCATAGTGTTAATATCCAGTTAACCACAGAAGGACTGCATGCGCGTCTGCCATCGTTTTATATAAAAAAATAGGCAAAACTTACGAAAGATTGTGTTATGAGCGCATCCTGGCTGGCTGGATCCCCCGTTGACATAGAAGTCTGCATGCCCATTCGGTCCCCACTGACCCAGGATGCCGGCGCCCGTGTGCAGGATGTCCACAAACAGAGCGTCTGTGTGGTCTAAATCCCTAGAGCGATTGTTGCCCATGTAGAATAAAATTGTGGGGTCTAGACCTGAAAGAATAAAAAAAAGATTAAAAGTGTCCAACAAATTACAAGACTTTTGGCGGGTATTCGAGAAGTGAAGTTGAGTTTTCTTTGTTGAAAATTATGTATTATGGGTTTTGTGGTTTAATGGTGATAGGTTTTTAAACTTCAAAGTGCCTAGTGTTTATGCATAATGTTTGTGATAATAATCAAATAAAAACAAGAGAATGCATTTTTAGTGTGCTTATAAGTCCATCTCTGTCCTCAGTAAACGTACTATCATTTTACTGAGCTACTCCTGACTTGCTTGGAAGTGACTGGACATTGACAAAAAGTGTTTTAAATTGTTGGGACTTTAATTACAAAGAAAAAAAATTGACACTGGCAGAATGTACTAATTGCACTATTACCATCCATATATGAAAAGAAAAAAACAAATTACAAGCAGATTAATTGCTTATTATTATTTTATTATTAACTCATTATTATTATTTATTATTAATTGTAATCATATATTTATTTAATTACTAATTGTTTTTAATTACTCATAAGTGTGTATTAACTAATTTAAGTACATTAATTGAATATTATTAACTAATTTTAATCATCTATTCATTTAACTACTAATTGTCTCTAATTACTCATTAATTTGTGTTAAAAATAATATTAATTAATTATATTATTAAATAAGCACTATTAAAATGTTTAAATTATCAAAACATTATTCTTCACACAATTATTCTTCATATCATAACATTTGTATGTATGTATGTATACCTTTCGAATGTATTTTCTTTTGTAATTTGTGTTTATCATTGTTTATCATTTGTGTGTACAATAAAAGGAAAATAAAAAACATTCTTGCACTATAATTATAGAGAAAAAGAGTATTTTAGTTATTTAAATGGTGTTTTGACATTTTAACCAAGATTTCATTAGAAGAATAATAAAAGGAGCATAAAAGAAGAAGAGTAGGAATAGAGACTTATCGCGATACGAGTAGGTGATTATTGCTACTGTTTACTGGTATGGTATAGGCGTCAACGACAGTACCTACTGTGGAAATTACTGAGTTGCCTAAATGTTAGACATGCATTTCCTTACGATAGTACGTATGCTATAGGATAAGTTAGTTCCTGTTTGGTGAATGTACTATTTTTGGTGTCACCTGCCTTTAGAATAAGCATCACTCCATCTAAAAAAGGCGAATCTTTAGAAATTTTCTTTAGAGTGGCGACTAGGGGCTTGTTAAGTAGCTACCACATGCCCTGAGGAAGTACACCACCTCCATAAGAATGAACTAGCCCACTCGCTTCACCTGCTTGGTGTTTTAAAGCCATACATACATACATGAGGAGGCCCACGTCCAGCAGTGGACGATAAAAGGGTGGTTACTTTTATTTATAGTATTTATTAAAACTAACCCGTAATCCGCCCAAGTCGCCCGTTACTCAGATGATTGGCCACTATTCCGAGGATATGTGCGCCAACGCTGTAACCAATAGTGTGGATTTTCTCCGGTGGTACTGCCTTTACTGGATGATACTGCAAATACTCCACTAACTGAGCAATGCACATGCCCGCGAAACGCGGAGCCCATTCTATCTGGAACGAGAACACGATGGAATCTATTAGTTACTGTTGCATAAAAATATCAAAAACGTCTGTTGAAGGCATGAGTCTGCGCATCGGCACAGTTGCTCACGAAATTATTTATAATATCAGTTCAGTTCCTGATAGAAATCGTAAACTTTAAAGTTCGTCACTAAAAGATCCATGTGTAAAATACTTGAATCATAGTATATGATTCGTACGTATATAATATAATGTGCCAAGTTCCCAATGAACCTATTCGAATACATATGGTAGTATTCTTAGGACTCTGTGTGCGGAATCGCGTGGCTTTGGTCAAAGATTTGAATTGTGTTGGCAACAAGTGCAGTTGTTAACAATTTAGGACTCTGGGCTTGTTTGGACGACGTCTGCTCCTATAAAATCCAAATAACATTCCTTGAATATATTCCTTTATAATGGGATATGTTTTTTATGTACGCAGATAAATGATCGATCTACTAAATACTACCCTCAGTTAAAATGACTAGTCAGCAAGAAAATTTAATAATAGCCACTAATTTATCCAGTATGCATCCCGTTAGCTGCAGAATAACCCGAAAAAGAAAACTGAAATATATACTTACCAAATTTCATATACGTATCACCATAATATATATATGTATAGGTTTTCAAAAATGTGTTCAAAAGGGTTTAATTTTAAAAAGTGCAGTTGAAGCTAAATAGGTCTTAATTTGCATTTACTAATTCACATTATTACTGGACAAATTAAAAAAATATGTATCCTAACATTAAAATTCTAGTTGCCTATATTTAGTAAAATTTATTCCCTTAATCTGATGGCATATTATAAATTCCTACGTGATTAAAATTTTTAGCTGTCGTCCCTAATTAATTACTGCCTAAAATAGTAAAATTCTGCTGAAAATAAAAACATTGTAAGCTGACAACGATTTGCTGCCAACCTATTATTTTTGCTACCATGGCTATATTTTATAGCTGACCAAATTGATATACCTATATTTGCTGCTCGTTTTATATACCCTTTATTTAAATTACGCAGGTAGTATACACTAATATTAGACACTAGACAACTGTGGTTAGACATTTATAACCTTGTGGTTTACAACGTAATTTACACCAATTCCACCACATAATTAAGGTTAAAAACTATAATGAAGTAATTAAATTTAATGTCATAAACATACATGTATTTTTATAATTAAAATTGTAATCGCATTGTGTATAGAGGCAGGAGTGGAACCGTGGATTTTTTGTATAAACGTCCAGAATACCTATACGAATGTATTGTTTAATCTGTGACGGAAATGTTGCAGGTACTGCTGACCGTCTGTATAGAATAGAGGCGTTGGTAAATATGGCAAAAGACGTCTATTGGACTGGGAAAGAAAGAAATTGGCATTGGTGACAAATGAAGTAAAATTATTCCTGTTCGTTCGTAAATCTTGTGTAAAAGTCGAACGCAGTAGTGCCGACCGCGACGACCGTCGGAAAACGTATCCGAGAATATCGTAAGGCTACGAGTAGGTAGTTAAATCTATTTCGGGTGTCTTTATAAATGAACAATTCACACTGGTTCCTCTATATACCGCGTACAAAACAGATATTCATATAAGTATAATAAGTAGTATGAATATAAGTTGTTAATTACCTGACTCAAACACGGCTCCTTGACGAGGCTTCCGTAATCAACGATTATAATGTTGTAATTCCCTCGAGTGAAATAAGCATTTCTCATGTCCGTGCTCGGAGACAAATTCCTTCCTCCTCCGAAGCCATGCACTACGACCTTCGTTGGATGTGCCGGGTTGAACCTTGAACGGGTCAGCGACTTGTTATCTAGCGTGTTGATTAATTCACCGTACTCTTGTGTGTTCCTGAAAATGTAACAGCAAATTAAAAAAAGCAATTGGTATATCTATTGTCGAATTGACATTATTAAGGTTTTTTTTAATATTGATGTTAATATTTTTTAATTTAGAAGTATATTTTCATTTTTATATTATATTTTTCATGTCCGTCATTATTTTTTCGTTATGGTTATTTTAGTCCTATATATTGATAGACAGAGAAGAATGCTCTAACTGATTGAACGTTATATTTGCGGTCGGCGCTACTTAACCGCTGAATTGAATAAGTTGATAATGAACTGCAAAGTAGTTTGCATTTGTACGAACGCTCGATTGGCCGGTACCATAGGCACCTACTTTGAATTCATCGTGTCACCTGATCCCTAGGTTGATAGGTACTACTGTGATCGAATAGGTTTAATATCTGATTCTCTTTGGTCCAAAGTTTATGTTTTGAGTCTATGCTATATGTAAATATCAGCAGAAGTGACAGTGTATTTTCTCACTAGTTTTAATAAGAATATAGACCTTCTAGTTTGGTTTACGATTGTTGTTTTATTATAATAACTACATAGGTACATCAAGATGGAGAAAATAACACGACTAGGTATGTACCTAGTCGTGTTATTTAAGTACCTTACTTAAGCAAGTAAGAAGAAGACACTTCTCGATTGTATCTAATATACTCATCTAGCGAAATATACCACTGAATATACCACGAAATATTACTACTGATTACAGATGAACATGATGTTGCTGTAAGATATTTGTAACAGTAGTCTCAACTGCTCTGACATTGTCACATCCATACTGTATTTACTTGCGCCTAAAATGCGCAATCGGCAAACAGTTCTCATTGATGAGCCTAAACAAAATTAACACAGGAGTCTGTCGCTCGCCGCTTACAGAGTACATATAATAAACAATTCTTGGACGCAGATCTCTTTTGTCTTAGAAAGGCTTCTTTAAAAAACATTTTTTTTTCTCAAACTGTAATCACAATGAATTCAGACACACAAACATTAAGCCTGTAATAAACCACACACATATTTTTTTTTTTTTTTTTATGGACGAAGGTGGCAGACGAGCATACAGTCCACCTGATGGTAAGTGGGTACTGTAGCCCATAGACATCCGTGATACATGCCAACATTAATCCAAAATGACAAACGTTGGCACGCCCCCGGATGCGCTGCCTACCTTTGGATATAGGACTGGATTTGGAGAAAGGATTGGGGAAATGGAAAGGGATAGGATGGGAATGGGCTCTGGCACATCTCACTCACTACCGAAACACGTACGTACATTAGGGAAATAAGATTAAGTGGGAAATGCAGTACATTTCAAGGTAGTCTTCTGTGAGCGAGGGGTAACGTGGCCAGTCGAGTGCGCCCAGCGGCTGTTGGATTGCAGCGTGCACTCTCCCCCTCATAAACACTACACACTGCTTGAATAACACATATTCGTACGACCACACACACCACTAATTATTAGTAGTTCCTACGTGGAAGTACTTATGAATATTATTTTTAGATTATTAGAAGATATGACGTCACTCTTAATAATCCCTCTGTATTACGAGTATTAACCATACCTTGTGTACAAAAAGAACTGCATATTTGGATGTGGACATCGATAAGGAGGTGGGATGCATGATGTTGTGTTGTAAAGATCTTTCACAGACTGCGGTTTCTTCTCTCGTCGAGGATTAACGGAAATCTCTTCACTGTCTGATACTGAAATGGAAAAATAAAATAAAATCTATAGTAGAGAGCTTTATCTGTACATTTTCTAACGTATAGACTGAAAGACGGAAACACATTTATTTGCACCACTATATAAAACCGAACATATATAAACCGATATAAACACTGACAAAAATATATTGTTGTGTAACAAAAATACAAAATATAATATGGTCTAGTGTTTCTACTAAATTCTCGATTAGTTTTTAGATCAGAGGTTTAAAGAAAATCACCGCCAATCTGAAGTATGTACTACATACAGAGAAGATAGGTGTCGAAAAGACAAAAAAAACATTAGTACGAAAACCACCAAATAAATATAGGCATATAGAGTAAAAACATCTCCGCAACAGAAATCGTTTCTACGAGTAGACACATAGGAATATCATGCGTCGTGCTAACCAAACTGTGATCTCCTCAAATTGAGACAACCATACCATCAGCCTATGTCTCTCCACAGCAAACGAGCGTATACTAAATCTGTTAATAAATGTATTTCCATACCAAACCATCCGCCTATTTATAGGTTATTTATTCACTACGTTCAAATTTTAAAATTGTATACTCGCAAGTTGGTCACGAAGATTAATTTTATGCAATATTTCGTACTGAAGAATGTAGGCTGGTGACCGAGTTGTATGAATAACTTTATGAGACTACGTAACCGAGAGTCGGACACTACAATATATCTGATATGTGTATTATGTTGGTACATTAATGCACACCGTGTCGTAAGTTACTACAATGTAACTACCAAGGAATATATGTATAAGGAAATCGCATATCTGTTACCACAATATCCTAGTGATTTTTTTAATAGAAAGCTGACAGACGAACAGACAGTCCACTCGATAGTCAGTGAATACTGTCGCACAGTCCAGAATGACAAAGTTGGCACGCCCTCGGATGCATTGCCTACTTTGGAGATTTACGAATGGATTCGGAGAAAGGTTTGGGAAAATGGGAACGGATAGAATGGGATGGGATGGGAATGTGCTAACTACATTGGGAGAATGGGACAAAGTAGGAAATGCAGTACATTTTACGGTAGAATTCTATGAGATTTACCTCATCTTCGAACTTAACCGAGATAAAGGTAGAAACAATTTTCTGGCAAATTTCATTTAAGTCCTTTAAGAAATGCACCGTGCCGTTTGTAAACCTCGGAACTCAGTTTTGTTCAGTTGACCTTTAATAGAGATTCAGTGATTTATTTCGAAATTAGAAAGCCGTGATTTCCGCAATAAAAAAAATAGCTTAGGTCTACTTTTTTATATAAAGATAGCGACAGATGAGCAGTCAAATTAAATGATGGATAGAGGATACTGTCGTCCATGAATATCCGTGAAACATACGAACATATGTAAGTGACAGTTTGACACTGCAATTCTATATAATAACATTTTGGAACTTGTGTACGTTATGTTGTAAAGCCACAGCACAGCGTACACGCCAAACTAGCACAATGATTTATATCAAGATGATCACGAGAATTTAGCAATCATGGTACCTGTTCTTTATAATAAGTTATGATAGTATTTGGGGACTTACATTCGTGTTGTCATGAGTTCAAATCTGCAGCTCGTATTTCTAAGTTTCTACGTGAGTCCGAATTTTAAAATTATCTTTGGCACTAAAGGGAAATATCCTAAGGAATACCGCATGCCTGCTCGAGAATAAAAAATATTTGGAGCATGTGTAGATGCTTAATCCGCACTGGACCCAGGTGGCAGATTACAGCTCGAACATCACCTAGTAATTTACCAGGGGAGGCCTTTGCCCTGTAGTGGGGCGTTATAGACTGATATTATTTCAATACTCAATTCATTAATTATTGCTTACAGAAAGAAAGCTTGTTGTTGAAAGTAAATGTAATCAAATGAGCGATGCCAAGTGATGAGGTCCTACTAACACAGTGTAAAATATTTTAATAAGTTAACCAGTAAATTGAAACTGTTATATATAACTAAAAATTAATATCTAGTTAAAAATAATTAATTAATGATTACTCATACATACATGCACACATAACATACACATAACATTATCCACGCTCTCTCGCCTTTGAACGCGTCCGCATAAGTACGCGTAAGTAGGTATGAAGTGAGTAACGTATTATGCATATACTTGTTGGGTAAATTAACCACCAATTATGTATTTTTATTGTAATAAAAAAATGAGAAATATTTGTTATATTTTAGTTACCTAGATATACAAGTTTTAGTGTACTGACGGACATATTAAAATATTTCACACTATTTTTGTAGCACCTGATATATTTATAGGTAGCTAACTAGTGTGTTGCTATAGCTGAATCAGAAATAGGAAAATATTTTCACTTTACATATGTATTGTACTTGTACGAGTATGTACTAGTACACCCTTGACTACATCATTAAAAACATCGATCTTGCTTTAAGAAAAGTCTGGTATCCATAAAGAACACATTTTTATTTTTTACATAAGATAATGTCTCACACAGCGACCAGCATATCAAGATCCTTCACCAATTTATCTTTAAAGCTCAGCGAGGTCAGAATGTATTGGGTAGTATATAATCATATTGTAGCGACACTTTCACTGTTCAATGGTTTCGTTTACTTTCCATTGATGCTCTTGGTTGTTCGAAGCGTGATCTGGTTCACTGCGATTATGCGTTGGCTTACGTAATTTCTTAGTATTGTAGTATTAGATGTAATGCTATGTTATGCCAGTTTTTATAATCGTTATGGCTGTAGCTACTTATTCCGTTATCTACTTTACGTTATGGCTTTACAAGAGAGAAGAATTAATAGAATGCTGTTGTAGTATAATGGAAAGGACATCATAATCATCGCTCATAACTCCCGCGTTTTACCCGCACATGCCTTCCTTTGCTTATGTCACCTTTTTGATGACATCCTCATTCTCATTCATGGAAAATTGTAGGAAGAATTAACTTTTATAATCTTTTTAATATCATCCATCTCACAAAGGAACGCAATTAAGTGAAACACAATTTCAGGATAAGTAAACTTAGATATATATAGACGTAAATATTAAAAAAATGGTAATATGAAGAATTTTGTGCCGTACTTCCTGGCGGTGACATGGCAACGTACGGGCTTCAGACTGGTATGAAAAAAATGTACTCGTGTACTTACTAAAAAGTCCAAAAATATTTTTCTCTTATCTATCTACATATATATAAAAGATAGTTTTTTTTTTTTTTTTTATAGACTAGCGGGCGGACGAGCAAGCGGTCCCACGTGATGGTAAGTGTTACCGCCGCCCATGGGCACCTGCAACACCAGGGGGCATGCGGGCGCGCCGCCGACCTTGCAAAATCCTATTCACAGCTCTCTTGAAGAACCCCATATCGTAGTTCAATGGAAAGACCTCTTGAGGCAGTTCGTTCCACAGCCTACGGGTTCGCGGTATAAAATAGTTTTTGGACCGCATAGTGCGCGACACCTCCGTATCGAGGAAATGCGGATGGACCGCACTTCTGTGACGGTAGGTGCGGTTGTAGAAACCCGAGGTGGGAATTATATTAAACAATTCTTCAGAGCATTCCCCATTGTACAGACGGTAGAACGCACAGAGAGACGCAACGTCTCTCCGAATGCTGAGGGATTCTAAACCGCCCGTGAGAGTGGGATCGTCGACAATACGAACAGCACGTCGTTGGATAGAGTCAAATGGGTCCAATTGGTATTTCGGTGCGCCGGCCCAGAGATGAGAGCAGTACTCCATATGGGGCCTCACCTGAGCTTTGTAAAGCATAAGGAGTTGCCCAGGTTTGAAGTACCGCTTCGCTCTGTTCAGCACACCGAGCTTTTTGGAGGCCATTTTGGCCTTATTGTCCAGATGACCCCTAAATTCGACTTTGCTGGAGATGTCGATACCAAGGATCCCGATACTCTCCAAGATCTTAAGAGGTATGCTCTGAAAGCGAGGTGCTACAACAAAAGGGGTTTTTTTAGCGGTGAATGCACAGACTTGCGTCTTACTGGGGTTGAAATCCACTAGGTTTATGGAACCCCAAATCGAGACTAGATCTAAAGAGTCTTCGATTTCAGACACAAGCCTGGCGCGACTCTCTTCCACTTCGACCCGAGGGATGTTGGCGCGGCCCCTGTACAAGGTGTCTCCAGTACTGTCATCCGCATAGCAACGTATGTCACCAATTTGTAACAGGTCGTTGATATGCAGAAGGAACAGAGTTGGGGACAACACGGAGCCTTGCGGGACGCCAGCGTTAATAGACATGGTGTCGGAGCAGCTACCATCGATAACGACTCTGATGCTCCGTCTAGTCAGGAAACTGGCAACCCATTCGCATAATCCCTCGGGTATCCCGAAAGATGGTAGCTTGGAAAGCAGCGATTTGTGCCATACCCGGTCAAAAGCTTTCGCAATGTCTAGGCCTACAGCCAGAGCCTCGCCTCTACTCTCAATGGCGTCAGCCCAGCGGTGTGTTAAATACGCTAAAAGATCACCAGCCGAGCGATTATGGCGAAATCCATATTGACGGTCGCTAATCAGCTGGTGATCCTCTAGGTACCCAATGAGCTGTGTGTTTATGACACGCTCCATCACCTTGGAGAGGAGGGAGGTGATCGCTATTGGCCTGTAGTTGGCCGGGTCGGTGCGGTCACCCTTTTTAGGCAAAGGGTGAACATAAGCTACCTTCCATGCCATCTATATATATATATATATATATATATATATATATATATATATATATATATATATATAAGATGTTGGTATATCTGATGTTAATAGAATTCGTTTGAACCGTTTGACCGATCACCATGAAAGTTGGCACATATATGTATTTTTTCATGGAGAAGGTTTTTATGCTATCGACTTTGTTGTATACTCGCACCACTAGATGGCGTTGCAGCACATCAACTTCTTTGACAACGTCTGCGGGGTTTTGCTAGTTATCTATAAAATTATTATACATAAAAACTATTTAAAACTTGAATGTACATTTTTCTAACATTTAAAAATACTCACAAACTCGGCCGCTTGTTATTGAAATACATAACGCCCGCTAAGAAGTAGGCTTCTGGAAGTGACATTTCAAACTTTGATTTTTAGTATTATTTTTTTAGTACTTTTATTTTGGTCGATAGACCAATTTAGTACATTTTTTCACATCAGTCTGAAGTCCGCACGTTGCCATCACCGCCAGGAAGTAGGACATGGAATTTCACGATGAAGGGTGCATGGTGACTACCACAGCTTGTACTACACTCGAAAAGTTACCCCGCACTCAAAGAAGATTATCGTGAAATATACTGAATTTCCCACTTTATCCTATTTCCCCAATGAACGTATGTATTTGTACAGAACTATTCCTTTAAATCTCCAAAGGTAGGCCAACATTTGTGATTCTAGACTGATGTTGACATGTATCACGGATGTCCATGGGCGACATTATCCACTTACCATCAGGTGGACTACCTGCTCGTTTGCCGCATTCGTACTATAAAAAAAATGTAGTTTAGTGGAGTCTCAATTCACATCCGTATGGTCATAACTTCAAACCACATACCACTTGCCACTTCAAATTATAGTTAAGTAACTCATTTTTCGAATGAAAACATTAACCCATGTGTGCGTCAGTTGTAAACATAAATTTGGGGCATGTGTATTAAATCCACGTTTAACCACGGGCTATGCAATACGAATCTTTGTGATTACAAGTGACACAGATGTTTTGCACAGAGACTTTATGGTTACATCATTTCTTTATTAACAGTATTATGCATGTTAGATCAAAAACGTTTTCGTGTTATGTTCTTTTACCATGCATGCCTCGTGTATATTGCGAAAATGGGTTACGCGCGTGGACGCGTATGCAATATCGTTATTGACTACGCAATCCCATCAAAGGAGTTTGTCGCTTCGGATGTTGTGAAATCGCATATGCATCTTTACTAAAATAGGAAGGTCAGTTACACCATATCATGACCTTCGATATAATCAATAGTAATTTGATTAACACCAAGGTGAATAAATACGTAGGTATTTTTTAAATGAAAGTTCTCACCTTCATTTTCTTTATTAATTTTTAGCCTTGCCTTCTTGAAGAAGAATACCAATTTTTATATTATATCATAATATATTTTATATTTGTATTTATTCTTATTTTTTTTTTGAAAATTAATGAAAAATTCTATATAACTTCGTAGGATTCGAACAATAGTACAAGGAGAAAAATTGATATTTGGTACATAAACTATATAGATATATAACAATACAATAAAGTATAGGTAGATACATTACGAAAACATTGGCCATCGGCTAACAGGTATCTGTACCTGTTTCGTAATTGAACAAAATTAAGTAAATTTAATTTTTAATTGTGCACTAACAACACAGTTACAACGGCATTTTATCTATAATTCATATTCGTATTTTATGAAGAACATCATTCAAAAACTTTCTAGAAGATGCTGTCTTTACAAAACGTCATTGCATATACTGCTACTTTAACAATAACTACAGTGATGTGTAGCTTGCGCAAATACGCCTACGTTGTACAACAGTCATGTCCGTCGAACGGTAACATATCCGTTTACTAATTGTATTACTAAGTGGTAACTCGGTAGGCTCAGCGACCTACCGCAAAATGTGCTAAAAATACATATTCGTATTTTAGCGACATGTCGTCTAGAAATAAAATAATTAGAATGGCCCCAACTATTAATTTGTTATCTACAATTCAATAAAATCCTGGCTTAGATCATCGAACTACTAGTAGGACTAGATGGAATAAACCCCTGTTTTGCAGTAAAGTTGAGTAATAGTAACTTACACAGAACACGTTATAATTTAAAAGATATACCCATATTATAAGTTATAAATCTTTTCCTCTTTTTATTTATGGAAAAAGGTGGCAGACGAGCATACAGTCCACCAGGTAAGTGAATACTGTAGTCTATGGACATCCGCAATACAAGCCAACAGATGTTGGTATGCCCCTTTATGCGCAGCCTAACTTTAGAGATATAGGAATGGATTCGGAGAATAGGTTGGGAAAATGGGGAGGGATAGGATGGGATGTCGTTATACGTTGGTGTTTTCGTTACTATAAGTTGTTAGGACACGGGGCACTGCGAAATGGTTCTGAAAAGGATTCTGCAAGGTCGGCACCACACCCGCATTCCCCGTTGTGCTGTAAGTGTCCACGGGCTGCGCTGACCATTAAAAGGTACAGTAAATATGTATCTACGTATAAACGTAACGTATAAACTACGTATAAACGTAGTTTAACGTATAAACGTTAAACTGATATGTCGGTTAAACTGCTAAAAATGCATATTTGTACTCAATTATCATAAGAGATAAAAACTAACTTAACAATAAACTTTTCGAAAACGAACTACATACAATTTAGAACAAATAAATCAAAAGCCCTGGGAGTCAATATAAGATATAACAATGAGTCAGAACTGTAACAAAATTTTTGGGATCACGGTTTACGAGAGTTTAAATTGGAAAACCATATTGCGAACATAATAAGAAGGATAAGAAGTATTATTTCTATAGAAGCAATCCTGCATATTTGTGTTCTATAATCAGATATGGTATTCCCAAGTACAAAAAACTTGCCATATAAATGTTTTTAAATCCAAAACATGTAATCTTGTAAGAGTCATATTATTGTTAATAAGAGTGGATTTGTACACAAATTATAAGTGAATAAACCTTATAGTTACCATATTGTTGCTATATTATAAGCTAATGTTTGTTATATATATTTAATAATGGCAGGCAACCAGTGGATTACACTTATAATTGTTATATTGAAAGTGTTTATAAAGGTAATGCACTTATAATTATGTAATTATAAGTGCATGTTAATGTATAGTAATGGTATAGGTAATGTTACCTATACCGTTCATAAGGGCATTTAGTCTTTTAACCGGCGTAGTAATTCCTCTACAAGTGTTGTGTTACAAAAGACTTTTGGGATAAAAAAATTATAGTATAAAAGAAATGCCTGAGAGCCATATGTAGCATGAATTGGTCGGAATCCTGTAAAGATGTGTAAAACGCAGAAATTACTAACCGTATCCTGTATATATATTCTTGAAATGGCGAAGTATGTTTAACAAAAATGATATCTCAAGCAAGCGTCTAGTAACGCATCCACTATTAAAAACGCCAGCTCCGGGGTTAGAGTTATATAGGAAAAATTGCGTTTATATGACGTTATTATTAATATATAATTGTACTCCAAAAAGTTTCACAGATATTTTCCGTGTACAAAATTTTATTGTATCCTTCGTAAATGGCTAAACTGTGAGAGATTAAGGATTTTCTTAGAAAATATCCGTGTCGAATTTAATTTGAATTAGAAAATTTCGTTTTTAATTTGAATTCGTGGCAAGCCCAGAAATAAAATATATAGAATGACTCTTATTTATTTCACGTGTGATCGAATGTGGATATTTTTATCTACAACAGCACACAATAAGAACATTGCAGAAGTTCCAGACTGCATAAAATATTACTTGCACGTTTTAATGTCTTTACCGTGTGTAAGTAACAAATAACAGTAACGCTGAGTGCGCAAACATCTGTTGTGACTACACGAATCTCAAACGGTAACATATACGCTTGTGCATAGCTGACCATCTTCTTTAATGAATTTAATATGCTAAAAATATGCAAACGTATGAAGTATAAGCATGGAAAGAAAAAATTGTGATTTTTTTATGGACTAAGGCGGCAGACGAGCATACAGTCCACCTGATGATAAGTGGATACTGTCGCCGCGTCCGCGATACATGCCAACATTAGTAAAAAATGACAAACGTTGGCACGACCCCGGATGCACTGCTTACCTTTGGAGCTATAGGAATGGATTTGGAGAAAGGGTTGGGAAAATGGGGAGGGATAGGATGGGAATGGGCTCTGGCACATCTCACTCACTACCGAAACACGTACGTACATTAGGGAAATAAGATAAAGTGGGAAATACAGTATATTTCAAGGTAGTCTTCTGTGACAGAGGGGTAACGTGGCCAGTCGAGCGCGCCCAGCGGGTGTTGGATTGCAGGGTGCACTGTCCCCCTCAATAATGTTAGCAATAAATCTTTAATTTTACAATTTTATGTTTCTATACAATTATGCGTAGATTAAAAATTACGTCCCGTTAAATAGAAGGGGATAAGAAATAGGTGTTGTATAATAAGCCCGAATAACATTTCACACTTTAAACATGGGCTTAACATGGTCAAAAAGTCATTCGAATAACACTAGGCGTCTCTACTCATGTTTGTCTCTGTGGTGGTAAGCGTGACCGCATTGTGAGAGCCCCGGCTGTAAATGTTGTGATGCAACCCGAATGTTGGCCGACTCACCTTACCACATTCGGAAATGCGCGTCGCATGTTACGGAAGTAGGATCATTATTTATCTTGCGAACTTGGTATATTAAGTTATTGTGTAACAGTTTTGTGTATTCGTGTAAAATACTCCATGGGTATCTCATCATTCTCAGGTTTTTTTTCTTCTACTCTACTCAATTTAACGCCATTTAACTCTATTTTTTGTGTTCTGTTTCTCTATTATTATTTATATTATCGTCCTATTGGTATAGGACGGCTTACACTTTCTTGGTTTTCCTATTCTAGATCATCACTTATTTCGGTCTCTGCTCCATTCCATGTCTGGCCACATGCCTTATTGAAAAATCTATTGCAATCTTTAATTTTTTATACATTTATTCTTCATCTGATTGTATTTAGAACTCGATCGCGAAATATGTATTATGTATCACTCTGCTGTGTATTTTATTTTATATATATATTTATATCTTTAATATTTAGTTACAAATTTTACAATAAGATATTTTAAAGATTTATGATTTCTATTGTGAAGCGCAGGAAATAATATTATATATTATTCAGATATGACATTTTGTTTTATCTGTACTTATATTATGATATAATATATAATAGTTAATTATAACAACAGGGAGCTGGTGTTACATCGGCAAAAGATTCTAAAGTTCTAAAGATTCTAAAGAATTCATAGAGGAGAGGAACTAAAACACTTACTTAACTGTACAAGTTTACGCAATTCGACGCTACCGATTAGGTCGAATTTAATTAAATCGCTGACATTACAGGGAAGGAGGTAGCCATTTAAAATGTGACCATTAACACCAGTTTTCGTAATAAACTTCGAAGTGGATGGCCGACAAAAATACTGCACGCCCCGAGCGAATGTTGTTTATATTAAAATACTTGTTAAACGTACAGACTATTTAAAGCCTACGATTAAACTCAGCAAGTTCGATTATTACTTAAAACAGGAAATAGTTGTTACTATTAACTCGTTATCTTAACTATATTACGTTAACTCCTACCTACCTGTTACCTAAACTCGTTACGATCAAGAAGAAAATTTGAATGGTGCCATACTGTATATGCAACAGTAGTATGATAAATTACAGTATAGCACCACCCCATCTCTTCCCGTTGTTGTCGTAAAAGGCGACTAAAGGGCCACCACAAGCCCTGAGGAACTACACCCCCTCTAAAAGAGTGGACTCGCCAATCCCCATGGCCAACGTGGCCATTTAAGGCCATTCCTCGTGCGCAAAACAATGAGCATGAGGAGGCCCATGTCCAGCAGTGGTTGAATGAAAGTGGGTCGGTCTCGGTGCGGGAAGAACATTTATACGGAACTAAGGGAAAAAAATTATCAAAGAGAACGTGAATCTTGGAAGAGCTTTTAGCTTAAAGTGTAGACTGTTTCAACAATTGGTCATGTAATTTCTACTTTATTATTTAAAGTTTAAGATAATTTTTTTCACAAAAGTTTCATAGATCACTTATCGAGAAACAAATATACATCTAAATTAAAATAACAAGTCCGCGTAAGTAGTATAAATAGCCATTAAACTTATTAAATAGCAAGCACATAAAATCACTTTTTATTTTATTTCTCATTAGTTTAATTACATTTTTGGAAAGAACTGCGAGTACTCTATCTTAAATATGTACTCTATTTTCCTAATTACTAAAAAAAGTTCACCAATTTCTGTTCAATTGTTTTTTTCAAAGCAGCATTCAACTCTGTACAATGAATTTATTTCGTAAAGATACATACTTCCCATCTCAGTACAAAGGTATATTTTACTTGAATTAGTGAGTTTAATAACATTATGGAATAAGCGTGCATTTCAGAATTTTAATAATTTCTTATTATTAGAGCTTCAGAATCAGAATCGGACCCATCAGAAGTTTAGTTTATTTATGGATAGTATAATGAAAAAAACAGCATAAATACACACCTAAAATAGGGAAATATGGTAGATTATACTTCAATGTTCTGGTTGATAAAATTGTAAATAAATCATTTCTAATTAATTAATATCTATTTACGAAACGTTATTAATATCTATGTTAAACATCCCGTGCTACTTACCCGAAAATTGAAGGAAATTTAATCCAATCAATAACACCCACTTTGAACTTTTAACCATTTTTTTAAATAGTCTATATTTTATGAAAACGAAACGACATACGAAGGATTTTAAAGGGACCGTTGAATTAAGTTTTCGTCAGTGTGTTACCAAATACGAGGCACGTGTAGAATATTTTAACGTACGTAATATATCGCGTGTTTTAGTGTATACGAATGTTTAGAATGACGCGAGCGCAGCGTGCGTGTTCCGTACGTGGACTGCCGGCGAAAGTGGTAGCCACAATGTTGACCCTCACTTCCTAGCCTCCTCTTGTTTATAAAGACGACAGTTTGGACAATCCTTGCACTAACAGATGGTAGTGTTAAGGTAGCAGAGGTTGGTATTTTAACGATGTGTGTTTAATTAACCTCGCATTAGGCTCCATTGGTAGAGGAAATCCCATCGTCATTATAAGAAATGATTTTTATTTGTAGTGGAATGTTATAGACATCAGTAACGAAATTATTATTGCCGCAATTTTATTTTAAGTAGGTAAGGCGGAAACTCTAAAGCACGCATGTCGCATACGCATGCCTTAGAGATTTCCGCAACAATACAGCAACATTACTCAAGCCTATAAAAACATTACTTTTAGGTGGAGCCACAAATACTTAGTTTGCAAGATTTTACAGTTGATAGATGTAATTAACTGTACCTACCACAAATTGAGTTACTCGACGTACTGTGTAGAATGTTCTAGTTAATTCTAGCAACAGACATTTAACCGTATACCATGACTGCAACTAAGGTACTACAGATATATTTGAGAACTTGTTTCTTCTAAAATGTTAATGGTTATAATAATGGAACAATTTCCGTAGTAAATAGATGAGGATACAGATTGTCTGAATAAGGATTTCCGAAAATTTTTGTACTTGTCTACCTTTAAAATTTGTGTACTGAAAAGTATTGGTTTAACTCAACCGTAGCAAATTAAACTGTGTACGGTTTATTAAATACAAATTATTAAAGGTACGTTATACGAGTATCCATGCGTACGCGCATGGCGTCAGTAATTTAATATGTCAAAACTACTATTTTGCAATTTAGAAGTTTAATGTTTTTCTTTTCGCTTTGAATGTCAAGATATGACATTAATTTCTCTGAAGTTATCGAGTATTAAAATATTTAATGATTTTATTGTAAATTTAAACTGATACACCTTGTTACAGCTTCTTATTTTAAATGTCGAGTTAAGGTATAAGTTGATTTCTGCTGTGGAAGGATATATTCGTTTCAGCACTACTTTAGCCCTTATAAGTAACACTATAGCTTGCAAAGGTCAAGTATCTTATTTCCTTGAAATCTTGAAAGTTGTCCTCACCGGCTTAACTACGGTTTTTACATTCGATCACGGTTTTCCTTGTATTATATTACATCCGTATAGCGAAATATTTTACGTAAGCTTCAACACGCTTTCATTCACAAAAGTGGGTAAGTGAACACATACTGAATGAATGTGTTATCCTGTTATGTATTATCCATTGCATCCTGTTGTGTCTATTCTTGTATAATCAATTAATCACCTTAAAAGTCGTTCACGGTACGTAACATTCAGTTGACAAGCGTCAATTTTACATAAACAATTCCATGTGTACGAAGATTTCTGAGTAAGTAATAGACTTAATTAGAAATACTTAGAAAGATGATATAATAGAACTACTAATGAAGTAAAGAAATGTTCCGTTTTGGTTAGTAACAAGCTGTGGTGTCTGAGACTGAAGCATCAAAAATGGTCGCTAATTAAGACTTGTCAAGACTGACTATCTGACTATCAAGGTCAGAAGGTTCAAATTTAATTTTCTTAAGTCACACTTAAAATAATAATATTAACGAAGATTTGCTATCAAGGCTGTGAAAGTAATGAGAGCCTTTCTAGTCTACTTGTTAGAGAAGTTAATAATTTATTACAAAGACCAAAAATAATATGACGGTTTGATTGTACATAATATGACAGAATTCTGTCAAGTTGCTGTTTCAATATAATAAATTTTATACAAATGTAACAAAGCAGTAGCCATACAATTTGCTTATTATCTCCTCTCAACAATAGTCCAGAGAGTATCTGCATTATAATAATATACCCAGCCACTTTAGAATCAAAATCGTATATGCAAAAAATTTAAATCAAGTTTTTTAACTTGAACAAAGGGACTCAAATAATGGTCATATTAGGCCTGTGAGCTAAATGTAACAACAAAAGTAATTTATATACGAAATAAAACGATAAATAATATTTATCGCTAAAATAATAATCTCTATTTCACGAAAACAAAGTATTTCATATTACAAAATAAGTTAAAACTAACTTAAAATATATTTTAAAAACAGATACATAAAAATATAAGTATTATAATGAGCAATTTTTAAAAATAATATGTTTATTTGGTTATCTAGTGTCATTTATTTACTAGATGTAAAGAGGATAAAGGCTTCTTACGTTTTTAGAGAAACCAACCTATTAAAATGAAATTATTTAATTAGTGGTCCTAATTATTACGCTGGTTAGCAAAACTAGTAGCAGTCGTACGAGTAATAGATTTTTAATTACTCCTTTTCACTGTGAGACAACATCGCGCTACGTTAGACACGGTAGCAACTACCTAGGAACTTCTAAAGTAAAATATAACATAGGGACCAGAGATGAATCTCATCTATATTTATATGGACGCCATTAGGTATTTAGTCTATATACATATAATAAAATTGTAACAGAGCTGGATCTATATATGAAATATTTTTTGCAAAAAATCGTTTCGCTGTACTCTAAGAACGATATAGAATCCAAAACAGCTATTTTTAGCATTTTTGATAGTCTGTCTCTCTGATCTGGCATCACGTAAAAGCCACTAAACAGAATTTAATGACACATGGCAGAATAATAGCTTATGGCCTAGGTTACCATTTAGGCTACATTTTATCCTGATCCAAAAGTTCTGGAGGGAATTATTATTAAGTACACATGTACAATATCAGTCGTTTCATAAAACTACGGAATGGATTTTATTGAAACTAACTGCAATGACGAAGTCCTGGTTGAACTCGTGGGATATTTTTTATCCCGATCTATTATAAATTCAATCAGGAATCATTATCTTGATGCGCGCCTGATAAAATCTAATAGCAGTATGTTGGTACAAGTAGAAATTATAAATACAACAGGGGTCGTTAAGATTTTAAATTCTAATACTGTGGCGAGAAAGGGCCCCAGTGAATTATACAGCTGGATAGCTACAGTAGAATATAAAAATAAAAAAACAAAAAAAATACAACTATGAAGGTAGGGTACGAGGTAGAGGGTAATAGAGGGTATTAATACTATATTGTACGTGATCGCTGTCACTGTCCTGTCAGTCTGGCATGAAATCTTATTAGAGTTATTTAGCAAACTTTGGATACCGGCTGTATTTCAGAAAATTCTCTTATCATTTGTGATTACTTAAGAATCCAAGGACTGTGGACATCCGTCTATCAGATGTGAGTACCGTATTTAATACCATCAAACGATTTTCTCTCCTATTCATTGCTACAATTTTGTGGAAACGTCAATGCCCGTTGAGATTAAATAAAGACTGGGTTCGATACTATCATAGCAAATACTGATGAAACAGAAAGAACGATTGACTAATCGTGTCAGTTATCCACTATCTACTTATATAATATATATATATATATATTATATATATTACGTATATATATATATACGTGTACATACATATAATAAAATCGTACCAAAGCCGTGTCTGTATATTTTTGAAGCCAAAAAAACCATTGCAGCGTACATTATGAATGATAATGTAATTTTTGGCGACAGACAACGCGACAATTTTTGGGATTTTGCCTGATTGTCTGTACATACATATATATACGTGTACATACATATAATAAAATCGTACCAAAGCCGTGTCTGTATATTTTTGAAGCCAAAAAAACCATTGCAGCGTACATTATGAATGATAATGTAATTTTTGGCGACAGACAACGCGACAATTTTTGGGATTTTGCCTGATTGTCTGTACATACATATATATACGTGTACATACATATAATAAAATCGTACCAAAGCCGTGTCTGTATATTTTTGAAGCCAAAAAAACCATTGCAGCGTACATTATGAATGATAATGTAATTTTTGGCGACAGACAACGCGACAATTTTTGGGATTTTGCCTGATTGTCTGTACATACATATATATACGTGTACATACATATAATAAAATCGTACCAAAGCCGTGTCTGTATATTTTTGAAGCCAAAAAAACCATTGCAGCGTACATTATGAATGATAATGTAATTTTTGGCGACAGACAACGCGACAATTTTTGGGATTTTGCCTGATTGTCTGTACATACATATATATACGTGTACATACATATAATAAAATCGTACCAAAGCCGTGTCTGTATATTTTTGAAGCCAAAAAAACCATTGCAGCGTACATTATGAATGATAATGTAATTTTTGGCGACAGACAACGCGACAATTTTTGGGATTTTGCCTGATTGTCTGTACATACATATATATACGTGTACATACATATAATAAAATCGTACCAAAGCCGTGTCTGTATATTTTTGAAGCCAAAAAAAACCATTGCAGCGTACATTATGAATGATAATGTAATTTTTGGCGACAGACAACGCGACAATTTTTGAGATTTTGCCTGATTGTCTGTCTGTCTGAACGCTACTACTAGACAGATTTTAATGAAACTTGGCATAGTTGTAGTTTATGTGCCAGGTCAATGGTACGTTGACACGTTGTACGTCAAGGGTACGTTTTATCCATGGGAACCAAACATACTCTAACGTCTACGCCCACGAAAACATGGGCACTACTAGTACATAATATATATGTAAGATTCTGTATTAGTAAAATTGTCAATAGAATCAAAATTATTTTTCGAAATGAATCAGAGGTTTACTTATCTCTCTTTATACCTACATAGGATGTCTGCCTTTTTGTTCATTCCGGAAGATTTTAATGCATTTTTTGTATCTAAGCCAGTCTAGTAGTTTTGAAAATGTAGAACGTTTTGTGTTATGCTCATTTTGGAATGAAAGAGCAAGTTGCGATTTAATTGTTGCTATTTATGATGTAGGTAGATATGTGTAAGGTGAATGTGTGTAAGGTGATATGTGTAAGGTGAATGATACAAAACTGGTAGCTTTACAACAATAACTGTGGATTATGACTGATGAGGACTCTATCCTTTATGCTCTATGCTTTAGGGAAGCAACCATTTTCAATTTTCATCGGTCGCAGTCGCAAGATGGTTACGGGTATCTTGATAGATATCATATTGTTACGTCTTGTACGAATTTACTTAATACTAAGGTAATACATATATCTATTCAATAAAAAAATATAATAATTTCGAACTATAATTTTTTTTGTCCAATTCTAAAATTAACCTTCCAGATCTGAAATCAGTTAAATAGAAGAGACTGTAATAGCATAGCATTGTATCATACTACTTCAGTGGTATGATACAAATGCTATTATGCACAATGTACAAGCTTAAGAATAAAAGAGAATCCAACTTTAGGCATCCATGATGCAAATTGGGGTTATTCGAGTTAAGTCGAGATACAAAAACTAATTTATGTCAACTAATGTACAATATACTATATATTTCAATGCTAACAAGTTTTTTTATTATTTTGTGATGTAGGTATGAATGTTATACCTATTTATGTTATACGTATCTATTTATGTTTTTATTTTTTGTGTACATACGAGTATATCACTCGCTTATTCCCCACTGCTCAACTGAAGTGCTCCATTTTATATCACTACTACTACATATCATTAGGTTGTATTCATTGTTACATTATTTGTAGTAGGCTTTTTGTTAAAGCTAATAAACTTATGTCCGCACTACTCACAATTCTGTTCAAATAATGAAATTATCTTATTTACATTACTCATTATAACAATTATGTGATCAAAATTTTTTACACGCTTCGACCATATAAATGTTAACCATAGGCATAAGTTTAGAATGTTTTGCTGATCGCAAAGATTAACAAGCGTATAACTTGTTGATCTTTGCGATTCACATCATAGCACGTTCACCACAAGTCAGAATGAATCAGAACTGTAAAATGCCACAGGTTTTCGGAAAGATACCGAGAACCGTCACAGACAGATATTTGTTTGTGAAGTAATTCATTCCTTGAATAAGCAACAGAAAATACCGAATGAGCAGTAAATCAATGGTATCAAATTTAAACTCCGTTAAATTAAAAATCAATGGTTTAGGAACTCCGTCAGCTTGGTAATGACATTCTTAGTAACTTAAAATTAATTACTTTAATTATTAAAAATACATTATTTCGTTAATCATGATTTACTACTCATTTTGTTTTTTTTTTGGTCGTTTCCGCTTGTTTAAATACAAAAATCTTAGTAGGCGTGGTTACACACTGCTATGAATGTGATGACCATCACGCCAGTTGGTGGAGCTCCTGCCTGCTTGCCAGTGCTCCCGGAGTATATTCCCGGTCGAATATATATTTATTTAAAAGGAAATATATATGTTTGTCTTTGTATGTGTCTCTGGATCCACGACTTAAGGAGTGGATCATTGAGTGTGACATTATTTATATGAAAATACGTACACTCATTAAGATGTTTCTGTGCCATGTCATGTTTCCTTTTCACAGCCTTCGCGCAGGTAGTAAGTGGGGAATCGAAGAAAGCTCAGGTTTATAAGGTCCAATGTGTCAGAATATCCACTGTATCATAATGACCAATTCACTAAATTGTCGAGTCCAAAAATGTCTAGTGTCCCAAAACGACTAGTTTCAAATAGTCTATTACCCGTAATGTCCAATGCCCTAAAATAACTAGTAGCAAAGAGTCCAGTGATGAAAAATCTGGATTGAGTTCACAAAAAAATATTATATTATTATTTGTCGCACATAGGTAGTGTGACTATCGCAAAATAATTTTCCCCGTAGTCAACCAGGGTGCCACACTGGTGTCCGTCGCAACAAATCACACGTTACTAGGTCACTGGACATTTTAATACTTTAATCATTTTGAAACACTGGACTATTTTATGTCCATTTCAAGACACAACATTTTAGGACTAGACGATTTAGTCAATTGGTCATTATGGTTCAGTGGACATTCTGATAACTTGGACCTTATGAACCTGAGCTCCGAAAAAGAGGCCACATTAAATTTGTATATCTAAAAGTTTTAATCAGACTACATGTTTGTAAGCACATTCCTTAGGCTGAATCCTTTTGGATGTGACCCAAATAAGGTATTAAGTTGGGAGCGCGAGGAAAGGTCATATTCTAGTATTTGTGCACCTGAAAGTTTTGATCAGGCTACTTGTTATACTGACAGATTGGTTTTACCCATGATTCGGTTTAGCATGCATAATATTGATATGGTACTTGAATTCATTCAAATGACTAAGGTCAACACGACTCCTATTTTTTATCCGACTATTTTCGAAATAATACACAAAAGTAATTGTACAAGGATGCATTGTTTTATATTTGTATAGTGGTAAACTCTTTATCCAGTCTTGTTCATCGCGTGATTCGAAGCCGCGCTATCTGCTTGTTTGTCCTCTTGCTCCTTTCTAATATTTTCTACTTCAACTTTTCCACATTTCTTCAGAACGTTAAGAACCTTAAGTCTGTCGTGTCATACATATCTTAGTTATGTTCTTCAGAAAAACTATACAAAATTGTACTAATGCCATATCGTGTTGAACATATGTAGGTTGAGACTCCTCTTAGCAGGATTGTTGTGTTGTTTGGAACCTTGTGCGTATGGAGACTCCGAGTTGGTGTTGAAGAAGTAGAGACCTGAAGCGCTGCAAACATTCTGGTAATTAGAATTTAATTTCATATTTTTCATATTTCATTGACCGTGTCACGGTACATTAATACGTGTCACGATCATGTCATGAAACATAAGCCGTGTAGTGAGGAGGCCCATGTCCGGCAGTGGATAATAAAAAGGTTTGTGACGGTGATGGATACATCGACTGTGGTGACATAACTATTTATTTTTCATGATAATACAACCCAAAGAGAATAACGAATATGTATGTCTCTAATTATTATCCAATAAATAATCCAATCAAGGCTGATAAGGAATTAATTGATAGACTGGTCTCCTTGATTCTCGTGTGGAAACAGTGAACTGTTTGGCGGTCAAGTGGATAACACAGGGTTTTTAAGAAGGTAGGTAATGCTTAAATCCGCATGAAACTCGACCTCAGTTTCACAACGTATGAAGTAACGTTTTACCACATTGACATGTAGAGGAAGCGGATTGTGGCTTTCCAACCGGCACTAGTTGTAATTATGTAGTTAGTGTGACATGTATTTTAATGTTAAGTTGTTAAATAACTAAATAAATAAAATAAAAAATAAATACTGACAGCGGAGCAGTGTTTACTTAGTTTCCAGGTTAATAAATTAATTAGATCATAAAATAAAAACAGATATTAGTGAAAAACAATTCAAAATATAAATTAAAGAGATAAGTATTTTTGTCTAATTTATAATTTGTTCACCATTAAATTATAATATCTATGTTTACCTACTGATATTGTAGAACTTATATCTTGGATAAACCTGTATGGTTTATTGGATACAATTATGATAATTTTATACATTTTGTTTGTAAATTTGTTAAATAAATGAAAAACTTAAGTTAAACTAGAAACATTGACATGTAGAGGAAGCGGATTTCAATGAAAAGGGAAATTATTCTCAGTGAAAGTATGGAAGTGTTTCGGTGCCTGCACTTAGCGTGGCACTGCAGTGATGCACCTGTGAAGGCTCGTCGATTGCTTCCAATATATTTAACAACTTTCGCTTTGTTCTTTCACGGTTCGTAGTTTGGAGATCAAATGATAGCTACATTGTTGGTGGAACACCTCATAAAGTTGGATGCGCTAAGTAAAACTTCATAATTTGAAAATATGTACCTATATAATAAGTATGGAAATTAACACACCTACAAACTGTTTCTTTTGCTGTTTGTAATACCAGATGATCACGAATATGTTCCTAACCTTGTTATAGTTCTATTTGAGTTCAATTAGATTTAGCGATTTTTTCTGAGGCTCCGAATGTCGGCGAATGGTGCGTTCGTATACTCCTACAATACTCCTACATGATACAAACTCCTTTGCAGCTCATTATCAACTTATTCAATGAGCGGTTAGGTAGCACCAACCGCAAATATAATGTTGTAGAACAAACTTATTCATTCAGTTATAGCAAGTAAAATTAACGTGAAAATCACCGCTATTACTCGTTTATAAACGCAATAAAAGTTTACGCAATAAGCGCTCTGTCGACATGTATGCTTCATATGTATTCTGTTAAAATGGTTGTTTGCATAATTATTTTTTTGAAAGACCACTTTATTTTGTCTTACTTCAAAGGCACATATTCGCCAAATAGTATGTCCTCGTTAGACCCAACGAGTTCACACCAGCCCAGCATGTACGTAATCCAGGAGTAACACTTGGTTCCGTAAAATCCAACATCTGTGATAATTGATTCGGCGTAGTATGCAGGTGCTCTGGCGTGGTCGCAGCCTGATTTTGCTAGAAGAATGTAAGAAAATGTTTAAACAAATATTCTATCATTGGAATGGTTGACAAAAATCTTGCCACCCATTCCGTAAGATGTAAATGGGTCATCTGGTTTTAAATGGTTTATTTATACTTAAAGTGTTTGAGAGGATGAGTAAGTTTTTAACCACTCAGACAATTGTCCTCTGAACTTTTATTGTTTACTGTTGTTTAATTTTTCATCGATGTCTACAGAACGACGCATATCTATTAATCTTAAAGTAATACCTCTTGGAAATTTGGAATTGGTTTTATGTAATTGAGAAAACCTGAAGTTCTGTGTGAGAGTTTATAAAAAGAGTACTACAGTAAAAGTAGATGAAACAGCTTTATATAGCAATCAAATCCGTTTTATCTTCGACAACCCACCAAACGTCTTCCCAAGTGGAAATACCGACCAGTGGGTTCCCAAAGATAAACATGTCTCTAAAGACCCACTTGTGATGCACTACGCGATCAGTACGTGTATCAGTGCATGTACCATGCGAGCGGAGCCGCGGGCTAAAGGCTGGTTGGTATATCATTAAGAGTACAAAACTAAATTTTCATAGACTGTTGTATCAAAACGTTAACGTTATAAATAAATCAACGCTAGCTTTTTATAGAAAGAAGATGACAGACGATCACACAGTCCGTCTGTTGGTAAATGGATAATGTCGCCCGCAACATTCACGATACATTTCAACATTAATCCAGAATGACAAACGTTGGTTGGAATGACAACCTTTGGAGATTTAGGAATGCATTTGGAGAAAGGGTCGAGAAAAATAGAAATATAATAGGAAGTTCACAGGATGAGGGGGTTTCCTCATACTTCTCAATTTTCCTTTTGAGGGATGGGATGGGAAGTCAAAAGTATTGGGAGTTATTTTATTCCATAATACTCTTCAATAGGCGCGATAGGATAGGATGGGATGGGAATGGGTTCTGACATTTAACTTACTACCGAAACACAGACGTATATTGCAGCTGTGGGATTACAGCAAGCACCCTCCTCCCTCTCTCAGAATACTCTGTAAATACTGTAAATCAAGGATAACAGTAATATTCTTGGACACAATGTTGGGTCCAAGAAGACGAGAAGATGAGTACATTTATCGGGAAATCCCGTCACTTCCTTGTTACCCTATATAAGTAAGTACATATAGGGTACATATACCGTAATGTAAGTACATACATTCATTACGGGTTTCTTGGCAGCCCGGCTGCGTGAGTCCTCCGTTAGCGTAGAAATCTACGTGCCCTGATGCCTCCAGTTTCCCCTTTTCCAGCGCATTAGTATGTAAAACATCCACAAAGTTTGCGTCACTGGCATCTATTTTCTTTTTGTCATCGGTGGTCACGAATAGAGGCATCGCGGGGTCTAACGCTGAGAATATGAGAAGATAATGAACGTTTTATTATGATTTACTCAAGCTTATTGTAATTACAGTTTATATCTAAGCATCGAGTGAGGGAAAGATTCGATGCTATAATAGTTATTTGTTATACAAGAGTGCAAAGTTGCTTTTTAACCGCGTGTTCAATTTTGATGACCGAGTAAGCGAAGGATTCTAAAATTGAATCACGAGCGCAGCGAGTGATTCAAAAATTAGAATCCTGAGCGTTAGCGAGGGAATCAAAAGAGCACGAGGTGAAAAATCTTTACACTCGAGTGCAACACGTAACTTTTCATCCCACCCCAGCGAGGAAATGACTAAATGCAAAAAAAAAGTACACCAAGAAGGTTCCGAGTCTGAGTTTTTAACAAATTAAAAAAGGTTGTATGATAAATTCGGCACCATGGAGGTAGAAGTAAATAGGTTTAATGATGTTTTGAATTCACAAACTTAGTGCTCACGATGTTCTAAATTCAATTTACTTTATCCTCTAGCGGATAAAAACGGCTTTTGCACTCAGATATCGAACAGCAAAAATACTCTTTCCGAGATAGGGGGATGAAAATGATTTTTAATTCCAGTTTTATAATATTTGTACCCTTGTAAATTACCATCTACACCCGATTTGGTCTGATATCATCCAAAAATCCGATTTAAATTTAATTCAATTTAATAATTTCCTATTTGTTAGCCATTATTACTTGGCCATGTAGTGTCGACCGGCTTTAGAATAGCACCAACCCATCTCATCCTGAGGATGGTGTAAAAGGCCAGCTTGCAATTTGAAGGCCATACATCCCCCATGCATAAGACCCCTTGCAGGTGCAAGCAGATGCCCATATTCAGCGGTGGGCGATAAAAGTGCTGGCAATTAAACAACTTTGAACGGTTTAAATCGCGTATATTTAACATTATTTACGGGGAATCACCCCGTGACCACGTCCACTGCAAAGTGTTCGAAACGTCGGGATATAAATAATGTTAAATATACGCGATTTAAACTGTTCAAAGTTGTTTAATTGCTGTGTATAGTAATCGCGAAAACCCAAGAAGATAAAAGTGCTGGTTACGATTATGGTTTACGGTTTTAGTAGCCATTACTTATCTTAATGATAGATAGATATAAAAACTTTTCAATGATAAATGAGAAGACCTATGTTAAAGAATTTAACTTCAAATTAAAAATAAAATTTTTTTGAGAGACTGTAGTGTAACAGTACAAAAATAATGATTATTGTATTATTTTGTATTAAATAAAAACCTTTGTTACCAGTAATTCTATCAAATTGGCCCGACGTCAGATAGTTAGCGATAAACCCCGTGGTTTGCCCTCCGAGGCTGAACCCTACGGGGTGGAACCTCTCCAGCCTGAAACCGTGATTCTTCACCAGTTCGTCAACAAGCTGTGCCGTGCACATGCCTACTAGCTCGGTATTCCGAGCTGCCTGAAAATAACACGGTTCCCGTGCTATTGGATTGTAATCCACGGAGATGATATTATAATCACAGCAATACAGGTATGCTGAAAGAGAAAGTACATGTATTTATATGGGTAGTTTATAATTTTCAAAGCCCTGAATAAGAGAGTCGGTCTACCACTTTGGTAGACCGACCCTCTTATTCTCCACTAATAATAAAAAAAAACTTTGTGTAAATCAACGTCATGGCTCTCCCATTAAGCCGAGTCAAAGTCTTATTTTGCTGTTACAGTACTGTTGCTTTGTAAGATAATTACACTGTTTACTATATAAATACTATTACAGTACAGGAGAATATGAAAAAACCTTCATGCGTCATCGTCTATTTTCGTTTCATAATTCCTTTTTGGCACTTACACGAATCGTAATTAGTCGCCTTCGAGACAGCATAAGAGGAGCTCGGGTCCAATTCCAAAATTTATATAGAGCAGTTAGAACATAGTCTTTTTTATTTATTTCAACGTTTACAGATCTTAACATAAATACATCTTACAATAGAATAGAAAACTTATACGACTTTTATTATAATAAATAACAACTGAATAAATTAATGTTACAAATATTAACAAGTTTAAAAACTAAAACCCGACTACACAAAAGTTTCAAATAAGTTTTAGGTTCTTCAAAAGGAGGCCTTTTACATAATTAATTCTACTTTTTATAAGGAGGAATTTGTAAACGTAGTCGCACATTTACAAACTTAAATTGTATTTATAACTGACGTGCGACTACGTCATACAGGTATGTAAAGGGCCTCCTTCTAATGAACTTAAAAAGTATTTAGATAATTAATTCATAACAGAAATAAGGCGGCAGATGAATAGACAGTAATAGTGTATGTGCAGCAACAAAGTGTTATTCTATTCTGTTCTCTATTTTAACAAATAGAAAGCAGTGACAACATCAATGTTAATTTTCAATTAAATCTTAAAGATTAACCTTTAACCTTAAATTAAAAAAATAAAGCTGTGAATCCAAACACAATGCGATTCAAATAAATCGCGCGAATTCTTCTTACGAATTAATTCAAATATATGCGATTTGTCGTATTGTCGACTTTTATACTTTATCGATTGGAGCAGCATACTAACAGATACAATCGTAGCATTTTATTCTGCACTGCATGCATATTATATTTAAATTATAATTTGGGGTGTCCTACTTCTGTGATTCTTCTATCAATTTAACGAGAGAGGAATTTATCAATTCTATCACTTTATTATACGACAGAGGAGACACCGTTATTTTAAAATTTGTATTTTTTTAAATAATTTTCATTTAATACCTGGTCTAATCTCGGTGTTAGGTGAGAAATCCTTGTGCCCCGTATAGCCATGAACTAGAATTTTGACAGGAGCATCATCTACCCAAGGAGCCGATGTAAGAGTGTCGGGCTCAATAGCAAATAGCTGATGTGGATTGTCTTGGTTAGCTCTGCAAAATTATTAATTCAACATTTATTGGTACAAAGTAAATCAATCTAAACACAATATCCGAAGCTCTAATGGAGATTCTTTTTATTAAGAGAGAGGCGATTCTCTCTTCATATATACTCCCAGAACATTTTTTTTATAGAAAAACGGCGGCAGACGAGAATAAAGTCCACCTGATGGTAAGTGGATACTGTCGTCCATAGACATCTGCGATACATGCCAACATCAATCCAGAATAAGAAACGTTGCCACGCCCCCGGATGCGCTGCCTAACTAATGGATTAAGGAATGGATTGGGAGTAAGGGTTGGGAAAATGGGGAGATATAGGATAGGAAGAGATGAAAATGGGCTCTGGCATATCATATGTACATTGGGGAAATACGATAAAGTGGGAAATGCAGTACATTTCAAGGTAGTCTTTTGTGAGAGAGGGGTAACGGGGCCAGTCGAGTGCACCCAGCGGCTGTGAGAATGCAGCGTGCACTCCCCCTCTAGAATTAATATTTTTCTTTCTCGTGATTTGCTTTTGTAATTGCTTTTGTTTGGAGTGTGGATTGAAACCTAAAATGAATATATAAAATACAATTGTGATTACACAAAAAAATATTATAGCATCGCAATATGCCTACATTTTCGAATAAAACTTTTTATTACACTAATCTAATTTATTTAATTAAACAATCAAACAATCTTGTGTCTAATGCAATCAGCCATTATGTGTTTGCTATGATGCTTCAATGAAAAGCATCTAAGTTAAGTTTTCATTTTTTTAACTTCGTTTTATTAAAATAAGTAAATGTTGATAACTGAAATTGCGTTTCATTCCCATCGCTAGTCGAAACACAAATTGTACTCCCCTTATGTGAAGTGAACGAAATAGAATTATGAAATAGGTGTCATAAATATTTACTATATTTGCCTCTTTAACTAAATGATACCGGTGTAGGCCAAACCACATTAAGATATAGCAATCGATCAATTTTAATATAAAAAATCAGGTAAATGTATTTTATTTATTAGGTTACATACAAAGAGATTTCAAAAACTGTTTTTATGACGCTGATTGGATCTAATTCGTACAATATTAAAGTTCCACTGCCTGAATCGCCCCGAAACGTATGGGCCGAAAGTTCTTCAAAAATGGCTCAGCAGTGAATGTGTTATTAAGTTTCAAAGAAATTATTATTCTTTGCATGTCAGAGTTAAAGACAGATGATAGTTACATCCTCTGGATACCAACAAAAATAGGAAAAAATACTAATTTCCCTAGTTTGAGATGCACAATATTTAATATTCATATAACCCACATGAACTATCATCGCTCTGTAAATTACTATTTTGAAAGTTTGAAGTTTTCAGATCCTTTGTTATTATGGTCAAGAAAGGTAACCAGTTCTGTTTATATCTGCTGCTGAAAATGGGACCCCTCCTGCACAATGTCTGCACAATGGCACTCTGGCGGCGGGCGGCGGGTTGGAGAGTCCACTATTTTATAGGTGGTATAGTTCCTCGGGGCTTGAAGTAGCGGTTTTTCATCCCTTAGTCGCCTTTTACAACACACGCGGGAATAAATGGGGTAGTGCCATTCTAAAGCCGACCAACAACACGTGGTCGATCTAATAAAATAATTATTTAAACAATTATTAATATTAAAGTAGCTTTGAATGTGTGTACCTTGTGTATAACCAAAATGTGATGTTCTTGTTAGGACACTCCAACGGTGGGGTCACGCAGTCACCGCCTGGAAGTTCTGCACTAACTGCAGCCAATTTTATTATCCAATTAAAAATGTATACTTAACAAAGAAACAATACCCAAATTGCATTTACTTAATTGACTTTAAGTAATATATATGGTATATTCTTATGTGTTAAGTATTTGTAAGGAGTAGGTATTGCATATTATTGCATCCGATTGTTAGTAGGTAATTTTCCGTTATATAAATCTGCGTATTACAAACCCGCGTTCTTATTCCGTTTTACTTACATTTCTAATTTCATAGATCTGCTCTATCTCCATAAGAGATCTCCATAATAGGTAAGCTCAATTTTGCATATCTCATATCATTTCATGATATCATTATTTTTTTGAATTGTATATTTTTTGTATGTTGAAAAAAAATAATTACGAGGGGAGGTCCAAAAGTTTCCGGCCTGATAAAGAAAAAAGACACTCAAGTTCATGAAATTACCTTTATTTTTCAATATAGTCTCCGTCTATTTGAACACATTTTTCGGGTCGTTTAATATCCTAGTGTATCCTAGTCCGAAGTCTTCAAAATGGGCGATAACCGCAACGGACACTTCATCATCGGTGGAAAATCGTCTACGCCTTAAGTCTACCTTTGAGTTTTGAGAACAAATAGTAATCACTGGGAGCCAAATCAGGACTATAGGGTGGGTGGCGAATTTTGTGAAGCCACACTTTGAAACAGCAGCTTTCGCAATTGCGGCAACACACTTTGAAACAGGTGCATTGTCATGGAGAAGCCGCACCACCTTTGCTTAGTTCTCCACTACGTTTCTGCTTGATTGCTTCTCGCAATTGATCTATAAGGTTAGCTTAATAACTTTCAGTCACCAGTATTGCGTTCTTTTATGTCCAGCATAATATAAGCAATATTCCTCGACAATTTCAGAATATCGAAACCATAATTTTTTGGTGAACTGAGTCACCTTTGCCTTTCTGGGCGGTGCTTCACCAGAGCGACGCCACTTCATGGACTCCCTTTTGGAAAGGGGATCATAGTAAATTACCATAGTTTGACAACAGTAACAATTTACTCCAAAAAATTGTTTCCGTTTCTCTGAAAGGCCTCCAAAAGTTCCTCAGAGCACGCTGCTCGTTCACTCGCTGCACAGTTGAAAGAGGTTTTGGCACCCACCTCGCACTATCTTTAGTCATATGGAGATGTTCATGAAGAACATTAAGGACTGTAGTTTCTAAAAACCCTTTTGAAACCTGGTATTTCTTTCGTTTTTAGTTGTCGGTCGCCGGTAGAACTTCTTTTTCCACTAATTTGGTATTGTTCGAAATTCAACGGGTCGACCGGAGCGAGGTTCGTCGTCGTTGGACTCTCCTCCTAAACGAAATTGATTACACCAATCTTTGACGGTGGAAAATTATGGAGAAGAATCCGTGTAAACATTATCCATATCGGTCGGGCTAACACCTTCCTTTAATAGGAACTTAATCACGGAACGATATTCCAGTTTAAACATTTTAAAGATTTTGCGACTTCCTGTTGTTCTAAGTGTTAAGAAATCAAAATTAACGAGGGTTGAACTCTAAACATTATACACGAATTAGCAGGATAAACGACAATTATAATGACGTATAATTTGTTTCTTTTGAGACATCTAGAAATATGTCAGGTCAGAAATTTTTGGACCTCACAGGTAATTAGTTAGGTACACATAAACAGGAGCTCCTGTCGTCACGAATGATACTTGAGTACTGAAACTAGTAGCTATCATAACAATCAAAGTGTTAGTGAACAAAAGTGGTAATTTGTGTCAAGCGAATAGCTACACACGTAATAACGGGAAACATTTTTAGATAAGAATTAACGTTAATTGGACGGGTGCTAGTACTTGTCAAATTGAATTACCGTTTTGTGCTCAAATATTTATTGCGTATTTTTTGTGGCATTTTTGAAAACCTTTCAATTGATAACTGAAGATTCATTTACATATAAATAATAAAAATAAAATAATTTGAAAGTGAGTATGAAACATTGAAATCGTTTTAACGCATATCAATGATGTCGCATACTTTTAAATTAAAGAAAATATTCTCAATTTGAGATGGCCGGTGACAACAAAATATCCAATTAAGACACTGGGATATTTTACGGGTTTGTAAATAAAGGATAGGTAGGTACATAAGTAGAAAATTTTAAATATAAAGCTAATTAATTTTAATGTAATATTAGATAAATAAGTTAAATTTAACGGATATTGATGTGTTACTAAAATCGTATTTTTATTTAATTTGTGGGTTCATTAGAAAATCGTAAAATTATTTAGCTCGAATAATGTCTTTACACATATCAATGATTAAAAAATCGATACTTACTAGGAGAAAAGAAGGAGTTCAAAAACAAAATAATCGGGAACATAGTCACTTTAAATTCGGAACCTTTACAATTATACTAAAGGGCTAACTGTCGCATTTATAGAGATAGTAAGACACGCCTCACTAAATTCTAACGAATCCCCAAAAACGCACGAATTGAAGACATCGGAACAACTGTTTAAAACAAAGAAATATATGGGGCTTCCTCCGAAACTTTTTCTGGTGCATCCCCTTAAAAACTGAAGCAGACTGTTCACTTCAACAGAGTTATCAGTCATTTAATTCAATTTCTACAGTCGTAAAGGCGTATCATTTTCAATTATTCCTGTATGTATATCTTACCGTGGATATTACGATGGAGATATAAAGGAGGTCGCACACTACACAATATATCAAATTTATTACATGCAAATTTATTAGATTACATAAATACTTCAACTTACAAATGGACTTATTCTATAAGTTTATTACCTGTATTGTGATTTATAAACATCACACATAAATATATATTATAAGATAAATTTAATAATATTTATTATTTTCTTTAATTACTGTCTGTTCGCATGGTGGTTGGATTTCCACAAGAACTTAATTTACACATTAATGTGATTTACATTTACCGCTAAATAATGCGCTATACCAGTTTCACTTACTTCGAATTGATTTAAGTATGACTAAATGTAAAGGGAAGTAAATTTAGTTAATGTGAAGTATAAAATAAGGGTGGTAGCATTGCATAAGTAAATGTTTTATACGTAGGTTCATAAACACATTATTCGGAGTTTCCAAAAAGTAAGGAATATATCTAGTTTGAATAGAACATCGATCGATACATTTGTGTGTAAACTGTTACACGACCGTGACCCTTGTTATCTAGATTTCACTTATTAGTTATGGTTACCGTCTACGATTAGATACGATTCGTTTTATTTAAAACTAGCAATTCTTTATACTTCTCTCCCGTAGAATCAATATGTTTATATTCCAACATGATATTATGACTATGAGCGGTATTGTGTAACCGATACAACCACAGAGAGATGGGAGGTAGTTCATTATATTAAAAATTTCTTGTATAGTAGATACATACGTATATAGTAGGTATATACAGGTATGAAGTAGCATCCCGAAGCGGTCGGTATAGTTCTTAGTTTCATTCTTATATTTTTTCAATAACAATAACTTCTTTCACTTTTATTTTTGTTCATATACTTTTTCGTTTATCATGGCTTTGTCTAAAATATCTTTTCGCTGAAGAAGTTCTGAAGTACACGTATATTTCATTTTAAAAAATCAGTTAGCCTCACGCTACATGTAACCTACCTATCTCAAATATGATACCCATATTTGTATCTAAATTCATGTTAATGTCGAAAATGTTAGGAAAAATGTCAGAATAAAATATAAAGTGACAGAAATATATGTAAAAAGGCTGGTATTCTCTCCGCATACCGCTTTTATTATTAGTGTAAACTCACCTCAACGTAGATAAAACGATGATATGCCGTAAACATTGTTCAAGTAAATAGCAAATAAAAATTTGTGAAGGCTTCGTGGAAATGTCAGAATTTTCATAGACTACTTGTTTAAATAAATAGATTAACGAGTTTTTCCGTTTGTTATGTATTATAATAGCTTCCTCAATACATTAATGTAGTAATGTGTTCTATACATACCCATATTATACCCACGAATTGTATCAATACTGTAGAAAAAGTTTATTTGTTTTGGTTCAACCCAATCTCGCCCTACTAAATCAATGGATTTTAAAATTTATTTATACTGCCTTCTTTGATATCGGATGCTTTGATAGTTCAAAAATGTTAACACAGAGAGTACGAATACGTTTTTTAATTAATTTATTTAATTACGAGTATAAACATAGAGTAGATATTTAATGACACACATATCTTCATTTCATTATTTTATTAATGTTAGTACGCGGGCGGCCCACAAGCAATCGGCCGACATGATAATAAGTGGTCACACCTTCAACATGAAGTGCGGGTGGGTCGCACCTTACAGAATCCCAATCAGAGTTTACTTGAAGAATCGTATGTCGTCATTTAGATGAAAAACCTCAGTAGTTAATTTTAAAATTTAGGATTCGTGGTAAGTATATTTGTAGTATTTCTTAAACACCGCACTGTACGCAGCAGCTCTCTGCCAAGGAAGTTACGGATGAACCGCGCTTCGGTGACTAGAATTCCTATGATAAAAACCAGAAGTTGGCATCAGATTGAACACTGAACAGCTCTTCAGAACATTCCCCATTATAAACGCTGAGAGATGTTTCATCTCTTCGGATGCTGAGATTCGGATGATTCAGATCTCTATTCTAAAAACACATATTTTTATGTCATAAAACAAAAAATATGTGCTCCATAGCTTCTCTGCTACAAATTATGTAAATGATTTTTAAATTGTCGTAAGGAACAAGCACTCATCGGCTTCTTATCGTTGTCGCTTCTGTTTTTTAGCATTCAACAACGTTTCTTTTATAATTACTGTTAAAACTATCACTAATGACTGTAATAATCGACATTGGTGTGAGTATTGAATAATTGAAATGTATTTGTTAAGCCTTTGGTTAGGGTCCAACGGTTAGCAGTTTTCTAATACTAATGGGTAGTCCTACCCATTAGTATTAGCCATTAAAGATGATGATTACATTTACAAGCCATTAAAGATTAAAGATGGTAGTTGCCATACTTAACTGCGACGGCCGCAACATCATTCTAAAGGATATAGTAGGGAAATACAGTCGCCCTTTTGTTCACTATTGCATCCAGGGTACTAAATACCTAGACACTGTACACTCTCAGTTTTTTTTTTCACTTCTATTTACTAACATAAATAGTTGTTACTAAAATTAGATTTTATTGTCTGAAATAAAAATAAAACCATGATTTTCTTTTATAGAGAAGAGGGCGGACGAGCAAGCGGTCACACGTGATGGTAAGTGTTACCGCCGCCCATGGACACCTGCAACACCAGGGGGTATGCGGGCGCGCCGCCCACCTTGCAGAATCCTATTCACAGCTTTCTTGAAGAACCCTTTCTTGAAGTCGTAGTTTAATGGGAAGACCTCTTGAGGCAGTTCGTTCCACAGCCTACGGGTTCGCGATATAAAATAATTTTTGGACCGAACAGTACGCGACACCTCCATATCTAGGAAATGCGGATGGACCGCACTTCTGTGACGGGAGGTGCGGTTGTAGAAACCCGAGGTGGGGATTATATTGAACAATTCTTCAGAGCATTCCCCATTGTACAGGCGGTAGAACACACAGAGAGATGCAACGTCTCTCCGAACGCTGAGGGGTTCTAAACCGCCCGTGAGAGTGGGATCGAATAAATTGATTAATAAAACAAAACAACTGAAATAAAAATTTAATTAACTAGAGTCGACGTAGAATTGCAGACGAGATTTTATTAACTAACACTTTGGTACAATGAACTAACCACCCATACTCTAAGTTTCGAAGGGTAGGGCGCCCCATGCAATCCCACATTCTCTGACGGAGTCTGTAATAAAATGTGTCATGTATGTGTTTAGGGAGTGAGTGAGATTTGCCAAAGTTCATTGCCCATCCTATTCTATTACACAGATTGGAAGTCTCCCATGTCGTTATAGTTCCTATCCCATCCCAATTCCTATGATATTTACCATTGAGTAAATATAAAAATGGGTTAAATGAAACACACCTTATCCAATAAGAAAAATCCAGTTCAATAAGGAAAATATCTCTCTAAGGAAAAATCGAGTGTCTGATGGGATAAGGAAACTCCTTATTCTATGTGCGTTTCGATTGATGGCCTCGTACCTGCGAAACGATAAAGGAACGATGACAGGATTTAGCAAAAGTTGAAAAAAAATTGTAAAAGCAATCCTGAAAATTTGTAGAATGAAATTAAAAATTATAACAATTTGTAAAGTGGCCGACCCTCAATCGTAATGGAGGTTTACCGAGATCTCAACAATCACATTAAATGGAAGTCTCGAACCGCTACTGATTTTTAGTATTTTTAGTAATACATAATGACCTGCCAACTGAACTCCAGAACCTGACAACATTAATAAAATTCATAGTAGATTTAAATCTTATTTAATTAACGTATAGTAGGTGAGTAACAAGAACGACTTGCCACCAACATATAAACCTTGAGGGTTTCTGTAGGTGACTACATACTTAGCTAAAAAATTGCAATTTTTTTCTATTGGCCATAGAAATAAATGTAAAAGTACAAATTTGGTCGAAACTATTTACCTAAATTGCTTTTTTGAGGCAATGTTGAGGTCATTGTGAATTAGAGAAAAACTATTACCCTTCACTAAAATATAGCAACAGTTCTCTTAAAATTTGTAAAAACAAAAAACTTACGAAATAAACATAGTTTTCGAGTAATGACCGTAATAAGTTACTTTTTTAGGTCGTTACATTTATTTACAAAAAGTATAAAGATGTCTGTAGCCCGAGTACATATATTTTATGTACAACTTTTACTAAAAAAAATTTGAATAAAATTCTATAAGGTAATTTTGTTTATCGAGCCGCTATTTAATGAGATATTAGTTCTACAACTTTTGTAAAAATTTATACTGAGTAGGGTGATCATAAATTATTCGAATGTTGGTACTTTTATGGGATCAACCTGTTGATCCACTACTAACATGACTTCCGAGCACATACTTTATCATATTCTCCTTTTCCTATGTCTAAATATTGTACGAGCAAATATACGAATACAATAACAGCAATTTATATTACGTATTATATTTATTTTTCATCATAATGATGATGACAAATTTAAAGTATAAACAATAGGAAGGCTCCACTTGCACAAGCCGAAAAAAGAGCACGTTTCATTTAAATAAATCGCGTTAGCGTTTTAAGCACTAACATTAACTAGATTAATGATTAATTAGATTAAGACTAACATTAGATTAATGAGTGACGCGCTATAATAAAATCCGTGCGAATTAAGCCAAACAAAAGACAAAACCAAATGAATAATTTAATTAATTATCAATAGTGAAACGTGGACATTGTCGTCCACACACATCTGCTATACATACCAAGGTCAGTTCAAAATGACAAATGTTAACACACCTTCGTAGTCGCTGCCTACCTTTGGAGATTTAGGAACGGATTTGGAAAAATGAGGAATAAGAAATCCCTCCCAAAGAGGATTGGGATCCCTCCTAAAGAGGATTGGGATCCCTCCCAAAGAGGATTGGAATCCCTCCCAAACAGAATTGGGATCCCACACAATTTTCTTTCGGAGGGATGGTAATAGTCATAGAATAGAATGGAGTAAGTAAGGACTTACTTTATTTCAGATAAGATGGAATGGGATGGAAATGGGCTCTGACACATCTCACTCACTACCGAAACACGTACGTATATTAGAGGGAATAGGACAGGTCTTCTTCTTTGTCTTCTTTAAGAGAGGGGTAACTTAGCCAGTCGAATGCGCCCAGGGGCTATGGGATTGCAGCATGCACCCTCCTTTTTTATACAGTATGCGGAATATGGGAACAGTTGTCAAATTGTTTTATTATTTCAATCTACTTTTCTGATTATGGATTACTAAATGCGTCTTTGCGTCAAATTTTAAATCGGTGGTTACTAGGGCCGCTTTTAGGGGTATGGGAGCAGTGTGGCCGACCAGGGAGCATAGGCCCGGGGGCACCATAAATTGAAGGCGCTTTACACAGTCAGATGGGCGCAGACATTAATAGGGGGCGCGGAAAATATTAATATAAATAATAATTGAATAATATTTTGGGGAGACGACGTTTTTTTTCGTCATCAAATGAGTATCAGGAGATATCTTTTCACGTAAGATAGTAATAAGATAGCTTATCGAAAACATTTACAACAGCAAATGCTCACCAACTAGACACCTTTCGTCACCGAACCTGGAGCGTTTGTAGACTTACCGTTCAATATTTTTTGGTAACCGTAAAAACTTCAGATCCTTCTTATCTTGAATTATTTTTACATCCGTAAACAGACCAATACGTATGTTCCATTGTAACAATTCGAAGGTGTCAATGTCGAAGTTTTTTTTTTCACTTCTATTTACTAACATAAATAGTTGTTACTAAAATTAGATTTTATTGTCTGAAATAAAAATAAAACCATGATTTTCTTTTATAGAGAAGAGGGCGGACGAGCAAGCGGTCACACGTGATGGTAAGTGTTACCGCCGCCCATGGACACCTGCAACACCAGGGGGTATGCGGGCGCGCCGCCCACCTTGCAGAATCCTATTCACAGCTTTCTTGAAGAACCCTTTCTTGAAGTCGTAGTTTAATGGGAAGACCTCTTGAGGCAGTTCGTTCCACAGCCTACGGGTTCGCGATATAAAATAATTTTTGGACCGAACAGTACGCGACACCTCCATATCTAGGAAATGCGGATGGACCGCACTTCTGTGACGGGAGGTGCGGTTGTAGAAACCCGAGGTGGGGATTATATTGAACAATTCTTCAGAGCATTCCCCATTGTACAGGCGGTAGAACACACAGAGAGATGCAACGTCTCTCCGAACGCTGAGGGGTTCTAAACCGCCCGTGAGAGTGGGATCGAATAAATTGATTAATAAAACAAAACAACTGAAATAAAAATTTAATTAACTAGAGTCGACGTAGAATTGCAGACGAGATTTTATTAACTAACACTTTGGTACAATGAACTAACCACCCATACTCTAAGTTTCGAAGGGTAGGGCGCCCCATGCAATCCCACATTCTCTGACGGAGTCTGTAATAAAATGTGTCATGTATGTGTTTAGGGAGTGAGTGAGATTTGCCAAAGTTCATTGCCCATCCTATTCTATTACACAGATTGGAAGTCTCCCATGTCGTTATAGTTCCTATCCCATCCCAATTCCTATGATATTTACCATTGAGTAAATATAAAAATGGGTTAAATGAAACACACCTTATCCAATAAGAAAAATCCAGTTCAATAAGGAAAATATCTCTCTAAGGAAAAATCGAGTGTCTGATGGGATAAGGAAACTCCTTATTCTATGTGCGTTTCGATTGATGGCCTCGTACCTGCGAAACGATAAAGGAACGATGACAGGATTTAGCAAAAGTTGAAAAAAAATTGTAAAAGCAATCCTGAAAATTTGTAGAATGAAATTAAAAATTATAACAATTTGTAAAGTGGCCGACCCTCAATCGTAATGGAGGTTTACCGAGATCTCAACAATCACATTAAATGGAAGTCTCGAACCGCTACTGATTTTTAGTATTTTTAGTAATACATAATGACCTGCCAACTGAACTCCAGAACCTGACAACATTAATAAAATTCATAGTAGATTTAAATCTTATTTAATTAACGTATAGTAGGTGAGTAACAAGAACGACTTGCCACCAACATATAAACCTTGAGGGTTTCTGTAGGTGACTACATACTTAGCTAAAAAATTGCAATTTTTTTCTATTGGCCATAGAAATAAATGTAAAAGTACAAATTTGGTCGAAACTATTTACCTAAATTGCTTTTTTGAGGCAATGTTGAGGTCATTGTGAATTAGAGAAAAACTATTACCCTTCACTAAAATATAGCAACAGTTCTCTTAAAATTTGTAAAAACAAAAAACTTACGAAATAAACATAGTTTTCGAGTAATGACCGTAATAAGTTACTTTTTTAGGTCGTTACATTTATTTACAAAAAGTATAAAGATGTCTGTAGCCCGAGTACATATATTTTATGTACAACTTTTACTAAAAAAAATTTGAATAAAATTCTATAAGGTAATTTTGTTTATCGAGCCGCTATTTAATGAGATATTAGTTCTACAACTTTTGTAAAAATTTATACTGAGTAGGGTGATCATAAATTATTCGAATGTTGGTACTTTTATGGGATCAACCTGTTGATCCACTACTAACATGACTTCCGAGCACATACTTTATCATATTCTCCTTTTCCTATGTCTAAATATTGTACGAGCAAATATACGAATACAATAACAGCAATTTATATTACGTATTATATTTATTTTTCATCATAATGATGATGACAAATTTAAAGTATAAACAATAGGAAGGCTCCACTTGCACAAGCCGAAAAAAGAGCACGTTTCATTTAAATAAATCGCGTTAGCGTTTTAAGCACTAACATTAACTAGATTAATGATTAATTAGATTAAGACTAACATTAGATTAATGAGTGACGCGCTATAATAAAATCCGTGCGAATTAAGCCAAACAAAAGACAAAACCAAATGAATAATTTAATTAATTATCAATAGTGAAACGTGGACATTGTCGTCCACACACATCTGCTATACATACCAAGGTCAGTTCAAAATGACAAATGTTAACACACCTTCGTAGTCGCTGCCTACCTTTGGAGATTTAGGAACGGATTTGGAAAAATGAGGAATAAGAAATCCCTCCCAAAGAGGATTGGGATCCCTCCTAAAGAGGATTGGGATCCCTCCCAAAGAGGATTGGAATCCCTCCCAAACAGAATTGGGATCCCACACAATTTTCTTTCGGAGGGATGGTAATAGTCATAGAATAGAATGGAGTAAGTAAGGACTTACTTTATTTCAGATAAGATGGAATGGGATGGAAATGGGCTCTGACACATCTCACTCACTACCGAAACACGTACGTATATTAGAGGGAATAGGACAGGTCTTCTTCTTTGTCTTCTTTAAGAGAGGGGTAACTTAGCCAGTCGAATGCGCCCAGGGGCTATGGGATTGCAGCATGCACCCTCCTTTTTTATACAGTATGCGGAATATGGGAACAGTTGTCAAATTGTTTTATTATTTCAATCTACTTTTCTGATTATGGATTACTAAATGCGTCTTTGCGTCAAATTTTAAATCGGTGGTTACTAGGGCCGCTTTTAGGGGTATGGGAGCAGTGTGGCCGACCAGGGAGCATAGGCCCGGGAGCACCATAAATTGAAGGCGCTTTACACAGTCAGATGGGCGCAGACATTAATAGGGGGCGCGGAAAATATTAATATAAATAATAATTGAATAATATTTTGGGGAGACGACGTTTTTTTTCGTCATCAAATGAGTATCAGGAGATATCTTTTCACGTAAGATAGTAATAAGATAGCTTATCGAAAACATTTACAACAGCAAATGCTCACCAACTAGACACCTTTCGTCACCGAACCTGGAGCGTTTGTAGACTTACCGTTCAATATTTTTTGGTAACCGTAAAAACTTCAGATCCTTCTTATCTTGAATTATTTTTACATCCGTAAACAGACCAATACGTATGTTCCATTGTAACAATTCGAAGGTGTCAATGTCAAAGAAATTTAAAAAAATATTATTTGTAGGTATCTCCGTTATTATCGTGCACTCGTCGCTGCCGACTCTGCCGAGCCGCGCTCATTAGACAGCCAAGAGGCCGCGCGCGCAACTGTAGGCTAATAACTCAAGGTCACATGGGAGTGTCCCTTTACTTTAGTTATTATTAATATTTATTGTTACGGTACAGCTATTTAATCATATGACCCAAGATGAAAATGTGGGATACAATCGTCTTACTTTTACGCAAGTGCGCGTAGTTAAATTATATGTTTTAATTAAATTATGTAAGTAGATACTTTAATTACAATTTAACATATACATACAACAGATATTTTAATACTTTGTAGACTGAATAAAACTCCATGTATTTCAAATTCCTTTTATTTTATTTTACACGTAAACTATAATCAGTCATTTTGAAAATAATGCGCATTTGGCACTTTGTTTACTATATTATATTATGGCATATTACAAATTTGATTCATATTATAATATCAGTAAGAGCTTTGTATGCAAATGTTGAATCCTCAGACCTATCGACTGATGTATGTATTATGTACGATGATATTGTGTATGACTTTACATAATGCAAAATGTAGACGTAACAAACAAATCACAATAATTTATTATACCTAAATAACTAACTAGTTTATATTTACGGTTATTTACATTATTATTGGACATTGGTTATTTACAAACAAAGCTCTTGTACTTGTAGTTTTAACACAATTGAAGTGCAGAATGTGTTTTTTGGAAAATTTTATTCACAATTTATTCAAGTACTTAAACTAAATTTCCATTTTATCTACAATTTTATTCAACATTATTTACATTGAGGTTCCAAAGTTATAAAGTTGTAAAAATAATAACAGTAAATACATACTTTGTTACAAAAATACATTGAAACATTATGGCAAGTCGATAAAGTTTAGATAGACCTTGATACAAGGTCGTAACATTACATTTTAAGTACCCAAACCGCAGCGGTACCGAGACATCAGCTTTACGAAATCGACACATAGCAGGATATGATATCGTTGATCAAATTTATTCTACCATAGACTCCAAAAGATCTAATATTGAGGCACAAACCGATCCGTTGTACTGCTGCGATGAGAACGCGTCTTTATACAAAAGATTATCTAAAATTATAATACGAGTATTTACAAATATCTTTGAACATATTTAATTTAAAATTATACATATTCTTCAGATGGTTTCGGCGTTCCGTTTGGAAGTCTTAATGAGGAAGACATTCGACCATTCACAGAATCCGGTAGCTCTGCAATATCTTTATAGACACCGAACATGCTTTCAAAATTTAAACTGTAATTTAATGCGTAGTCCCAACCTAGAGTATCAGGCGCAGGGGAGCCGTTAGCTTGTCTATATAAGGCAGCACCCACATGTGGTGCAAGATCGTCATCTGATGCGACTAGAGTACTCAAAGAACCACGGAAAGAGGAATCAAAACTTTCATATGGAGGAGGCAAAATTGGCTTCTTTGCATTGTTCACACTGCTAACATTTTGCCTCCTCACATTTTCTGGTTTGTCAGCACTTATGCTGTTGTTATCATACTCTATTTCAGAACATGTAAAACTGTCGTTACCACTTTCGTCATCAGAACCTGTTGAACTTCTGTTATCTACAGGCGGTGAATGATGCCTATGTGACATGTGGTGGCTGACACCTCCTCCCCGAGGAGCTTCACTTGAACTTGATACTGCATCTAAAGTGGACACTAAGCTTGATGTTCGTTGCCTAGCGTTCATTCTTTCTATTTCTTCAGCAGTTAGCCCGACTGCGCCAGAGCCTACGGAAACAACTTGGGGAACTTGTGGAGGAGCGCTAGGCGTTTTTCTTCCAGCGGACGAACTTTGACCACTTAGTTGGGACATTACGGGACTATTTAAACTGCGTTCGCTATTACTGTGTAATGCATCTTTACCAACTCCACCGGAACTAGATGTAGTGGCCAACAAGGCACTCTGTAATGGCTTACCAGAAATGTCATGCAATGTAAGAATTCGTGGCTGCTGACTTAGTTCACTGCTTGGCGATAACCGAGCAAGCGGCGTAGTTTGATGTTGTCTAGGTTGAGATGAAGGTTGCGAGGGCTGCGGCAACACTCTTGGTGGATAGCCACCTGCGTGGTGAGGCGAATGTCTATGCTGTGGAGTTTGGTGCTTATGATGGTACCCTGCTATCGGCGGTGGAGTAGCTTTATATTTTCGTACACCGGGAGCTTCTCTAAAACCTTTATAGTGATAAATTACATCTATATCTGAAGGGGCTATAGAACTAGCATTTTCTAAATCATAATGTTCTGGCACTTCTGAATTTAAATCCATGCCACTTGGGTGATCATGCGTGTGGTGTGATGTGTTTGTAGAAGGAGGTGGTGGTGGATGATGATCTTCCCTAAGCGCTGGACTCTTCCCAACTACGTCACGGTCTATTATATCAGGACGTTGTGGTCTTGGAGGATCAATATTCATAATTTCTCGATCTTTGTATTTCTTTGATAAAAGTTCAGGTCCAACTATATGCCCTACGTTACGCATTATGTCTGCGTTTTCGGACATGTAACTGTTTAAACTTGTTTCGTTATTGTGTAAACTTCTGTTCATTAGACTATCGTTTGTGCCAGCTATTAGGTTTGGTGCGTTTAACATAGCTGGTCCGCCATTTTGCTTAGAATGCACCATACTGTTTTTACTTGTTGGAGCATTACCTTTCTCTTTCTTTTGTTTGCGAAGACGGAAAACAACAAATGAAACTAAAATGGCTACTATCAAAATAACAAAGAAAACTATAACAAGCGTTATTCCAATGCTTAATGGATCTGGACTTTGGGTCAGCCCAGCTCCGAAAGCACTGTGACATCCAGTTAATATCTTTCCTTTTTTCATTGTCTCTTTGAATATTGATCCATTTCCGTTGAATGGCTGTATTTCATTATTAAGAGTAAAATTTGCCATGCATCCTTCAAATTTGTTATAACTTGATGCTGAAAGCCATTCAGATTTTACACCTCCTAAAGAAATGACGGTTAAGTATGGATCCAAAAAGTCATGTACACCAGCGGCATCAAGTTCTTCACCTACGTTAATATTATCTACAATCAAACGAATGCTTCTTCCAAGTGAAAATAATGTTATATTATGCCAATTTCCATCAGATACATCGTGTTGTTCAGCTTGAGTCATGTTTACTATTGTATTCTGCTTTGATGTGTAACTCACTTTTCCTCCTAGTAATTCAATCAAAGTATAATATTTATCTGTTGCTGCATAGAAAAGTATTCCATCCTTTCTATGAGTTCTAACAAAGAATGACAAGCTCTTTGCCGGATTATTCGCTTTATCGATAACTTTTCCCATAGTTCTGCTTTTTTTGTCCCAGGCTGTATTTCCACCATAAAATGTTTCGAGCAACTGCATTCTCCTGTGCCTTTCTGATATAGCATATGAAATAAAACCATTTTCTCCAACCGAAATTGATTGTAAGGAGATACTACAATCTGGAGAGATGATATTTCCGTCACAGTTGCAATAATTTGTCTTCCATCTGTCTAGGCACTCGCCAGCACCACATACATCTTTTTTGTAACAAGCTCCTTTTTCTGATCGTTCGCAGTTCGGTTCCACACCACGGGAATTTAGAGGATTTGTTAAGTTTAGTAAACGGCCATTGATAGATATGCTATGCATGCATCCAACAAAATCATCAGAGTGAATCTGCCCCGGCCTTTCTAAAACTGGATCCGCTTTATGAAGACCACCGATTAGAAGCGGCTCGTTGTTAAAGTTTAAGGTACTGAAAAGAAATAACAACTTATTTAATATTTGATATTGGAATATAGTGTGGAAACAACTGAATGCTTTGGACTGACTGAGTTACCCCACTCTGATAAAAATATACTACCAGCACATAGGGAGTCACTAAGGATGAGACAAGTTTCTGGTCTCTGTTTTCATAGTGTCCATCCATCTCATCATATCGACTAGGAAGAAAACTCCTTTATCAATTATACTCCCCATTTCCCATTCTTTCAAGATTTTTCCAAATCCTGACTCTACGGCTCTAAAAGTAGAAAGCGTATTTGCCGATGCGCCAACGTTCGTTATTTTTGACTGATGCTGGCATGTATCGCAGCAGTCTATAGGTGTAATTTACTATCAAATTTACTGTCTGTTCGTCTGCACACTTCTTTCTTTAAAGGTTACAGGTAGATAAATGGGTATTTTATTTGCGTGGAACATGTAAATAGGTGGTTACATAATAATAACGATGTAGGAACAATGCAATTACCCAATTACACAGCAACATGCAAATATTATACTATAATCATAAAATCCATAATAAAATTCTTGTTGATTTATAGAAACTAAATAATTCACTATTTAAAAAAAATGTGCAGTTGGCTTGTTATTCGTAACTTTTATGAGATTAGAAATTTCTTGATCTAAATTGTAAAAAGTAATTTTATTGTGATTTAATTTATGATTCTTTAATAACATTTATGACGATTTAGAGATTGTGTTATTATGCTTATTATGTGTGTATATTATGTTATAAATTTATGTCCTAAATTTCAGTAGGTATTACAAGTTTCTATCAAACATATTATTATATTTGCATTCCACATGTATACTGTGGCGAAACATGCATGTGCACCAGGATCAACAATGACACCTGTAATCTGTAAAACACCATGTTTGACGCAAATAAAGATTTATTATTATTAGTACAGTCATGCAAATTATAATGTTAGAAAATGTGAACGCACAACATCTTTCTACAGTCTATAATATATTAATCCTTGACTTTTGTTTGATTGTCATTGTATTTTAAGTGCCAAATATTGTATTTTAACAGATAAGATATCAATAAATTATTTAAAATCAAACGTGACCTAAATGTTATTCCTATCAATATGGTATTATTTATATTAATTTCATACATACCCAGCTTGTCCAGTGTCATCGTCATAGCATGAGTCGTCTCCAGGTTCACATTCCATGCAAACATCGCCGTGGTCTGTACAGGAGGTGATGCTCAGGGAGATTACTCGACCATTCCGTGTAGCTGTTAGTTTATACCATCTCCCATCAGCGAGGTTTTTCCCAGGGCTGGTTATAGCAACAGATGTTATAGAAGTCCTTGCTCCACCAAATGAGAAAACTGGCTTGCCTCCGAGGAGCTCAATAGCTATAAAATCAGATCTGCCTCCTGTTTGCGCACCATAATTATACAACAGTAATGCATCTGGTTTTGTTGTGGCGAATATTATCGTAATATCATTCGTTGAAGCGTCTAGAGCTGGGAATTGCATATAGGAAAGCTCATCAAAACCAAATGTTGTGCTCTCGCAATGCGTACCGTAACGACCATTAGTGCAACTGCACTTGTACCCAGGTTTTAGACTGATGCATATTCCTCCATGTGAACACGGGTTAGGTCGGCACGAGTCTACCAAAGCTTCGCATTGATTACCACGATAACCCGGTCGACACAGACAAAAGAATGAATTTCTGTCGGCACTTTCTTTACAAGAGCCTCCGTTTTTACACGGATTGCTACTGCATACGTCGTCTCTTTCCAGTTCGCATATTTTACCCTCTCGACGGGGCTGACAAGTGCAGATAAAGTCATGTCCTTGTTTGCGACATTGACCTCCAAAGCGACAAGGATTCGGGGAGCAAGGATCCTGTCTTTTCTCGCAATTCTTTCCCATAAACCCATCAGTACAATGACAAATATAATCATGACTAACAAGAGGAGAAGAAAGGATAAGAGTTGAACTTTCTGTAATTTTTGTGTCGTCTAGTACTTCGATGGAGTCTGTGCACGTTCCACCGTTTTGGCACTGTTGAGAAGCACATGGGAAGTAGGAAACTATGATTTGCCTTTTTAATAATTGTGTAACTTCAAATTCCTTTGTTTTCAAATGCCTTTCTGTGTTTTCTCTTTTCCAGATAGAATGGTTTCCTTTTGTTGCTACAGTCAAATCTAAATTCCCTTCCACTTCGTTTATACTGTACAAATATATGCTTTCTTTATTTTTAAGTCCAATTTTCAAAGTTTCTAACAGGCTACGATAATATTGTGTTAAAAAGTCTGATGCAGTCATATTGTTTATTCTTATTGTAATAGACTGTTCTACCGTATTATTATCAAAACTGAAGTATTCAACACTTACAGAAGATATAACATCTATGTGAATGCCATCATTACCTGACACTGAAAAGGAATATCCTTGACCAGGTCTAACGGCGTTAGTGAACAAATCACACCCTTTTTTAATATTTAGCAAGGAAAGAGTATTTTCAGAAGCAGATTCCTTAATAATTTTACATTTATAGTCCCCTATAATATCTAGATCGTTTGGTTTCACATCAGCTATTTTTCCAGATGGAACTTTATTATTGAAAGCATAGACAAGAATATGAACTGATCTTGGTGTAGGTGGATTATCATTTCTATCTAATACTTTTATTAGTATGGTATAATTTGATGCCATAACTGGTGTACCACTATCTTCTATTTGTATTGTTACTTCCAAATTTGGGGTCACTTCTCTGTCAATTTTTTTAGTTGTTAATACGACACCAGTATGCTTATGAACTTTAATGTAGCTATGGTGCCTTCCTCCAATAATAGCGTAGGAGAATGGTGCACCATTGGGTGGTAAATCGGGGTCTTTCGCTGACAGTGTTGTGATACTTGTATTCGGAGGCTCATTTTCATATACAGCACCATTGAAATTTGCTACATCGAATACTGGACCATTGTCATTTATATCCGTTAATGTAATTTTAACCGTAGTTGTTCCCGTTTGTGGTGGCATTCCAGTATCAATGGCACCAACAATCAAAGAATACACTGACACAGTCTCCCGGTCTAATTGTCGTGCTACTTCAATCTCACCTGTTTGTGGGTCTATTTTGAAATCTTGATTTTGATTACCACCTATAATAGAGAAACTAAACTGATTATTCTGCGGTCGAACATCTTTATCAATCGCTTGCACTTGAATTACTTCTTGACCAATTGTTGCGCCTTCCGAAATGACAGCCTCATAATAATGTTGTATGAATTCAGGTGGATCATTGCCATCTTGAATGGATATTATAATCTGTGCTTCATCAGTGTCATTTCCGTGTATACCTCCAGAATTTTTTGCTAAAACAGTGAGCACAACTCTATTTTGAGTTTCTCTGTCTAAGTAACGAGCAACTCGAATCACACCTGTTTGGGAATTGATACTGAAGCCTTTGTCATTACTTGAACCTACAAACAGGTAGAAAATAATTCCATCATCACCACTGTCTTGATCTGTTGCCTGAATGACTCCAACTTGGGTTCCAATTTCAGCTGATTCCGATACATCAAAATGAAAAACAGGCTGTATGAATTTTGGGTAATATTCATTTACACCGGTTATGTGTACTATCATTTCCGTCATGCTTCGCATCACGGAGTTAGGATTTTCAGCCAATATTTCCAGTTTATATGTTGATTTTTCTTCGTAATCAAATACTTCTTTCGAAAATATCTCTCCTTTATTCACATCTATACGGAATAAAGATGTCATTTCATTTTTTATGTAATATTTTATAATAGAATTCTTAGGCGAATCAATATCAACCGCCTTTACTCTGAATATAAAGCTGTTAACGGGCGAGTTTTCAGGTAAGTAAGCAATATACAGGGTTTGATTAAACTGTGGAGCATTGTCGTTGATATCCGTCAAGATAATTGTAAGAGTCGCAGTAGTTTCTTTTGGCTTAAAACCAAGATCTCTTGCGGTTATGTTCAGTCGATATTCTTGAATTGTATCATAATCAAGAGAACGTAATATGCTGATAGTACCAGATATTGGATTTATTTGAAATACTTTATCCATGTTTCCTGAGGAAATAGCATATCGAATTATGCCATTGGGTCCTTCATCTTCATCACTGGCCTTTACAGTTAATATTGATGAACCTATTGGCTCATTTTCAGGTACTATAACTTGATAACTAAGCGCAGTGAATTTAGGACTATACATATTTTCACCTGTTACAACAAATGTTACAGTTGTTTCATCAGACTGAGGTGGAACACCACGATCAATAGCTCTGATTTTCAACTGATAATATTGTCCTAAATAATAAAACTGTTTATTGACAATTATCCAACCATTATTTTTATCAATTGTAAGATATGCTGAGCCATTTCCACCTGAAACGTGATACTCGATTTCCGCGTTTATACCAAAATCCATATTATCTTCGGCTGTTAGTTTTATAATTCTTTCTCCAAGTGTTGCGTCTTTGGGCACGGGTACAAATCTTTCGTGGTTTTTGAATTTGGGTGCATTGTTGTTTGCATCGACAACATTAACAGTAACAAGACATTCAGAAGACATTGGAGGTTTACCATTATCAGTAGCTACTACAATGACAGAATATGTGTTTTCAGGCGATGAGTTGATGGATGTCCTCTTATAATTCATTGTAAACTTACTCAATATTTCACCAGTAGCTGGATCAATCGCAAATAAATCTGATGGTTGTTGCAAAGAATATGAAATGATAGAATTAGGACCCTGTTTGTCTCGGTCTGTAGCAATGACTTGACCAACAAAACTATTTCTGTTTTGTAGTTCGGGAAAGTTGAAACTATAGAATGAATATTCAAATTCAGGTGCATTATCGTTTTGATCTTGGATTGTTATTGTTAGAGGCGTTTCAGATCGCCATGCACCGTCAATTGCTGCAACTTTTAAAATATATTCATCTTGAAGTTCTCTGTCCAACGAGCCAGCAACTGTTACATTACCACTAATAGAGTCGATGATGAACTTTCCACTCGGATTTTCAACAAAACTGTAGGTGGCGTTGGCGTTTGGTCCTGAATCTAAATCTGAACTCGTTACCCTTATTACAAATGAACCTATCTCTGCATTTTCCGTCACGTTTACGCTAAAAAGTCGAGTAAATCTTGGTGGATTATCGTTTTTGTCTAAAACCGTTACGATTACGGTTGATGTACCCACTAACTGCGGTACTCCGTGATCGACAGCCTCCACTAAAATTTCATAAAATGGTATTGATTCTCTATCTAAAGCAATATTGGTATTAATTTCCCCACTTTCTGAATCAATTTCAAAAGTTTCTTCATAGTCATTGATAAGTCGATATGATATTCTTCCATTCTCATTTGAATCATCATCGTGGGCACTAATTTTGATAACTCTTTGAGGCGGAGATTCTTCTTCAAGAACAGTTGCATTATATAATGTACTTTCAATAACGGGGGCGTTATCGTTAGCATCTGTCACTTTTATTTCAATTTCGATAAAGGATTTTAGCGGTGGATTATCAGAATCTCTGACTTCAAACCACACTTCATATACAGGCATTGTTTCGAAATCCAGCCCTTTTCCAGTAATAAATACTTCACCGCTCATTGATTCCACTCTCAAAGCGTCGCCTACATTTCCACCTGCAATAGCATACTGCAATAAACCTATAGGTCCTTTTTTGGGTGAGGTGGCTGATAGTCTGGTCACTAAAACTCCCTCTGGAGTATCTTCGGAAAAAGTAAATGTCAACTTATTTGTTACAGTAAATTTCGGAAAATTTTTCACAGATTTTGGTATAAGAATTAATTCAGCTGTACTTTGTCTTGGTGTTATGCCTGAATCTGTTGCTACTATAATCAGGTTAAATGTGGACATATTTTTTTCCTTGTATTTCATTAGATTCTCTTTAGCTTTTATAACTCCTGTTTCTCTATTTATTGTGAAAAGATCCTGGTGTTCACCTTTTAAACCGTATATAATTTTTTTGTTCAATCCTATATCATTGTCTGTAGCTTTAACTCCGAAAATAAAGTCTCCCTTAACTGTTCGTTCCGAAATTTGAGTCTCATAAACTGATTGGGAAAATGTTGGGGTATTATCATTTTCGTCTTCAACTATTATTGTAAGATTAGTAGTGGCTGTTCGTGGATCTGTAGTTGAAGAGTCCTGTGCCATAATTATCAAGTAATAAATGTCCCATTCTTCTCTATCCAAAGTAGCATTTGTCGAAATGATACCCGTCGCAGAGTCAATTTGAAACCTTTCAGATTTATCACCAAGAAGACTATATCTGATTTTTGCATTGTTTCCCACGTCTTTATCGCTAGCCTTGGGATTAAGAATTACAGTTCCTGGTAGTAAGTTTTCTTTAACAGTAGTTCTGTAGCTCTGTCTTTCAAAATCAGGGCTATTGTCATTCACGTCTTGCACAATAATTTTGACAGTACCGGATCCCGTAAGAGGCGGTGAACCTGAAATCATAAAATAATTTCATTTGTATAATAGATATATATTGTATAGGTATATATTTAAGTGATATTTAAAAACTTGTATTGTAGATCTTCTTTTCTTATAGTCTAGATTCATAATAAGGAAGTAAGTGTGTTCGATTTGGACATTTTTCGCGACACACCTCATGTAAGGGTAAAGTTACTAATTACTTAACAATAAAGTTCCAAATGATTTACAAATAAAAGTTAATAATAGATAAACACTGTTGATTTTATACTTTTTAATTTTTCTTTTTAGTCTCTTGAGTTTTCCATACTGGTACTATAATCGAAATTACCTATAATGAAACCTAACTTATTGTAAATCTACTTCAATCTTAGGTACATTTTATTTGAATGCCTTTGCTATTTACTTAATTACAAATTATCCCTGTCAATGTTGTATTCACCTTAAATTGTGCACATATAGAATGTAAATTTTTAAGTTTTTATTTTGTAACTGATGTATATGTGTAACACTGGTGTACCTTAAACAATTAATAAATAAATACATAAACTTTTACTTAAATTTATCTAAGTATCTATCTATCTAATTTATCTATCTTAAATTTACATTTATCAACGCACAAAAAGAGTTATAAATAACTGATGCTTATAATAATATACCTGTATCCATTGCCACGAGAGCTAAGGTGTATTCATCTTGTACTTCTCGATCTAAAGTTCTCAATAAGGAAATTTGCCCAGACGATGCATTAATTTTAAAAAGGTCTGCATCGCCTTCCTTTATGAAATAGCGTACTTGATTGTTAAATGGGGGTGAATCAGCATCGTAAGCATGAATCGTTATTATATAACCCCCGTTAGGTGGTATTACATTTTCCATTACGTACGCTAAGTACGGTGAATCTAAGAACGTGGGTGGGTTATCGTTTATATCTTGGATTGAAATGGATAACTCAGCCGTATCAAATCTAATATCATCTTCCGCGCAATCCTCCGCTCTGATTGTCAGGATATAGCGAGATTTTCTTTCAAAGTTAAGATTTTTAGCCACTCTGACGACACCGGTATCCTCACTAATACTGAAGTCTCGATTTTCATCTCCAGAAGCAATTGAATATCTCACTCTTCCATTTGCACCCTCATCTACGTCAGTGGCTGATACCTGAAAAACATAAGGCAATAACATCTCAAAACGTAGGAAATTGATTAAATTAAATAAGTTAATAATTAATCATAATAAATGGTTACTCACTTGTAAAACGCTAGCCCCAATGCTAGCATTCTCTGGAACAGATGCACTGTATTGCTTAGGATCAAATACAGGACTGTTGTCATTTTCATCCAGAATATTGATTTTTATTTTTGTTATATTCACATTAGGTGGGTCACCTCTATCTTTTGCAGTTACAGTTATCGTATAGCTTGATTTAAATTCTCTATCAAGTTTTCCCGTCGCTCGTAATATACCGTCAACATTTCCTAGGGAAAAGTAACCATTAATTTCAGGATCAGGTGTCATGAAATATTCGACATAACCATTTCTTCCTTCATCTTTATCGACAGCTTTTATAGTCATTATGACTGTATTCAGAGGAATATTTTCTGATATCGCTGTTATGTTAGACGTTACGAACTCAGGTGCCATATCATTAACATCCTTTAACTGTATTGTAACCTGTAAAAATAAAATTATTATGTCATATCATTAAACTAAATATCCTTAGGATCCAAATATAACTCCAAGGATAATTAATAATGTAAGCAGAAATAACTCCTTAAATTTATGACTATCAATAACGGCATGTTTTTTTTAAGTAAAAATCTATTAAAAATACCAGTATATCTACTTGTATTTATCCACAATAAAATACAAAGAAAGGAAATAAACAAGATTTAAAACCAACAACAACCCGTCGTCTTAACGTCTAATCAGAGGTATATTGTGAAATTCAACAATAGATACAGCCAACAATAGTTCGTAATGAACATGATTTTTATAAAGTTTTGACTACTTCCATTCAAACTCATTGAATTCGTATATGATGGCGAAAGGTAGGAATAAAGCAGTCATCTTTTCAGTTTATTAAAATCAATTATTATTTCACTACCGGCAGACAGATGTTTTATTCTGTAAAGGAGTCAAATATGAAATTTAAACTTCACTATTCAAACTGCTTTTCTGTGATTTATTTACTTTTATTCTTTCGTGACGAAGTAGCTTATAAATTTAGGACATCAAACACTTTTACTCGACAAAATGGTAGGACCGATTGTTACCTGAACAGTCGAGGATAGTTGCGGCTCCGGTGGTATAGCCAAGTCTTTTGCGGTTACAATAAGATTATACAGTGGGAGTGTCTCTCTGTCTAACAGTTTTGCGGTGAAGATGCTACCATTTCCAGCAATCATGAAGTCTTTAGAGTCGTCGCCTGACGTGATGCTGTAGCTCAGTTTACCATTTAGACCTAAAATTAGATTATTCCAAAATTTAAGAATTGGGCACATGTATATCATTATATCGTTTTCGTAAGCATAAATTAGTGTACTATTATGATTTGATCGATCGATATCAATCTATAATGTCCCTGTAAACTTTAAGTAAAGGCCTCACGAGATAACTCGCACAGGACCCGTGTCGCCGATTATAATCCGAAACCCCCTCAAATAATAAGATTAATTGACCACAGTAAAACTAATAGTATCTATTTTATTCTGTTTATGTACTTACTCTAAAAATCCTTCTGATGCAATAAAATATTTAATAGAAATTCAATTAGATGTGTTTGAACAATATCCTAAATTATCTATATAAAATATTGTAATCAAATAAGTATTATTCATTACCTGAGTCTATGTCAGTAGCGCTTACGGTAACTACTGATGATCCAATGGGTACGTTCTCGGGGATCTCATTGGAAAAACTCATGGGGTCAAATACAGGAGCGTTATCGTTGAGGTCAATCACGTTAACGTACACTGTTACGGTGCCAGAGAGGGAGGGATGACCGCTATCCTGTGCTTGCGCCACTAATATGTAGTGTTGAGTCTGAAATGAGAAAAAAATTCAGTTTTAAAATTTGTCTAATTTGTTTCCCAAACAAACAATTTCAAAAGCAGAAACAAAGGATTTAAAGAAACAAAAATAATTATAGATTCAATACAAAAATAATTACATATTCATACAATTGTCTATGAAGTAATTACAAGTTATTTCTTCATTCGTAGCCTCGTTATTACTTCCTCCATTATCCGTATTTATACTCAAACTAAATAAAAAAAATACGCCGCAATCAATGGCCGACACTGCGAATCCAGAGACACACACAAAGTCAAACATAAATTACTCCATTATACTCTAACCTACTCTCAATTCGGTCCCATCTAATTCATACGCCATTCCCTTTTTACTTCCCACCTACTTATATCCCCCTCAGACAAAGATCCCGTCCCGGGAGTATCCCGTCCTCATTTCGTCAAACTGCCCTATCTTACTAAATCTCTAAAGGTAGTAAGTAGACTATGCATCTGGGAGTGTGTTAATTTTTCTATTTTTTTAGTAATTAGTGCCATGTATCGTTGATGCCTATGGGTGACAGTATTACCACTTACCACCAGGTGGACTGTATATCCGTCTGTCACCTTCGTTCCATAGATAAAAGACCCAACAGTCAATGTTTGTCCTATCTACTCGTAAAATCGCATATCAACCAACCGCGCTAATGGTTCGACAACGCTCAGGTATCTTTCTAGTTAAAACAAATTGAGCGTAAACGAATAATTTGAATAACGTAGAAAGCTAATTATACAAACATATTGCCAAGTGATCGTGCAATACGTTTTAATAGAAAACAGTAAACCAAGTAAAACTTCCACGTGAGTAGATATGCGACTGTGCGTGGCGCTATCTCATGTAATATTATTGTTGCCACGAGACAGATTGACAATCAGTCTACTAAGACAGTAGACAGATTGGCAATCTGTCTACTAAGACAAATACAACAAGCTATGAATGCCGTGCAGTAGTCAAGTATTTGAGGGCAACCTATAGATAAAAAACCCAATAAATAGCACACTTATTAAATTACGACTATTATAAGAGGTGGATCATAATTGTATACTGGTTCAATCTAAAATGTTAATTTGTATCCTTAACCTGTAAACAGGTTAAGTCAAAGGATCGGAATGTTACAATAACATTGTAAACAGTCGGTTAACAACAATCACGGACCAAAAACAATACGTTACACAACGTACGGCGGCAACATTTTACGAATGACGCCAGCATTCAGATTTTCCATATAATAGGACACCAAAACTTCCCAGCTATGACAAGCTCCCTCATTCGTGGATCGTGAAGCGAGATGGCGATTTAAAAAAACAAGCAGTGGTCGCGGAATCCGGCCCGCGGATGTTTTGCCGACGGCCGCTTTGTCAGACATTGTTCGAGCCTTAATTTCGATGGCGGATCGAGCGGCCAAATGCCGAATATGATGCGCGACGCGAAAAAACTGTACCGGGATGAAATTAGCAGCTCTCTAGCGGGCGGGCGGTCGAGAGAACGAATGTACAGCGAATTGTTTTTACTAATTAACAGGGCCGTCCGACTTAATGAGTCGGTGGCGAATCGCAGCGGCGCTCGCCAAACCCGCCCTTATGACTCCACGTCGGAGACACGTCGTACCGGGAAAGGCACTGACGAGAGTCGACGATAATTTTTAAAAACAATGGGACGAGTTTTTTTATTGAGAACTGTCTGTGAAATTACTGTCAGTAAATAAAAGTACCCGTACAAAGTAAGATTCAACTTTAAACATTAGTATTTTGTTGGGAACCACGATTGTGTCAGTACATGCACGAGTGAGGTTGATAATAGCTGAATCCGTAAGTACCACAAAACACCGGTTGATTTATGTGTGTATGTCCATAGAAAATTTAACGACTTTTGTGGCATTTTACTACAGCATTGATGAATATCACAATAAAACACCTTCAATGCAGGCTGCTGCAAAAACTGGTTGAATAGGCTTTAAGCTGTAGATGTATGAAAAATAAATGAAAAATAAAATACTGGTTGTTGTAGGTATAGAGCCGCATACATAAAAAGTTCCTTACTTTGTTGAAAACAGCACAAAAAGGTCCGTATTTTTATGAAAAGTAATTGAAGAAGCTAAGCTAATTTAATTGAAACAGCCACGAGAAATAGTTCGTCGTGGGCACTTAGGTACTTGTACCATTACTAACTCCCAAAAATCTCAAATACCTATGTATAGAAATTTTAACCGAAGACTACACACTGATATAATAAAGAACAATTAAGTTGTGTTTGCCTAGAGCAGCGGTTCTCTAACTTTTTGGCGATGGAAGCCTTTTGAACCATTAAATATTTTACGGAGCACTAAAATAAGCAAAACTTGGTTTTATCTAGTTCGATACTGTTTTAAACTCTTACGATACAACGCTGTGCATAGTTTTTGATCGTAGCATTATTGTAGATTTATTATGCTGCGTGTCGCCTCATTTTTGGCTATTATGTGATAAGACTTGATGTGCTTCGTTCTTTAGGTTGATATTATTTCAGCGGAGCCCTCGTAGAGGCCTTGCGGAGCCTCAGGGCTCCGCGGAGCACACTTTGAGTATGGCTGGCCTAGAGCAACAAACTATATAAGATATCAAGATTATCAAGGTTATCTTAGATTATCTTATCAAGGTTAGATTAGACAATTTCACTTATCAGGCTATCTATATATCTTAGTGGGAATTCATTTTTTTATTTTGCATTAGGCCTATTTGGCCAAATCACGCATGATTGTCATTTTAAAAAAAATCACATTAATAATAATTTTCTGCTTTTAAAATTCAAAGCATCAATTTCATTTTTTTGGATGTTACAAAATCAGTGTTCATTTATTGAATCAACATTATTCAACCATAAAATTTTGCTCAATCCCTCTTTTACTGAAAAAATACTTAGTACTGCGCAACAAAGTTATTATTGCAGTGTTGGAGTTAAGGGTCGGATAAAAGATGTTTCTCGGTTTTACAATTAATACGAATTGAATTCTTATTTCACTGAACTTAATTTTATTGGAACTTAGAACCACGAGCAAAACCCATGGTTTCAGACTTTGAGAATAGTCCGAACTTACGCCATGTCAACAATAATTATACAAAACGTCGTTCTTTCCGACATAAATTGGTCAAACGACCGTTCGCACCATTACAAACTTTTTTTGCGTTCGTAAACGAATTATTACGATAACCTCTAAGTTTTTATTCGTGGCTCTAACTGAATGAATAGGTTTGTTCTATATTTGCGGTTGGCGCTACTTAACCGCTTATTTAATAGGTTGATAATGACCTGCAAAGTAGTTTGTATTTGTGCGAACGCTCGATTGGCCGATAGGTACTGTAGTTGAAAACATGTAGGGGAGAAGCACCAAATATAGGGTGGTTGCCTAATATTGGATAGAAAACTATTTCGATTTCTTAAATATCAACATCTAGTTTTGAATTTACTTACTTTTAGGTGACCTCGTGTTAGCATTACTGTCACAGATTTGTTCGGTTAATTATAAAAATGGCGGCGTACTGAGAAGAAAGTTCGTTTTTCTCTGTTCAAAATATTTTCTTTTGTGTTTAAAAACTGATATATTTTTAATGTAAGTACTAAATTTGGTTATCTATTATATATATTATGTAAATCAATAATTGTTTTGCTAAAATAAACTGTATTTGTATAAAAAATGTTATTGTTTGTGTACCTAGTTGTTTACGGTCGAGTTGAGACACGTCGAATACGTAATACCGGACACCCAGCTGAGCTAAATATCGGATATCTGATTATAGGAATCCTTATTTTAGATGTTATATTCTTTGCATGTTTTAAGTATATCTTATATTTGAACAGAGTCCTGATGGCTTCGACAGCGAAAAGAAAGACCTGGCACCACGAGTTTATGGTAAAAGCTTATAATGCGGTCAAAAATAATGAAATTGGATTTCTTAAAGCTGCTTAAATCGTACAATGAGTACTGAGTAAAAACATTTCATGAAGAGATAGAAGTAGAATTAGTATTTTTTTTCTTAAAATGGTAAAAAATACAAGGTAATGGACTTCGTGCAAATGAAATATCATTTGCACGCTGTCCATACTCAGTACTCATTGTACTTTTAACATAGTCTTCTAATGTCGATTTGGGTACTCCATACGATTTAAGCAGCTTTAAGAAATCCAATTTCATTATTTTTGACTGTTCGTTACATTATTTTCATTACATTATTTTTTTTATTATTTAAAAGCATGGCATCTCAACATGCTGTGAAAAACAACATTCGACATAGATTTTCCCTTAATGGATATGCTGGGAAAAATGGCCTGCAGGATTACTGAAAAGGCATCCCCAACTCTCTTTTAGAACTCCAGAAGCAACTACAGAGCAACTACAACAGCTTTACAACTACAGAGCAAGAGGCTTCACTAAAAAAAAGTATGATAAATTTTTGTAATATTCTATTTTTTAGAACAAAGATTTTTGCATAATTATTGTCATTGTGTTATTACCTAAATAATAGGCAGGTTGCATCGGATATCCGATAACAGCGCCTTTAGTTTCAAATGTCGAATATCCTATATAAAGAGATCTTTTTGTAAGTAGCCATTTTTCCTATTTTCTCTAAAAACCATTATAATTAAAAAAAATGGGAGTTGTGATATTTGCAGAATCTTAAAGTTGATTAATCACAGTATTTATATAAAAAAAGTATTGGTATTAACATATTTATTTTTAATTTCCAAAAACAGTATCCGATATTCGGTTTCTCTCCCCTAACATTTGTCAGTTAGTTGTGATTTTTTTCTCATCATATAATGAACACGTGGAGTTCAGATAATTAGTCTCAATATATAATTTATTATTTACAGAAACAAAAAAACACGATAAGTGATCCAGCAGTATTCCAATGTATTTATTTTTCTAACTTTGACCGGTTGCCTACTACAATATGAGCCAAATGCCAACACTATATTCAGCCACCTTACATCCTCCCTCTTTAGCTATGAAATACTAATTTAAGTTATCAAAACTTTTTTTGTTATTTTACTATATGTAGTAAAATAACAAAAAAAGTTTAATGACAACAAATTTAAAAGTTAATTTATTAAAACTGTGAGTACTACAAACTTAGTCTTATACTGATTAGGATTTTACTAATTTACCGATAACTGGAAGGAAGTTTCATGTGGAATCTGTCCATTAACGACATCATACTTGGTAATTTATCTTGTTCTGAATATAGAGGATTATTTAAATTAAAATCTACAATATATTAAAAAGCAATGGTAAATAGAGGGCTATAAATATAATATGATTACACAATTCTACCCTCTACACAATGAAATTATTACATTTATAATAAGTCAATTTTACATTTAGGTACATTCTCATGTACATACATACATGTATGTATACATGTACATATACATGTACATTTTAGGTACATACATGCAGGTCGCTGCCGATAGGTCTAAATGGCGGACAATGGGGGAGGCCTATGTCCAGCAGTGGACGTCCAAGGGCTGAGATGAGAAAATGAGATGAGAATAAGTCAATTTTACATTTAGGTACATAGATTAATATTATATTCATATTTTCTTAGGTTTTCGCGATTACTATACATAGCAATTAAACAACTTTGAACGGTTTAAATCGCGTATATTTAACAATATTTATATCCGTCACGTTATCGGGGTGACAGTCACCCCGTGACCACGTGACCACGTCCACTGCAAAGTGTTCGAAACGTCGGGATATAAATAATGTTAAATATACGCGATTTAAACCGTTCAAAGTTGTTTAATTGTTAATATTATATTGTTATAATATTGCAAAAAATAAGCAAGTAATTCAATTCAATACAATTCAATTCAATAATAAGTAATTCAGTCTGTTTTAGTAATTCTACTTGTGTAATAAAGTCTTTAAATTACAACATGATATTTTATTAATCATTGTTATATAAAAAGTTTTTGTAAAACCTAAGTAGGTACTATATACACTTAATAAGTATCTAAGTTGTCTTTAAATAATCTTTTATTGAGTGATATGCTTTATTACATATTTATTAATTTTTAATTTGTTTTTAAATATGTTAGTCACGTACCGACTTATACCGACTGACTTTCATAGATAGTTTATTGAAGAGTTTAGATGCCTTAGAGAATATAATATTTTTAAACATAGCAGTTCCACCAGATGGTGCGCATAACCCGTTCTTAAGTCGTTCACTATTAAAATAATTTGTAAATAAATTTGGATTGTTTTTTTACAAATACTGCGATTTATAAAGTGTAGGTATAGTGAAGGAAGGGTGAGAGAGAACCTTTAATTTATTAAAATGTGGTTTGCAGCTATCCGTTACACGTAAGTTGCGTATTTCTCTCGGACATTTCTTTTGGACCTTGAACACGTTCTTATTATTAGAAGACTTGCCCCAAAATATATATCCGTATCTAAGGATAGACAACATGACTCTTTACATTTAGAAACACTAAGGCTAGTTGCCATGACATATTATCTATCTCTTGTACAAAAAGACTTACTAGATCTATCATAAACTTTTTGTTTTCTTCTATACTATATTCTATTTTGCTGAACATAACCATTCAATTTAGGTTTTAATTGTTTCTGAGTACACAGTTACTTAGTTATTAAAGACTTATTTAACAATAAGTGACCAAGAGAATAACCTAATTAAGTAACACAGTATTTCTATAATTTAGCAAAGCTAAACTTATATCAGTATTATTTTCACATTTCTTGAGCAAAACCCTTGTAGATATTCAGCCACCTTACAGAAAGTGTTACGGCTTAAATTCTCGTTGGCACAATTTGTTGGCAAAAAAATCTAAATCTATGGTCTACGCGCCCGCCTGCACTTGCATTAAAAATACGCTCAAGGGCAACTCCGTCCTTCGTCTGAATTGTATTTTACCTACAACCAGCAATATTTTACCTGACCTGCAATAAATTTTACTTATCCTTTATCTTATTTTTACGCCCAAAAGGCATTCACGTAAGTGACTCGAATTATGTTTTATAAGACCGATAATTATGCCGCTGTCCAAACGTAGAATTTAAAGTAATTTTATGAATAACTTATTATTACTTTGCGACGACCGCGAATTTTGAGATCAAAGAAAGTACGATATACGAAAACCCAATTTTCTTTAGGTACCATGTACCTACCACTACTTATTTTATTTCAGTAGACATAGCTAAGAGATATCATTTCCTTCTTTACTTTAACCAAATTTTTAAACTGATCATATTTTTTACCTTGTAAAAGTTTTTATTTTTTGTTTAATTCTTCAATTTTTAGTGTAGATAATTGAATAATCATTAAACGTAGACAACGAATATAATACCAGGCTAAATAAGAAGAAATACTTTCGATAAAGGCATGAGAAAAGCCTCATAATAACAATAAATGATCAATTTTTCAGACAAAGTCCATTTAGCAGTTATACCTAGGTTACCTAGGTATAACTGTCTATATAAAATATTATATAGACTTTGTCTGACACAAAATCTTATACCTAGTGTTAACAAATATAACGGTAACTGCATTCTCCGAATTTGAGGCGATTATTTATTTATCTATGTAAACCTTTAACCTTTTATTTAAAAAATATATTGGTAGTGTTAATGGGCAAATACAGATTACACTGACGTTTAAAAACAGGTGATTTTTTTATTAATACATGCAAACGCATTAGAGTGGCCGTGTGCGATGTTTTTATGTGTGTGTGTGTGTGTGACTGTGGGTGTATTTATATTTATTCATTGATATATTATTTATTTCAAATATAACATAATATTCATAGTAAGGGTTCATAGTAGTAGTAGTAGTTCATAGTAGTTCATAGTAAGGGACTTATAAACTACATATATTAGTAAGAAACAAACTATAACACTATTTATCTATTTTATCATTAGCCTCACCCATTTTTTTGAATGGGACAATTTATCTTATTTACGATCACCGTCAATATTCTGTGGGTGCTGCCCTGTATCCTGCGCGCTACAGGGATGCTACTCTCTTTTGCCTAGTCGCATAAAAGTCCTCCGTGCGCTCGGCAGCAAACATTCCTAAAGCACTACAGAAGCGTGGCAGCCCCAACAGCATCCTGAAGGCATTATTGTATTGGACTCGCAGGGCATTGTACGCTCTCTGAGTGCAATTGACCCACAGACTGCTCGTGTAGAACACCTGACAGAAAGCATTTAAGAGGGTGATCTTAACCTGTTTTACAATGAGCAAATCTGTTTACAATGGGCTATCATATTAATGTGCACTGCCCATTGGCACGATCCCGATATTGAAACGGGAATGGAGGGCATTCCCTGCGTTCCCATTTCAATATCGGGATCGTCTACTATCTGGTCGTCAGTGACAACGTGTCCCAGATATTTGAATTGCGCGACCTGGAGACCATCAGCTCGCTCTCTAGAGTTATACATTAATCCGTATTTTTCTGCTTATGACTAACACACCTAGGCTATGGAAGCCTTCTAGGGCCACTGATCGAGGGCCTCAGCAACACCATATCATCTGCGTAGTTAATGTTATTGACACTATCGATGTAACATCCAGCATGCAGGCTGCTGAGCTCCTCAATCAGCCCATTAACTTACAGGTTTAAGAGCTGGGGCGAGGTCAGCCCCCCCCCCCCCCTTACCCCGCCCGCACTCCAACATACGGGTTAGAGAGTGTGTCATTCCATCTCACATAGTTGATTTGATTTAAGGTGAGCTTTAAAACATTAAAATACTTGTGGGAAAATATTATGTCATCAATCATCATCGACGAAATCATCGATGCTTTTTTATAATTTCCGTTTATTTCCTTTATAAAAATAAAAAAAATACTGCATGGACTGGCCAAATGTACATACAGTAATTAAAAGAAATTCCTTTAAAAAATCAGTAATTAATAAACTAATTCGGTTGGGCAGCATTTGGGAAAATGTGTCACATCTTATCCTCGCCTATACGTGGTATGTAGATGTTTGAAGACATCAGAATTTGAAGTTTGAGTCTTCCATCAGTACGTCCTGCCCATTATGACACGTGGTGCCAAAACGTGGTCTCTGACCGTAGGCCTAATTCACAAATTCAGAGTCGCTCGGAGAGCGATGGAGAGAGCTATGCTCGGAGTTTCTTTGCTGGACAAAATCTGTTATGAGAAGATTCGACGAAGAACTAAAGTTGGCGACATGGCTCAAAGGATCAGCAAGCTGAAGTGGCAGTGGTCGGGCCATATATATCGCAGGACCGCTAACTGGGAGAGACGAGTCCTCGAATGGAGATGGCGTAGCTACCGAAAAACGTGGCGTGGGACCGGCCAGGTACACTGACGACTTGAAGAAAGTCGCCAATAGTGACTGGATGAGACGAGTGGAAGACCGTGTGTGGTGGCGTTCCTTAGGAGAGGCCTATATCCAGCAAGGACTGATGGATTTGGTATGGTAATTGGTAATTAATGAATATAAAATTTAATAATTTCTGTACGTTCAAGTAACTTTATCACGTTGAAAAGCCTATGAACATGGAGTTATAGTTCTATATGATACATACAAGTAATATGTATCTAACAATTGAAAATATTTTTTTTATTCATCTGATTTAATTTTTTACACCGATATCAGAAATCGTTCGCCGTTGATCGCATTGATTGACAAGGCCGGCTGATCTTATTTCTTGTCTTACCCAATTTGAATAGGACAATTTATTGATCGGATAGATATTATATTAACAGTCGACGCAAAACAAACCTTGAATTAAATGAACAATAAACGTTAAATAATAATCTCTTTGTATCTAATAAAGTGGAGCTACTTCAACGTCACGTATAGACACAAGAGTTTGTGCGGTCAACGCCCCGCCTCTAGATCTATGCTAAGATAAGTCTGAACCGCAATGTATGGCCCGAAGCACCGAGAAACAGCGCACAGAGGACGCAACCATAAAAATAACATCCACTTGAAATTTACTTATAGACTACTTGAATAATGCTTAATACATCCCCGTACGATAACTAGGACATATTCAGCACCATCATATTATGGATTATTCCTATATAGATTGTAATTTCCTTGATAATTTACGCACTCTATTTATTAGTAGGTACCTACTTAATTACTTGGGATATTTAATTCCTAAACTGCGGATGATTTTTGTTTGATTTTAAATCCATAATGGAGTTGTCAGTGGCTAGCGCCAGTTGTCTGACAACAGGAGATAATATCACTTCAAACACATATCTGTACTTTTTCATTGGAACAAAAACGAAAATAGAAGATGACAGAACATCTACAGCCTGTGAGTTTTTCTATCATTCTTTTGCGCTCATTTCGGGATCTACTGGAACGATTTTGTTGATGTTTTCACTGAAGTTGTAGCGTATTTATCCGGGAATGTTATAAGGTGATTTTTATCAAAATCGGTCTAGTAGTTTTAAAAAATAACGAGATGTATGTTCATTCATATAGCTCATCTAATCATTCAATCAAATTGACGAACTTTTTTGTAAATTGGTTTCCAAGCAGACGACGCACGTTGTTGGCAAACAGTAGTCTAATATAAGTATGATAACCGGTATTAATACAGTAATAAGTGACTCAGTCCATCTGGAATGGGTCACCCTCCGGCTAGGTGGACTTTCGACTTAAAGAGAGTCGTTGGTGGTGGCTGGATGAGAAGAGCAGAAAACCTTGTGGAGAGAGAGGCTGATGGTATGGTATGGATGGTATGGTATGGCAGATGGCATGTTATCATAAAAAGTTATGCCAGAACATAATTCTTGGTACAGAGCGAAAACCAGTAAGTAATAGTTTAGGACCCGCAATAAATAATATCTTGTCGTAATTCACTATTCGCGCCCAAATTTTAATGTAGTGTAACCATACACACGTTACTTTTTTTGTTGGCAAATACACTGAAAGAAATTTGCTTTGTGCCTGAAACGAGGTCGACTTTTCGAGTGATATCCTTTAAAATTAAAAACTATACATGTTATTACAAATAAATATAATATATTTCCGATAATACAAAATTAAATAGACTTGATAGAAAAAACAAGACATCTTTTATTTTTAACCAGAAGCCTGAGTGTCCTTAATATAACCAAATTCTGGTGGTCAGATACAAGAATTTTGGTTAGAACCTCTGTCAGTGTCTTTTAACCAATACGCCGTCTTCGGGATGCCTGCAGAGGAACAAACAATAGACAAACAATAGAAGCTCAAAGATCAGGCGCTTGATTGGTATTTCCTTAGGTCGTTTCCTTTCATCGCTATTCATCAAATTATTAAATGCAAATTATGATTTATTCGGCTTCAATCGCACTTCTTAAAATCAATGAAATGTCAAAAAATACTGAATGAGCAGCAACAATACAACTTATTTTTGAATAACTGAAATAAATTACTGCACTCAACTCGATTAGACAAGGCTCGATTGAATTCGACTCTACTATATTCTAATCTACTCTACTCTAAGATTCAAATAGCAAAACCGACAGACTCCTCCTTCTGCATTGTCACAAAAGAACCTAAACCCAAGTTTTGCAGTGCTGCTCATTCAGTATGTATTATTTATCATAGGTGGCATTCTCCGCCACCGTATCATAATACTCTTTTTCACGAAATCAGATGTCCAGAGATAGAAATTGAAACTTTATATAGTATTTCGAAGTCCTGAGTAAATATTATCAGAAATATACGTTTGTGCTGAAAGCAAATGGTAGGCAATGGTAGGCATAGATAGAAGTAATGCAAAAGTATATTTGCTGCCCAGTCATGATTTTTGCTGACCCATTTTTGAAAACCAATAATTATGTAAATGATGATGATACGTATATGAAATTTGGTATATTTGCTTGTCTTTTCCGATTATTCTGTACCCAATGGGATACACACGGGATAAATTATTTGCTGTTATTAAATTTTCTTGCTAACTATTCATTTGATTTGAGTGCAGTATTTTGTTGACCGATCTGCTGTCTTAAAAATTATACCTCGTAAAAACTCTGAATTCAAAATACCTATTTACTAAGAAAAAAGTTATAACATCGAAGTAGTGAAGGATTTAAAACGTTTCATTCTCATCCCCACTTTCAGGGCTCTAACGATTGTGAAACTAGACGAGCTAGACGTAAACTTATCACCTGGACTATTCACGATTTTCCTGGTTGTTTATCAAGTGTTGCCTGTACCTGTTTAGTCGAGGTGGCAGTAAAAATGAAATTTGCCCTTTTATTCGTCTCATAAAGTTTGTATGTAAAGTGGTGATCTATTGTGACTGAAACTCATTTATTTTCTTTACAACTCGAGACCTGTTAATTACATGCGAAACAGTTGTTAATAAAATCAATAAAATAGTAAACAGCTTTGTGCGATAGGTTCTTTTATTGCCAATGAATAATGGAAAGTTGGATTGTCGTCAATCAGACGATTTAACTGGCTCTCAGACTTGGAAACACGAATACATTGGTGTTGACAAAATTGTTTTTCTTCGTGATCGGAAAATGCCAAGGTCGGCAGTTGTATTTGTCTCATTTAAACACCGAACTGCCAACACTTTACTCAGTAATCGCTTAATCTATATAAAGTGTTTTAACAACACGTATTCCTTTACGAAGAAATCGTGTCATTTTACGAGTATTTAAAAGCAATGCAAGGCTCCACTGTCAATATAAATTAACGTCTTAATCATTATTTAAATATTACATGTTTTTTTTATTCTTTTCGTATACGAATTGTGTTATTTTATACTTCTTAAACGATCTTGAATGCGTCCTCGATACGTTACACACACCCACGATCTATAGTAGTGTTTGTCTAGTTAACAATATGTTTAGTTTTTTAAAAACTACAATACTTACGATTCATTATTACAGTATACGATACAGTGTCTTTGGCGGGTACTTTTTTAATACTCTGTAAAGTCTGTAATTATTTTTAAAGCTATTTTGCCCTAAATAAATTATTCTGGATTGACGTCGTGTACACAATAAACGAGTTGTTGAACTCCGTACTTTCGACGAATTACTGGTTTTACTCTATTCCTAGAAGTACAGAATAATGTTATGGGAACTTACCTCTTCGTAGTCGAGTCTAGCGGTCAAAGTGAAGACTCCAGTCTGTGGATTGAGGGAGAAGACATCATTGGCCCAGTCGGAGATGACGGTGTACGTGAGCTGAGCGTTGGCTCCGGAGTCTAAGTCAATAGCCGCGACGGCACCGACCACAGTTCCTCTTGCTGCATTCTCAGGTATATCGAAGGAATATGCACTCTCTTTGAATGTCGGTGGGTTGTCGTTAGTGTCGGTCACCTGGAAGTGACGTATATTGAATGTAATTACATATTTTCCCATATCCTCTTATTCCATTGAGTAGAAAGTATAATGGGATAAAGGGATTTCCTTATTCCTTTATACTCTTTACTCTCCATCCCACAACATCGTACTCGAGGAGGAATAGGAGGTATAAAGAGATAAGGAAAAGTCCTTGTCCCTTTATACTTCCTAGATATATATTAAAAATATCCTTTATATTCCTATTTTCCTTCCTTGCCAACCCTTTTTCCAACACCTCTCTCCAAAATTTCCAAAGGTAGGTTGCGTATCCGGAGACGTATACCAACGTTTGTTATTCTGGACTGATGTTGGCATGTATCTTGGAAGTCCACGGGCGACTTATCATCAGGTAGTCTGTCTGTTCATCTGTCACCTTCTTTCCATAAACAATGTCAAAGTTTTTTGCCATTAAAAAGCTTCCTAGATATCTCAGTTCCATAAGCATATACTCGTATGTACATATTTACGTTAGTATAAAAAGATTTCGTATTGCTGTTAGTTAATTTGCGTTTTAAGTTATGACTGGAATAAGACTCGCGGCAAGGATTAAGAGTATGTCGTAAAAAATTAATAACAAGTCTTTTAGTGTAACCATGTGTCACATTATTGACAGTTTCCGCTCACTCGATATTATATTTCGACTTTATTTATTTTTGTTACTTTCAAATTCGTACATTTTTTTACACTCGACATAATTTCGTCGACAATTTTATCGAGATGGCATTGGCAATTGATATAGAGTTGTATGACAATGTGCATAAGTACCGGTTGATTTATTGAACGGTTGACTGAAAGTTTCTTAAAAACCGACAGTTTTTTTACATAGTTTTTATGATCATTGGCGGACTCAACTAGTCCGATACCAATCAAACTATGGCTCAGTAAAAAGTCTGCAAGAGACGACTGAACAATAGGTACAATTACTTTCAGCTTAGCAATAAAAGTTTCGCATTTGCAAAGCTATTTCCTTTAACGCTCAGCTGACAATCAACAAAGTAAGCTATAAGTTGGAGGAACAAGTCGCCGCCGTGATAACAATCCGATTGATTGGAGGCGACGGCGTGTGATACGGATGTGGATACACGTGTACCCACTTGCTTATTTTAATATGTACAAGCTGCTTACCCTTCGTATCTATACTAGATATCGACCAGTTATAAATTGTGACTAACAGTATTCTTAATACATGTATCATTGTAGCATTTTGTCTGATTACATATCCAACACTTGTTATTAAAATGATGTATTTATTGTCTTTCTTGTTGAAGTCGATAATATTTTTAAATATATATTCATCAGACATAGCTCGTAGCATCGGCATGTTTGCCATATTTGCCACAAGACCGATGGCCGTAGACGAGTCTTCGAATGGAGGCGACGTATCGGGAAGGGCAATGTGGGACGACCACTTAAAGAAATTCGGCGTTCGCGTGGTGATTGGATGAGAAGAGCCTAGGATCGTGTGTAGTGGCCAGCCGTGGGAAGAGGCCTATATCCAACAGTGGAGATACATGGGCTGATGGCAATTCGTCAGAATAATATTTATGAATTTATTTATTTATTAATGACTAGCTGTGCCCGGCCATGCGTTGCTGTGGCTACCCAACAGATGGCGCTTACTCTGTTTTTGGGTAAAAAGCATGTTTTTACCGTGATAGGTACCTATATAAAAACACGCGCGTATTCGAATGCAACGTTGTGTAAAAAATTTCAAAGCAATCGGTGAAGAACTTTCGAAGATTTAAGATTTTGAACAGACGAACGTTTACATTTTTATTTAAATCAATTTCTACATTCTTTATTTTTAATTCGTTTGTTTTACTTTAAATAGTGTACTTTCAAATTTTCTAACAAAAATCACAAATGTCATCATAAATGATGTCATTTGTGATATAAAACATTTTCATTAGTTTAACATTTACACAATTTTAATGGGATTTTTATCTATTTCTAAATAACAATGTACTACTTATTCCAGTGACAAATTAATTGTTTTTTTATTTCTACCTATCTACTTTTTCATGCTTCGTATTATTTTCAACAAAACGATAACATGCAAATAAAGTTGGACTGCGACTAGAATCATTATTATGTATGTACATACATACATATGTATATGACTAACCTGCACGACTACAGTAACATCTGTAAACTGCACTCCATCATCAGCTCTAATGACAACATGGTATTCCGCTACAGTTTCCCGATCCAAAGGATCTTTTAACGTCAGAACTCCTGTATGTGAATCCAAAATGAAAGGCATAGCTTCTTCAGATTGTATGCTGTAAGTAGTACTCCCGATGGTGTCGGGGTCTTCGGCTGTGATGATGGTGATGGGCTGGCCAGGCGTTAGGTCTTCCGAAGCCAAATAAGCTGACGGTATGTTCTTGAATTGCGGAGGACTGTCATTTTTGTCCAGAATTACGACTTCCACCTGAAACAAGATTAAATAAAATGAACATATAGATATTAAACATAACATTAATTAGGTCTCTTCACTACGAACATTATGTAAATAAATATAAAACTAGATATATCCGTGGTGTTATTCCTTACTCTAATAAATAAATATAAAACTCCAGATATATCTGTGGTGTTATTCCTTACGCTAGTAAATAAATATAAAACTCCAGATATATCTGTGATGTTATTCCTTACGCTAGTAAATAAATATAACACTCCAGATATATCTGTGGTGTTATTCCTTATGCTAGTAAATAAATATAAAACTCCAGATATATCTGTGGTGTTATTCCTTACGCTAGTAAATAAATATAAAACTCCAGATATATCTGTGATGTTATTCCTTACGCTAGTAAATAAATATAACACTCCAGATATATCTGTGGTGTTATTCCTTATGCTAGTAAATAAATATAAAACTCTAGATATATCTGTGGTGTTATTTGTTACGCTAGTAAAATTCCTAAGAATGCTTGAAATGACTGACGTTTGATTATAGTGAGAGATTCCTCTTACAACATGAATACACTTGCATACAATAAAGAGACTTAATTCATTAATCGAACAAAGCATTAGAATTGAATAGGAAAATTACCAAATTATCTTTAAACATTTTAATGAAAACAATGCCCTTTATAGTAAAACAAAGTAAATCATAATAAAGTATTTAAGCAAGTTCGACTTCTCGACGACAAAACAATCGCTGAGAGGACGGGTGATGTTTTATTTATAAGGTCGATACGAAATCGTCCAGGTTAATACAGTATAAGGGCACAAACCAAATTAATGATTCTAAAAATGCAGCCAGTGAGCATCGACTACCTCGACAAATATGTCTTTTGACCAAAAGTACGACACAATTTGTTTCTATTCGCTTTTTAAAACATTTAAAACATAAACATTTAAATAATATAATTTCAAACGTGTATTTCAAACGTAAACGTATATCAAACGTTTCAAACGTACAAATGGCTTTACGCAGTTCAATTGGGTACTCGTAACAAAAAAAATAGTTAAGTTTTGATATAGGGTTGGCAAACTGGCACGTTAGTCATCTGTAGGTAAGTGGTTATCATCGGCCATGGACACCTGTAACATTATGGAAAAAACAGGTGCGCTGCCGAAGTTGCAGAATTCTACTCACAACTCTCTTGAAAACCCCAAGCTATAGTCAATTTCGTAAATGGCAATACATCACTTTCACAAACGAATTGGTTCTTTTTTTTAAAATGGCGTTTGTAATGATTGACAAATGTTACAAACATCGATATGGTGTATATGACATTGTACGGATGTTGACAGACACCAATTTCGTATATTTATAGTATTGCATAATATACTCGTACATATACTTATTTCTATTTTGTATAATAAATTGTGCATCATGTTAATCAAAAAATAATTCATTTAATATATATCGCGTTCCTTCAATCTCGCCTCAATTATTCATGCATTATGTTTTTCATACCTGAATCTGGTTATTGCCTGTTAAATTATTTTGGATATTTGAAAGGACTTCAAAAGATCAAAAATAATTTGAAGGCACAACACATACAACTTTTCCTATCTCTTATACTAAGTGCATTCATCAATATGATTAATGAGGTAGATTTTTTCTTTCTCGTAATTTCATTTCTTATTTCTCCTTTTAGGCAGTTAATAAAATGTTTTTGTTATTCATTTTTTCAATTTTTGATAGCTTTTTGTGTGATAATTTCGCAAAGATTGATTGCTTTTGTTACAATTTTATGTATAGATACGTAATCTACATGTACACAGCATAAATATTATAAATACAATATTTTTTGTTGGTGGTTTATGATACAGAAACCTAGCCAAGATCTATTCTTAGTTTTTCATTGAAATGATTCTGTCAATGTTTTTTTATCCGTTTGCCTTACAAGATGATACACTGTTTAATTCTCGCTTGATGCGATGTATAAGATAAGATTTATGAAGTCAGAGGCGAGCTTTACAAAAGTAAGCGGTGGACGTTTACAAAAAGCCATTCTAAACGAACTCGACAAGTCAACAAAAGGGTAAGAGAGTAAAAGACCAAAACGCGCTAGCATTTCGTCATCGGAACTCTGAAGCACGAAGAATTCGGGCCACAATGATCGAGGCCTTCACAGATATGAAGAGGCCGATTGTGGAGAGTTCCCTGCCCTCGGCGAGAAGAGCCTGTACATTTGTTATGATGACTCAATCTTTTCTTTGTATGCGGCTGAGGGTGCCGGCTTAAGGAGCCCGCATACTCGTAGAATACACGTACTCGTAGCTCTCGAGACGCCCACGATAGTTTACGTAAGAGAAGCAGCAATTAACGCTGATTGTATGATCCGCACTCACCGTAGAAAATAAATTGAAAAATGTGTTAATAAAATTTGTTGTTCAGATAAAGAGAAAGCATAAGAAAACGTGGGATCGATTGTAAACATTTATGCTTTTGTGTTATGAATTCCCAGTAAAATTAGCCCTTGAATGTGGCAGTAAGGTATGAAATAAAATTAAAGTTCTTGCTCCTAATTGCCTTATTGAAACTTAAATTGTCAAGCTAACAGGTTAGGCAAACATCGCCTTACTGACTAATAAAAGTCGTCGCACACTACGTCGTTCATTGCTGCTAACATGTGGCCGGGCTATAAAAGTGTTTTATGTATTGTGTAGAGATTTCCGACGCTGTAGCGCCATACAATGTAGAATCATGCAATGTGCAATAAATACGCGAAACCGCTTGTATGGAAGAAGCAAGAAACATTTTCTATTAACAACAAGCATAGCAAACAAAATGGATAAAAAATTAAAAGATTTATTATAAACAAAAAGGTTACGCATAGCTGTTCGGTGCGCTAGAGGACCCCCTAGTGTTCTTGTTTGAAGTAATCGATTAAGGGAAGAGAAATGACAGTACGTCGGTTTAGTGGGATCGTCGATTAGTCAACTTTCGATAATTGATTGTGGTTCGCTACTAGATTAATAAGATATATTGTACGTTTCCTTGTAGCACACGGCTTGAATGATGATACTTATCTGGTCTCATAATATGTAAAACAGTGATTCAACATCAGGGTAATCGGTTGAAATCATTAACGGTACCAATGTTATTTTTAACTTAATAGAAATAACAATTGATTTAGCAGAGTTTATTGGACAGAGCCAAAAGTGTCAGGCTATGTTAAATCTTAAATTTATGTTCGAATATAAAAAAGAAAAAAATTGCATTCATATACACTTATTTCATTCAACGAATCCCTTATTTTTTCTTCTAAGACTTAACAGTTAATAAGTCTGTGTTATAGCGTTTGAATTACCTTAATTTTGTTATAACACTGATGCTGTTGCAATTAATAAAAAAGTAGGCTGTTGTGATTATTTTGTAATAACTGACGTTGTAGAGAATCACAAATATGTTTATCGGATATTTTCAGTCATAACTCAGTGTAAACAACGTCATCTAGCGATGTTGCGAGGTCAGTCCGCGCTGCTAATTCCACTGATTTATACCCGCCATAACTTACACAGATTGTTGAAAAATATACACAGATAGCGATAAATCGCCGCCATTTGTCAACATCGGATTTTGTATTTGCATCTAAAAACTAAGACGGCAAATGGGAAAGTAATATTTTTAAAACATAACATCTAATTTTAGAATATTTGTTAGATATTGTGCCTTTAGATTCTAACTTTGTGTTATTTATAACGTTATAACTCATGCCGTTTAGGTTTATATAACAATATAGGTTTAATATCTACTCAGCGTAGACTTGATGTTACTAACTAATTGAACAAGAACAATATAATTAATATAAACTATTGAATTGTTCAAAGCGATACATACATAATAATTTTAATACTGACTACTTATACTAATCTTATATAGAGAGCTTATGGGTTTGTTATAATGTAACAGGTAAATTCAAAAACAACTGGACCAATTTTGAAAATTCATTCCCTTTTAGGAAGCTAAACTATGTTAGTCTATGAACATAGGCTATGAAAATCTTTATGGCACCTGAACCACGGCTTATATAGGTAAGTTGTGCCTGACGGAAGCCAGGGCGGGTCAATAGAGTTTGATATAAGCATAATGCATAAGATGTTATATAACATTTTTTAGATATACTAATTAGAAATTATTTATTAAAAAATGCACGGAAAATTTAATAAATAGTTAACAGAAAGCTTATCAGACGTAAGTAGTACCCGCCTATAAAATCTTTGTTCGTAGCACTCAAACTCCTGTATCGCTTAGCTTTCGTCACTGAAAAAATGACCACACAATATTGTTGTTTTTAAAACAGTGTAATTTTGTGAACATCAATCATTCAAGTCATTTACCTTGAAAAAATTTGCCGTTTTAATGCAATCACCTTGCACCACATAGGGCTTTCGCATAAAGATATCCCATGCTTGTATAGAACTTAAAACTTACATATATTTTATTTCAGTATATTAGTAAATCTTGAGTATATAGTGGAATCAATATACAACACATACCGCATCACAATTGATCTGTAATTTATTTCTAACGTCAACGTGAGATCACGATGTTATTTTAACTTTTCTATGAGCTGTAGGTACCTTTCGAAATAGCTATACATATATAAAAAAATACAGATAAATAAAGGGTGTCTCAGATTATTTTTCGTTTTTGAATTGACCAATACGCGCCAACCGCAGGTAGCAGGGGGAGGGGAGTGCTCTCAAATGCTTGGCCGGCTTGCTAAGTTTAGTAGCCATGAATCGTTTCATGGGACCGCAGCGCGCATTTTGCGTGCGAGCGTTTTATAAAAACAACGATTCCTACACTATTGTTCGTCGTCTCTACAGGACACATTTTAATTTAACAAGCTTAAGACATGTGCCAAGTGCCAATTTAATTAAACATTGGGTGTGCAAGTTTGAAGAGACTGGGAATACAATGCCGGACAAATCTTCTGGGCGCAAAAGGACATCAAGAACGAGCATGAACGTCGACCGCGTTCGCCAGTCTGTTATGGACGACCCACGACAGTCGTTGAGATTGCGCGCAGCTTCTCTTAATTTGAACAAATCTACGGTTCATCGCATTATTTCGAAAGACTTACATTTTCACCCCTATAAAATTGTTATTGTTCAAGAAATGAAGCCTGATGATCCTGAAAAACGAGTCGAATTCTGCAGGACAATGAAAAACCGTTTTAGGAGTTTCAATAACATCTGGTTCTCCGACGAATCGAATTTTCACATCAACGGTCACGTGAATAAACAAAATTGCAGATACTGGGCTTCCGAGAATCCGCTAGAACTGCATCAGAAGCCCTTGCACTCGCCAAAAGTTGTTGTTTGGGCTGCCATATCAAGTCAAGGAATTATCGGTCCTTATTTTTTTGAGGATGACCGAGGTCGAACTCAGACCGTTAATTCTGATCGATATTGCCATATGATCCGGACTTTTTTGGCTACAGAAATGCAAAACCAGTATGGCTACAACCGCAACACCTTTTTCCAGCAAGATGGAGCCACTTCTCATGTTACAAATGACTCATTAGCTGCTCTTCACGATTTTTTTCCTGGAAGAGTGATAAGTCGCCGAGGAGACATCAACTGGCCACCGAGGAGCCCTGATTTAACGCCTGCTGATTTTTTCCTATGGGGCTACCTAAAAAGTAAAGTTTACAATCCATTGCCACCCAACCTGAATGTTTTGAAGCAAAGAATCACTGAAGAAATCAACTCTATTCCAAGAGCGATGCTCCAGCGAGTGATTGAAAATTTTAGCTCCAGGTTAAATGAGTGTGAACAACTGAATGGTGCGCATTTGCAAACGGTTGTTTTTCATAAATAAACTTCAAGAACTGCTCTTTAATTTAACAATAAATAAAACTAGTTTTGATTGATATTGTTGTTTTTTATTTAAAATCTAAAAACGAAAAACATTCTGAGACACCCTTTATCAAATGAATACCTGCCGTGGATTTCAAGTCCGTTAATGTGGAGAGTTAGTTAATAAACCAAAAGTTTGTATGGTTGCGTTTTCACATTAAATATCATTCACTTAATACTGATATCCCAAGGGAACTAAGCCGCTACCGTAAGCCCTGAGGACCACACTTCTTAAAGAGTGGACTCGTCAATCCGCTTGATAAGTGTGGCGCTTTGAGGCCTTACACCCTCCACGCACAAGACAACGTGCGTGAGGAGTATCCTGGCCCGCAGTGGACAATAAAATGCGGTTACTAAAAGATTTTTTTTTCAAACTGTCGGTTAATATTGAAACTTTTTGTATATGTCGACAGTTATTGTACAATATACAAAAACCTTTTAATATGTAATTAGCTATTTTAAAAAACCTGCTAAGTTCAACCCGCTATTCTGTATAGTACCTACGCAACACACATAATACTGTCATGCGAATGTGTCATAAAGACCCAAGTCCAAGTATGTGGGAAGCAACGATAATGCAATTCTGCACTGCCAACTTATTTGTAAGCGATCGATGTCTATAAAACATAACATTGAATATTTAAACGGATTTAATGAAATACCGACGACCGATTGATCATGCGCATTACTAAACTCACAAATAATGAAACACGGTGGGTTCGCCAAGCATAGAAATAAGGAAAATATCTTTAGTTTATAAATTGTAAAATATACATGCAATTTATAGTTATACTCCCTATTCTAGGAATGGGTTCATCCCAATTCTTTCTTTTAATCCACTCCTAAATCTCCAAAGTTAGGCGGCACATCCAGGGCGTGGCAATCTTCGCCATTTTTGACTGATGTTGACATGTATCGCGGATATTTAAGGGCGATAGTATCCACATGTCACAAGGTGAACTGTCTGCTTATCTGCCACCTACTTTCCATAACGAGCAAGTGATTAGGTATAGCTTATATTGTGTCATTAGCCTCACAGTCTAATATTAGATAAATGTCCTAAGGTTTCTAAGTGTCCGAATGTAAGGTTAAACTACTCTAAGGTTTCATGTGAGTTTTGTCCAAGTAATATCGTTTAACAAATATTGCAACTGTCTGCCTTGAGGTAGGTATGCACCCAGAGCAGCTACACGAACTTATGAGTGGATGTTGTCGGACGGATATGGTGGCATCGTTTAGGGCTAGCTCTATGTTTAGAACGGTTCGTGACCGCAGAGCGGCTGCGTCCGCGCCGCTATACCCTCAGGACTCTGCACAATTATGTTATGGTGCCAGAGATTAGTTGGGAGAAGACGCGATATACATCTTTATTGCCTCAATTTATTACGCGCATCGATTGCAATTTGTTAGTTTTACGTTAATTCCTCATATATTAACTCGATTACGGCGAATTTAACTTTATTGAATTATTGGTACTTATAAATCTAAATTCCGTAGCAGAACATCGGCCTATGTCTCTCTAATGCTGAATATAGGCCTCGCACAAGGCTCGCCACCACACAAGAACTCCGGCTCCTCTCATCCACTCACCACCGACGAACTTCTTCAAGTCGTTGGTCCACCTGACTGGAGGCCGTACCGATATATGCTCTCCATCCGAGTACCCGTCTACACCATCTACCTGCCCATAGCCACTTTAGCCATCGAAGACTTCTGTTCTTTGGTAAAATTTATTTTAATTCATCTAATGCTAATGTAACGTGGAGTTTAAACTCGCATCCCCCATTCCACGTGATCATAAAAGAAGGCCTGTGATCAACGATGAGATGTATGGTACAAAAATTAACGAAAGCACAAAAAAATCACAGAAGATTTAAAAAATCAACTCGCGTTAATCAGCTCGGTGAAATAAATAACAAGTGGAAGTCATTCGTTACGGTTTGCCAATGAGTGCGTTCGAATAAGGTTTACTTTTGCCTAAGAGCGCATCTGTGAGCCGTTCAGTGCATGCATTAGCATGCGGGCGTGGAGTCCGCCCACACCGGCTATCGGCCGCATCCCCGCAAATATATGTAAAATATGCACAAAAGCACCCCGGATAAAGTGCACCGATAAGCGGCGACGCAATTTGCATCGCCTTGAGCGCATCCACCGAAATATTTGGTCCTACGTTTATCGAAACGGGGGAAATGCGTTTCACGTTGCTGATATTAGCAATATTAAAAAAAAGTGGCGGCTACTATTTATATTAATTTTTATAAGTACGGTCGGCAATATGTCATTCTTTAGCCACAGGAAGCAAGTACTTTTCTGGCAATAAGTGCGATAATGGATTGAACTAAATTTATGGATTTGAAGTCATTAAAATTATATGAACTGTACTTAACATACACTGATGGGCAAAAAATCGACCTGATATAATACGGATTCGTTATTATGATGTTTATGCAAAGATATGAATTTTGGTATCATTGGAAAGTTGGCTTTACGCCTGATATGAATAGTTTGTATTGTGTCTTCTACATTACAAGCGCTGCACGAAAAACCTTATTAAATATGTTCATTGTTTAGATTTTTATTTATTACGAGTATTATTTTATTTTATATTAAAAAACGACAGTAAAACAGTATAATATGAACTTATTATACATATCCATAAAGCTTATTGCCAAAACTATTATCTTTTACTATATTTATATGAAATATAGAATGTGGCAGATGATCTGAGAGTTCATTTGGTTGGTAATAAGTGAACGTTGTTGTCCTTGGACATCTGCGACATATGTCAACATCAGTTAAAAATGGCAAAGATTGGCATATCCGCAGACATAGACGTCTAGGCAGTCCTAGAGATTTAGGAGTCAGGATTTGAAAAAGAATTGAGAGGGATGGTTATTTCCTATTGGGAAAATAACGGGTTAAGAATGGATGGAATTAGGAAATATAAAGAGATGGGACACATTAAGACACACCCCACTTGATAGGACGGGATGGGATAGGAATAAATTTTGACAACACTCACGCACTCCTGAAGCAAGTAGTTCGTAAGTACGTTTCACAGTAGTCTTCTGTAGAAATATAGTAATTCGGTCAGATGGACGCACCCAGTCTGCTTTGGGATGCAGTATTACCCGCCTCCGATAGTATTAAATGCAATTTAATATCTATACCAATACCATATGTTCATTTCATATTCACGCAAATTTTCCTGAAACAGACACGCACCTACACAGAATTTTATTCCACTGAGATTTAGCATAATATTGTTCTTTTATTATTATTCACCGTGTGCCATATGATCTCGGGGTGAGCGACGTTTATTATTAGCATTATGTAGTTATGTATGCGGGGATTACAGCTCGCGGGGAGGCACGCAAGCGTCCACAATTTCACCTAAATTCGCAACCCGAGGGCACTATCCGGGTATTATTGCCTGATCGATAGTATAATTTCGTAATAACTACGCGCTTCTCACATATTTTTGGAAAACTTTGAATACCTGTATGCAGGCCTGTATAATATATTTAATAAGTATAATTACAAATATTATATCTACAATTTACAAGCTAGACAGCTGGTGAAATCCACTGTTCTATCGCTTTTCTGATTTCATTCTGTTTTTTTTTTCCTTTGCCTTTGCACGGAGATCACACTCACTAATCATCATCACCGCACTAATTGTAAAATCCTGTTTTGGCTTTAGGTTATTGACTTTTTATAGAAACAAGTAGGCAGACGAGCAAACAATCCACCTGGCGGTAAGTGGATACTGTCGTTCCTGAACATCCGCGATACATAGGTACTAACATCAGTCCAGCATGACATACGTTGGCACTCTCCTGAATGCGCTGCTTATCTATGGAGATATAGGAATGGATGTTATTTGTATTTTTTTCAATCTATGAAATTAGTATGTATATTATATTTATGAATATTTACATCTATAGATGTTTTATAAAACATGAAATGGTACAGAATGTGTAGGTACTTGTATACATATATATTATGTATGTATATCTTGTGTCCTCATTCCTGATTCGATCACGTAGGGAAACCCCGAGCATAGCCCTCTCCATAGCTCGCTGTGCGACAGTGAGCTTATTTATGAGGCCCATAGTCAGAGACCACGTCTCGGTGCCGTAGGTCATCACTGGCAACACACACTGGTCAAAGACCTTCGTCTTCAAGCACTGAGGTATTTTGGACGAGAAGAGGAGAATGAGGAGATCCGTAGACGAACTAAAGTCACCGACATAGCCTCTCGGGTTAGCAAGCTGAAGTGGCAGTGGGCAGGGCACATAGCTCGAAGAACCGATGGCCGATGGGGCAGACGGGTTCTCGAATGGAGACCACGTACCGGCGGACGAAGCCGAGGACGTCCATCTGCTAGATGGACAGACGACCTCATAAAGGTTGCGGGCACCCGCTGGATGCAGGTCGCTGCCGATAGGTCTAAATGGCGGACAATGGGGGAGGCCTATGTCCAGCAGTGGACGTCCAAAGGCTGAGAAGAAGAAGAAGAAGATATCTTGTGTACTATATATATATATATATATATATATATATATATATGTGTGTGTGGGTGGGTGTGTGTGTGTGTGTGTGTGTATGTGTGTGTGTGTATCTCATGTACTATGAAGCAGTCAGGTGGCAAAATATATTCGTCTAAGCTTTTTGTTTTAGCTCCTTATCACGTGTCGGCTAATTTTAAGCCGGATTTAAAATAGCGCACCATTTATTCGCTGATTGTTTGTTCTTGCATTGACTATGTCATAATATGAGCCGAATATAAAGTTGTTCGTACGAACATAATATCGGGACTTATGTTTAAATTCCGTTTCATAGTAAATATTGATAACAACACATTTTCTATTAAAGTAAAATTTTACCAATGCACAGAGTACACATATTGAATGGGATTAGTCTGCCCTGTAGGATTAGTGATTCATGGCATTGCTATGGAACTGTTCGTAAAACGGAAAAAATCATCCTTGAATGCGTTTCATAATGCCTCGTTGGATATGTTTTTTTTTTCATTGTAATAAGCTTTTTGATTTGTCTATATTTAGCTGTTTTTTTGCATACAAAAACCAGTTAAAAAGCAAATAATTGACTTTAGAATCTGAAATTCATATTTCTCAAAAAACATACAGTAAGTATGTTTTCTAAACGCAAAAATTCATTAAACTTAGAAAATATTAAGAAACACTTACGTCTACAAATCACTTGCCAAAAATGTTGGTCAGTATAATTTTATAATGATACAGATAAGAGCACCGACTGCGTTTGGTTATTGCGTGTTCAACAATAAATATGCGCAAACGCGCCTCGCTCGTTAGCGCCCGCCGCGGGTCCGGGTTCGATTCTCGGTATAACTAATATTTATGAGTGATTTTTAAAATATGTCCACACTCTTTTTCATAAGAAAATACTACTAACAATTTATAAGCCATGAGTTCTAATGATTGTTTCTATATTCTTGAATGTCATACATGTACTTATAGTAAGTATAGGTACATTACTTAGAGAATTCATATAATATGTTCAACAGTAATAACCTAAAACAAATAGTTTGAAATTGTCAAGGTGCATATTTTGAAAAGTATAGTTTCTTTAACAACTGCCTAACATTTCGTTTCCGTGACTTAACATTCAGGTGCATTGAAACCGTGTACATAGAAAATGTTAACAACCGTTAATTTCCATAGTCGCAGTGAAAGCCGGAATTCTCTAACAGTAACGCCGTAAACAATATTCGCTGGCTTCTAGCAAATAAATGAAGTACACGAACGAAAATCACGAGCTTTGGATTTTTCAACGTCGCTCTCGGATCGAGATCGGTTCAAACGCTGCGGCGAACACAAAGCAGCTTACGATTAACGAACTGAGACCAAAATGAAAGTATACCATTTTTAATATTATAATAACCATTTTAATCATTTCAGGGCACGTTCTTATGCAAAAACTGTCAAACAAGGTATTTACTATACTAGAAGTTATGGGGCCAATACATTTGACTGGGCGACTTTCACTTCAATGCGGTGTCTTCTCAATTAACTTTGGCGTATCAAGTCGTAGTATAAACAGCCATACCGCTATCTACTTCGACACGTTACTTCGATATAAAAACAAAATATTTACCTACTTTTTGATTCAGCCGATTAATCTCCAATAATTACAGTCGACCGAAAACAACGAGTCATCATCTTGAAAATAATAGCAATAGCAACAAAAGAATTACAATGTCCGCTGCCAAAACGTCACAATCACACCGGTCTCGCAGGTGGTTCTAGCGATTTATCGATGAACGATATAACCGTTTCGATAATGACGATGCTCTCCGGCCTACAGAGAAGCAATGTCGCAACCAGCTCGCCGATTTCGGTGTGCCCGTCGGTCATCTCTAACGATGGAGCGATAATTAAGATCGGACGTCGGCATTATTTACGCCTGCAGCGTCCCGACCCGACCGCGAGTCGGTCACGACTTTTTCCATGTCGGGCGAGACTATTGTTGCTTTTACTCGTGTTTAGTTTAGCTAGAGCTGCTCGGTGCACGGTCAAGTTATACGAGGTTATTATATCTTACAACGATCGGGCAGCTTCCTGTATGTTATACGAATTGGTAACGTAATAGCGTTTAGCATTTATCAACTTTCGTACGCAAATATATTTTTTAATTGCGCAACGTTTACAATTTATGCCAAACAAGGTTTTATTATATCGTTCATCGCAAAGACAGTATACTCGGTTTTGCTTTATGATAATCTTCGTAACGAGTTACTGCCGCGATCTACACTTAGATACAACTCATCTCGTACATTTCCTATTGGCTTTAATGGCGTATAATAATAATCTATTTTACCATAGTAAACAAAGGCCAGGAACTTTAATTTCAAAGTAACTATTTCATGAATACTATTTCAAATGGAACTAAGTGTTTATCCGAGATCAATTGACTTTTATTCGAGAACAACTCTATTATCATACTCACAAACGCGATAGCAATACAGTTTTATTTCTGTATTTATCTCTGTATCAAGAATGTCGTGTAATTCGATCAGGCTCTTTGTAACGGACTCGTATAAACTCTATGTGCTTACCGGGCGACCGCCCGTCGGGTTTCCCAAACACTACGCCTTCAATTAATATTATTGATACCGATATAAGTACAGACAGATACAAACATGATATTTTATTTGTTTCAAAATGATGTTTTTTACTCACAATGCTGTAATCGAAGTTGTTAGCGCGCTGATCAAAAGATCTTTGCAGAGTTAGGAACAAAGTTTATCGTGATGCTGGAAAATATTATTTGATTAAAGTAACTAAAGTTTAATGTGGGTATTGTCATCGGAGTTACAACCAACTTTATTACAAGGATTTAATTGGACACTTTTAAAGTCATAGACGTTATGTCGCTAATGGATGTTGTAAATCAAAATACGTATCGTATCTATTGTCGTCGATAAAACGAACCATACAATCCCATTAGTGCAATGAATATTATATTATTGGTTGTGTTATGAAACTTCATAATACGAAACTAAGTATGTCACAAGATAATGGATGACCTCGCTTCACAACACTAAGTAGCGTCCGGTACCTACCTGCATATGTATGTATGTACTACACTTTAGTAAACGCAGAATGGTAGAAATAGTGAAAATTAAGTTGGCAATTAAAAAAACAAACACTAAAATAGTGGTCTATTCCACACCGAATATAATTTCAATTTCAATTACCACTCAACACTAAAGTCGTCGCGTAATGTTTTATACACAACGAGTTTTCGAAAAACCCTCCTTCCGACGAAACAAATTGCAGAAAAATCTGGCCATTCGTTAAAAATATGAGATGTCACAGACTGACAGACTGACAAAGATGTTTATTACGTGTCAAACTTATAACACCACTTGTTTTTGCGTCGGTGTTGGTTATTCTTGAAAGTGATTCAATGCACAAAGATAGATCTATGTTCGAATCTACTGAAGACAAAAAGAAAGCTATACATAGAAGATGTAATTGGCAACTAACGTTCACAAACCAAAGTCAAAATAGGTTACAGAGCTAATAGAAATTTAAACTTGTACAGTACTAATTACTGAAAATGCATAAAAAGATCGATGGCAGGCGCCAGTAGCAAGGAAAATTTCGCTAATTACCATAGATTTACCAAAAAAAAAACGTATAGACAGTGTTTAAACAAACAAAAGAAATGTTTAGACAAATAAAAAAATATTGAAGAGCTTCATGAGCTTAATCCAACGACATTTGACATTTTCGCGTTTTTCACATAATATTAACACTAGAAGCGCCGGAATTTGACAATCCCTGAATCACCGCCGGGACAAAATCGTCCCGCTTTAATTTTTAAGGACTATATATTTTAAGTGTATTTTTATTAATTATTTTTGTTTTTTTTATTAATATTTTGCAATGTCACAATAAAAAACAATTAGGATTTTAATTAGGAAATTTTATGCTGAAAGATATGTTGCTTGGTCAATATGGAGTAATGACCTAATATTGAAAGAAGTATTTAGTTGAAGCACAAATCTTCCTTAGATAATATATCCTTAAAAAGTATTTTTTTGAAAACTGGTTTCTTGAAGATGTGACATTTAACCGATTATTTATTATTTACTTTATACGTACTGTGACTTCACTTAATACATATATAAATATAAATTACATTATAAAATCTCTAAAGACATGCCTATTAATGTTACAACAAATGAATGTTCAATAAATGAAATGTGTTTATCCATTTAAACGGCTCTAAACGCGAATATTTTCTTAGGTTTTCGCGATTACCATACATAGCAATTAAACAACTTTAAACGGTTTAAATCGCGTATATTTAACATTATTTATATCAAGACGTTTCGAACACTTTGCAGTGGACGTGGTCAAATAATGTTAAATATACGCGATTTAAACCGTTCAAAGTCTAAACGCGAATGTTTACCTTTATTTATTTTAATCGACGTATCGGTTGCGTTGCACCAACTGTGGTCACGAGCAGACTGAAGAGGCGTGTAGTCCACGTCGAGAGTTGCGAGCAGTTTCACCTACTATCTTACATTTGGTCTTCATAGTCCGGAAAGGTGCGGACTCACAACACCAGAAGGCGTCAGACGAAAAATCACGAGGTTCAATATATTCGTAGGTTTAACACTAGAACTGCCGCTGGGTCAATTTGGTCCCGGCGGGAGAATCATGTATGCATTATTCTGTTGTGTTTTTATCAGGGGCCTTGATTTTTTTTACTTTTAATAATTCATTGTTTACTATAATGACAGGCGGGCGATTCGAATCAATTCAATGCAATTGTTTTGAAAAAAAAATCAAATTTACCTAGAACCGCCGCATTGACAGTTTTATCCCATCAGGTCTGTTGTTCTTACCTCATTATATGAAAACGATTTTTTTATTTAAACACGTTATTTTTATATCTCGTATCTTCGGGCTAGCGCTAGTGTTAGCGATTTCTCACAGGCAACCTTTGGGTGGTAAGAAGAAGTCAGTAGACGAAATAGAGGTAGATAGTGTGCAATAAAGAAATAATGTTTCTCTACATTATTTCTAGAACATTATTTATCTACATACATCTATCAGACAGTATCTAGATACATACATACAGATATATATAGAATTAAAAAAGCTGATGAAAAATAAAGGAAAAGAATTTGGGCGTGATAGAACTCTTAATCTGCGAGATATAGATTTAAACTATTTTTATACCTAATTTCATTTCAATCGGTCTAGAAATGCGCCTTGCAGTTTGTCTCGGCAAGATTACTTAGAAATCTTACTAATAATGAAACAAAGGCGTGTAAGAGCTTTTGTTTTAATTGCGCCTATTTATAGTGTCTATAAATTATGTTGTAAGTGGAATATTTTTTGCTCTACTCTTTCATTAAAATTCCCAATCTTTAACAGTAAAGTAGAATGTTATCAAGTGGGTGCAAGCCACACAATGGGAGCGAGATCATTGTCAGCCGACACCAGGCACGACGGCCGCGGGCCTGGGTTCGACTCCCGTTCAACGAAATACGAGCTAACGATCGAGAACAGATACCTACTCCCAACTTACCTAAATATCGTTTTTAAGCTATTCTTTTGTTAGGCACTAAGACAGTTTGTTTAGATTCTATTAGGTTTTTAAAGATGGTTTGATCTTTATTAAAGTACCAGCGGTGCAAGCGAGTTCGTTCGCATGAACTTTAGAGTGATTCCCGTGGGAAACTTGTAACGGATCAGGACAAAATGAACCCTAAATGCTAACACAAGTCATAAGCTAAAGCTAAGCCAAGATTCATTAAATTCTGTCTAGTGGTGCTTGCTTGATGCGCGCTCAGACATACAGACAGACAGGCAGGCAAAATTTCAAAAAAAATCTGTTTCAACCGTACTTTATATACCAATCATTTTTTACCGAAAATATTTCATGTACAGACACCGTTCTGTTACGATTTTATTATATGTATTGATTATATCTTCTAAAATACGATTTTGTAAGGTGTATTTTAGTAGAAATAATTTAACCGTTCCACACTTTTTAGGGATGTATACATGTTAGCAAACAATGGAAAAGTCAAAGGTCATTGCTTGACAGGTTAAGTAAAATTTATTATAATACAGTACAGGCAGAGTACAGGTTATAGTTGTAAAATTATAAGAATAAATTGTAGACTGATTAGAAAGATTACTGTTAAAGCTTGCGAATCCAAATAAAACACCGGTCTTGAAAGATGCAAATATTGTGTCATATATAAAACAGCTAAACTATTTTATCAAACAAAAAGACATTATTTTGTCAATATCAAAATAAAATATATTAAAGTATTAAATAATTAATAGATAACAAAAAAACATAAGAAGTTCGTGAATTAAATGAAATGTTATCAACAAAATGCTACTTGGAGTGTGGTCAACGGCGTTAATAAATTAGGCTGTGCTTAACTTAATCTGCGACATCGATTGTATTGTTTGACAATAGGTTAAGCAGAAATAGATTTAGTAAATCACTATTCGTTGGGTTTACACGCAATCAGTGTGCCGACGGGCGGCCACAGTTTGATTAATGAATCTCGGGCCGTATTAATTGTGTGCCCTTTTGTGGATATCTTGCGCTCACAACAATAAATAGCAAACGCCAAACTTCATGTTTCGAAAATGATCGTGGAATCTACTGGGTGTCCTGTATGTCGGTGTGTAAAATGCAGGTTAAATGGTCATCGATCAGACAAGTGTCTAATTTGATATTATTTTACTATTATGGGTTGATAGATTAAAAGAATTAAAATAATCGTAGGATCTAAGAATCTAAACGAACTTAAATTTATAGCAGAATGTCAATAGGAGAAATAAATTCTGAAATTTTTAGTAATTCACATCCGATCACGAAAAACAACACAAAAAGTGATTGAGTTACTCGAAACGGAAGCGAGTATCTAATTCAATATTTAAACTTTCATATTTCCTTGTGAGGCTCCAGATCGTTAAAAAATCCAAAAAGAAAGTCTAATAAGTCAGCGTGCTGATATACCCGAAGTTCATTACAGTGCCCTAAACTTAATCGAAATGCTAAAAATTGATGAGACGTCACTGTAAAAATAATTCACACTCATTTTCATTCGCCGAAACATAAAGGAACGTTCATATCAGTTGATTCATCCAATTAAATGAAGATTAAAAATGTTTTACTCTATTCTTCTGTCAATGATGTGTACATGCATATAATAATTGAAAAAAGAGAACTAGAATCTTGTGGATTACAACGCAACGATAAGTTCGCGTCTCAATTTCTTCATTTTGTTCTTACAGCACGTCAATATACTAATATACCTGTTTACAACTAGGCCAATCTCATGTTAAATACCAACTAGTAGTTACAATTGAAAAATGATTATTATACCCTTCGCTCTCATCGTCTGAACAGGACTTAATTTTTCGTATTACATTACCTAAGGGCTTAGCCAGTTCATTAAGGATCGTTCAATCATCCTTTAAGGGGAGGTAATGGACTCGCCTCAAAATTTTTGGAGGTTCTTATGAAGTTTACGTTATACGAATCATGTTAATGACAATTTCTAGTGTATGAAACTTATATAATTTATAGAATCAGTCGTTGTTTTACAAAAGTCCATTGTGCAATACAATAAAAAAGATGAAAACTTTGATCCATATTTCGCTAGGTATGGGGTTTATTCAATTATGTAGGTTATGTCCAGTCACGTAATATTCACGGAAGAAAAGTGTTGATCAAGCCAGTCTCTACATGATTGAACAACACTTTGCCAAAAACAGTTATTTCACAATAGTTGTAACACAACACCATAAAAACGATCAAAACTGTCCTCAAAGAACTGCACATGCCAATTAGTACAGAATACAATTGTATTAAAATGTAGACTAAAATAATTAATTGGGCCTCTAACTATCAAATTGGGTAAAAATCTGTGTATTGCGGAAAAAAACAGCGAACAAGCACTTAAATGCAGTACTGTTATGTCGACGCATTTCGGGTTACAGCAGGATCCATTCTCAAGACGATATTGATACGAAATAACTAGATGATATACCTAACTGTTTACGGAAGAGTGGTGGACAAGCTGGTACTCGGCATGTTTCACATTGTATTGCTTAGCGTTTTGTCAATTTGTACTTGATGGAGATTATACCCGTAACTAGTTAAAGATCAAGCAAAGTATTCATTTTATCATTTTATAGAACATTTTAACGTGATGAACTCAAATTAATGCTAATTGGTTTAAAAAAAAAACAAGTATAATAAACACCTCAATGCATTCAGATATTACAGTTAATGTTTAAATATTCAAGGAAAGGAATTTCTTTTTTTCCGATCAAGTATATCCAATAATTTTATATTTGCATGAATTATTTTCAAGTGTCGCGAAATAAAGTAAACGTCTTGACCTTAAGTTGAGCTGTAGCATTTTATTTTACTGTTTTTTTACGATTCGTGCGAGAGATGAACATCGTGGGTATGCCAGTGTGTGAGTGTATGTAGTATTTCTACAGTTGCCAATAATTTCGCGCACTTTATGATCACCTTTATGTGCTCTATACTTGCTATGTAAATAGCTGCTCGTACAGGTAGGCATCATTAATAATTTTAGCCCTTCAAGATGTTTTCTGTTGTGTTGCAAACATATTATAAAGATTTTTATGCCTTATGAAACGCTAATTGTATAAGTACTTTCATATCTATATTTTTACATTACCCTTGCTAATGATATCGAGATGTATATTGATATACCTGTCCCTGGAAAAAAAAATATCATTTTTTGCATTTGCATTATAAGTATTTACAACATTATATTTCGAGATAAAATCCACTGATTTAACCAAATATATATAACCTTATTTATGCCTGACTATGTCTTCCTTATGCCCTGACGTAAATAATCTTTGTATTGTATGAATCACGATTGAATCAACTTTTGATTGACTCTGACGAACACAATAACATCCCGTTAATTGATCTGGAAGGGCTTCTAAGGATCAAGTTAATTCTAGATTCGCTGGATTTTTTTTTGCCCCTTAGAATACTTAGGTACGAGTATATATTTGTAGATACATATATAATTATTCCAAAATTGCCTTTCATCTATATACGAAAATATAATGAAATGGAATATATAATAGCATCTAAGAAGAAAAATAAAATTTGCGTAGGAACGCAATACTATAAATAAGTGAAGCGACGCGTACTTTAAATAAAATAGGCAATTTTACACAAATACTTTATCACTTTAAGCCCAAGTGATATACTTGTATACTTGATAGTGGCTACATTACAAGCAGTCATATGTTTATGCATATCCTACAAAGTACTCATATCAGGAAATTTATAATGTAAGATTAACTCCCAGAAAGTAGTCGAAATGAATGTTATATTTTTTTTATATTTATATTGTCATATATTCTGCAATGGAGAGACACAGGCTGTAGGTATTGTATGGTATGTTTACACTATACTTATATTCGTAATTTTTTTTGTCTATATATTAGTTTTAAGGAAGAAGAATATAGCGAAATAATCATTTAATATTTAAAAAAAAGACAATAAAAATAAAATAATATAATAATAATAAATGTAATTAAAAGTCACTTGGTATAAAAACTTATGCTCATGTTCTGGTGGACAAACAGCCAATGATGAATCAAATAAACAACGGTCCATTCAATGGCCCACACTAAGATTTCATGTGTCGTGGATCCGATACTACAAACATGAACAACCACCTAGATTTGAACAATCATTTGTCTTTAAAGAAATGAATGTCGGGCCAGGAATCGAACCTTCACACTGCGGGTAAGGTCAGTACCAACGTAACTAATCGGTGGCCAAATAAAACTCTGCCAAACAAATCCTCACTTAAGGCTTTGTATGACATTATTAGCCATACGCAGTAAGTCCCAGAAAATGTTAGGCGAATTTTAATATTGGCAAAGTAGTTGAGCATCTGAGCTTCAGCGGACGTGACCGCTGAAGCTCAGCATAGCCCTAAGACTTCGGGCAAGCCGACCGGCAACTCTAAAGGAGTTATATGGAGTTACCAGGTCTATAAGCTTAAATCCGCTGTTTTCAGTCAAAGAAAAAGATACTTTTTTTCATAAAAAACTAATAACAATTTTATTCAAAGTAGTTTCCCTCACTAGCTACACATTTTTGCCATCTCTCGGGCAGTTTATGGATACCACTCCAAAAAAATTTTTCTTCTTTAGAGGCAAACCAATCATCAAGCCATTGTTGTACTTCTTCGTAAGAATTGAAGGTCTGCTCAGCGAGCGCGTGGCCCATCGACGAAAACAGGTGGTAGTCAGAAGGAGCAAGGTCTGGTGAATAAGCGGGATGGGGTAACACCTCCCAGTTGAGTGTTTTTAAGTATTCCTGGACCAGTAAAGACGAATGCGCTGGTGCGTTGTCGTGGAGGAAGATGAGCTTGTCGTGTCTTTTCTGATATTCTGGCCTCTTTTCTTGCAAAGCTTGGTGCAATTTCTCCAATTGTTGTTGGTAGCGATGGGCATTGACAGTTTCGCCAGGTTTCAAAAGTTCGAAGTAGATAATTCCCTTCTGATCCCACCAAACGCACAGCATTGTCTTCCGACCGAAACGATTTGGTCTGGCGGATGATGTTGATGGTTGGCCGGGATCAACCCATGATTTTTTACGCTTAGGGTTGTTGCAAAATATCCATTTTTCATCGCCAGTAACAATGCGATGGAGGAAAGACTTCCGTTTCAGCCTGGCAAGCAAAATTTCGCTGGTGTTTTGACGTCGCTCCATCTGCCTGTCGGTCAACTCATGCGGTACCCATTTTCCTATCTTCTGAACCTTTCCCATGGCATGGAGACGCATGGAAATGGCTGCCTGACTTACATTTAATCGTTCAGCAAGCATTTTTTGCGATTGGGTGTCGTCTTCATCCAGAAGAGCTTGCAATTCTTCATCCTGAACCTTCTTGGGCCGATTTTCACGCTCCTTGTCGGTCAGGTCGAAATTACCATTTTTGAAGCGCCGAAACCAATCCCTGCAAGCTGTTTCTGATAGAGCAAGGTCACCATACGCTTCCACAAGCAATCGATGAGATTCAGCAGCTGATTTTTTTAAATTATAGCAGAAAAGCAAAGCTTCCCGCAAATGCATTTTTTCTGGTGAAAATCTTGACATGTTGAACTCAAGGAAAACAAACGTTACTGTGCGAATGCGCTGACGGAGTGGACTGACTATGTTGACAACAGTCTAGTCCGCAAGGAAATGCACACGGCGCGGTCGTAGTAGCGAAATTCGCCAAATGGCGCCACCTTTTAGCAAACAGCGGATTTAAACTTATACACCTGGTACTTAAAAGTGTTCACACGGCGTCGTCGTCGCAATGTCACTTGAGTAGGCATTTATTAAATATTATGACGTATGACATAACGCACAAATCCTCTTTGTTTATCGATCGATTGTGGTAGGTCGTCTTGTTGGCTGGTTGTCGCGAGCAGCAGCGCAACCACGTGACCGGCCACATCACACCAACACCGTTTGTCCGTCGCGTCGCCTAATGGGGCGCTTTTACTTCACAATAGGTGACATAAAAAGAATGTTTCATATAATATGCGCTTTAAATTGTGGATTGATACTCACGTTTGTCACGTAATAAGGTGACAGAAGTAGAGTAATGTAGACATTCTCATGTAGAAATGTAGAAGTGGACATTCTCTCGACAACTTATAATAAACGTAGACGCGTGCGCCCCACTTCCTCGCAATAGATAGCTAGCGACTAATCATTGTAAATTAATCTGATAGTAGTCATTTTGAAGGTCCAAACGACTTCATCAAAGAACATCTCCATGATAATAGGGAAAAGACTAGCCGTGCATATTTAATAAGTTTGTATACCTACAATATTGTGTCTATTTTCTTGTTCATGTATTTTGGCCTTATTTATGATGTGGCCAGTAACGGCGGAATTAGTTCAGACAATATACCAACAAAAAGGCAATTGCTATCTCGACTTTTCCATCATACATAGTTAAGACGTAACGTCGCCTTTCAATGAAGTCAAAGCCTGAAATTATGCCGACCGACGGTAAGAATAAGTACACAATAGATATACAAAAAATATGTAACAATACTATGTCGATCTCTCCTATTACAAAGTTTTAAACATACGAGTACCTACATTCTTACGCAGATTGCTTCAGTTTGTTGTTCATTGACAGTTCGTCTAACGCTGTAAGGCTGCAAATATCATGACTCAAATATTACTAAACGTAAAAATCTCTAAATAATTTACGTAATAATGTTTAATATGTGTTGTACTTCGTGTCTATCTAAGAAATTTTAACTCAATCTCATAAATTTTGACAGACTAATTAAACACTTTGCTCACACGTAATTAAAAATCAACTTTATGAAATTTAGACAAAGGTTATCAATAGTGTTCAATCAATTTCGACATGGACAAATGTCAAAGCTAAACAAGTGACATTCTAATAGCACGTGTCAGAAGAACAATGAGCCGCCCACTGCCTCTAGCACTAAAATTAATCTAAAATAAGTGAAGTTGCCGCAGAGTTTCATTTGATTGCATTCGTGGAAAATTAGAACTACAGCGGATGTTTTTTTTTTTATAGAGAAGAGGGCGGACGAGCAAGCGGTCTCACGTGATGGTAAGTGTTACCGCCGCCCATGGACACCTACAACACCAGAGGGTATGCGGGCGCGCCGCCGACCTTGCCGGATGTTTTTATTAGACCGTCGTAGTGAATTTTTATTAGGTTTAATTTGTACAAACTGAAATATTTATTTATTTGCATTATTGATAAATAATAATTACCCAGGTGCATGTACCCTGTCAGGGCGTAGCAATTATATATAAATAAAAATGTAAACGTTCGTTTGTTCAAAATCTTAAATCTCCGAAAGTTCTTCACCGATTGCTTTGAAGTTTTGACACAACGTTGCATTCGAATACGCGCGTGTAAAATATGCTTTTAACCCAAAAACAGGTAAAAAGAGGGTAAGCGCCATCTGTTGGGCAGCCACAGCAACGCGTGGCCGGGCACAGCTAGTATAATAATATTGATATACATGTCAACAAATTACAAATTATAATAAACACTTAGTAATTTAAACATTATACAAACTATGTAATTTAATCGAAAAACTATGATAGAAAAGATATAAACTATAATGCGGTACGGTACGCGAATCATTTTTGGTATAAGAATGGAGTAGTTGACTGTAAGTATTGTAGTGAGCAGATGAGTCCTCCTGGTGGTAAGTGGATACCGTCGCCTATGGACATTCGTGATATATATGCCAATATCAGTCCAGAATAACAAACGTTGGCCCGCCCTAGGCTGCAAAATCAGACAGATGTAAGCTAACAACTCTTTGAGGTAGGGAGCGAGCTATTTTCGTCTCTCTCTTATGTGATTGCTATATCACTACTGTATTCGTGACGTCATCAACGCAGTAATGCAATCTTTTTCTAACTATAGTTTGTTAAGATATTTCGATTTTACAGATTTCGTACTTGGTTAGCTGATACACTGAGTTTTCTCTGTGTAAAATTGTATGAACAATAAATTCTTTCATTCAATATTATATTCAGTGATAGGCTAAGGATATCTATATTGGACTCACATTCGTGTGATCGTGAGTTCAAATCCTCGGCCCGTACCGCTGAGTCCCTACTTAAGAACGTATTTTAAAAAAAATGTCACTGCAGTGAGGAAAAACATCGCGAAGAAACCCGCATGCTTCAGATATAAAAAAAAAAATTGGAGTGTGTGTATTTACCAATCCGCACTGGGCCCACGTGCTACATTTATGGCCTGAAACACCCAGTGATTTACTAGGGAAGGCTTGATTTACTAGGCGGCGATAATCGGCGATCTCATAAATTAGTCTATATGTATGTGAGTAGAGTCATATGCCACGCTGATTACATTATGAAAATATAAACATTAATATAGTCCTAATATTAGAACCAACCTTTTTTAAATTGGCCTATAGCTTGTAGTGCACGCTGACTTGAAGTTTTGTGACTTTGAATTGAAAACATTTCTTTTTTTTATAGAAAAAAGGCGGTAGACGAGCATACAGTCCACTGATGGTAAATGGAAACTGTAGCCCATGGACATCCGTGATAAATGCCAACTTCAGTTCAGAATGACAAACATTGGCACGCCCCCGGATGTGCTGCCTATCTTTGCGGATTAAGGAATGGATTGGGAGTAAGAGTTTGAAAAATGAGGAGGGATAGAATAGGATGGGATGCGAATGGGCTCTGGCATATCTCACTCACTACCGAAACACGTACGTACATTGGGGAAATATAATACGATAAAGTAGGAAATGTCATCTCAAGGTAGTCTTGTGTGAGAGAGGGGTAACGTTGGCCACGTCGAATGCGCAATTGGCAACAATGTTGAAGCCTACCTGTTGACTTGACCGCGTTATCACGTCCATATTAAACAATATACATACCAATCCTGCATGGTTTGAACAATACCGGCCGTATTTGTGACAAGCTTATGGGTATTTTAAGAACATGTGTGAATTTTTGATGTAAAGTAAGACGAATAGGAATGTGAACGTAAAATAGAATGAATGCAGTCGTTCACCTTCAAACCTGTCGACTACTGATGATCTTTGGAAGGCTCTTCAAGATATCTATAGTCCTCGATTTTCTTGTTGGGATTACGGCCAGGGGATTTTTAGAAACTTAAACGTTGTTCCCTGTTTTGTGTGGTATGCACGTGTGACGTGTTATTTTTATACATTATTTATTACATAGATATAATATAAATGTTTCTTTGTCATCATTCAAACAAAACTGCAACTACTTTATAATAGAGGTCTAACACCGAAGCTTCCGTAAAACGTCAATTAAGCAACAATTTAATCTGCCGTGCAATTGCGAGCTGCATAGCTGCAGCCCTTTCTCATTTCATCCATCAATCTAGCGGTTTCCCTGACAGGGTTACTATCAGGATGTGATCCGAAGTTATCGCCATGCATCAAGATGTTGGAAGTGTTGCACACTACAAATTGCACGTCAATGATTTTGGTATGCGAATACAATTCATCAAATTGATTCTAGACAATTACCTTTTTGGGTTAGGTAAAGCCTAAATAAGCATGAAATGCTTACGAAACAGTCTATTTTGTAAGTGTATTTGTTTGTAATACTTTCTATTTCTATACAAAAGCCGTGTAAAAAAAGTATGAATGATACAGAGTCCAAAACAATTTTTGGAATTTCTGTTTGTCAGTCCATCTACCTCTCCGTCTGAACTTACATCGCGCAAAAGTAACGGGACGGATTTTAATTCAACTTGGCAAAGTTAGAGGTACAACTTATGTGCCGGGTTAACATTTAGGGTACTTTTAGACCAATTATAAAGTTCCCACGGGACGGGAATCAAGAGAACCGTAAATACTCTAAAGTACTGGCACGAAGTTTTGGGCTCTGGTACTTTCTAATATTTCATTATGTATTTTAATATAAATCGAAATTATCCGAAAAGGAAAAGCACAACTGAGTGGTCTTTTTATATCATGTGATATGTATACACGTTTGATACAGCACAGGAAGAATTAAAAGGACTTGCTACCAACGTACCGACACACACTCAACTGCTTGATCTCGAGCTCAAACACCGTAACGAGCGATATATCTGCTTCGGCGTTAGTTTGTTTTAGATAATTACGCTGACTTGTCCGCCCTCAGCTGGCCTTGAGTTTCCCACTAATGGCCGTACCATCGTTCAAACCGTGTCACTTCTCTGACGGCAACATGAGTTCATTAATACTATCACTCGAGCCTCTCCCTCAGATTGTGCGTATGTATGTGTATGTTATCTTGGGATGCTTTTAGCGCGGCGATTGCGTTCCGATTCCTGTGCTGGACTACCAACTATCGGGATTTTCAAATAGAAATCTTATCCACACGTCTGCGGTGCTTTAAATTAGTGTAAATACTTGAACATAAAAACGTCACAGAAAATCTAGATGTATGAGGCCTGTAAATAAAGTCTGTATAGGTGATGCCATATTTTTACGATTCACCTCAGATTTTAAAATCAAATGAAATTTTTCAAATGTGATAGATTACTTTCTCATATATATTATTCCCAGATAGCCTTGGTTTGATGGTGTATCAATATCAGCCTATAAAGTCCTATTGCAGGACACAGGCCTTCCATTGTAGTCACGGGCCTTAGAGTTAGTACATTTTATGGGGTTATTTAGGTCCCCCACGGCTTGTAATAATTCCTAGCAAGTCCTAACAGGGCTGGTTTGTACTATCCGATATTCGGCGGTATGTTGTCCATTTAGCACCGGGGGGGGGGGGGGGGGGGTTGCTGAAAAGTATCTGTGAACTATGTGGCCCCAGCTAAGATACCTTTCTCAATCTATGAAGACTCGCATATACATCTAAAGTCAATTGACTCATTGTTGTACTCAAATTTGGCCAATATGTTTAACTCTAAGTATTGAAATATTGGCAAACAAAACGTGGGCAACGATGTCGAGGATATGTTCGTAATGCGAACAGATACGAAAAAGTTTTTAACACTGATTAGAAACATAATTCGAAGACAGGCCGATAGAGAATTTTCAGCTTTATGACACTGTGTAGAAAATACGAAATCGGCATTTTTTTAGCCGCCTTTTCGTTAGCGGACGGCAGAAATATGAGTAGGTATGTATTCATTATAATACATTTTTTTTTCGAAAATGTGAAAATTTTCAAATATTAATAAAACTTAACAGGCTGTAATATCTTTTTCTAGTAAAAGCTTATCGAATGCACCCCGGTTCATTACCGACAACGAGGTTCACGAACTCCTCAATGTGACCACTGTAAGGGAAGAGATTAAATCGCTTACAACTTCTTACAAAAAAGGCTTAAAACCCCCCAAACCTACTTGCAATATAACTTACAACGCCTGATTTTTCAAGACGACTAAGGGCTGGCGCAAAACATGCGAAGCGCAGGGCAGCGCGTTTTTTATTAACAAACAACAATCAATTTTGTGCGTTGGTGAATTTTTCATCTAATAAGATCAATACCAAATTGACAAACCGCTAATGGTAACCGCGCTGCGCTGCGCTTCGCATGGTTTGCGCCAGTCCTAAAGAGACGTCACATAATGGAGCTCAGTAGCCAGGATTAAACTGAAATTGCTGAAAAAAGAAGAGAAATACTTGATACAAATGTTAGCTCTGCAAGCCACATACCATCCAAAACATCTGCTTAAAGTCGACATTGATTACACTACATATATAGAGAGATAGACAACGCAAACTGTCCGTCGTTACGTGCCTGAACTTGGAGCTAAGCTCCTATTCTCGCGCTGCTCGCTGTCTGTTCCGGACGTGTCGCTAACAAGTCATTATACCAGACCAAAACACCTAATTGCGCTATAATCAATTGTAAAAATTCGTCAAAAGTTGTGAACCGAGTAAAGTAAGATGGTTTGTTTCATTCGGTGAGTGGTTTCAATAAAACATATTCATGATATGTGACACGGTTGTATTCCATACAATTTCACGAGCTTGTGTTGTCCATAGATTAATTACACTTTATACATTAGTTTAACATCATAGTACCATCAATTTGTTTACACGTAACTTGCAAATTAAACGTACTAAACAAATAATGTAATTGAAACCTGTGACTAACGCTAAATAACAGATGACGCTAAACTATTCCATAGTGTAACTTTCATTTCAGACCACATAAATTGTAGCTTATTTGTCAGTTAAACACGTCCAATATATTATTATCAAACAACGAATTACGTTATCGTATAATGTAGGCGATCGTAAGACGGCTTCGGACTAACAATTTGTTATTCAAATATAAGTCGAGGCAAGCCAAAATGTGGCTTTGACAACCCGTCAACGCCGTGAGCGACGAGGCGAACCTACTTAATACAATATAGCCACATAAGACAGGTTTGAAGTTCATTGGAAACTAATTATTATCAAGACAATATGCAGTTAGTGTGTATTAAATTCACCTTATGTTTAAGAGTTTTATGACATCTAATTGATATTAATATTTCTTAATTCCCTATATAGGCAATAAGATATATTCTCAATCTAGAATTTATTCTTAGGATAATTCTTTGTAATGCTTTTTAAAAGGGCAGTTAGGTAGGAAGCGAGTTAATTATAAATTTATAACTTTGGATGATTCATGTCTTCAACATCAAGTTTATCAGGTAGAATACTCATAGCAGATAAACGTTCTCTAAGATTAATTTCAAAATGACGTGAACAAAATAAGTCTGGACTTATGCGCCCGATGCGTCGGGAGTGAGATCGCGACGCGACGCGTAAAACTGTCACGATAAGAATCGATCGCAAAGATACTGATCGACTCTCGATCGGGTCTCGCTCGGCAATACGGACGACAGTTGTCCGGCATTCCAAAGAAAACAACCGTGCGTATATTCAACCTTAGTCGATGATACATAAAGAGGAAGTTTCTTAATCACTTTACTAAGATTTCCATAATTAAACCGTAAACTTTTCTGCCTAATAACATCATTGTGGACTCAGAGTAACCAGCGTAAACATATTCCTTAATTTACGAGTTGCCTTTGCGTACGGTCGGTCAGATGCCAGTGTTGACAAACCCATTTCAGACTCTGCATAAATGCATCAAGATTTATATTCGCCTAACATAAATTCTACAATTTGAGTAGTTTTAAGTGTTCAATTTTGTAACATGATTACGATTTCCGTTTAATTAAAACTTTGTTTTCTATTATCACCAAATGATTATTCGTATTAGTGAAATTTCATATTTATAAACTAAACTAAACTAAAAATTAATTTATGTGTCAAGACTGCAAAAATATTTTTTTCATCACGTGTGTGACTGCGGCTACTAATAAACCTTTAGCCACGCCGTTAGACACTTGTTTGACAAGACTCTCAAACTCTCCGACTAGAATTGACTAGATGAAACCGTGTGCCACTTCAGAATTCGTTTTGACATTTGCTCACTTCTAATGATTGTGGTATGGTTTCAATCGACACTTGATAATTGATAAATGCTGATAACCACGATTGTATGAATTTCGTAGCAGATCATTTCTATAAGAAATAAATAATAAATGTTTTGTTACCTTCTTCTCTAATTCACCTACGAGAAGTATGTATATACGAGTATCAAAGCAATCATATTTTTATTGATGAGATAATTTAACTATATAGCACTATGATTTTAATGGTGATTAATATTTAAATTACTCTTTATAACTAGTTGTAAAAAAGCGGCAAACAATTAATTATAAAAATAGCTAATACTCGGCGTCGCACAGTGGTCCCAAACTCGCGTTTTCATACACATAGGGTTTCGGAAAAATTAGGTTTGTATTGCTGGGTTCTTTTGGATTTTATACTGTTCTAGATATACGAGTATAAACAAACACAATATCGTGCATTAGCAGTAAATAAATTGCAAAGAGCGGTTAAAAATAGAAGTGATGTATTTTTTTGTATGAAGAAAAATAATCTTATCTGACGTTTAATTTCAACTATCGATATACTGCATTCTATGATATATCAATGGGCTAACAGCGAATATAAAAGCACTACAAATCGTATCCTTGTACGTCCCGCTTTACAAGATATAGTCATGTCTGTGTGTTTGAAAATTGTTGATTTAAAATATCGATGTTTTACGCCATATTCTTAATTTTGACGATGAAATTTGAGTTCCAGATGCACCTAACAAATATTGCATCACGGTAGTACAGTACCTACACGATCTGCAGGTACCTACAATATATTGAAATATACCTATTAACAAATAAATACACATGTGTGTTTTTCGTAATTACGTTTTATAGCAGCTTTTATAGGTTTTTATAGCAGAATACGCTATAGATGATATTAGCTATTTACCGAAGGAAATTTGTGTTGAGGGTCAGTTTTAGTGGTTGCAGAAGGGCCATCGCAGGAGCCCGGTCGTTCACTCGATCTCGACCAATTTATTTACTTTTTTCCTCGGGTGTAGTGTTACGGCTATAAAATTCAGTTTTTGTTGGTCGGGCGCATGCTCGGCTAGATCTCCCGTCGCGAGATATGTTGATTTACGTTTAACGCGCGTGACCCCTCGTCGGAGCCGATCATAGAGTCGATAGACGATTCGAACTCGCGCGCTCCCAAGATATCAGCGCATCGCACTCGTGCCGATGTATCTTAGGAAATATTTCGCGGTGTATAAGCCTCCTGATGGCCATTCGGACCAAGATTTGAAGATTTCTTTGTGTTTCACACGATACCTTCCGTTTATTGTAATAGAAATCAATGTTGGCAGAAATGCTTTTGATACCAGGCGGTGTGCACACAGTCTTTAAAGGTGATTTATTATCAGTCACAAGCAAGAGGTATGGCAGAAACATTAATAATGATACCCTCGTAGTCAGCCCTTTAATCGCCCACTGCTGAACATGGTCTTCCTATGCATATAGTCTTGTGCACGAGGGACGAATGGCCTTATGACGGCACGCTAGCCAAGCGAGTTGGCTAGTCCACTTTTTAGAAGTGGTATAATTCCTCAGGACTTGTGGTAGTGGCTTTGTCATCCCTTATCTTCTTATTAGATGAAGCGGTGTTATTGTAAAGCCGATGCCACTACACGGCCAACAGTGATATTTTGGCCCCGATTTCTACATTATAATTAGGTACAAATGATGAGCTAAAAATAAATAAATGTATAAAATAAATTATCAAAACATTTTGTCCACCATTTTTTTTAATAAAAATCTTTTAGTTATTTCTTATTTGAGTAGCTATAGTACACATATTTTATATAAATTATGCAAGTATATATCTATAGCGTTGCAAAAGCCATACAGTGAAATGTTTAAATTATAAAAACAGTATGAACTTAATGAAATGACTTACAATTGGAATCCATTCATGCGATGATAGTTCATTTCAATTAGCATCAGACATACCATGCATATTGTATGGAAATATCGGACTCATTACATTTAATACGGTACGTTCCATTCCATTTGAAAGCAGCGATAACTTCTGACCTTTCAATGTAACAATACTAAATACTCTAGACTGTACTTGTGGTACCTGCAGAATAATTGTTTTAAATTCTCCATTCAACCTACTACGTTCCACTTCAGGGCATATTCCTCGTCATCATGAGGGCAGTATCGGCCCCAGTGCCCATTGATGAATATTTATTTCTATGCCTTAATGTTTTTAATTCTCGAGCACCAGATTATTTTTCTCGGATACGCTGGTTTCCTCACGATGAAAACATCGTATCGCTTACATGGGTAGTGTAAGATTTGTATCGCTATATATCTATAACAACATAAATATGTACTAATATCTTTATGTCGTACGAGGATATATTTATCATTAGTTCAAGACGTAATGCTAAGCTAAACGTGTAAAGATATTCACGGCAGTGACAACTTTAACCCGTGTGTACTGCACATATCTTTTAAACACATTACGGTATCCGACAAATAAAAAGAGGCGGCCGAGATAACCACACTTCATTAGCATTCGCTTTCTGCTTAGTTAGTGTCCGGAGAACGATACAAGGCTAAATACTCAATAAACACACATTTACAACGTACGTACTTAGTGCCGAGTCCCGACTACTGTTCGCTAACGGACTACGAATATTTACATAAGTTATGCTAAAAAATAGTGAAGATAATTTATTAAATAGGCTGAAATGCTTGAAACATAGAGCGGTCATAGTTTAGGGATATTTATACTCGACCGACATTCGTATGATCGTGAGTTAAAATCTTCGGCCTGTACCACTGGGTTTCTAATTAAGAACGGTTTTTTAAAATAATCACTAGCTCGGCGGTGAGGGAAAACATCGTGAGAAAACCCGCATGCTCGAGACATCCGCACTAGGCCCGCCTTCTGAATTATGGTCCTAAACCCCCCGATGATTCACAAGACGCGGCCTGTGCCCTGTAGTGGGATATTATAGACTAATATATTACTTTTCTTTACTTATCTTAAAAAAAGCTACAGGTTTATATAATGTATACATTTCGCCAAACAGCTGAGTAGTTTGTTGTCGAACATGTTCTTCTCAAACCCTAATAAACCTTTGCTTAGTTGATGTAAAATGTATAAACCTATAAACATCATATTGTAAGAAAATAGTGTAAGAAACACTACTGATAAAACCATTATATGTCAAGTAATTGTCAAGTCAACTAAAATGATTGTCAACCAACCATTCCGCAATTCAAACGAGCTAAAAGATTTACCTTAAATATACGACTTTCTTCTAAAAGCATGCTTTGGGACTGCCGTTACCAAACAGATCAGTCGCGTAAAAGAAATCCGAGTATAATTGGCTACAGGTTATTCCCACAGCACACGTGAGGACTTGCCTAGACCCCAATACACTGTGCCTGGCGATCAGCCTCCGTCTGGGTGCCGAAGTATGAATCTAACACAGATAAATGTTCTTATGGTAAGGATGTCGACTACACTAGGACACCACAGTCTGCCTTGCCTCTCAAGGGCGAGGCATTTCTCACGTCATTTCATTTGAACACGCGTTGATACGTTGGCCCAATCTCGCCTCTAAAGAACCTACGCGAAGCCGGCGCAGCGACAGAACAGATTTACATTTTTATGCAATTGCAGCAGAAGTGCCAAAAATTACGAATAACCTACTGGGACTACAAGGCATACGAGTATAAGTATTAATATAATTGTCGTAAGCAATGTTGAATATTTCTTTCATTTTGTGCAGATAGTAAGTAATTAAGTAATTATGTAAGTACATAAAATTAATTAATTTCTTTGGTGGCTTACGCGCTTCGAGAGAACCACGATACAATGTTTATTCATTGAATGCAGCAATTCAAACGTCACAGAAGAGTTTCTTCAACTGTAATACATATTTACCACCGACCAATCACAATAAAGTACAATGAAGTTATTCGTCTTCCGGCATTTGTCAAATGGACTCAACTCGCCACTAGTTGCGCAACTTGCCACCCAACTAGTCGGGACCCAACAACCTACCAGGTTGGGACAATTGAGCGATTTGTCAACCGTTACGTTAGGTAACCGGTCACTACAGACACCGCTATAACCTTTTTACCGAATGTCGAATGAATCCATCCACCCATCCACTCCCGCTTACTGTATATTGATTCAAATAGCACCAGGTTCCGGCGCAGTAATGGATACTTTGTCAGGCGATAGCGTCGGAAATCTTCAGACGTGGGTAGCATCGAAAGCACAATTGCGAGAATCGCAAGCTCCTTACGCAAGATATATCTGCAGGGAACACAATAGACGAGGAATGCTTGCAGAACAAGCTTTTTGGATATTTATTGGATAGATTTTGTGTGGGATGAATTTGCGTTAGGAAAGTCCAAGCTGGCTCCTAGGGCTTTAGCTTCTACATAATAATAACCATTGGACCATATTTAATAATTTGACACCCGTTTCAGTAGATAATATTTATTATGTTTTGTTTCTGTTACGTATGTGTTCCCGATTGGCTTAAATGCTGTCATCAAGTTAGTTTAATGAAGTCAAGATAGATCAGTAAGTTAGTTCACTAATAAATAATCATTTGTAGTAAATTATTCCATTCTTACATCGAGAATAGGGTGAATTGTAGCAAAAATATGCAGAAACACATAGCCAATAGTTTGCGATTTTAATCCATAAAGCATTATAAACGCATAGAGACAACTACTAACTATAGAATATGCAACAATGTTAGAGTATTATCAGGTCATGACGATCGTAACCGGGTGTCACTATCGGCACAGAACTTGTCGTAGATGTATGAATGTCCGACTGGTTTGTACAGTAAGGGGAAAATATGCAGGATCATACCAGTATTGTGTCCATTTTAGATTTAACATTTTCGGCAGCAATGACTGATTTTAAAGCCGGAAATATCGATTTTCCGACATATAAATTACACACATTGAGCTATTTGATTTGGAATTTGCCGAAGAAAACTTGTTAAATGTTTTTCTTTGATTGGATCTACAGTTGTTCTAACTCTTGATCTAACTTGAATAGTCCTCTCGTGTTTGGGCTGATTACATCTTAAATACACGCATCAGTTCATGCTCAATGAATCTCCATACATCCAACTTTATGGTAAGCTTTACTAGCCTAATAGGCCTCAATATAGCTTGTTATTGCTTTATATGCATTTGCCGTATTGATTTACTCACTGACCCTATTGACCTATGTCTAGCTACTCGATACCGCTTGTCTCTAGGTGATCACACACGTGGATGGAATCGCGGACTATGAACGATTTGTACCGTTCAGACTAACTAAGCTTATAGTTGTATGTCTATTATTCTGATATTGGACAAATGATACTTCTTGTCAGGTGGAATATCACGTAAAATGGTCTTCAAATTCTCTAGACCTCCAAATTTCAACTCCTTGATGATATATATGTGACACTTGATATTTATTTATGTATGCTTACATTGTAACGTTTATAAATATACTTAAACAAATGTTGAGAAATATACAACTATAATATAAGCTAGTGAGCTTATATCTATTTGAGATTGCAGTAAAAAGAAAGTAAGCAGATTACAAAATACAATTAATCAATGCAAGATTAGTGTGCTAGCGAGGTGCAGAACTGAAAAATTGTAATGAAAATTAGTTTCTTGCTACAGTGTGTTTTGTATAGAACAAATTATTTAGATCAAGAATTTTACAACTATTAAGAGTAATTGTTCGTGGTAGTTTAAGTAGCTAGTGATAGTTGAAAAATCCTAACATATGTATAAACTTTCCCTACCTGCTGCTCTTGTTAATACATAGGATAAAGTGGCGGAACGTTTCTACATGTTCGTCATAAAAGAGAAAAATATTCAATGTTATATTTAGGAACATTTTAACGTACTTTTTATAAAAAAATATGCAAAAACTACTGAACTGGTGATCTTTAACGAATCTATGGACAAAATTGTGAACAAAGGCTAATAAACTGTGACAGAGGCTATCAAAACCGTTGTTTGAAGGGACGAATGTACACCACTGTTAGTAATCGATCAAAGTCAATAGGTTCCAAGATTACACCACATACTCGTACATTGAGACTTGGCTGTTTATTATTTACACGACTGCGCTCGCCTGAAAAGGAAGTGAGTGTGTATCGTGGCGGTGACGTATCAGAGCCCAATCCCGTGGGTTCGCGTGCCCCGGGCTAACGTCTAACCACGTCTAACGGTAGATGCGCCCACTCTGTAAGTGTCGCCTGACTGTGCCGGCCATCCGTCCCTGTGTACCGGCGATTTACGAGGCGTCTCTTACTTTATTGGGTAAGGCGATTCACATAAATCGGCTAACTACATCGAGAGGTATAATTTTTAATGCACGACGCAATTTGCTTTGAGTTAGAGCATTTTATTGGTTTATTGCTAAACCAATACATAATTGTTTGGTAAGTTAGTTAATAAATTGATAGATAGATATACTTCATTGTACACCAAACCATACAGACCAGAAACACAGAAGTACGAGTAATTGGAAGTAAAGTCGATGGCCTTATCGCTAAAGCGATTTCTTCCAGGAAAGCTTAGGGGGGTCAGGAGAAGCCTGTAGACGAATAGAATTAGATGGTACAATAAAGATATAATTTCTCCATACAAAAACTTACATACATATGTAAACCGTACATATATACATGTGTATACATATGTGAATATACTGATTTACGTAAGCTGTTATCAAAATAATTTAACATTGCTTGTATCTTGGATTTATAATATGACTTATTTTAGGTGCGTCTGTTACTTAGGTACTATTAGGACGACACGAAACGCGCTGTTGAGTGATCAATACGTACTATTTATACGCACTATAACATTTATACACCCAAATCTTACTTAGTCCTAAGAGTAATAGTAGCTTAATATATAAACAGCCGTCAGTGAGCATTTGTAAATTCTGTATAACGCGTTGAAACTGAATTTGTATAGTGTCAGTGTCAGTACCGTTATCTGTTGCTGTACCCTGTAATCGTCTGAAAGATTGACTGACAGTATAGACCGGACACTACAGTTGACCGTCACACCAAGACGGTAGGTACCCTGCCAAGCCTAGACATGTCCGTTAGGCATTCAGTCTTACACAGACTGTTCTGGCAGTCTCTGTAAGACTGACTAGTTTTCAATTCCTATAGGTTTTATTTACTTTTTGACCTGGGAAACATGCGATTAAATAAAAATAAAATGATAGTTGAGTTGGTCGCATGCTGATTGTATTGTATCTGAGATGCCTTAATCTAATCATATTAATTATTTTGAAGTCATTCACGCATTACCCATGCGTTAATTGGTTAGATTCACGATGTATTTACAACTTACAGTCCAGATTACATTTTTATTATACCCTGAGGCTCTTTCTAACTCATTCGTATAAGAATGCCAATAATTCTGAACAATTCATAAACCGTGACATAGCTATAGAAAACGTCTGGCTACTATTTATATTTCCTAATAAAGTGTTTTTAATATTTTCATTACTTTGAAAGTGTTTTTGGTGCTAAATAAAGGATGCATCTAAGTCAGGTACAACTAAGAATTAGCGACGTAAATAATATCTACTTATAATAGAATTATGTAGTTATTTAATAATTATTTGTGACAATAATAATTATTGTGTGTTAGAAGGCCGTATATTAAGTGGACAAAATGCTTTTTAGCGTAAATAGTAAGTTTTCTTATCTTACTCACAGTTCAATACAGAATTTTTGAGTTAATTATTATATTAGCATTCATGAAATGTAATTAACTTCAGTAGGTTTTTACCATCATTCGAAACTTACACACATTCTATGAAGTTAGTTTTTAGTTAGAAAATCGCTTAATGTGAAAATGAGTTATTCTTTAATCATAAAGCCTTTCAGTTCCGCTGTAACTCGAACAATGGCTGCAAACAGTCTTGAATGCCGCCATAAATAGGCCGGTCGAGACACAGTGATAACGCCACAAATCAAGGGGAACGTTAATTACTGGCCAGACACACTTACCTATCTATCCTAAGTTAGCTATCTATCCTTAATGACTAGATAGAGATGTGAGAGCGCTTGCGGGGATCCAGTTATAGTATAGCGCACAAATCAAACTGGTTCCGCGTTGAAACTAGTTACAAAATGAGAATTCTTTGAGTAATATTAATATAGTTTTATTATTTAGTTATATGTTTTTATAGGAATATATAGCAGACAAATGGCTTACCGTACATTATTAGCTCTTATGAATATGTCAATCGTAACACCGGCACCGGAACGCTGTGCATGTGCAACCTTGTTATATGCATTACTTCGAAAAAAGTATATTGAACTGTTTTACTTATAAAATTTGCGTAATTTCAATTTGCGTAATGACCTTTGTACTAAAAAGACATTTCGTGGCTTAGGCGTCGATAAACTACTTACGTTAGACTATATGCTTACATTAACCACTCATATAGACTGCGACATGATTATGGCTATAAAAACGATAATGCATCTAATACCGATAAGAATAAGAATCTGATACCGATGTGATAACTTTGTGCAAATTCATGTCTCCGTATTAGATAGATATACATTTTATTACACATATACAAAGGATCGCACACATAATATTACACTATAGAATCAGTTAAAAACAGAGTAAAATACACACATAATTAGATATGATACACATACATACATATATAATACATGATATCACATGATTTAGTGAGTAAAATAAACGCCTATTTATAAATAAGCACATATACCATATGTATGAAGTAGGCATGCTTAAAAATATGTAGTATTTTTGTAGGAGTAGGTACAAGGACTCCTAAGTGTAATACAGTCGCATAGTGGCGTAGCATGCCGATGTCTTCCGATAAGACTGCGGAAAAGTTCATCGGACTGATGCCGGAGTGAAACAAGCGTAAGAAGCTGCTTGTCACTCCTAATTAATTGGATAAACAACTGACACATTGGAATTTGTATCAGTTTATAATGTACCACATCAGGATAGGAGCCTTCTCATAAAACCACGAGAGGTTTTCGAATGATAAATATGATAAAAAATACTCCAGTCCCTTCATTTTCTTTATTTGATTAACAAACAGATAATAGTAAAACATAAGCCTTTCTTAATATACTTTCTCAGTGTTCATCCAATTACAAGTAACTATTACTTACAAGTGACTAAATGACATAATTGGTTACATACGCTGCGCACATTTTATACTGGAGTAGAGGGATTATTTTGTAAATATCCTTCTTCAATAAATAGAGTCCATGGTCGATTCAAGTCTAAGCCATCTCATAACCAGGATCTTATAATTTTCGAAGACTACATTCTATTATATATTGGTAGGTACTTAGTTATTCTATATTGGAAGATAGATATTTATTTTCATATTTATTGACCTATGACGGTTGGTCTGATCCATATGTTCAAAGCCCCTCAACGAGCTATGAAGAGGTGTTCACTGTGGAGGTATGTATGGTGCGTAGTGTTCTCTGTGTAGGTGCGTAGTGTTCTCTGTAGAGATGTGTATGGTGCTTGTTCTCTGTGTAGATGTGTAGTGTTCTCTATAGAGATATATAGTGAGTAGTGTTCTCTGTAGAAGTGTATCCGTATACATATATCCGTGTGTATCCGTATGCTTGTTCTCTGTGTAGGTGTGTAGTGTTCTCTTTAGAGATATATACAGTGTGTAGTGATCTATATAGAGGTGTGTACGGTGCTTATTCTCTGTGTGGGTGGATAGTGTTGTCTGTAGGGATGTGTCCGGTGCTTGTTCTGTGTAGGAGTGTAGTGTTCTCTGTGGAGATGTATACAGAGTGTAGTGTTCTCTGTAGTGGTGTGTATGGTGCTTTTTCTCTGTGTAAGTGTGTATTGTTCCCTGTGGAGACATATAGTGCGTATGGTGCTTATTCTCCGTGAAGGTAATGTGGATAGTGTTCACTGTGGAGGTGTGTACGTTCGGAGTTTATTTGCGGGATAATGCAAAACTACTGAACTGGTGATCTTTAACGAATCTATGGACGAAGTTGTGAACAAAGGCTAATAAACTGTGACAGGGGCTATCAGAGCTATCAAGCTATCAGGCAATCAGAGAACTGTGTCAAAACCGTATTTTTAACCGTATTTTTAGAAATCTATCAAAGTCAATAGGTTTCGAATACGAAACGAAGAGATTCACTAAATAACCTATATATCTCATACAATAGAATCAACATGTTGAAGCTATGGACAGGTCATATTTGTCGCAGGATCAATAACCGATGGAGTATACGAGTCCTCGATTGGACACTGAATGCTCAGTGTTGGACACCTTCCGGTCACGTGGACCTACGACTTGAAGAAATGCGTCCATAGTGGCTGGATGAGAATAGCCGCAGATCGTGTGAGGCGGCGGCCCTTGAGAGAACTCTTTATCTAGCAGTGGAGCTCAGCATAATAGGGTGATGATGTGTTATGGTATTTATTGACTTGCCTAATTTATGCTTAAGTTTTCTAAATATGAGAATAATACAACTTTGTACTACAATTTTAAATAGGTAAGGAGGAGTATATACTTATGTAAAATGCTATTAGTTCTGTTTGTGTCAAAGTCATATGATTACAAGCAGACGGCAATAGCTTAACTATATCAGAGATTATATTTATAGATGAATTTAAAAGCCGCATGATATCTTCATCTCGATCGCAGATAAGCCACTTTCTAATCGGGTCAACTAACGTTTATGTTTACTAACTCGTTAGGCAACGGATGTTTCTTGTTGATTATAGTAAAAATGCTGTCCAATTGTTTTAATTTGGACCCAATCGTTCCACGATCTACGCGTATGATCTACGTAGGTGCTACGTAGATAATTACTAGGTTACACGTGTAGCGAAGATAGAGTATCGCTTTATTTCTAATAATAGGTAGGTACCTATATTAGAGTACCTAATGAGTTTACTTTAATTAGTTAGTCGTGGTGAAATTTTAAAAGTATTTTTATGTAAATACTTTAATCACAGATCTACGATTTTTTTGGTAGGTATGTCTATAGCTTAATCGTGCCCTGATCTAAAACTATTTCTAAGCACTTACGCAATTTCTGAGTATTTTTAATTAAAACGAAATTCTGAATTACGAATATTCTCAACTTAAAATTAATTAAAATTAAAATTATTGTATGATTGATGTATAAACATATCGATAATCAAATAATCAGGCTTATGTAATAGTAATAACTCACTTAATTAATTTGTCGGTCGTCAGTAATTCGAAATTATTACATTAAAGGGCGTTTATTAAACAACTTGGAAGGGATTTATAGCGACGTTCAGTGTTTTCAATATACGCAGATCACGCAATGGCGATGTCAAGGTGAGACGGAAAAAATATGAACAAGGCCTGCGGTCAGTAATTTTATAATAATTCAGTACATTGTAATAAAACTACATTTTATTCACCTACAAGTGCTACAAGAAAAACATTCATTGTTCTCCCCATATAAATAGCTATAAAGAATGGCTATTACTTACTGTTATCGAATCAGCATTCCCACATAAGGAAGCTTTCCTAATAATGCGTGATTAATTTCCAAGTTTAGCCCGCAGGCTCGATTGTCCGGACAGGTTGCATTGGGTCTAGCCCGCGGACAGCGTAGACGTCTTCGCGAGAACTATCGCAGCTATAGATAAGAACTTACAAATGGAACAGTTTATTCTGTATTTAATTTTAAATTGATTCAATTCTTCATACATACTAATGGGCTCACGCACATTAGTATGTATATAACTAATTATTCACACAAATGCTTGCTAAAATGATCGCTGGTGTAGATAGCGAATTTAAAAGTCTGCGAGTAGAGTCTACTTTTTTACAACATTGTGACATGCATGATAACTACTCGTCGTAATTCAATAAACCCGCTCGCAACGGACCCACATGTTTATCTGGTAATTGATTTTAAACATTTTAACAGAGCGAATAGTAAATTTATTTATAGCAATGTTTCAAAATGGTGGTGAACCATTTCAGATTTATAACTTTACATTCGTAGTTATTAAGGATATTTTTTGAATTGTACTAAAAACCCTAAAATCAAATCCCAAACTTTTTATAGTACGATTTACAAAGTTATGAAGAGAACCGTTTTTAAATCTATTAAAGATTCAGATTTTGAGATCTAATCATTGCGATTCATTAGTTTAAAATTGAACAAAGAAGAATCTTGTGAGACGAAGAAAAAATTCGCTTGAATTCCAAGACAGAGAGCTGACGGAGTCTATACGGGACATTAGTCTGCTATAAATAAAAGATACATTTTAATTACTTCTACGAGATTGATAGTCCGAGCCATTCGTATGTGGGCGTCGCCACAAACACATGTAATTGCATTGTTCAGTACAGTGATGTACAGAAGTGTGTCGGTAGTAATAGATTTTCGTGATAGCGAAGTAGCGTGTGAACTCTGCCACAACAATCACTGGTGGCCACTCACGATATATTGTAAGGGATAAGCTTAAGATGATATAAAATGATTTACCGTAACACCCATAAACAACTTCTTTTTAACTTTTCATAAAATATGTCGCTGCCTTATAATCAACTATCAAACTTGAAAGGCTGTTATTCATCATTTAATCTTAATCTTTACATTCAAACTTTCTAAGACTTTTCATACCCGATTGTTTTCGCTGCTGTATACACGTGCTTGCAATACACATACACTATGTGCATGTATTTTTTTTCGTATATAATAAAGTGTTACTGTTGCGTAATGTTAGTAAATAAAATAAAATAAAAATAGCCTTTGTTTTTAATCTAGAATTAACAAAAATATTATAAAAATGTTAATTTTTTGGTAGCCCAGCCCTTTGGTAGCAAAGGCCTTTTGTACAGTAATAAGTAGCTTCTAATAAATAAATTTATTACAATAATTTAATGATATTCTATTGTGTATTCTACGTATGTATACAGTAATAAAACTGATCAAAACTGTTTTGATATTTACGCACAGAAGTGAATAAATTTGTTAATGTGCACAGTTTTGTGATTCAGCCTCTTATGATCGCAATAAAATACGAGTATATAGCTAAAGTAGTAATTTGGTTGGTACAATTACAACCATTTATGACATTTAATTACAATTAATATTTTGCCTGCAATTAATTTATTCTAATTACATAAACTTGTATTTTGGTATGATGAAAACGGTGGGTTCTGTAAACAAGTCCAAAAGTAAACATAAGTTTTGTGTAACAGGTCCCTGACATCTCCGTTACCGAGGTTAACACGGTAACGGTCCCGAGTTCGTGCACGGAACCTTGTCTTCGCCCAGGGCTTAGAAGACCACGGTTCAACTTTCCAAGTCTACAATCTTTAGATTATATTGATACTGTCGCTTTCAGCTTCTAACTTAACTTTCATGTACCACATGGATACACCATGAAGTAAAATACTTATACTTAGTGTACTCGTAGGTATTCTTTACCACGTTGGAGGATAGCTGAATTAGAGATGTTGTAGGCTAGACGGAGACTATTATGTACCGTTTAAATAAACCGTAGAGCCCCGACTGACCCAGCTTGCACACTCGGCTTTACTGATCTGGATAGGTATTTGAATAAAATACTGGAAGTGTGGTTTGTGTGTAATGTTTGTGTATTTAATATGTAATTTGCAAACATTTTCTTGTTTTTCAACTCAACTTCAAAAAATATTAAGTTTATAAACTGTAATTACACTGTAGTTACTATGAAACACTTATGTTATAGAATAATGATGGCATCTAAAGAATTTTTCCCACATTACAACAATGTTTTGATCTTGAACAAGCTTATTATAACAATTAAACAACTTTGAACGGTTTAAATCGCGTATATTTGACATTATTTATATCCCGACGTTTCGAACACTTTGCAGTGGACGTGGTCACGGGGTGACTAATTGATTTTATTTGTCACTTGAGTTATTAAGAAATTATTTGGACTACCATCTGAAATTTTTTGAACTAATGTCTGGATTTTTTAATCATAACATTCCCTATGGTGTAGCAATGGACTCTCCAGTCTCCCCTGTTGTCGCCGATATTTTCATGGAAGACCTCGAGGAGAAGGCTTTCACCAGAGCTGTGGCTATGCCGAAGATCTACAAACGGTACGTAGACGATACTTTTGCCGTCCTCCCCAAAAATAATGTTTCTGCATTCCTAAATCATTTAAACTCTTTACAAGATAAAATCCAATTTACTATGGAGTCTGAGGTCAATAAATCCTTAGCTTTCCTTGACATTTTAGTCATCAGAAATCCTGACAACTCTCTTGGTCATACTGTGTATAGGAAACCCACCCATACAGATAAATATCTCAATGGTAACTCCAATCACCATCCATGTCAGTTGGCTACCGTAGGCAAATCTTTGTTACAGAGAGCACACGGCATCTGTGACACTGACCACTTCGAGGAAGAGCTTCTGCATGTGAAACAAGTACTGCGAAGCAACAATCACAAACTCCCGCGAATGCGTCACAGAAGCCGCCCCAAGCCTCCTACAGTTGAGCGACAACCTGCCATCTTACCATACATCAAGGGCATCACTGACAAAATTGGCAATATCTTAAGATGAGCTTCAATTAAAACTTACTTCAAGCCGCACAAGAAGATTAGCCAATTTTTAAGACGCAGGTGTTTACAAGCTTGATTGTGAATGCGGGTTATCATACATTGGGCAAACAAAGAGAAGCATCGGTATTCGGATAAAAGAACACATAGCTAACATGAAGAACAGACGCTCGACCAAGTCTGCAGTTTGTGAACATGCTCTGGACAAATCCAACCATTACATTCGATTTGATAATCCACAAATCCTCGCTAGAGAGACCCGATTCATGCCAAGAATGTTACGCGAGGCTATTGAAATCAAGAAACACCCAAATTTAAATAGAGAAGATGGTTGGCAAGTACCACCGGCTTGGGATCCAGTCATTAAATTAATTAAATCCCAAGGCCAACGCAATACTGCAAGACCTCTGGACACCGTGAGTGAATACTGCGTGCATAGGGAATGTTATGATTAAAAAATCCAGACGGTAGTTCAAAAAATTTCAGACGGTAGTCCAAATAATTTCTTAATAACTCAAGTGACAAATAAAATCAATTAGTCACCCCGTGACCACGTCCACTGCAAAGTGTTCGAAACGTCGGGATATAAATAATGTCAAATATACGCGATTTAAACCGTTCAAAATTGTTTAATTGTTATGTATAGTAATCGCGAAAACCTAAGAAAATATTAAGCTTATTATAAGTTAAGCAAAATTAACGTACGCTGTTTTCGTGCCTTAACGGGGCACTAAAATCATAAGGTTTACACGTACTTACTTGAGCGTATCGTAGTAAATATCATTGTATAAGGCTTCAATAAAATAACAGAATGTAACAGGCAGGTGAATAGATAATGCCAGGCCAACTCCAGAGTGCAACAAATCACACTTACACTATCATATCTTAGGAGAGTCATCATCGGGATTGCGAGGACCCAACAAAAATTGATATATCAGTCTTTAACGTGGCTGTCGGCAGTAGTCGCTACAATCACAACAATTTCCCGGACGCCATCTTTGTTCACGATTCAATAAATCACAAAATCACAAAGCTGTCGCACGCGGTGAGTACGCTCCGATGCAACGGATTTGAAGCCATATTTAGAAGAAACAAAGCGCGGGTTATCTGTGGACTACCTCAATGTTCAGTAGTTACGCCTGAAGTAGACACTCGTATCGACCGCTTTTACGTAAACCTCAACAAACGTACGGAAAATATGTATACGGTCTTTTAAAAAAATTCATATACGAGACTTGTGTCGTGTTGTGTTATAAACGTAACAGCGGAAATCAAAGTGAAATAAATAGATTGAGGTCAATAAATTTTATAAACCTTTTAAATACAAAAAGACGCATTACTTAAATGAAACACAATACTTTTAGAGAGAAGGTTACGAAACGGATCGTTAAAGCAATCACAACATGTTGAGCACACTCGTAGCTCCGCTTTGTGTAGATATTCCTGTACCCACTCAACGAGCGATATGATCGGACTCCCCGTCGCCTTATTGATAAGGTTTCCATACTTCCCGTGGGTATCGGAATGCTTCTGAGTTTATTTAATATAATTTCTGTGTGAGGAAAAGAATTGCTGCACAATTTATTTTGATGTTTTGAATAAATATATTTTCTTTTACGACATTTATTTTAAAACATGTTTATGTATCTTTTACAATATCTAAGAGTTTTATCTAGTTACAAAAAAGTTTGAAAACTGTTAAAGGTAGTTTTAAGAATGTACAGAGAAAATTGAATCTGTTTTACAGGTATTTCACCATTTCCATCTGTTAAACAATTTCATACAATAACCAACATCAGAAAACGAATAGCGCCATACATCAGCCGATAGAATAGCCACCGTAAATTGAAAGCGGCGATTATGATGGGCAAAATAGATTCGCCCGAGGTCGAGGCGACATCGACATCACGAAGCGAGAGCCAGGTTAAAGAGCGCTCCTCAAGCTAACGAGTTATGAGCTCAACCCACACAATGGCCAATTTCTCGGAATTTTCCTTTGATGGATCCGAGTTCACATAAACTATTACGGAATTTACGGTTCCGAGGCGATTAAGCGCGGCAATAAATATTGTGTTTAGATTTCTTAATGTTATTTCATTTACTTTCCACCATTAGTTAATTTACTGAGAGCAAATTAAAATAGACAATTGAATCTTTTAAGGAAACGCTGTAAACAACGTTTTCGTGATTTACTGTTGTCAAAGTTATGATGATGAAATAGCTGGGAGGCGAGGAGCGACAGTTCTCAGAGGGATTCGACACGGGCGACGAGCGACGCGGCAAAGCGGCTACGCCATCCCGTCACGAACATTCGAGCGGCACTAAAGCATTTCCAGGCAAAAGGCAACTTATTAAATTCACCTATTCCGTAACGACTTAACATTACCGCGAGTAATACAAAACTGATTGATTCCACACACCTGAGTTCAATGCTCTGCAATATATCCTTGACACCCCATTAGCGCACGTCAGAGCAAATACATTTGTAATCCTAACGAGTTACTATTGACTTAACACGCCAATACATTAATTTAGGCAAATAGATTTTATTTCATTTCCAACACCGAGTACAACTTAAAAGATAACGCATTAAACAGTCAAGTACATACAAATACATAGTGAAATAAAGTGCTTAGTTTTGCAATCAAAATTGTTTGAATACAAGTCTTATAGTAATCTTTTTAAGAGGGACTCACTCTACCTTACCTTATATCACCGTCTTCACTCTACATAATACGAGGCTACTCAGAAAGTTTTGCGACAAAGAGTTTTTATCTATGGAACACTGGCTGGTTTTTATGTCAATTAAATATATTATTAATTAATATTATTAATATTTATGTTATAGATATAACATAAAAACCAAACATTCCAAATTCAAAATTCGCTCCATGTTTTTTTACGAGCTGAATTAAAATATCGTGTCTCTGCAATTTCGGCGCTATGATTTGGTAAGATTTTAAATGTTCTTTAAAACCTGAAGCTTCTTTTAATAGACTTCAAACGGCGTTTTTATACAAGTGCACTTCTAAGGCAATCGTGTATCGTTGTTACAATGAATTTAAGCATGGTCGACTAAGTTTGACTGACAAAGAAAGAAGCGGTCGCCCTTTAACGGCTACTACGGTAGAAAACGCGGTGGCAGTGAAAATTTTATATTTGTGAAATCAGGTGAATTACATACGAAGAGATTCAGGAAATATTGCAGATTGGATCGGGGTGTGTGTAATATTACATGGACATCTACCAGTCAGGAGGATAGTATTGCACAACTTCACCGAGGCTCAAAAACAAGTTCGTGTTGAATGGTGCAGATTTGTAACAAAATTTAAAGCAGGGTCTTCTCGGCGCATTTACGATATTGTCACAGGTGGCTAATCTTGGATGTACCAGTATGATCCAGAAACTAAGCGTCAATTTATTGTTTGGCTGTTACAAAATGAGCCTACCAAAGTGAATATAGCACGAAGCGCTAGAAAAAATTTAAACGCAAGTTTTTTTTCATTTTAACTGGCTACCTGATATCTGTACCTTTACGAAACCAAATCAGCATTAACGCAGAATGGTACGCAGGATGGTGCTTGCCGAACGTTTTTACTGCAGTGAGTAACAACTGTCCAAACACGGGTCTCAGCGGACTGCTGCTGTACCACGACAACGCGCCCCCTCAGTCTGCGCTTAAAACAAGGGACATTTTGGACAGTTCTCCGTTTAAAGTTTTAAGCCATTCTCCTTACAGTTCCTACTTGACGCCTTGTGGACTTGGAACAATAAATTTAGCTAATATTTGAATTAAAAGATGAAGGCAAATAATAATAGATAAAGAAATGTGTAGAGTCGTGTGTGTACCTACCTATGAAGATTGATAAATCTAATTAAATCTTTAATACTTTACAAGTTATAAATTTTCTTTTCCTACAAAAGTAGAGAAGCATTAGGGGATTCTCAAGCTCTCCACCGCAATCCTTGTAAAATAAAACTGTGAAGAGCACGCAACGTTCGATTCGACACAGCGCCGACTGGCTCAGCGATCACAAAGCTTTCTCATTAAACCGTCACCGGTCTAAGCCGTGACACTAAAAGTTATTTCAACGAAAAAAAGATGCTCCAACCGTTTTTGTTATATTTCTTGACGATCTGGAAAAGGGAAAGATTTTCTTAGTTGAAGCGTGACTGTAGTAATTAAGTGAAGAGTAAGCGGCGTGCACACGTCGGAGCTGAGCTAGGCGCGGTTTGGTTTGATTGTACGAGCTCACTGCTTCATACCCTTGTCACCTCATTTACTTCATATTCTTGGACTTAATTGATTGTAATGCCATTTTATTACTACGACTCCCTTTAAAGCTTAGTTTAGATTAAGTAAACGATGAAGTTTACTCGTGTCTATCATAAATTTGTCTTAGTTGCATTTAAAACAAGCAATCATTTACAATATCCCACCACATAAAGCCCAAGCTGCTTCCAATTTAAAATCAAAATTATTTTTAAGTCCGCTGTCTCTCAGAAAAGGGGACCCGTCGGGGGCCGGATTATAAATCATAAATGCCACGTTAGCCCGCCAGACGGCCGGGTTTCGTATCGAAATTATCGCCCGCGAGCCCCGCGTAAAATATACAAAACAGTCTCAGGTTACTGCGTCAAATATTTCTTTTGAATGTCTAAAATAAAATACACTGACTCATTAGCAGACAGGCTTGCTTACAAGTCCGACGGAAAATCGAATAATTTCTGAATTCATTTACTTTGTCTTTATTTCTTTTAATGATAAAATATAATAAGGAGTATAAAAATATAAAGTTATAAACATTTACGATAATCGATAATATCGGAAGACAGTAACATAAGTAATTCATATTGATTTATCGCTAGATTCTCGTCATATAGTTGCAGCATGTATTCATGTTTTTCAAAATTTACACAGAATTCGAAAGAATAAAAAAATAAAATAAAACTGTTATTTGTTGAAATAATAGATAGTAAAATTAATTATTATGACAATACATTTGTAATAACTTGCCTTTTAATATTTTAAGTGATATAATTTAATAAATAATGTTGATTGCTTTGTTTTCATTTAAACCATGTCCAGATAGACAATTTAATTGTCCTTCAGCCACCTTGTTTCTATAAAAAAATTCTAGATCTGGATATTGCGTTGATAAAACTAATTTTGAATCAGCTCAGAATTAAAACAGATAGTGTCGGCGACAATTTTTATTGACTAGTTACAGTACGATTGGTGATAGGAATATTGTTACAAACTATTGTCATTATTTTTCCAAATGCTAGTCGAGCTAGATACTTTATCAGCCTCTCGCGTACTCATATCTTGGATAGGGCAGAAAATGTTATTGATGACAAATAGAAAATAATCGATCGGTGCCAACTTCTATTCCTAACCGCATGGTCACTAGTTCACTATTCAAATATATTTTTTACACAAATGCACTGAAGTCTCCGGATATTCACCGATTGATTATACAATAATTAAAGATTTAGTAAAGAACACAATGTGCTTATATTCTAATAAGGTCCAATAATAATATTTTGATGACCTCCACGTATATGGAACCCGAGCATTGTTCTCTAAACCATCCTTGAATGTCATAATCAATCAACGCGCAGACCTCCCATGCAAACTGTAACAGCTGCCCACTCTCACAGTCAGTACATGTTACATACTTTTACGTGTAAAACTGGCACATGACTTCCGTAGTCAAAGCAAAGCGAACAAAATACTCATAACTTGTACTAAAACAAACAAAATCCGACAAGCACTCGGATTAAAAGCGACAAAATAAAATGAAAGCTTGTTTCGAACTGTCGGATTAAAATCACTACTTCCTCTAGACAATTAAAACTACTAATGTCACTTTCAGTCAGTAAGTAGGCAGATAAGACATAATTTAGAAAGTGATTTTGTCTGTGTTCGTAAGGAGGCACATTCGTATGTATAAAGTCATACAAAAGAAACATTTCACAATGCAAAGTAAGCAATCAATCGCACTCGTTGAGGCTTGTGGCTCATTTAAGAAGTCAACTTATTGCTACAGGGTGTAACAGAATTCTTGTACGACCTATTAAAACCTGGCTTGGGATCGTTAAAGCAATTTAAAGGCGTGACAATAAATCAGTAATCTTCACTGTACCTTGACAGATAGGATAGGAAGTATTCAAAGTATAAGGATAAATTAAATAGCCATGACAATACGTCATATTCTATATTAATGTGAACGTTATTATAGCATTCTAATAACATGTGACTTATCCTACATCGAATGACAAAGGACACGATAGACACCATAAATAATGACAAAGATGAGAAACTTATCTCTCGCACACATTACGTAGATACATGTCTCTTGTGTGGGCTAGAAATGCAGAAGACATAAATTATGACTTTCATTGTTCCGAAAGCTAAATGATGAATGTATTTGTGTTCTTAATTTAGAGTTTGGTATCGGAAAAGTGGACTGACTATACCGGTCTATTATGGGCAAAAGCCGCAAGCTGTGTGCTAAGTTGGAAAGCGAACGCGATATTGATTTAGTTTAATTGATAATGCTAATCAGGGTAAAGTAATTGTTGACAACTACAAGTTTTAACTACTTAACTTCTGGTGCTTATATCATAGGCCATTTGTTATTCACTAAGACAATAGGCTCGACAATATGTCACTATTCTTACCCTATTGTGTAAAATAAGTATAAAAATAAGTTTATGAATGTAAAGGTTAAAACCAAAAGGATATATTAAACACGCTACACAAGTACACATGCACTAACCACTATTTAAAACGATATCTCGACTTATTGTTTTTTTAATATAGAAAAAGGCGGCATACGAGCATACAATCCACCTGACGGTAAGTGGATACTGTTGTCCATAGACATCCGCGATACATGCCAACATCAGTCCAGAATGACAAACGTTGGCACGCCCCGAGATCGCTGCCCACCTTTGCAAATTAAGGAATGGATTGGGAGAAAGGGTTATAAAAATGGGGAAGGATAGGATGGGATGGGAATGGGCTCTAGCATATCTCACTCACTACCGAAACACGTACCTATGTACATTGGAGAAATATGATAAAGTAGGAAATGCAGTACATTTCAAGGTAGTCTTCTGTGAGAGGGGAGTAACGCGGCCAGTCGAGTGCGCCCAGCGGTTGTGGGAATGCAGCGTGCACTCTCCCCCTACATAATATACGAATGTTACTATCCGAATATACGATATCAGACTATAACGTTCCTCTGCAAGGCAAAAGCCTTCTTTAGTAAATCACTGGGAGGTTTCGGGTAATACACCGCGCGGGCCCAGTGAGGATTGCTGAACGATGTGTCATGGTGAATATTGGAGGATGCATGCAGATTGTAACTATAATGTGAACTAATTTCCATCCCCATTTATTTGAATTAAATTCATTGGCAATATTTTACTTGCAAAGTTGTACGAGTGCATGTTTATAGAATTTTATAGAATTCATTACGCGGATACAGAAGAGCGGGTCCACCATTTCTGTAAACTTGAATTCTGATCTTTACTATTTGATGCCGTTGGCTACTTACTATCTATAATAATACATCATTCGGAAGTAATAAGAAAAGGCGTCGGATCTCAGCGACAGTAATCACTGACAGAAAAATCTCCACACATGCGCCTTCAATTACAAACCATTTATGGGGAAGCGACGTGCCTTACATAATGTTTAAATTCAAATATTTATCGTCGTAAATATATTTAATGCGCTATTACTGTAGGTAGCTAAACGTAGCGAAGAGATCATTAAACATTTTATTAACTACTTCATTAAATAATTTCAAGTTTTAAAAATATTAAATATGGCAGAGAGAAAGTTACATTACATTTCCAGTTTAATTATTTAATTTAAATGGTTTTTAAGTACTCGTACATGTCTGAACATGTCTCTAATTGATAATGTATATTCTATAATATAATGTACATATATACAGGCGTAATTCATTTTCTACTTAGACATTCAAATACTATTTGGTTTGATAAGAGCCATAAGCTTTAAATGCCAGTGTACAAGATTTTTTAGAAAAACAGCTAGAGGGGAATCGCATTGCAATTACAGCCGGAGCGTACTCTCGTCGGTCCGTCTGTTCGTCTGCGAACTAAGATGGCCGCCACATGCCTGCCCAAGATTGACTAGTAGCTGTATACTCCTTTGCCAACGGCAATCTAGGTTGGGTCGATCTATCTGCGGGCACACTGGCATGTTGGAATGAGGTTCTTGCTCGTGGTAAATTAAAATTCTTTTTGTTTGATTAATATAAGTAATGTTCATTAATGCATGCTGAATGTATTTTTACCGTGGATGTAGTTTGCTGTTTTTGCCTCTCGTCTTACCTGAAATATAAGAATACAATAATTTATCTTATGAAGAAAACGACAAGAAATTATATATTGACTATATAACTATACTATATATTCATTATATTTTCTATTTTGTAAATACCTTAATGAAGTTTTAATGTTTTAGATTCTGTTTGAATAGGGATATGCTCTTTAACATCTAATTTTTAAGATAAAGCAATAAAAAAAGATAGAAATAGTTAAATGAACAGCAAAACATACTGAATGTAAAACAAATCGATGACAGCAAATTAAAGGTGGGTTAGGATTAGGTTCTTTGATGACAATAAAGAAACATTACATCGTCGACTTGATAATGACAGTTATTAAAAATAAATTGTTTTTTGATCATGATTTTGTGCTTATTTAGTCATTTTTTTCTGTTCGTTTACAAGTCAAAAAGAAATATTTTATTTTTATAAGATTTCCCTAAAATCTCAATATCTGGGAAATAAGAACAAACAATGAAGTCCCTTTCTCAAATAATATTACAAATGTTTAAAATTAATATTTACGGCTCATATTTGAATTAGGTAACGTTAAATAATAACCTGTCGGTCACATCCGTCTCTAAAAGCTTTAATAATAACGTTCACACATTAAACGGTCCCGCCTAAACTGCACGCAACCCGTCATTACCCGAAAGCATTCGCCGTTAACCCAAAACCACATAAGTCACATTTATCGCCACATCAAAATGCAATCAAGCGACAAAAGTTACAGCGAGTCATCGAAAGGAACTCCGACGAAAATATCTTTGAAACGGGCTTAATCGATTCCACAGCGGGCCACAGGTAAGGCTGCCTTAACATAATTTACGAACGTGCTCAATAAAAAGACGGTTTTGTTATATTTTTGTTATTGACCCTAGCGGTCCGTACAGTCTTCACCCGTTGATCTAAATAGTAGTTAGTCTTTGAATAAAAGCAAATTCTCAAATCATCTTAATTGTTCACATGTATGGTATAGGATCATTTACGAATTTCCAACTTCTTCGACGATTAGATAAGCACATCATTTGTTTTATTAGATGTGCACATACAAAGAATCTATTCAATTCAACGAAGTTTGCTCCATAAGTATAGAGCTATATCGTATGCCGGTGAATTTCTGGGGAGAAGTGTGTTGATTTAACATGCAATAGAAATCCAATAGATTAAACGTCGCACTTGTTATTTATTTTAATTAAACAATTCAGTATTGCCTTTATGTTTGCGTGAAGAACTGCTCTTAAATTATCTAAGCCTAGATTGAGTTATCTAATCTATTCAAATTGTTTTAGCCAAGTGAAAGTTCGGTCAACATGCAAATGTATTGAAACAGTTTTCTTGGCATAAAGCCCTTGACAGACAAATTCAATTTAGTTAATAAGGTAGATAAAATTTTTGTTTTAATTTTTTCGATGCAGTAATTGAGAATAACGCTACCGTGTAGTTACTCTACGAGAGTTGTACCGGTCGTAATTCAATGTTTATACAATGTGTTAAAAATGGAAAAATGTGCGAGAAATCAATCGTAATGTAATCCAGACAAATGAAATACTATTAGATATCCAATATAACAAGAGCCTCTCCCGCAATGTCCTTTAACTTTACTCCAGACACCCCCCGCTGCCATAAGAAATATGTTACCTGCCGCCCTATAGAGGAAACAAACACCAACATATTGACGACGTTATAAATTTCTGAAATGACCGTGCATTCTGATTAAAAAACTAATTTTAGTTCCTTACTCTTACACTTACTCTACTTTACTTTTATATACAGACATTTATTTTTATTACGTACGTATAATCTTCAGTGAAACGTCTCTCTTAGCAATAAATGTCAAACAAATTGGATTTAGGATTTAGGATTTATAAACAGCAGCATAAATTTTAGGACAAACTTTAGGTATAGTGGACAGTTATTACAATTTAAAATTTAAATTCGCGAGTATACACGTAAATGCCTTGAAAATACCTAATTTATATGTTGGCAATAAAAGTGAAATTTGCTATATTTAAAGGGGCTTTATGTTCTATAAAGCCTATCTATTACTTCCTTATTAACATTCTCAACTATTTTTTTACAGTTGTTTATTGATAACAGCGGTGGTTATTTATTAATTAAAACGAGTTTCCTAGTAGGCAGTCTGTTATAATGAAGTAACAGACTCTAGTCCTAATAAATACAAGCATACTGGACATGTACTCCAAGAAGCGTGCCTACAAAACCACGTATGCGCAGTATCAAAGGCTCCAATAAATAAGTCAAACACTTTATATTGACGTTGCTAATTCGCTAGGTGGTCTCGAGAAAGCGCCGGATGCATAGTGAATCTGCGACCCACTACGGCAGTAAGCCCGGCTTAACTACTAGTTCACTCGAGCGAAATAATGGCCTACGTTTGATTGGTTGGTAGCATGTCGTTGATTGGTAGGTGAAGGCGTCAGCCGCGAGAATGTACCGTGCGACACGCCGTACCTGCCTATAGAAAACGGAAAGCTTGAGTTATTGCCAACTAGAACGATATTTAATAATAATATAAAAGGCTTTAAATATAATTTATTTTCGGATAGGGCTATGAGGAACACCTGTTCACATTGGGGCAACTGCATTATGTATTTCAAATAGTAATTTCCATCTATATACTCTCCACATAATATCGAGCGATTATTAGAGAGTGAAAAAATTATGAAATATAGTCAATGTACAGAGATCTAGAGAAAGTGTAATGATTTCCTTTATTCTTCAAAATATTTACGTTTTTATTTGTGTAGTGATGTTTTTAAGTCAAGTTCATCGAAATCTACGAAGTTTACTTCACTTTTATTTTTTATACGAACATTTATTTTCGAGTCCATTTCATTAAAGCCCCTGTACAGTAGGAAAACAGAATTATCTTTAAAGTTCTTTGTGTTACAAGTTACAAAACATTAATAAATAAATAAGTCTTAGTAAAATCTCACAATTAGTTGGTAGAATATTTACGAATCGGAGCGTCTGGTATAATTTCAAACCTTTATTTCTCACAACCACACTCACACCGTGACCGCTTGCACCGATTCCCGATGACCCCTAGTTAACTGAGACGTCAACTGATCTGTCATACAAGTACGAGTAAATGCAAGTGACATACTTTGTATGACAGACAAGACATCTCCATTACAAAGTTAGCATTGACCGGCGTCTCAATATGAACGCGTCCTATAAGAAACGGACTATATTCACATGTACAAGGAAGAACAGTAGTGACCAATATGTTCAACTTTTTGTTCAATCAGTTGAGCATTTTGTATGATTTTTTTTCAAAATATTGAAGTTTAGTTGAACAATTTGGAAGAGCCATGAAACACCCAAAAATGTATCTTAAGCCCACAGATACATTCTAAATAAAACGCCAAAGATATTTTTACTGCCCACTAATCTACCACTGGTCACCCAAAACCGTTTTAGACTTTTGTTTGAATCTCATTTTAAACATTCGCACGACGAGTAAGTACTGTATCTCTTTATACTGTGTCACGTACTATATATTATTAGGGTGTTAAACAACAAAAAGTAAAGTGAAGTCGTAGGAAACAGCTAGTTGGAATATAAAATTTTTATTGCTTTTCTTCCCACTTGACAGAGAGTTCGTCGACCTCATATATTTTAGTTGAAATTTACAATACAATCAATTTATGTGCATATGATTATCATCAATCAATATGTAAGTACTTTTATAAAAACTTATTTACAAATCTTTATTCTTGTTTGTTACCTATAAAGTAATATATCAAAGTCTAATTGATTCATTAAGATGAATCTTGTACAAGTATACAATTCAAAATGTTCAATAGACCAGACACACTTTCAATATTAAAATGCGGAAATAATGTCAATGTGTCAACTTGTTATGGAAGTGAATGAAATTTAGTTTTTGAAAAAATAATGACGTGTTTTAAAAAATTATGTAACAAAAAATATGTGATTTTTACGAAATTGACATTTCAACATAAGAGTAAGTATATAGAGTTCCTAATTTTTGATATCAACATTGACTACCCTAAACTGCCACCCCAAACGGTTATAGTGCCCACCCTAAATTTTAAGTTATATGGCTTATTGTCCTGTGACGTATATAGCCTATCCACTGTCACTGTCACGAGCTGATTTTGAATGTATGTACGAGTATGTCGGCTACTTTAGTTCATCGTTGAACATAACAAATATTTCTAGTAAATTTCTAGATAGGAGCCAACCCATAAAATAGAAAGTAAAGTCTCAATTTTTCATTATTAGTCTACATGTTATTCGATTTATAATTTTTATAAAAATCAGAAACAAGTCTAGGGCACCCTGAGAGACATGTCTCCCCCTCCCTAGTAAATATCACATTAAAGATTACAATCGGTTATATGCATGCGACATCAATTGCAACAAAACTACAAGTTTACGTATGATCCATTAAAAATTATTCAAAGAATTTTGCACATTAAAGAAAATGTAGTTATGAAATGAATGTTATGGAAACTTGAATATTTTGAAGTTTAATGGTGTGTCAGTATAATATTGATACAATAATATTTACCTTACCCTTCCTTTTTTTATAAATTAATATGTCCTCCAATATTTCATATTCTACATTCAGTAACTTTTTTGTTACTGAATATAGAACTTCAACGCGTTTAATTCTTTTCTATGAATCGTTTTGCGGCTGTGGCTCTTTGCGTTACGTCTACGCCCATAGTCGTACTCGTATAGCCCATACGTGGGCATTTATTACTAGGGATTTGTGAAATAATCCAACTAATTAACACTACGAAATTTCAAATAAATATTATTTACTAGGTTTGAGTAAGCTGTCTCGTTGATTGTTAAATCATAAAGAGAGTATTCGTACATATACCGATTTGTGAGCAACGTTTCTGGGCAGATTTAATGACAAAAAAAATATTATTATTATTGAACTATTTTGTATTCTATGGTTCTTATTGAGGAACGACCCTCTCGGAATTAAAATCAAATTTAATACATATATATTTTATTATCCAAAATAATAAACAACAAATTTAAGAGGTATGTAAAAACTAAAAACACTCGATTACTTCATTACTCAAACATTGATTGACCTTGACTTACCGGGAACCAACTTTAAGAAATCATTAATATTAAATTTAATTTTAGATAACACAAACTGTGTTGTTATAATGTTAAATAATCCTTTCCGAACTTACATATAGAAGATAAACCTAAAACCAGATGTGACATTATCTGAGAAAAGGACCTTATTTTCGATTACTGCTTTCCTGCTTCTATATATTGAGACTTTAGTGAAATCTTTAATAAAGTGAATTATTTTTGTAATAACAGTAACCAGCTCGTTTATCGTTCACTGCTGGACGCGGCACATTGTCTCGTGCGTGAGTGATGTAAGGCCTTATATCGGCGCGCCGGCCAAGCGGGTTGGCGAGTCCACTCTGTCAGTCCACCACCACCACAACCGCCACCAGGTGGTAGTCCCTCAGGGCTTGTGGTAGCGGCATTGTTATCCCTTAGTCGCATTTTACACGGAAAGAGATGGGATGGTGTTATTCTAAAGCCGGCCGCTAAACACGGCCACACGAGCTCATTGATATGAATAAAATATAAAAAAGGTATTTTAGAAGAAATTCGACTTTTATTGAATTTTAGTGAATTATTTAAAAAAAAAAAACACATTTTATGTCAGTTAACTCATAGTTATGATCAGAAACCATTGCTTTAGGCTTTGTAAAATATCGGACCCAATCGGAAAATCTGAATATTAATGTATAATTTGAAACATCGATATCGCGATATTAACAAATATTGTAATTGCTACATATGGGCACCCGCACTATATACAGCGGTTATATATTCACTATCACTGCTTAATTTATTTGATTATGTTATTTGTCATCACTAATTTCACAGCTTATTTAAGTCATACTAGTAAATTAATTAGACGTATCCATTTCTGGATAGAAGATTTTACATCGCTTCGTAATTTCACTATAAGTATGATATGATGATCATCTATTAGGGAAAAGCTACTAGGGAACGTATTTATCCCGATCCGCTTAAAATTAAAAACTCATCTACTAATGTTACTTTACATTTAATACTCTAACTTTGATAAACATACGATAGGCTTATTTTAACTTTAAGTCTATCTTCACATTTTTGCTTTCACTTAATTTTTTTATAGCTATTATAATAAGATATAGTAGGAATGTAAGTTGAATAAATTATTTCGAATTGAACAAACACCATCTAAACTTTGTAGACGATTGCAATATAAATTATATTATGTTCGTGTCACAACCTGACCTCAGTTCAAATGAAATTTATATTAGCTATATCAATTGTACAGGAAATGCTTAAAGGATCCCATTAAATCACACAACTCAAAACAAGCTACCGGCGCCGGGCCTAATTGAAAATAGCAAATATTCACTGCCTAGATTCAGCGTATTAATTAAAACTAAAGATTCTCGCCTCTCCTCGCTTACGCTCAGATATCTTCTTGCTCGCTACTATTTGTAACTGTTCGCTTTAATCCACACCATTATAATTTAAGCATTAAGTGTAAGTTTTAAGGATTAAATTTCAATAACGTTTCTTTCAACATTAATACACGATTTTCGACTATAAATAAAAGACTTAAAGACCATTTTATAATGACAAATAGTAAGTATGAATGCAAAATCAAACAACGAGGGTAGTTAATAATTTATTGATATAAGACATGCGAAGCCCATAAAGTTTCCTTTGGCACACGTCTCGGTCTCTTTTAATTTGTAACTCGTTAGCATTAAGCAGCCGGCGCACGGGCCGCTCGGGCTTAGATTAAGATTTTAGCTTTGTTCAAACACCACTGACCACATTGTCGTGCTTTATTGCCGTTTGCCAATGTTATCTGGGAAGCCTGTTTTAATTCGTATCTACCAACGCAATCTATTCTTAATTATTGTTTTTGATTTATTCTTATAGTTGCCCTGATAAGATATTATCACGTGTTTTAACAATATCCTGAAAAACGATAAAACTGATAATATTCATAAACTAGGGACTCTTTATGGCGTTACTATAATTGAATTACTAGAAGGTTAAGGTAATACAGTTTTATTGAGTTAGTAAACAGCGAGGTGAAGCGAAGCGTAACCAACATCTGTGTCTCAAACAATAGTCATAACTGTTGAGCAAACAAAAGTTATCGCTCTAGAGTTAGGCGTTTGGCCAAAACCGAGGGGGCGGCGCGAGCGGAGAATGTTAGAAAAACTTATAGAAAATGACAAGCGGCTGACAAGGACGGACACACTTACACCATAGAAAAGAGAAGGATGGATAGAAAACTCGTTCTCCGGCATTCCGCCGCATGGTTGGATTTAGGAACGGGGGCAGCACGGTACGATTAGGAGGTTATGCTGTGTTATTTTTAAGGCTCTAAATATCTGAACGAGGAAAACAGATGTTTTAAGGGAGCTGTGTTACATGTTTGGGACTATAATTAAAATTTGGCGAAGGTATGTTTGCAACTTAGCGATAAAGAATGCAAACAGAATTAAATATACATATCAGTATATATATATATATATATACTATATATATATATACTGATATATATATATATAGAGATATATATATAATATTAGATTACACAGTCATCTTTTAAAGCTATTGCTTTTAGCCATTTTAGATGCATTTTTTAATTGTAAAGTTACATATTATTAAAAATAAGTAAAGACTTGATTTAATTATTATAACCAAGGAATAAAATTTCAAACCTTTTGAAGTCAATACAATGTTTTAGTAATGTAGATAGGGTACCTAATGAAAATCAAATTAATTTGATTTGCATGAGGAATATTTAAGACAAAAATATATTTACCAGTTAAAGGGTTTGGGAAAACATTATTTCTTGATTCTAACTGAAATTTGTGAAAAAAGAAAATATTTTTGGTTTTTGGGTGTTACTTTGGTTACCATGCCATAATTAAAACCTTCTGCGCCGAATCCATGTTCAACGACAGTCATAAAGTAGATACAAAAATGATGTTTGGGGGAATTATGAAAGTAGGTATTCCTCGTGGATACCGAGGCACCTCGTACCGCCGCTGCGACGCTGTCCGCCACACACACGCAACACGCAACGAGGTGTCCGGTTGCTTGTCGTGTAGCGTTACCGGCGTGTAACAAACCTCGTCACGACAAGTTATGACACGACAACAAACGCCGACACTACCCGTGATAAACGTTTTAATTTATTTTTGATACAGACCCGTGTAAGCGTCATTTTTTGCGCGAGACGTTCGTTTGTATCCACAAAACAGATATTTAACAAAAACAACTTTTTCATCTGTTTCTTGTAGGGTTTAAACATAGAAGGTTCATAATAGCGCCCGCGATCGGCGCGCTAAGCGCAGCGCAATGTCACTTTGTGTTGATAAATTGTACTGCAGGCACGTTCAGTGGTCTTTAAGATTAGCACGCTTGTACAGACAGACAAATATAGCGACTTACGTTTTATGATTTAAAAAAATAAACTGTGAATTATGTATCAATACGTGTTATGCTGATTTTTTAAAGATCCTTACATAAGTATGTAAAAAGACATTTATTATAAAAGCTAATAAGGTTTATCATACTTAGATGCAATTTAATAAGTGTTAAATTGAACAAAGTGTGTAAGTAAAAACGAATATAGTACCGACTCATTGCACTTCCAATCTTCAGTATGTGCTATTATGGTTATACATGTAATCATAACTGTGTAAGTACGTATTTAGTACATTAACATAAAATAATAAAAAATACCCATCATAACCTGGATCGATCGTACCCTCAACCCTCGAGCAACGAACACGGTATTTTTTAAAAAGCGATACTTTAAATAAATTCCGAACACCAGTGCGACAATCCACAACGGTAAAAGTATCGTAATAACAGAGCAATAAGTCATAAAGTTCGTTGGTATTATTTTATGCAGCGCTGCTCATTATGAATAATTCGTCTGCGAAACTTTTTCGAAAACTGTGTACACAACAAGAATTCTTAAACAGCATCTTGATTTTTATGCTCATTAAGAAACTCAGTTGCAAAAGGATTAAAATATTAGCTTAGTAGTAAATTTGCTTCGCATTAAATAAGTAATTAAAATACTCGTTACGTTAGGCATAAAGCGCCCCCTGGTGCTTCGGACATATTAATGTAAAACACGTTTTAAAAACGGCTCTAAAATTGTCACAGCCTCGCTGTATTTACTTAGCACCACTGTGAGAATAGTTTTAGGAAAGATAAAAAGCGAACTAAGCAAGTGAGCTTCTTCTCGGAAGTGTCAAGGTGACGCACAAAGTGATAAACGACAGAACCTGTATACGGTAACTAGTCTAGAGACAATGCGTGTGTTTTTGTTGGCAGTAGCTGCCCAGCAGCTCCCTAGGTCATTACAATAGCATAAAGTTGCCAGTTATGAAGCAGCCGCACGTTGTGAGAACGCCACTTGCAACCGGTTTATAAGGCTTTTTGTGAGAAAAAGGATTCAACGTAACCGGAGCAATTTATAAAATGAATATTTTAAAGTGCAAGTAGCTAACTAGATGCTCGATTCTATTGGATATTACAATGTGAAATGTTACAAAGTACTTACTCTTTAGAAAACGATCTGAACGAGTGAGAGAGCTGCCTGTATAGATATTATAACATAAAAGACCGATCTCGAATTATCGGTACACTGCGAACAAGCGATCCATAAAAGTCAGAAAAAGAAAAATCGAATATCGTATAAAATCGTATCGCAGAGATACGGGCGGCGACGCGTTCGTGCTGCGTAGCCCACGGCTGCGACTCGATATTTCATGAAACACCCGATTTATATGCGCTGCCGCGGTCCAGCAAAACTTAATGTTCACCGTTCGTAATTACTGATAAAAAGTGAAAATAAAATTACATAATTTTTTGCCGGATCTATACACAAACAAGATCGCAATCTCAATGCCCCTTTTATTAACTGCAAATGTACCTATCTACTTGGAAGTTGTTACTAATATTTACAATCAAAACTTGAATAGGATTATTTTTTTAGATTTTTTACCTAGGGAACTGACTTAAATGACGATAAGTGCTTGGTTATAAAATATGATGTTTAGTTGTAAAAGTTTTTAATTATAAGGCAATAACTGAAAGAGGTACTACAAGAAGGAATGAAGGAGTAAGTTATATCTTCAGAGGCAATTCCAGCCATTTAGTGTAGCAAAATACTGAATAAGTAATAATAAATAAAATCAATACAGTATACAGTAGTTTTATAATACAGCACCTATTACAATCGTATTTCTACAAATAAGAATAATGCTTCTAATCTTAGATAAAATGATCGGATATTAGTAGGAAGGATGTAATAAATTATAAAAGTCAAATAGCAGAAGTGATTAAAGCTGCATAGAACTACAAGCCATAAACTGAGTCTAGCATTATTCACTGTGTAATTACGCATTTATGACTTTAGTAACTGCACACTCCACACTAGAGCAAACGTACACATAGATAATAAACTAAATCAGTAATTTAATAGCATCAATAAAAGGTGCCTGGACTCAATCGGTTCAAGAGAAATATTTGCATTTTGAAAAAAAGTCTTCTTTTTATTTCTACCATTTTAAATGCAAACGAAATTTTATTGGCGTTTAATGTTTTAATCTTACATTACGTTGGTAATGATGGGTAATGTGTTAGAAAAAGCTAGTCTCACTTTTGCGCTCTCATTAGAATTATGGTACTGGAGATGGCATATGTACTTATTATAGGAGCTATGAATTACGACTATAAACTAAACTGTAGTCCAGTAATTAATACACGTGAAATTGCGGGTGTCTGTACGTAATGTCGTGCGAATTCATTTTAACTTTATGCTCATTGGGAGGGGTTCGGGTTGGGTTATTTAGTATAATTTTAATCAGTCTGTCTAAAATGAAACCCACAGAAACGTTTTACATAACAACTATCAACTATGTGGCATGTTAATAACTTATTGTTGGGAGTCTTTTAAAACATATTTTAATAAGTTCTACTTATACGAGTATCTCGCAATCCCACTTTCGTGGAGCGCACCCGACTGGACCAGTTACCGTTCTCTCACAGAAGATTACTGTAAAATGCACTGCCTTTCCCACTTTATTCGTACGTACGTGTTCGGTAATGAGTGAGATATGCCACAGCTGCATCCTATCCTATTCATCCTAATTATTCCAACCCTTTCTCCAAACCCATTCCTAAATCTCCAACGGTATGCAGGGCATGCGAGGGCGTGCCAACGTCTGTCATTCTGGACTGATGTTGCCATGTATTGCGGATGTCTATGGTCGACAGTATCTACTTAACACAAGGTGGACTGTCTGTGCACCTGGCACCTTATTTCTATGAAAAATATATTGTATAAATGAATCCTAAGAAATCATACTCAATCAACCTTTAAGCGCGTATATATTCATAACAATATATACCTCGGATGATTCGAGTGATCCGTCCAGGTAGTTAGCTCCCACTTGTCACTTCCAGCATTTATCTGGGTACATGCATCAGCAGCGCACATTAGTCCTCGCCACACAAGTTTACTTAAGATACATATCTCTGGACACATGAATTTGAGGACAGTCACGTACAACACGAAATACATTCTCTATTCGCTTATATTATTACTGTTATAATTTGTGTACGAGAACATTCTTTTTGTATGATTGATAGGGTTTATCTAAGGGAAATAATTAAATGAGCAACAGAAATTCTGAATGAGCAGTAAATCTCTGTTTACCAAAAGGTTGCTTAGTAGACAATGCCATAAGGCATTAAGTCCGCCTTTTGTACAATATTTAGGTGCAATAAAGAATGAGTAAATAAATAAATGTTAGCAGATTCAAAGGTAGGTTGGGTTCTCTGGTGAGAATAACGTAATGAGAGTTCCCGCCTCCTTCGACTTAGTGATTATGTTCTTAGTAATTTAAAACTATTTACTTCAGTTATTCAATAATAGATTTTTCTTGTTGATCATGACATTTTGCTGTCGTTTAGTATTTCTTTGCTTTTCGTTTAAATACAAGCCTTTATCTAATAATTGAAAACCAAAAATACTTTTTTGTGAAATTAAGAAAATCTAAAATGAATGTTCAAGAAGAACCTTCGTAAACATATGTTAACACTAACTATGAAATGAAAAGAAATTCAAGCGAAAGTAAAATGTGCATTTTGAGTAAATAGTTTTTTATATGATTCGTAATTAATGTGCATCATAATAATATGATGCTTCATATCATTATGTTGCAATTTAAATGCTTAAAGTATAAAACTTTCATATAACAGTGAAAAATAACAGATATTTTCATAACTTGTGTCTAAACTCTATTATCTAAAAGTCAGCTAAAAATACAACTTCCATATCGTATTCTATGAGTAAAAAAGGTTATAAAATGCTTCAATTTTATAATATTTACATATTTAGTGGTGATACGGCAGATGTTACAATTAACTATGTGACTGTACCTCTATGGATTCAAGGTGCCACAGAACGAGTTCAGTTGACAGCGTGCTTCATAAAAACATTTTATTTTTACTACCAGCTCATGTATTTTTTACTGTAAATATAAATACCTATTTATTTTTTACTGTATTAACTACTGTTTATGTCTCTCCATCCACGTTTGAGATTCAACTTAAGGAACCACAGGATCTGTGCAACAAACATGAGTTAACTATTAACATTTAATAAGCATCCTCAAAATTGTTGTTAGAGAAAAACTGACAGCGTACAATAAATACGAACACAATATATTACTTCATGAGTTTTACAGTTGTAGTTACTTTTTGACTTTTCAAAAGTAACTTTAAAGTCAGTGAACTTTACTTACGTTGCATTTGCGTAGCTTTGTTTCGTCGAATACTAACAACTCGACAAACGCCTTTATTCATAAAGAAAATGAAGAGAGAGAGAGACAATAGTATGTCAAAAACATAACGAATGTGTTGGCTCATTTTGGTATTAAATATTTCTATATATGTAATAATTATTTGAGTAAACATTAAAGTAGGTACATTTAAATAAAATCAAATACACAGGCTTCTAGATATGTATTAAACGTGTACTTATACTAAGTAAATTATTGTACAGACGCTTCTACTTAAATCTACGGGACTCGAATCATTACAAACTTTTTTTTGTATGAATCCGCTTTAATACTTATTACTGTGACAGGTATATACCCTTATCTGCGCCCAGTGTCTGATGGATCGATGTTAAAAAGCCCACTCTTGTTGCTCGTGTGCCAGGGCTCTAATCGACCGGCCTTTAATGCGAGCCGCACAACCTTTTTAGAATTTGTATTCGGATATGTATACAATATTTCTCACATTTTTCAATTTGTTTGGTTAATTGCTGTAGAATCGTTTTGTTTTCGATATTCTTTTCGAAAATTTTTCGTGCTTAAGCTTTTACGCTTGGATAATATATATTTGTTTTCCGTATACATAACAATTATATTAACATACATATGAATTGATTTGTAAATTAGATCTATAACAATACATTGAACATGTATCTCACCTTACAACTTTGTAAATTAGATGCATACTCAGTTATATTAATACACTAAGATATAATTCTACCCAAATTTAATTCGCGTCATGCATTGCGCAAGTTAGTGCGCAAGCACATGTTCACACAGGTAACATTGAGTAACTATGAATATAAAAACTGTATATGTTGTATCCATGTTCAATTTACATTTATCATAGTTACCTGGTAAGGCACACCACCACCACAGAACGCTAAGATATGTGTGAGTGAATATCTATGAGAATAAAATAAATAGTCACAGATACAAAAATCGGCCTCCCACTAAACGTAAACCCGCGGCCACAATAGGACATGTCAGATTATAAGATGAATGATTTTGGATTTTGGCGTCCCGCCAGCCTGCCTCTACCTGAGATAAAATGCCCAATAAGAATGCATTATTCGAATTTGGAATGCCACAAGTTTAAACATCGATTTTGAACGTCAGTTTTGAATTAATAGAGGAATGAATAATAAACAAAGTTTTTAATTATGCCGTGTTCGAATTTAAACGGCGAATCGTGAATTCATCAGTACCATAGCTAATTATGGCTGGATTGCTTTTATTTAGAATTGAATTTTGCAATGGACGGACGAACCAGGGCTGCATATTAAAGCTACGAGTGTCGGATATCCGACGTCGAGCTAGGAGTACAGTCAGCACGGAATATCAATCAAAAGGTACACGTAATTATTTATTTTCAATACAACTTGTTTTAGGTATAAATCGTGAGATAGATATTCATTTGTCCGCAATTTGAGAAGTTTGAGAAAATTCGAGAAAAAGCACTGCTTTGACAAAATGAAACAAAATATGTAATTATGTCGTAAAAATACATTCTATGTTTAACGTAGGCAAATTCAAGCCACTAACAGCCTTAAACTGCCCAACGAGACATCAATAATTGAGCGTCCTGATACTTGGTTATTGCAAGTTTGCACCGCCGATTGGCCCCGAGCGTGGCCTGTCCCCCGCATCTGACTGTACCACCAGTGCAATCCCGAACAATGGCTGCTAATAATAAGGGACGTCGTATTTACGAGCATACGTGCCCTCCGAGCTGCGACGAGTAAGACCTATTGTGCTCAGACCTCCTATGATTATTTCAGTCCCTTGCACTTTTCTGAAATCCCCCTTTTAACTTGAGATTTTATAGCTTTTAGATGAAATGAATCAGGCGTTTGCTGCGTAAATCTAATTTACGATTTACCGAAACACTCGCTGCAATGGAATGCCGTACCGCTCGAGATCGTAACTTATTTTTAAAGCTAGAACTTTTAAAGCAGTACCTGTTTGGTCATTATAATTTGAACATAAATAAAATAGTTATATGTGATGTATCATTTTACTGTAAATATCTATACACTCACAATCTAATGCTTGAGGATTTATAATTATTGTGAATTTATAGTTAGGTAAGATTTTAAACAAGCAATTACTTATTATTTATGGTTAAACATATTCTGTATTATTGGTCATTGCGTTAATTCCTACTAAAATGAGTACTCAATACTATAACTTAGAACTGTCAAAACTGTCAAACTCAAATTAAGCGAGATACTCGTATATAGAGCATTGGCCAACCGAGCGTTCGCACAATTGCAAACTTTTTTCGAGTTTGTAAACGATTCATTACGGTGATTTTAAAGTTCACATTCGTTACTCCAATGAATAGGTTTGTTCTAAGACGTTATATTTGCGGTTGGTGCTACCTAACCACTTATAATAACTTGATAATGTGCTGCAAAGGAGTTTGTATTTGTGTGAACTTTCGTTTGGCCGATGCTCTGCATACGTAGATTTATAAGGACACACAATATCTGTGACAATTAAAATGGTGGCTGTTCGCGATATTAAATGAAATTGACATATCGTAAAAATATCCAAAAAAGAACTAGTGATCTGTGGATATCGAGGAAACTCTCAATTAACGTAACTGGCGGGATTGAATGTAAATGGAATAAATGTACACCCCGTGCTTTCTGTTCCATTTCTGTTCTACATTTCCTTTACAACTTTCAAACCACCGCGGCACATATTTACTAGAGTTATTATTAATACTATATCATATATTTATGTATTATTATTGTGTAGGTAATGTGTAATTATTATTATTATATATTTATTTACATATGTATACTTTATATTATCTATTTTATGTAATGTGTAATAAATACTATGCATGCACTACTAGTTTCCTCTCAAACTTACCTCTATATCGGTACTATGGTTGCATGGAAGAGGTTGCTTAAGCGCCAATTGTGTAAATTCTTTATTGTTGTGTTAAGTATATTATGTATTGTTTACGCTAAAGTGTATTATTATTAATCAGACTGACTTATTATTATTTTTTTGCACTATTTGTAAATTTAGTGAAGCTGTCGGAAACTGGGACCATTTATAAGTCTAAAAACGTTGCACTGACCATTGCAAATTCACAACTATTTTTAATGTATATTATGTAGACCCCACGGTTTGTGGTGGTCGCCCTAACAAGCCAGAGGATCAGATTAATTACTGCTGCCTGATATTCGGCGTTATCAAGTGATCCGAGTGACAAGTAAGGAAGACAGTGATCCAACATTGTAACAAACCTTGGGAGAGGTCTATGTACAGCAACAGACTGTCATAGACTCATAAAGAAAAAGAGAAAGAATGCACGAATGAATCATTTATTTTCCTAATAATATCTTAGTACACTTTTACATATATTAGTGGTCGCTACTGTGTCAATGACCATAACTGGCATATGCTACAACAAGACAAGAAAAAAGTAGACTGGTAAGTAATGAAAGTTGTAAAAGTACTCAGAATATAGTTAAAAATTTAACCATAATTCCAGTAAAACCGCAGTAGCAGGTTACTTGACACAGCATCTGGTGAGAAATACTGAAGAAAAGTGCACATTAACAAAGTTTCCCACAACTCAATATAATAGCGAACGGGCAATAAAAGTTGTTACTAGATACGGCCCACGCGGTGACCTAAATACATGAGCGCCTGCGCACCCGGCGCCCGCCAATCACAGACCGCCATTCAAATCAAGAGCCGGCGCCGATCCCTCCATCTATAAATTCACGCGGAGATATAACACGAATTATTGTCGACCGTGATATTAAACAATATTAGCAAATGCATTGAGTTATTGCGTCTGGCTTTACCTCTGGTATTTCCAGAATGACCTTGCATGAGGCGCCTAGCCACCTACATGGATCACAGTAGAACACAAAGTTAATATAGAAACAGCGACATTCGTCTCACGCGCAAATTCAGAAGCGCAGCGGAGAACACCGGCAGCACAAACAGTAAGTAGGTAATTCAAAGAGTAGTAAGTAGCCTATATGTCGTAGCCACTTACTGAAATTTATTGAGGTAATCAGTAATCACTTACCGGTGATAGCCTGATAGTCAAAAAGCTATCAATCATCAGGCATAATCATCAGGCATAATATAGGCATAGGTATTAGGCGATAGCTTTTTGACTATATTAGTATGTAGTCATATTAGTAGTGATAGTAAGTGATAGTATGTATTCTCGCCTCTCATTCACTAGATTGTGAGTTCAATACACTGATATACACTGGTAAAAACTCAGTGAGATTTCTACTTAAATACGATTTTTTTTAAATTATCACTAATTCGCATGTCCCGGAATTCAAAAGAATCTAGAACGTGTGGATTTACCAATTCGCATTGGGCCCACGCATTGGGCATCATGGCCCGAAACCGTTTAGCGATTAACTAGAGGACGCCCCTGCACAGCAGTCTTTTACATTTCAAACTATAAGTAACAATTTACAAATAACGTTTCTCTAAGCTTAGCTACTACGCATGTCACTATTGAGATATTAAACCCAGTTATTCAAGATAAGAACCACTTTTGTTACACTATAATTGAAAATTAAAATCATAGCGAGTATAATAAAATATGCAAACCGTTTAATGAGCAAATTAGTAAGCAGTCTTGAAATTAAGTAAATAATTAGTAAGTAGTCTTGAGATTAATGCTTATGGCCTATTACTTAGTGTAGTGTACTTTTATGGTTTATTGGTAACATCTATCAAATGTTTGGAATGATACAGATAAGTATAACGTAGATAGTAAAGATATTTGCTACTTGTCAGTATCTATATAATAATCTTTCTGATATTAGAACAAGAAAAGAACAATTTTTAAAGAATACATCAATAAAGTATTGGAGTACTAAGAGGCTCCAAATTCTAATGGTAACTAACTGTCAAAGAACTGAAGTTCAAGTATATCCTAACAGTCATATAAAAGTCCGTAAGTTAGAGGCCTATTAATGAGTAAACTATCTTGTTATTATTATAGAAAAAAGTACACCTTCCAAATTTTGTGGCGCTTCTAACAAATCGAATATACTCGTAAAATTCACCACCCTCGTTGTGCGAGCTACATGACCATGCTCAGGGCGAGGATCCTAGTTAGACGCCTGTTTCCGGCTACAGACACCATTGCCTCAATAAATTTCAAAAAAAGTATCTCGTTACACAGTCTAAGAGTTAGAACACGAGGACCGTTTTCGATCCGCCGACAAAGCCCGACGAAGCGAATAGTAACGTTTCAAGAGGTTTCACGAGGTTTTACGAGATTTCACGAGCTTTCGCCCATACTGCGGTTACCTTAGTCGTAAAACGTGCTAAACGACGAAACACCTGTACCTACATTTATCACGTTCTGCGTGAAATAAATAAATTTGTAGGTACTATGGTTTTCTAAAAACATTTGTTTTGGTCATGAGTTTTAAGATAGGCCTTTGTTCTAGCTGGAGCCAATACGATATTGCTATAATTATAATAGAGAGAGAGAGAAGAGAGAAAGATAATAGAGAGAATTCAGGAAGCTATAGAAGCATTCAGAAGACTGCCGAATCCATCTGTACGCCCATATTATATGTACATATTTTATTATGAGCAATTTTGAGGTTATTTTAAATATAGAAGGAAACAACCGCTTCAATATTATTGGGAAAATTTAATAAATTGTTTTAATAATGATACAGATTTGTAATTTAGATACGAAAGTCAAATAAAGCCATGACAATCTCTGAAAGACATCATCTAGCTTGTATTGATTCCCGTTATAAGGATCCTCCGAGTTTGTCTCTCCATCACTCGCTGAATAATAGAACTTGTGTAAATAGTTTCTTCGATGGACATAATGAGAAATAAATTCATGAAGCAATCAAAGTCACTGACAGAGCAGAGAGAATCAATAAGCCGAAGTGGCATATTTGACGCAGTACTGACAACTTATAGAATAGACGAATCCTTGAACGAAGGCCCTGTGCCGGAAAACCTAGCATCGATTACCTCCGACCGGGTGTTTACCTGGCGAGTTTACTACCTAGCCCCCTAAGTGGCTACTGATAACTATCATTCTGACTTAAAGAAAGTCGATAGTAGATCTCCTCCCCGTTGCCGTCGTCGTCCTCGGCGCTCGGTCCTCTTAGACGACCCCGACGACCCAATTACTGCTGCCAATGCGGTTTCCTACACTACACTCACAGACCACACATATACACCGTCCCCGCCGGCGGAGACGAGGATGTCATCCTCGCTACACCGTGAACACACACCGGCCTTCAGCCAACACTTTTATTAGGTATCGGTACGTGCCCGGGCATTTGTCACCGACTCACGATCCCGCGGTACCCTCCGAAAACAACGCCCTAAGCCGACGTCCGTTCTTTCCGTTGGTCTACCGGCGGGGGAGCCCTTAGGCTCGTTACTGCACACACTCTTTGCTCTTGGCCGAGCGCCTTCTGCGCTCGCCCTAAACCATACATGTCCGGTGCTCTTGAAAGGCCATTATGGCCACAAGAATTTAGCCATTTAAAAAAAAACGATAGTAGTTGCATGAAAAAAGCAGAAGACTACAGAATTTGATATATTCAGCAGTAAAGAGACGCAGGGTCCCTACTGCTACTGGTAGCCATGGCAATGTTCTCTGTTTATAAGTTAGTTGTTTAAGGGTTCCCGTTTCTCTTAAAGAAATTTCTAATTGTCTATGTTTTGTGGTTTTCTTTTGATGAGGTATTTGGCTCTCTTAGTCCTAAGATGAAAAGGGGCGTAAGCCATTTAAGTAGATGTATGAACAATTAGGGCTTCTAAGTAATGACTTAATGAGGCTCACCTTCAATTGCGGAAACAATTTATGTGTCTAGCTTATTTCACTGTGACATTTCTACTTTACTCATGTTTCTTTATAATATGTTAAATCGTCAAATTGAATGAATTGTGGAGAGATTTAAGCGGTTATAAAAAGGTTCTAGGAAATTTAGTCAGTCATTGAACACTTTTTGTAACAATAGTTGTATTATATATTTTTTAATAGACAACGATGTGACCGTTCCCCTTGCCATATGACCGACGGTTACATGTGACAGAAACTCCTCGCAGAAACATGTATACTTATTTGGACTTTAAAGACATATTAATAAAGAATATATTGTTAAGTAGCTACGAGAGATTTTTGTCAGAGAACTAACGCAAGTGAGTCACAATGTTCGTGCATGCATAATGTCTTTTTCTTTATGTTTCGTAGAATTGGACAATAATAATATAACTGTGGCTATGTTAAAAGTAATGAAATTCCTACTTAAAAATGTTGCTGTGTTTTGGCAGGTAGATAAGTGCGTTAAAAATGTAAAATTAGTTCATTAATTGATTAGGTTCTCAAGCGTGACCGATCAGTCAAAATACCAAAAGTAATTTAATTTCTAAACCGCCATGTCAATATGACAATATGTCAAATTCTATTAGGTACATATTTTTAATGAATTGTATTAAAGAGATGAGTAACAGAAATACTGAGTGGTAGCAAATTTTATGGTGGGGTTAGGTTTAGTTTGTGAGAATAAAGATATATGAGTCCGGTCTCCGTCGACTTTGTGTTGACATACTTACTAATTAAAATTTGTTTATTTCAGTAATTAAAAAATATAGTGAGGTTTTGCGAAAGAGTTTTAACTTCCATCAAACGTGTATTTTTAGTCGAGGCTACGCGAAAACTTATTTTGGCAAATTTGACAACTAAATCTACGGTCGAGGAGAGAAAAGGCGCGACCTACGCGCTATGGGTGCGTGGCAAATTGTTCAGCGCACTATATCCAAAAAGAGCGCCCAACATGCTAAATCTGGCTGGTGAGCGGATAGCACGACGAGTACGCGCTACAAAAATACTTTGTTTTGTTAGTGACGATTTGCTGCCCTATTAGTATTTTTACTGCTCGTTTAAATACATACCGTTATTTGAGGAACTTATAATAATAGACATCAATTTGTAAAATCAAAATTGAAATTGTTTATAAAAATATTTAGATATTGGACTTCGGAAGTTAAGAAAGGAATCGAAATATAGAACAATGACGTAATTTTCTGTTGTGCTCCGTTTTCAATTCCCGGTCGGACAATCATTTTCTTAAAGAGAAATGTTCTTCCGATCTGAGCGACTTGTGTAAATTTTGTGTGTAATTCTAGTGTGAGCCATTCTTGTGTGGTGTTATAATAATTACATGAAAAGCAAAAAAATCTACGTTGTGACCGTTATAGATTTGCTAACCACAAAAGATATCTACATACTCGTATCTTTTAATCTATGCGCATACTTCTCTGTCATTGTAGCGCGACGTAGCGACGACACGCTACTCGCCTTGTCGACGTACTGTTAAGCATATAATGTATTCCAAGACTATATCTGTGATTTAAATCGTTGTTTCTGTATTATCGCACTGATTGCGCAATTACTCAACCATCTTTAAGGGCACAAAATCATAAATAATGTCAAGTTCAGTCGCACGAGTAAATCACTTCTATTCTTAAGTGTCGACATAAAGCTGTGAGCTGTTAATCTTCCTCTAGACCATAACATATTATCCGAACGAGGGACAAGGCAGATTAAGCCGCAGATTAAGAGAGCAGCAAAACTGTATTAAGGGGATTAAAGTTTTATGACTGAATAGATAATACGCGCATTCATTTGAAGATAGACTGAAGTGACAGACTCTTTGAGAAATGTCATTCGACCGTTTTCTTTGCATGTGATGTGTTAAAAGCCTTTTCTCACATAACGTTGTTACCACATTACCACAGCATTCCAAAATAAGTCTTATAAAAAAATCCGTCTAGATCATTAACAGCTCACTGTGTTTTGCCAGCGGACTTTTACAGTCGTGTTGTTTTTATTGCCTAGCTACAGTCCATGTGAAGAGGAAACACATATTCTTTCTAAAATTTTTGTCAATAATATTTATTTCGCTGATTAAAGTGTTTTTTCTTCGATTTACTACAGACTTGTCACCAAATATCTTATTCAGATTTTGTATATTCTATTTTGTATTGTATATTGTATATTTTGTATTGTAGATTTTATTCAGAGATAAAATTCAGACAGATTGTGTGGTTCTAGCCGGCTGGTCGTTAGGCTTTAAAAGCAGCTTAGAATAGCACCATCCTATCTCTTCCCGTGGGAGTCGTAAAAGGCGACTAAGACTTAACGAAGTCGCTACCACAAACACGAGGAACTACACCAACTCTAAAAGAGTGGACTCACAAACTCATTTGACCAGCGTAGTGCTTTAAAGCTTTATATCCCTCATGCACAGGTCAACGTGGGTCAGGAGGCCCATGTCCGGAAGTGGACAATAAAGGGGCTGGTGACAGTGAGAGAAAACCACAATTGATATTAGTGCGCGTTCATATAGAGTGTGAGACAGAAGACCAAGTACCACATTTTCTTTACCAAGTAGCCAAGTTATTAAAATATGTTTTTTTTTTAATAGAATAGATGGCATACAAGCGAGCGGGCCACATGATGGTAAGTGGTCACTGCCGCCCATAGACACCTGCAACACTACAGGGGGCTTGCGGGCGATGCCGACCTTGCAGAATCCTGTGCTTAAATGTGCGCGCAATTTAAGTAAACAGAATAAAAATAAATGTTAAAAGCCTTTTCGTCGCTCGAGGGATGAGCGAACCTTTTAAAAGCTTTTCCGATGCCGTACGGGGCATTAAGTCGAAGTGGAGATAAAACTGGTAACAACCGCCGGACGATATGTAGCCTTCACCATAAATACATTTATCTCCTTTGCTTTTGTTGCCCGAGATAAATCGGGTCGTTTGACTAGTGCGAGGTTTCAGATTGAGATATACAGACTTGCTGGTGTTTCCGTTTTGTCTATGTAGCGCTACATTTGCTTTAAGTGATTCTACTCCACTAGCATAAATCTAAGGGTCCGTTGTAAGCGGTCCGCTCGCGAGGATGCAGAGGTTTAGAGGTTCGCGGGACGGACACGACACGGCGTACAAAGAAATTTAATTGAAATTGTTTGTTGTCTTGTTTGTTTAGCGTAGTGTCCGTTTACAATTTTCTATTATGACAAATTTTAACATCTTTTAATAACGAGACAGTAGCGACAAATCAAGGTAAACAATTTGAGATCCTATGTCATCCTATCCCTTCCTACCCTATCGGATGAAGAGTATAAAGGAAAAATGATAATGTTTGGAATGATGTTGACATGTACGTGAATGTTCATGGACGAAGTTATCTACTTATCACCAGGTGAACTGTCCTCTATCTGCCACTTTGTTTCTATTAAAAAAATAAAATTTCAGAATACTTGGAACTATTAATAATACGACTACGGGCTTGTTTTGTAAGACTGCTGACCCGTGTCTGTATATTTTTTCATATCATAAGCTAACACAGAAAGCCTACTTTTTATTTATTGCGTCGTACCCGCCTAATTACTGAATAAATGATTTTAATTAATGATGTGATTAAATATTTATTATCTTGTAAGGTCTTTCAATAATACAAAAATTATCTACCTGCTTCGTTACGATGTGGACATCTTCTAATTCTCGTATTCCCTTTCATTTATAAAATCCAAATAAAGTTTAAAACATCGTGTTTACTACATTAAAACATAATTTGAGTGCATGTTTCAGTGTCGTTTCACAAAATATTTAAAACAAGACTCGACCCTTGTCAGTTGTCGCGCTCCCGGACATTTGTTCAAATACAATTCAAATTCAACTTCACAAACAAATTACACCACTTTTTACATTTAAATATATTGTTTTATTAGAAACTAGCGGTGCCAGCGACTTCGTTCGCGTGAACTTCTGATTCCCGTGGGAACTTTATAATTGATGTGAATAAAAAGTACCCTAAATGTTAACCCAGCTTACCAGTTACTAGCGGTACCTGCGAATTCGTTCACGTGAACTTGTGATTCCCGTGGGAACTCGATTATCCAGATCGATCTTTTTATTTTAATTCGAACTTTTTATCCAGATCGATTGATCTGTATAAAAAGTACCCTAAATGTTAACCCGACACATAAGCTATAACTGTGCCTAGTTTCATTAGAATTCGTCCAGTGGGTTTCGCGTGATACGCGTTCAGATGACAATCAGACAGTCAAAAAATCAAAAAATGGTTGTTTCGGGTTTTGTTTGTCTGTACCGTTCATAGAGTAATTTACAAAAAAAAAATGTAATTTACAGACACGGCTCTGTTACGATTTTATTATATGTATAGATTATAATATGCAAGAGTAAATGTGCTACATTTCAACTAATAATATAAAGTGAAAACTTAAAAACGATTGAGATATAAATTATTTTCATTATTTTAAGAGAATAAATTATAACACTTCGAACCGTTTAATTGAACTTTATAAATGCCACGAATTATCGAAATGTTAATATTTCATAGCTTATAAACCATTTGTCTCTCTATGATAGGTATAAAGACAAAATGAAATTTACAACTCACACAAATAAGTCCAGCACAAACGAATGACAAAAACCTTCGATCCGGAAACGCATTCTTAGGTCAGATAATATATGACTGTCGCTTAAGCAAAAGTAAGTCCGATATTTCAAACCGCAGTTAAGTTATTGGCTGTTATTAATAACAAGCCTTTACTAACTTAATCTGACTTGAAAGGCATCGAGTCGCACCTCGTGTAGGCAATACATTGTTTGAAGAGCAAATAGAATACTTTAGGCGACATTGTACTCATGCATACATGAATAACTTGGAAACGGTTATTACAAAATGCGTTTTAAATACAGGGGTACATGTAAGAATTATAATTACTCGTAGTTCTAAGTATTTTCAATGCGCATAAAAATTATGCCACTAAGGAACACAAACTATTATAGAGACTCCAATTTAATAATCATTTTATTAATGCAAGTACTTATTTTAAAGACACGAGTAGATTGTAAGTCTGTTTCTTCGCACTACTAGTACCCACGGGAATAGATGGGGATCTGTTCCCGTATCGTAAAAGGCGACTAACGGATAACAAGGTTGCAACCACAACCCCTCAGGGACTACACCTCTAAAAGAGTGGACTCACCAACCAACGTGCCATTTTAAGGCCATACATCCTTCATGCTCGAGACATTGTGCACGTGGAAACCCATATTCTACAGTGGACGATAAGAGTGAATTAAGGTAAATTTTCAGTAAAATTTTCGGTGATCAGATATTTTTTCCTACTATGAATAAAATGAAATGTTTGAGCTGGAAACGGAAGAGAACAAAAAAATAAATAAAAAATCATAACAATTACATCCATAGTTAACTTCACATTCGTTAATATAACTAACAGTAAACATACAATACGTAAATTACAAGTAAAAATACAACACGAGACGAATATGAACAAAATATGCGTCCCCGGCGCCTTATTTGAATTGAATGTAGTAAATATTTCAATATTACCAGCGCTTCGTGTGGGCGTGCTCTACGGATTCTTGTTCCACATTCAACTGTTTGACAACCTGTGACCAGCTCTGCATAATTAAACAATTAGTTAAACATAATCGATAGCAGCGTCATTACTACAAACACCTATTTGGTATTAAAACGATTTAAATTTCGCAACAGCAGCAAAGTTGCCGCAAAAGAATATACTTAGATACAGTAAACTCAACGAGACACGAGCTTTGCGTTTGTGTGAGTGCACACCGAAAATATACAGTGGGAACCGTTTTCGATAATCGGATTGGACAATTCGACACCTCTCACACATATGCAAAGCTCATGTCTCATTGCGTTACCTATACCTATTCACAAACGTTACTGTTACGTGCTGTACGTTGATTGATAACGTTCACTTTAGTGAGAAACTCCACCGTCTGCACGAACTCTTTAGGATTGTGTACCTACTACTCAGTATGGTCCAGGTATACTGGTGGCAATAGCTACGGTAAACCACTATCAGCTAGTATAACTTTTTAAACTTTCAGGTTTTGTACTCATTTTATATTCTAAATCGGGTCTGAACGCGTATAATAAAGGTTACCATTCATTCTTACTCAACGTTTCGGCACGGGTTACACCAGCCGTGGTCACGAGTTGAGTCGAGTTGTCCACTAAAAAAAGGAATCATGGAATAAAAGGTAAACAAATACCTTTTTTATACGCGTACATTATGCTTGCCATTATGCTTAGCGTTTGTGGACTATGAGAAAGCCTTTGATTCGATCGAGACTTGGGCAGTGCTACAGTCCCTCCAGCGGTGCCATATTGACTATCGGTATATCGAAGTGTTGAAGTGTTTGTATAACAACGCCACCATATCAGTCCGAGTACAGGAAGGGAGCACGGAGCCGATTCCATTGCAGAGGGGTGTGAGACAAGGAGATGTCATCTCTCCGAAGCTCTTCACCAATGTGATGGAAGACGCTTTCAAGCTCCTGGAATGGAAAGGACTCGGCATCAACGTTGATGGCGAATGCATCACTCACCTTCGATTTGCCAACGATATCGTGGTCATGGCAGAATCGCTGGAGGATCTTAGCACAATGCTCGGAGACCTCAATCGAGTTTCCCAACAGGTGGGCCTTAAAATGAACATGGACAAGACGAAAATCATGTCGAATGTCCATGTCGTGCCCACCCCAGTTTCAGTCGGGAGCTCGATTCTCGAAGTTGTTGACGAGTACGTCTACCTAGGCCAAACGGTCCAACTAGGTAGGTCCAACTTCGAGAAAGAGGTCAATCGACGAATCCAACTCGGCTGGGCAGCGTTCGGGAAGCTACGCAGCGTCTTCTCGTCCAAAATACCTCAGTGCTTGAAGACGAAGGTCTTCGACCAGTGTGTGTTGCCAGTGATGACCTACGGCACCGAGACGTGGTCTCTGACTATGGGCCTCATAAATAAGCTCACTGTCGCACAGCGAGCTATGGAGAGGGCTATGCTCGGGGTTTCCCTACGTGATCGAATCAGGAATGAGGAGATCCGTAGACGAACTAAAGTCACCGACATAGCCTCTCGGGTTAGCAAGCTGAAGTGGCAGTGGGCAGGGCACATAGCTCGAAGAATCGATGGCCGATGGGGCAGACGGGTTCTCGAATGGAGACCACGTACCGGCGGACGAAGCCGAGGACGTCCATCTGCTAGATGGACAGACGACCTCATAAAGGTTGCGGGCACCCGCTGGATGCAGGTCGCTGCCGATAGGTCTAAATGGCGGACAATGGGGGAGGCCTATGTCCAGCAGTGGACGTCCAAGGGCTGAGAAGAAGAAGAAGATACGCGTACAGATCCGATTTAGAATATAAAATGTACATAATTAGACAGATTCAGTCTTCGAATTCCAAAATATCAATATTTTGATTTCATAATCATAATTTTTTTTATTTTCTTAGGAGTTGTAACAGTTACGAAAGTCAAGTAATATATTTTTTATAGTGATATGATAACAGCCAAAATCAAAGTTTAGCATAAATCGTTTTTTATGAATTCGAACTTAAATACTCGTAAACAAGGTAAGTACGGCGAGTTTCAAATTACTTGACTCGCAAAAATGCAAATACAAGTGCTTGAATATTAATTTTATTCCCACGAATGTTATAATTAATGAAGTTATTTAGAAATAGTTACCGCATTAATTTATTTTTACAAACAAAATTGTAATGATATTAAATTAATGCCCAAAGCGATGGATCACACATCATAACATTTTTTGTACTTGAGTCTCGAGTCAATCGTAACTCGTTAGCCGAGTTTCGGCGCAAAGTTAACTTCTAAAGAGTCGAAGTATCTCTTGAGAGTTAGCGCTGTGTCATTGTTCGAGCTAAGTGGAACAAAAATGTGTGGAATAGGCACCGTGTTATATTATTTTGACTCACATTATGTTGTGGAATCGGGCACGTAGTAAAATTAATTTGTTTATAATGTTTATTTATCACTAGCTCGCCCGCATTTAAAAATCTAGAGCATGTGTATTCACCAATGCGCACTGGAACCGCGTTGCTGATTATGGCCAAACCCCGAAAAAAGGCCGAAGAAAATATAATAATAGTGGAAGTGGAAGGTTCAGGCCTTGGGAGAGGCAGTGCAGAGACAGGCTGATGGTATGGTATTGTAATATTATTCTTTAAGTCAGTAATTTACTCCTTGAAAAATCGTATCTTTTCTTTCATGACAGATATCCAGACCTTCTTATAATACGTGTTAATGCACCCCATGGTCGTGATCATGTATCCAAATAAATTCGTAAATTAACTTAGTCTTACGAGTAGCATTCATAAAGTTTACTGCCCTATAATTCATGTCCAATAAGATAATAAAGTTATGAAATATTTCGAATTCTACCTAATGATAAACAGTATTTAACTTTAATTATAAAAAAGTAATGAAACATTTTTCGTCTCCACATTTTTTGTGCTAGACTAGAGGAACGCGAACGATTGAGTGGCCATAGGTTGGCGTGTGGGCCGTCGAGGACTATTGAGGGTTTTCTCTTTTTTCTGCTTACGCCTCGTGGCACCGCCGCGGACGACGCTATGACGGCATTGTCCACCATCCACTAGAATAGCCCGCATTTTAGAGCCAAGCGAAATGTAGGAATAAAATGACGTTTGAGTTATAGCATTCGTACCGCATGTAAGGTTTAAATGATTTACCGCCCATGTACCTATTTTCTTCATTCAGTGTGATTGATTCGGCCAATAAGAATACGCTCTTTGATTGGTGTTTGACTATTTTGACGAGACATGGAGATGTCTCATCAAATACGTAAGAGAGGACTCTTTTACGTCTTTCATGAATTAATAGAAATGATAATTAAGATCTATTTTCTAATATTTTCACAATCGATATTATAATTTCCTAGCCATATTGCACATCATTGTGTACGTAACACTATAAAGGCTATATAGGGATTGCTAATGTCCTGTGCGAGCTATAAAAACTACCTCGCTTGCACAAGGTGAGATAGCGACTATCTGAACGATTACTCAAGAGGACGTCGGAGGAATAAAGCCTGCCTTTATTGCGTGTTCAGTGGTTGGCGTGAACCTGAGCACGTTTCATTTCATTATTTTTTCATTTTTATTTAATTTGTTTCATATATACAATTAAAATCGTATTCTTATAATACTTGCGATTTCAGTTTCACAATATACAAATAATAAATAATACGCAATGTCAATAGAAACAGTAACTTTTAATTAAAAATAACACATTATTGATAAAACTGTAGATCAAATACAAATGTTATGTCACGACACAAAATATATCTATAAATACGAGTATTGCAGTCTTAGGAGAGGTCTATATCCAGCAGTGGAGAGACAGAGTGATGCTATGATATGGTATATACATACTTATATAGTACTTTAGTATAAAATATGAGGTGATAGCACGCGTTTTAATTATACACTAGGAATAAACGGAAAATTAAAGAAAATTAACTTTTAATTGAACTTTTATTGTGCATTTTCAAAGACACCAAATATTTTTTCTTTCAAATACAGAGCCTTTCATAATTCACAATGGAAAGAACGTCTGAATAGCTTTACAACTAGACCTCGAGGCCTTCAAACAGTTCACTAGGTGGTAAGTGGACAATCTCATTCATTAACATTGCAATAAGCGTGTCCATAAAGTTGCCAACATCACTGAAAAATGACGAAAGTGGCACATTCACAAACACGCTGCCTACATTTAAAACATAGGAGTAAAATTTTGGAAAAAAATTTAGAGTACGGAGAAATAGGGAGCTTACAATTACAATGACCTTTCCTCATAGGTAGTCATTAGATAATTATAAATATCTACAAATCATAAATCGATTTAAGTACTGTTACCTAAATTAGACTTAAATTAATAGCACGAAAGTAATTACCCACTACAATATGGGATAACAGAGCCGTGGGGTTTAAACTATGCATGTTGGTGAACCTCGATAAAATCAATTTTGTACTTTACTGTCGGATGTCATAATAAATACTGTTATATGGCTGTTCATTTTCAACTTTATTTAGAATTAACTACCGCGACGCCGTTTAACCAAAAACACGTCTTACGTGCATTAATTTTGAATCGAGATTGAGTTAGCAAAAGTTTTAATATGACGTTCCCTTTCTCAGGTTTCTTGGTTAATATTTATTTTTGTGTGAGTCCGAATTCTTGTTAGAATCGAGTGGTGAGAAGAACTGGTTTTATATCGTAATCTCGTATAAATATGTAGATAGTGACGCCCCCGAGGTGATCACTAGTTGTTATGAAGCATTTTAAATATTATCTCGTATTTCGAATATAATATTTTGTATATCTCTATCAGAGAATGTTTATTTTGATTCGTCTACTGAATTATTACAGCTCATTTTTAATAACCGATCAATACGGAAGATTATACAAATGGGCTCTCCAATGAGATGGGCTGAGATACTCTACCTTCAGAGAAAATTTAATTTTACATGTAACGACAAGTACCTAATATCCAAACAAGTAGAGACTGCCTAAAAATGTTAAAAATGTTTGCCTAAAAACAAATGTTGCCAGCACTCATTCGCTAATTACGCTATCAAAATCTAGAACGTAACTGTATTCTTTAAATTTATTTATAGATTACATTATAGATCGTACAAATTATAGATTATTTTAGTAGGTAATTGTGTTCGACACTTGAGCTAAAATTAATAATAAGTACCTATAATAAACTTAAGAGATTTTCTAACAATGAATATCTAAGTAGCTATTATTATTATAATCCAACCAACAACATGGTAAGGTATTGAAAAATGTTCACAGCCTACATTTTTGGCACTTGTACTCACTCGCCTTTAGAGTTTAGATAACTAGAAACAGTGATAGTTCGCATAAAACAGTTTGATATAGTATCAACTATGAATTTTTTATCTTTTCAGAAATTAGTCGCAGATATTTATGTGATTAAAATTGAACAGGTTTCCCTGATTACCTCTTACGAATTGGTCAGATTGACTGACTGATTCATTATTATTAGATATATGTGATATTAATTCCGCTGACGGGGTACCAGTGTTGTTTAAAGTTGACATATTGCGTGCAAAGGAGAGAAAATTCTATTAACAGCAGGGTCTCCAGTACTAGCGGGGTTCCTAGTCGAACAGGAAAAAGAATTATGACTTTTGAGGTGCAATCAGCATCTAGCATGAATTCCTTGGACCGCTGTCAACGAGTAAAAAGATATTTTTATTAAAAGGTCTATTATACTCAGCAGTAATCAGTATTCAATACTCATACGACAGTGAGAAGGAATTAAAGGCAACATGTTGCGATACGGCTGAGAACAATAGAGAGAGAGTACAACGCAAAAACAAGAATGTTGGCACAAATACAGACCAAAACATGCTCGCGCTTGCGCGACGCTCGACGAGGGCATTAATTAGTAATTGTAGGGCGACAATCAAGTGAAAAAAATCAGGAATGAGTAATTTGTAAATTCTGCTTAATACTCAATGTTTTATTTGTGCTGTTGTAGAAGTAATTACTCCGATAGTTAATAGTTTGTAATCGTCTGCGCAGTTGTAAAGTATCTTAACGAGAGTCTAATATCAACAATGTACGTACAAGCATCCATGCAGTTTTTGTCCAAAAAATTTGCTCTAACCATGGTTCTCTTTATTAACGAAAAAGTGATGAATTGTCGTCGAGGCGCCAGAAAAGGATACCCGAATTATATATCTCGCGCATTGGTCGTCGTGAGACTCAAAAAACCGTTTGAAAATCACTGGCTCCGCCCACAGTCCGCCCAGCTACTCTTGCGCACTTATGATTTATCGTTACGACGACAACCCGCCCCTCACACTAACTACCCGGCTTCCGTCTCGCTAATTATACGTATACATCGCCCTAACAAAAATCTTAAATCGCGTTCTCTGCTCCCTCTTCGGGAGCTTACATCGGTACCGTAATCAGATTCGATACGGCATATTCGTCTTAATCATTTAGCTTCGATTCACATGATGTGTCCGGTTTCCAACATGGAATTGACTGTAGTTGTTGTTTTTAGGTAACTGGATTTTTACTCGCCTATGTTTGTGTTGTTAATCAAGATAAAATGAATAACGTAGGCGCCTTTTGCAGTATGTTCACATTATTTTTTTACATCTACTTGGAGTAATTAATTCTTATAATTGAAAATTAAGTTCTACAAAATGTCTTTCATATTCTATCGCTTATCTAACTAATAAACAATGTAGCCGTTCATTATTATGGTTTATTAGCATTTAAAATAAATTACATGTATAACTAAAAGCCGTATCTAGTCCAATGTTATAAATATGCATAGAGTCACATAAAATTATTTTAAAAGTTTAATTTTATAAAATATTCTTCAGGCTAATAGTCAATCTGTTGTCAGGGATTTAGGAGTCGATTTTGGGTAATTTGGTGTTTATAATTATGTGTATGTCATTATTATTTCTCGAGTAACTCTCGTTTTTGAACACACAACGTGTAATAAGTATGGTTAAAGTATTTATAGATACTCAGTTTTAAGGGAAAAAATGTAAGGATTTCTTTGATTCTGAACGAATTTTATGTAAAATGTAGGTATATTTTACACAATAAAATTCTAAATGGATGTGCAATAAAATATATCAAAAAATCATTTATCTACATTTTTTAAGAATATAACCTTGTTGAGGAAAGTTCATTTGCAGGCTGCAACAGAAATAATGGAATAACTAAACGCGGACATAAAAACATTTTCTAGCAGTCTCGGTTGGAATACGTGCGAAGTAAAGTAAATTCACGTATTGTTTACTAATTTAGCAACTGATCACGCTTCAAGGACGTGGATCAGACGCATCGAGAATAATTTGGAAACAATACACGAGCAGTTCTCACGCTATTGCCATTCTCACTAGACAGTACACATTATATACGTATGTATTTATATATAATATGGATATAGCGAGGCGATAAAACGGTTTTTATTAAATAGCAAACATGTAGCCGGTTTACCAGTTACCATCACTTGCTTATCTCTCATTAGATAAGACGATAGTAACTGATTTTACTATGCTTTCATTATAAAGATTTTTTTAATGGAAAATATGCTGCAGGCCACCACCTGACCCACCTGATGGCAAGTGGATACTGTCGCCCATGGACATCCGCGATACAAGTTATGTTAAATTAAAAACAATTTCACTAATTTTATTAGTCCAGTGCAGGATATGGCTCTCCTCTAGCAGCATCGCGTATAGCCAAACAGTCATACAAGTATATGTTTAATAAAATATAGTTTTCCATTACTCATTGCATTTAAAAATTATTGTTAGAAATTGAATTAATTTTTCAAGTGATAAATTATTTGAAATATGTAATGTATTAACTCCCAGGAAAATATACTTGTATCAAGTAGCTCTTTATATGTCGAAGTATATAACAGATTTTCCTACTACACTAGTCACTCGAGAGCTATATGTGAAACGTATGGAGTCTATAGGTACATATAATAAAATCGCAACAGAGCCGCGTCTGAACATGAAATATCTTTCAAAAATAATTGCAATGTATGTATCACGAAGTTGTTGACGAGTACGTCTACCTAGGCCAAACGGTCCAACTAGGTAGGTACAACTTCGAGAAAGAGGTCAATCGACGAATCCAACTCGGCTGGGCAGCGTTCGGGAAGCTACGCAGCGTCTTCTCGTCCAAAATACCTCAGTGCTTGAAGACGAAGGTCTTCGACCAGTGTGTGTTGCCAGTGATGACCTACGGCACCGAGACGTGGTCTCTGACTATGGGCCTCATAAATAAGCTCACTGTCGCACAGCGAGCTATGGAGAGGGCTATGCTCGGGGTTTCCCTACGTGATCGAATCAGGAATGAGGAGATCCGTAGACGAACTAAAGTCACCGACATAGCCTCTCGGGTTAGCAAGCTGAATTGGCAGTGGGCAGGGCACATAGCTCGAAGAACCGATGGCCGATGGGGCAGACGGGTTCTCGAATGGAGACCACGTACCGGCGGACGAAGCCGAGGACGTCCATCTGCTAGATGGACACACGACCTCATAAAGGTTGCGGGCACCCGCTGGATGCAGGTCGCTGCCGATAGGTCTAAATGGCGGACAATGGGGGAGGCCTATGTCCAGCAGTGAACGTCCAAGGGCTGAAAAGAAGAAGAAGAAGATGTATCACGAATGATATAGAGATTAAACTAACTGTCTGAAGGCACATCACTCATAAACTAATGAAACTTGGTAAAGTCATAATTCATGTGCCGAGATAATATTTAGGGTATTTTTTGTTCAGAACTACTCGTATTATAAAGTTCCGACGGGAATCAGTCTAAAGTTCACGCAAACGAAGTCGCGGGCACTATCAGTATAAAATATCCTTATACTATAAGTACCAACTTGTAAATTCATGGTTTTATCATACACATGTCTCTGTTCCGCTAATAAAATCTTGTGCAACATTATGAGCAGCAAACGATATTGTAAACCGGTTTGTATAGATCTATTGATAATCGTTACACAATTTTTTACTCTATATTTTTTTATCATAAAATATCGGTACTGAACAAATTTATATCTGTGTCGATATCATTTTATTCAATACAGAATATTAATATAATATTCTGGAAAGAAATTTTACCCTAGTCAAGTGTTTTACACATCGCACCAAAATATACAATATTAGTGATTTATAAAATACAATTTTCGCGATTTAAGTAAAATAAAAATATTATATACCATATAACATAGATTTGAAACTTTAATCAATCTTCAATCTTCAAGCTTCAGTCTATCTACGTAGATGTAGATGCATGTTACATAATTGGAAAGTTCGAGGGCACCGGAAAAGCGTTAGTTAAATAAACAAAACGTAATACTATTTTAATTAATACCTATTACAGTGATGACTGAGTGTGTGCGTTACATTTAAATATATAAACCCACCAAGCCCAGCCGGTAACACTAATAGAGAATTTATCCATGACAAATTGGGCGCTTAACCGGCGGCGTGCGCTGCTTTGAATAAATTAAATACAAGCTCTCTTTTAGAAGTATAAAAAACTTGTCCTTCTGTTTGTTGTGACTACGCAACTTGTAAGCAAACATAGACACGTAATGATAATTACGATATTATGCTCATAAATTATTGTGAAATCATCTATTTGCATGCCCACATGCTGTTGCTAATTGTCATTTAAAGAGATTTGTTTATTTATACTAACTTTAATTATGCCTTTACTAGCTATACAATGGCCGTGTCAACCGGCTTTAAAATAACACCACCCCTCCTCTTCCCATGGGGATACCCATCATCATCAGACATCAGACTGATGACATAGCCGCTATCACAAGCCCTTAAAAACTACACTACCTCTAAACGAGTGGACCGCCAACGAGTTTGGCCAGGGTGGCGTTTTAAAGGCATACACCCTATGCACAACACAATGTGTACGGAGGCCCATGTCCAGCAGTGGACGATAAAAGGGCCAGTAATGGCTTATGCCATTAGAAAATGTGTCCTTGTAAATTAAAATAATTGCGTTATTGTAGTTTTAATAAAAAAAAATATGTTATTCAGAGTTCTACTTTCTTTTTAAGCAAATGGGAAATTTCACAACATGGAAGAAGCAAACAAAGAACACCTATGCAGTTGGAAGAGAATAACGGAAAATAGCATGAAGAATAAAATAAGAAAATAGTACATCTGTGGTACAAATAATACGTAAATTTCTATCCGCGTGTTAAGTGTTTGTGTTTGTTTTATCACTATTAAGACGAATACAAATTCTTTATTTACTCGTAATTTGTTTATTTACCAAACAACGTGAATACATCAAAAGTGTTAGTAATATAAAATGCTTACAAACCACTTTAGTAATTACATTTAGGTCTCATTAATTTTAATCACTTCCGTTCAGATATCGATCGAATAGTTGTTTTACTTAATCAACATCTAAAAGGAGAGCTTAATAATTATGGAAATAAATGAATATTATACGGATACATTAATATAAGTCTTAAAGATCTTTGGAAAATCTTTTAGAAATGTATTCTTCAATTGATCGAAGCAACAATTAGATGTTAAAAACTTAGATATCAGTCTCTAAGTATAATATTTCTAAGAGTCAAAAATAAACATGGATATAGTTTAAATGTAAAAGAAACAAATACATCAAGAAAATAAGGTCAAAGAAAAAGCTATTTTTTTCTTATTTATTGTTAAAACCTAATTGTATATAATGTGATATCATAATCTATTAAGAATTGACTGTATATAACATTCAATTTTTTTCGATGTCTTACATTTCCTCATTATAGAATAGTTAAGTAATTTAATAATACTTTACGAGAACTACATTATACGAAGTTTGCACAGAACTTTAATCGTCATTCTAATGCTTGTGTAATATAAAAACACACTCATTGACAATATATGTTTAAAACCTAAGATTTTATTTCCTCTACGTCAATCTTTATTAACATTGTACGCCAAAAAAAAGTGCAAATGAAAAGTAATAGGAAAATCATTTTAAACATCAGTAGATATATAAAATTAAGTAATTAAATTTAGAAAATAAAAACCTCTTTTTCGCTTTCAATAAATAAATCGTAAAATGATTTTGCTCACAGAAACCTGTATATTTTGTTATTTTTCTCATGTTTGTATTATTTTCCTTGATCTCTGACTTCATATAATTTATACCAAGTCATAGGTCTAAACTTATACACTCTATAACTCGTACGCTCGATAAACACTTAAGTACATACAAATTTGTATTTGTATATTAACTATAAAAAAGCAAAAATTTCAAAAGATTGAATCTCGAAGGAGTAAACATAATCGAATCAAAAAAGAACGTTGACATTAATGAAGTTTATCGCTTAATAAAAGTTACCACAACATCTAGTCCAGAATAGTTCGCAGATTTTTAGTTATAGGTACGAGTATCATAAATGATATAAGAATCAATATAAATAAATTGCCTAATAGAATTGCCCGAGGAACACGATTGGCCAGGGATCAGATACTATAACTCAACACGCAACATATCAATTAAAGGGTGTATTAAACATCCTCATCTCCATATACAGAGTGTCGTGATTTAAATACGAACATAAATTATTATTTATTAACGCTGCTCGAGTATTAATGCTTGTCAAATTTTCCGTTATCCAGTATTAGGTAAATAGTGAAATAACGGAGCATTACCACATTTGATTAGCTAACTTGCATCTTTTTGCGAATGTGACGATCTGGCGAGATACAGAATGGGTCTTCTATGCAACAATTATCCGGAGCTGGAAAGCTACAGGCTTCTACGACTGCTGAATATCCTGAAGTATATGGATATAATATTCGGGGAGCAAACGTGGAAATTAAAGTTAGGGGAACACAAAAGATCCCACTGGGTGGAAGTAATAGTGAATCCAAGTGGATGACCATCACTAGATAAGGTAAGATAATCAATAAAATATTGCACAATGTTTAACAGCATCGCATCACACAAATTTTAAATAAATAATGCCGGTTTTATAGTGTTGGTGCACACTCTTGCCCGAGTTGGCAGTTTGCTCAAACAGGCCAAGCTACTCTTCATCGATATATATATAGTATATGAATAACTAAATTATAACCGTGCCATTTTATCAATGGTAGCGTTTGTAGTTTGTCCGAAGAAAAAAAAATAATTAAATGAGAAATTTGGTTTGTTCATTGTTACAGGTCAGTTGTCTATTTGTTGACTGTGCAACAAACGAAACGGTACCAAATTTGACCTACGTGTAGTTCGTATTTTAACTTCAATTTCACTCAGACAAAGCTGCAGGTAACATAGGTTATTACTACGACAGTTACTTACAATGTAGAATAGGAACAAAGACCAGATGCATGCTGTGCACGTGTCTCTAAATGCTAACGATTACATATGGTCAAATAATATTCGTTGTCCAAAGCAATATCTCGCATGCCAGTAGAGTTAAGAACAATAAGTTACGTCAATTCGCAAGGATATAAGCAACATTATTATGCGATTATTTACTTGAAAGTGACATTTCCATCAGTTGAGGGAGCAAAGGCTATCTCATCGTATACCTACGTACCCACACGCAGCACTAACGCCGCTAGATATCTCTGTTTTGTAATAAATTGTAACTTTATTTACGATCAATATCTTATTGTGATTTATTACGACAAAGTTATTAAACATCTTTTCTATACGCGCATATCAAAGTACATTACTTTCCCTCATTAGACAATATGTTAACTCGAAGAATTGCTTGCAGGGTAAATTATTTTATATTTGTTTTAAATATTTATGACAGTTAGAAAAGTTAACAAACAAATAAGGAGGTAGGCCTTATGAGGTAGTGTGCGTGAACTTGAGAACGCTCAGTTGGGTTCCCGGTGGCGCGGCGCACACTAAACGTAACTCAACTCGACTTCGTGAAACGAAAGAACCATAACAATTACGATTTGGAAAATGCAAGTATTTGTAACCAATACTTTAATTGTTTTTGTAATCAATGCTGATTTGATGACCATTTCCGGCAACGCAATCCGATCGCTTCCGAGCTCTCAAATGAGTCTCTTTACTGTGTTCCTTATTTTATATCAATTATCTTACGTGAAATTTGTTTGTTCCTACGTACGTATTTGTGAAATCTGTGCGTTGTTGTGTCGGAATATAATAATAATATCTTTATTTGCTATAATGTTAGTATGACAGTGTGAATGGTAACAATATAATAGGTAGTCGGAAAAGTTCACGGCCTTTTTGAACGTTTGACTTTAGCGTGCTATATTTCTGGCAACACTGATCACTGGCGCGAAAGTGATATACTCGAACGTTTGATGGCTGACTTTTTTGTAATGGCGGCGAATTCAAATCAAAAGTTAAAAGGTTTATCTTTTTCATATTTTTTAACAATTTTAAAATGGAAGTTAATAAGGAGACTATTAGATTTTTACAATATTTTTCCGACAAGGGGAATGCTTCTAGTGCTCGAAAAGAGATTTGTGGTATTTACGGGAAATATGCTTTATTTAAAACTACTGCAAAAAATGTTTCAGTAGATTCAGGCCTGGTAATTTTGACGTGAATGATATTCCTCGCTGTGGTCAGGACGACCACAGCGAGGAACATCATTCACATTGAGATAAACGTTGATGTTATCATTGAAAAAATTGAAGCAGATAGACACAAAAGCAGTTATTAAATTGCGGAAGAGCTTAGCTCTCACCACTAAACAGTTTTGGATCGCCTGCATAAACTGAATTTTGTAAAAAAGCAAAAAGTGCATAAAGAATTTTGTGGTGAATAGAATTTGCATATACAAGATGTTGATAAAGCGAAATGAAATCGATCCATTTCTGAAGAGATTCGTAACAGGCGATGAGAAGTGGATCACCTACGATAACAATGATCGAAAACGATCTTAGTTTAAGCGAGGTGAGCCATCACAAATAGTCGCAAAGCCAGGCCTCACTCCGAACAAAGTCATGTTATGTGTATGGTGGGACTGGAAAGGCATTGTGTATTACGAACTTTTGCCACATGGCCAATAGATTAATTCTGAAGTCTAATGTCAGTAATTAGTAAAATTGAAACAATGAAGAAAAACGCTCAGAATTAATGAATAGAAAAGAAAAATAGAATCACGATAATACTCGACTGCATACAGTTTTGATGACTAAACAAAAATTAATGGACCTTGGCTGGGATGTTTTAATGTATCCCCCATGTGGTCCAGACATCTTCCTTCGGATTATCATTTATTCCGCTCTTTACAAAATTCTCTAAATGGAGTAAAATTACATTCAAAAGAAGCCCATATAAGCCATTTAAATCAGTTTTCGCTCAGAAACCCCAAAAATTTTATAGCGATGCGATAATGGCTCTGCCAGAAAAATAGCGAAAGATAGTTGAATTAAATGGACAATATTCCGTTCAATAAATATTTATGTAATACAAAAAAAGTCTTTGTTATTTTCACTACAGAAAGGCCGCGAACGTAACATATAACGTAACGTATATGTTTTGTGTCATAACATTAGCTACAAGTACCTATAGCATGCAAAATCTACGCATAGCATTACGGTGTAATTTATCCATAAATAAAGTGATGTATCCCCAATATTCAATAATCCGTTAAATAATCCGATAATCCGTCAATATTCAAATCTAATATGTATTCTAATATATTAATATAATCTATTGTTTATAATATCTATTAAGATATCTCTATACGCTGATCAATATTTATATTAAGTGTGTAGTTATTAGAATATTTATCCTTAGGTATTTTGAAATACTTTTATCTCAAGATATTATTATCTAAACTAATACTTCGATTAAAGTTAAATAAAAACTTCCTTCACGTTATCCTGGGAAAGTCGTCGTATATAATGACGTTGTAAAAATGGAAAATACGAGAGGAGGTCCAAAAGTTTCCGGCCTGACAAGGGACAAGAACACTCAAGTACATGAAACTAATTTTATTTTTCAATATAGTCCCCGTCTATTTGAACACACTTTTCTGGTCGTTTAATTAGCATTTCTATCACAGTATAAAAATAGTCAGAACTCTTGTCTTCAAAATGGGCTAAAGTGGCAGCGATCACTTCATCATCAGTGGAACATCTTCTATCCCATAAGTCCACCTTGAGTTTTGAGAACAAATAGATAGGTGGCGAATTTCCGTGTAGCCACACTTTGAAACAGCAGCTTTCGCAACTGCGGTGTGCGGCGATGTGGACGGGCGCATTGTCATGGAGAAGCCGCACACCTTTGCTCAGTTTTCCACGACATTTCTTTTTGATTGCTTCTCGTAATTGATCTATAAAGTTAGCATAATAGCTTCCAATCACCGTGGTATTACGTTCTTTTGTGTCTATAAGCAATATTCCTAAACAATCCCAGAATATCGAAGCCATAATCTTTTTGGTGGACCGAGTAACCTTTGCCTTTCTAGGCGGTGCTTCACCAGAACGACGCCACTCCATTGACTCCCTTTTGGAAAGGGGATCATAGTAAATTACCATAGTTTAACAACAGTAACAATTAACTCCAAAAAATCGTTTCCGTTTCTCTGAAAGGCCTCCAAAAGTTCCTCAGAGCACGCTGCTCGTTCACTCGCTGCACAGTTGAAAGAGGTTTTGGCACCCACCTCGCACTAGCTTTAGTCATATGGAGATGTTCATGAAGATATCCTAAGGACTGTAGTTTTTACTGCTCCTTACTGCTATTTCTTTCGTTTGTAGCCGTCGGTCGCTCAGAACTTCTTCCACTAATTTGATGCTGTATGGAGTGAGTGCCTCAACGGGTCGACCGGAGCTACCAATGTTATCCAAGTGGAGCTGCGGAGGAATCCCTGTACACATTATCCAACCTTTGTTTGATATCGGTCGGGCCTTCCTTTTTAAGGTACATAACCACGGAACGATTACCAGTTTTAACATTTTAAAGATTTTGCGACTTCTTATTGTTCTAATAGTCGAGGCATCAAAACTAACGAGGATTGAACTCTAAAATGACATGACATGACATAAGGATAAATGACAATTACAATGACGTATAATTTGTTTTGCCAGAAACTTTTGAAACACACTTTTAAACCAACTGCATGAGTTAGACGTTTATGTTTTAATACGTAATATATTATTATATACCTATGTGACCGTGTTCACATATTTTCAACTTTATCTGGAGTTATTTATCGTATAACATTTGAGCCTAATAGTTATTATTAAATTTATATCATTCGAAAAAGAACTCGAGAAATCGCTTTATGATTCCAACCGTTATTTATTTGCATATTTCGCACCTTATGTTTTAGCCGCTATGTCTATATCAGCAAATTTTCATTCATTAAAAAGTGAAAAAAATATCTATCATATTATTACTAAATTATAACCGGAAATATATGTAGGTAAGCGATTTTTATAAGTGTTTTTTTATTTTTCTTACTATTTTTACGACCCACGTGCTCACTATCGAGGGGGAAATTTCCGTGGAAATTTTAGTTTTGTAGCCTATGTCCTTTTCAGCTGGATTCGTCAATCTGTGTATGCGTAAAAGTTTTTCAAACTAACAAACAGACATTGCTTTATTTTTATATATTAGAATTTCTCATTGAAGGATTATAAATACAGCAATTGTAAATACGCTAATGATAATGTACACTTAGCGCTTCGTAATTTATATTTTTATGGTAAATACACAAAGCGATATAAACTTCCACAAACGTTTGTATATTCGCCTAGCTACCACCTGTTTCGAGAGAAAAAACAAAATTATTAATACGTTATATAATAAATGCAGCTGTCTATAGATATTGACAACCTGCAAATAAAATAGTAGTTACACGGAAACTGTTTGTGCTGGCGGGACTATGAGATTTAAGAAATATAACAATAAACTTCAAATAAACTGTAGGTAGATAAATACTTGTGGTTTTTGGTGACTTATAAATGCGACGTATTAATTTTGAACAAAATATATTGGCTATATTAAATTTATAACTATACAGATGTTGTATTAATATAATGTGTGTACGAGTATAATAATTACATTAATAATTATTGGTTTGAGTCCCCTTATTCCGTTATTACACTGCTGTTCTCCATTCTTCACTATATTTTTCTCTTCCAAATTCACTTCTAAATATACAAAGTTAAGCGGCGCAACCGGGGCACCGGAGCATGCCGACATTTGTCATTCTTTACCGATATCGGCATGTATCAACGATATCTGTGGGAGTCAATATCCACTTACTATCTTTTTCCTATAAAAAAATATAAGTAATGTGACTAGAAGTCAGTTAAGCAGAACAGATATACTGCTTGACTCCGTCTATACTTGTTTTTTCCTGTGCGGCTAAAACCATAGCTTACGCAGAAACATAGCAAATATTAGTATTACCAGGGTTAACCAATCTCGACTCTGTCTCTAGTTTTCTTTCTATGCTTTAAGTATCAGTTTGTTTACCACGAAGTGATTCGCTTTCCTGCCTACTCACTGCTCAATAAAAAAATACATCAACAAACAGTTCACGGCATCTATAACATTCAGTTTAAGTGTTCGATTAAGATAGCTCCATTCCATTAAAAAATCGTTTCGTAGCGACACGCAACAAAGTTATTCAAACCATTAAGGCCTTTACAATTTCATTACTAGTTGTTGAGACGGGTCGGGGGGTTATCTGTGTGGCTGCGCCTGCGATTCTTATCATTGTCCTCATAAGTACCTGTTCGTCTAAAACAACTCTTACGACTGGATTATTTCACGCCTTAGTTGCTAAATTAAGTAAATGTGAACCGTAAGTATTGCTGGGTGTGCTAAAATAGGTTTTAGTGGTATTATCGACAACGTTATAGGACTATCGTCATCTCTATGTTTGAGATAGACTTATAGGTTGCGTTGTTGGCTGCCATGTTTTGCAGCTAAACTGCTTCCGCGTTTATTTGTCCCTTAACCTTTGAAAATCTATTTAACTGAGTATGAAATTCCCCGCCCGACGCTACTACGACAGAGTCCCTCACCATCCCAACTCCCTCAACAGCCTAACCTATGTCCCCGATAGGAATGACCCTCCCCGTTGTCGTCCTCGGCACGTCTTAGACGATCACGACGACCCAATTACTGTTGCCAATGCGGTTCTTACATTACACTCACAGACTACACATATACACCGTCCCTGCCGGCGGAGACGACGACGCGACGTCCCCCTCGCTACACCGTGAACACACACCGGCCTTCAGCGAACACTTTTACCAGGTATAGGCATTTGCCTGGGGGCTTCTCACCGACTTGCGATTCCGCGGTACCCTCGGCTCAAAGCAACGCCCTAAGCCGAGGTCCGTTCCTTCCGCCGGTCTACCTGCGGGGGAGCCCTTAGGCTCGTTGCTGCACACACTCTTTGCTCCTGGTTAAGCGCCTTCTGCGCTCGCCCTAAACTATACATGTCCGGTGACTCTTGAAAGGCCATTAGAACTACAAGAATTTAGGCATTCCGAAAAAAAAAGAATATAATTTTAGTACATGTCCTTATACTTAAGTAAGTACCTGCTTTCCAGTAAATCTTTATGTATGACATAATATAAACAAGCAGCAAGCTGCAAAAATCTGCATCTTGTATTGTTTTCGATTTCGGGCCTCTAACATTTTTTCCGGCAATTACATTTTTCTTAATTTCATTTTTTTTTCCGGTTGTATAAGCCGCCCTATATCGTAGCCGTTATCGCCCTATAAAGAGGCTAGGTTTGGTTAGGTTCACCTTAAAAATGCTAATCCACATTGAGATTTTACTCGTACTTTATTGGTATTTAAAACGAATTTCCCACTAAGTAAGTGGTCTGCTGATATATTGATTGAGATAACATTTCCACTCGTTGTCAGCATTTCTATCGACGTGAACCTAATAAAATATATATATTTTATTGACCACCTAAAACATTACATCTACCAAATAATGTGTTTGCCTTGCTTACGAAGTTCGTCTTTATCTAAAACTGTACTTCACAAACGATACCAGATAGTGATGGGTGCAACAAATGTGCGAGTGTGCACGGTCCGAAGTAATTGTTTTTATAAAGAATTAATGAGTGTCTTTCTGGTTTTTGTTGAGGCAATTTGCATGCATAGCCCGAGCGACAAGTTAAGTTAAAATGCGTGCTCACGTAGATTAATAAAACTAGTTTATATTCCTTGAGATATTTAAACATTTTATAGAAATAAGGTTTATTGTAAAAGTAATTATAGTAATAGTAATAGAACAAACGTGTAATTTAACATTTATAAAATACAAATATAATAATTTAACTATAAATATTACATTTATCAAAACTTTTAACTTGAAAATGCATGCTCAAAAGTATTTAGATTAAATACCACTCATAAAACTAAATACATTTTAATATAATTTCAAAGTAATACAATTAAGTTTTCCTTTTCAAAAGAAAAGCATTTTTAATATCATCACGTAGCATACTTATTTTGTCAATGCTGTACATATCTGTAAGAAAGTTATACATAGCAATACTTAAATTTAATATTAATGTCTGTGTCAATGTATAATGCTGACGATATGTCTAAATAAAGAAATAAATAAAAAAAATATTGAATCGGAATATTGAACTCACTCTGCTATAGGTGATCCTTGGTATAATAGTACATATTTGAATTCCTTATTATTAACACTTCGCTGTATCTGCTCCGAAACTTACCTGAAACAAGACAATAAGATTTTAGTATCTATTATTTTCATTGCTTTAATGACATGTTAGAAGCAAATGAAATAGCTTCCATCCATGAGATCCACTCGGAGTACAAACTGCAGCTCCTTCTAAATGAATGAATATGAGTAACTAAGGTATCGGTATTACTTACGGAGCTAACTAACAACAGAAACATAAATCAAGGCTAATTATTGTAGTTAAGATCAAAAATATGCGTTTACGATCAGTTACAAGTCACCAGGCACGCAGTTTTTCAAAACTCGTTAACTTAAAGATGATTTTAGTAATTGAACAAAAATATATTAAATTTAGTTGTTGACTAAGGAAACCTAGCTTATGAAAAATACCAACATATTTTTCCTAACTGTCAATATATTACATAACTTATGATTTTTTAAAAACAACGTTTTATATGAACATGTCGTATTTTCTACAACTCGCTAATATAATTCTCTACTAAATGTATATGCTGATCTTCACAAATACGAAGGCGGCTCAACTGATGGCGACTTATCTTAACATAGAAGTATCATATGCTCTAAGTTCATAGCCAACCACTGAGAACTATGAATGTCTACGATCTTTCGACATATCGATACTTTGTTATTAAACATAAGAGTACACATCACAGTCATATAAACGACACCTCGATACAGCGTTTTAATTACTTCCCTTCACAAACTTCTCCATTTATAGGTAGACTACCTAACGTATTTAGTGAGAACACCCATAGCTATGACATATATTCTCTCTAAAAATAATAGAATATCTAGTGATATGTAATGCAAATAGGTAAACATATACGAGTTTACAAGCTTATCGTGACTGGCTCTGTATCGCGCGGTCATTTAGATCATAAAACAATAGAACAGTTGCAACCGAGAGAATGCAATGCGCAGTTATGCAAATAGTAAGGGTCGCGACCGAAAGCATGAATATTGATACAGCATTGTCGAGATCAGAGATTTCCCCGATGATAGCCGGAGGAGTCTACTTTCTATGAGCACGATCCGTAGGCGACTTCACCCGAACTGATTCAACAAAAAGGACAGATAAGCGCAAAGTGGAACACAGTCTTGGACATCATTCAACCAAATCGAATCATTTAAGCTGGGTATCGGAAACAGCGTTTTCGTTTCTATAAATATTTCCAAATTTTATTTTAAAATTATTAAATTTTAATAGACCTATAAATATATGATGATAATAATTTGGTCAATTTTTTACCCTTATAATAAAAAAATTCACAGGATTTGATATAAAATTTTCCCCTTTGTTAATTATTTTTTCATTAAAAATTAATAATAATAAAAATCCGCATATAAAGACCTGACAAAGTTCACTTGTGGAAGCTACGAATTTGAACGAGGTGTGAAATAGAAACTAAAATTATAGAAACGCCTAAGGGTTTTTTGATACATAGATAATAAAAGGGATAGTAAAAATAAGCATCAATGACACTAATGCACAATTGAGTTCAAAAAGGTCTTATGCAACTTGCAAAGATGAATCCCTGGAACGCACTGCTTTTACTAAAAAAAGAGCACCAACGTAGACAGCAGACGCCAAGTGGTCACGCAGCTACAATCGTCGGCTCGACTAAGAAATGGCTTCAAAAACGTATATAACTTCGTCAAATGGTAATAAAATGAGACCCGTTTTATGGCGCACCTTTATAGCCGCGGGCTACGTCAGGATGAACGACGGATGCCACAGCACGATTGGCTCCAATGTTGGATCCAATACCGCATTTATTCTGCTAGGGAAATATGCGAGTAGCTGACAAGGAAAATAAATGTTTTACATGCAATGAAATGAAAGGTCATTTTTACGGGACCAATTTCGCTAGTGATAACGACTTCTTCATAATACCTCACATTAAATTAATTGTTACCGACCGGAAAATTTATAATAATCATTGTTTAATTGCTATTAACAAAAGAAATAAACTAATTGAAAAATATTTTTTAAACCGCGAAAGAAAATATAATATATTCTAAAACAGTTGCAAATACTCTCAAATCGTTGGTATGAAAGTCCAAGATTAATACAGTGAGTGTTGATAGAAACGCATACCTACTTATTTCCGATAATTATCTTTCAACCCATTTGATATAGGTTACCTGTAAACCAATCGATAGAAACACTTAAATTGTTGTTTTACTTCTAATTACTAACAATAGCAGACTGAACACAGCAATTTTAAATCGCAATATAATAGTATTGTTTTACAGCAATAATTTAGAGACACTTTCCTACATAAATTCTATTGATTTAGTGTTCGTCCGGACACTTGGACTAGTAATTATTTATAGTTTAAATGAAGCTATGTCATAAACGTCTCCATTGATTTATTTACGAAGCGGAGTTATTAAGTCCGGTCTAATTCGCGCGCAGTTTCCCTTACTTATAACTATCCGTTGTCTTCTGTGGTGCCATTCTTTTGAAAAACTTTTATGTTTAAAAGTAATTTAAAAATATTTTTCCATTGTGGCAGCATACATAGGCATGATAGGGTAAAATTATTTCGTATTTTGTGCATTAGCGAGCGTGTTTCGCTCTCTAATCTTCTGTTCTTTATTTTTAGACATTTTAGATTGATCTTTCATAGAATGCAAAAATATTACTAAATTGTATGTCAAGAAAAAGAGCAAACGGGATATATCTATGAGATCTATAAGTATCTATGAAATATTCAAAATTGATATTATTTTTCATATAAGTAGTCAATTATTTATTTTTATTGATTAGAAGTGTTTGTTTCTGTTTGTGTATCCCTTGTTTATTTTTTTAATATGAATAATTAACAATCTAGCTTTAGTCATTAATAGAGCTAGAATATGATTTATTAAATCAGTATATTAGAGCTACAATCAATAGTAACATTTTCGGCATTTGTTTCGATATATTATCAATGCAGCATCAATGAGTAAAATAATGAAGTATCTTGTTGTGACGTCACTTTTTCACAAACAATGTACGAGTACATAAGTACTTATAAGGACAGTAATCTATGGCAACAATGCTATAAATATTTCCCATAACAAGGCACAGCTCTAAAATTATGTCATCTTAAAAATTAGGTCCCATAATTTCATAATTAAAATTACCAAAAAAAACGATGACTGGAAAAAGAAATCCACAGACATGCGTAAATAAAATTTATACAGGCAGTAAAACCTTGTCGTTCGGCAGCCAGGTAGAAATTTAGTAAAGAAATACGACGACTAAGCCAAATCGCGATAACAGAGGGGCTCTACCTGCTCGGTATAATAACGTGTCTGGTAACAATGAACGGTGACTATTCGAATAAAAACGTTTGGAATCTATGAAATGTTGGAACATACCTACAATATAGAAAAAATAAATAAAAAAGTTACCGATAACGACTGAATCAGAAAAGCAAAATATTATATGTGGTGGCGGACCTTACCACGAGGAGACCTTATATTTCAGCAGTGAAGAAACAAAAGCGGATGGTATTATTGTAATAAGATAAATTTAAAGAAATTGCCTGATTGTGGTTGGATGAGAAAAACGGAAGATCGTGTGTAGTGGCGGATCTTGAGGGAGACCTATATTCAGCAGTGGCGAAATAAAGGTTGATGGCATCGCAATTGGACATGGGGTGTTGGCGGTCTTTAGAATAGCATCACCCGATCTCTTCCCTTGGGTGCCGTAAAACATGACTAAGGGATAACAAAGCAGCTATTACAAACCTTGAGGAAATACACCACCTACAACCAACTAGTGCAAGAGTGGACTCGCCAACCCGCTTAGCCAGCATGGCGTTAGATTTTGTATATTTTATTTTATGTTTAGCTAAAAATTAATAAAACTATGTGTAAATGAGGAGATGAGGTGGATAGACATCTAAAAGGTAATAGCTATATTAAGGCCATATATCCCACATTCGTAGGATAATATACATGTTAATATGCATGTTAACTGATACATATGATACATCAATGTTCAGCAGCGGGAGAAAAATAGGGCTTGTATAGTAATATGAAGTAATTAAAGAAATTGACCGTAAAATGATACGAGGAAATAGGCGAAAGATCATTTGCAGTGGCAGATCTTGCGGGAGGCCCACATGTAACAGTTGAGAAACACAGATTGATGTTGTTTTACAATAAATGAAGAACATGTTCTTTGATAGATTTTGCCTTTAACAGTAATTCTAAACCTATACTACTAACATTGTGTTTGAACCTATGGGTTTGAACCTACTAACAATATTTTCACATATAAAACCACATCCATAATTTCAAATACCTAGAAATTTGTCTCGAGTTTTAAGACGACACGACACATATAGGCTAAAACTTAGACTACTCGATGTTCAATTACTTGACACAAGAACTGAGTCAGCTAAGTCAGCAGTATTATCTGAAAGGGTTACAATATGTGTATCTTTCTAGTTCTATAAAAGCTCCTAGTAAACCAGCAGTTTATTTCCTTCCCAAGCAATAATGATTGGAATTTCTCAGCTAAGTTATGCAAATAACATAAGTAGGTAATAATAAGGAATTTTATTTGTGCGTGGAGTTCGTTAACAGCGCCTTATTCAGACTTCGATAATAATTGAGACCTTTTTAAATCTTCTCTATAACGCACAGGCTCAAAGGAGTGCTCTTTATAAAGTGTGCTGCATAAAAGATCTTACCCTTCATTTCACTGAATTAACATGATTGAATAGGCTTATTACTATAGACGGTTTACAATTCTTGTTCTCACATTCGTTTTAGACCTGCGTTTACGCATACATTAAAGAAAGTTTAATTAATGTCTATAAAAATTAACACAATGAAAAATCGTTTTAGTTTTATACTTGAATGTACACCTTGAAAAATTATCGCTGTGTCATAATTTTAAAAATAAATATCAATTATTATATTTTTTATAATTTTTTTACATAACGAGGTATTTTAAAAATTTAGTATAATATTACCGGTGTATGTAAATGGAAATATTCATATAATATAGTACTTCTAATGACAAGCTGCTGGGTGCTGTTCTTTCCTAACAATTGCAAAGCTTAGTTATCGAGCTTTTCATTCGACAATCATTTGTTCCCACAATTAAAAAAAATCGTAAGCTTTCAAATATTGTATCGTACTTGAAGATATTGAATGTGTTACAGGAACACTCATGCTAATAAACTTAATTGCTAATGCTTGCTAATGCTAATATTTAAATATGTAAACATTCAAAATATTTGCATGACGTGTTTTATTACGGACAGCACTATACGAAGTTCTTTTCTATAGGCATATTATGTTCACATTGAGAAAATCGAAAAATAAAATCGATAGATCTTAATTGTATAAATTACTTAGATTGCCTTAACGATAACTTATTCCGCAACGAATTCTAAGGAATATAAATACTATAATTACACACCTACCTTTATATATAGACACAAATCAAATCTATCGATAGGACCATCGTGTAAGAATGGACAAGGTCCCCAAAGCCAATTCGACAATGAATTTACGTACAAACCTGTAGATCGTAAATAACTATGGTAGATGTAATAATGGGTTACGCGCCAACCAAATTAAATATTTTGAGCGGGGCTGTTCTGTCAAAATTAGTGATGTGTCAATGAATTTTTGAGACTTAGATTTTTGTAGCATATATAGATATTATTAACACTCATATTTTAATTGATAAATACTTAGGTATACATGTGCCTACTTTACTGCCTTTTTTAGTGCATTCTTAATGGGTAATTTTTGCATTTCATAACAGTATGAGCCTGAACTCAAATTCGTGAGGTCGTGAGTTTGAATGAACCCCAGCCTATACCACTGAAATCCTACTTAATTATTCTTTTTTTCCATTATTTCTTACTCAGCGGTTAATGAAATCATCATAAGGAAACCTACGTGACCAATAATTCAAAAAGTCTAGTCATGTGTAATCTGAACTAATTCAATCTAGGCCTGTTTGGCGGGTTATGGCCAGTGGGACATTTCAAAAATAACAACAATTAAAGTCTAATAGCCGATACCTTTCGTTTCTTTTGAGAGTTTTCGATATTCGCTAATCGTTAAAAGATTTTATTTATTTACAGTTTTACTTTACGAAATATATAAATAGTTTTTAATTATGCCAAAACACAAACCTTTACAGATTTATGTTATACTCGTATAGGTAATATTATATAAAGTTCAGCAACGTTAACAATTAATTGCAAACATATATAAATTGCGTGTGCGCGTATGTATGAGCGTGTGTGGCTGTATGTATGTGTGGGGGTGTGTATTCGTGTGTGTCTTAGGCCATAATTCACAAGTTACTACATATAATTACCCACTTGTTTAAATATTTGTTTACTTAAATTCTTAAATAAAAAAAAACTTAAATGCACAAAACCTTTACACCAGTAACAATCGATACTTTCTACACACAACAATATCTTTTGACCCATTTGTTTTCATCGTAATCGATATATCGTTGATAAATCTCGTCCCTAGCTACAAAATGGCGTTTAGCTGCCGTGCGGCGCTTGATCATGGCGGGCTGCCCTCTACAATTATTGGATGAAATGTAGTCTCTGGCACCGACTATTATCTTGTGCTTACCTCATAACATTCTTACATTTCTAAAACTGGCCGAATTTTGATAGCGCTTCATATTTAGTGTTAACTTTATTATAGTTTACGTTCCTAGTAACAATACTTGTAACTTGTAATACTTGTACCTACTTGTAACAATGTTCAACCGTGATTTTACATTTTTTATTAAATATAACAATATGCAAATATTTTATCTAATTGTAACTTAAAAATTCATTGTTTCAAGATTCTGTTTAAATAAAAACATGATCTAACACTTGATTTTTGATATAAAGCTATGATTAAGAATTATTTTTTGGAAATTCTTTACTATGATTTACCCAGATAATTTCTTTACCCAGATCAACTTTAATGCAGTGCGAATAAAATTGCAAACCTCACACGGACGTATTGATAGACACTTGCGAGGATTCCTCCTCGAAATCTCGAACATCAATCTAAATTCCGCGTTTTATTGAGTCGAGTACAAAGAGGTATGTGATAATATACACTAAATAAGGTAACGGTGCTAAAACGAATGTGTGGGCGTAAAATTCTTAACATTTCACTAGCGCCATTTGCATTTTACAACTTTTATCGATGTACCTAAACGAGATTTTGCCGCGGAAGGCGCGAGACGTAGCATTCGTACTGCTTACGTGTTATCTTTTGACCTAAGGTGTTGAAAATAAGGTTATGTAGTCAAGCGATATGATCTCTCATACTTTTCGATAAATCTTAATGAAACAAGTATAGGTTACCTACAGTTCGAGAAATATGTACCTATTTTAACTAGCGTTTCACTTATTTTTAAGTGCATTTTTAAAATAAATAATTGAAAATACTCGTAGTCGTTGAAGTGCTAAAGTACGAATGCTACAAAACCCCAAAACAATAAATTTTGTAATTTTTGTCTCTGTCTGTTCGTTTGTACGAGCATCACTTGAAAACCACAAGAATTTGGCATAGTTATAACTCACAAGCCGGATTAACATTTAGGGTACTATTTACCCAGATCAACTATAAAGTTCCCACGGGAATGCTGATCACACATACTCTAACGTCAGAAGCACACGAAATTCCGGATCCTGCTAGTTCTTATCAAAATAAAACAAAAACTATTACAAAATAAGCGGGACCTATGGAAACTGTGTATAGAAATCATAGAAACATAGATGCAACGAACTGTACCTGAGCATATTTAATTATAAGCTCACTACTCGTCGTTCCTAGCAATCGCCCCCGAGGTTACAATCGGTTAGATACTTCCTATGCAAGGCGCTTGCTCACTGCTACAATATGAGCATGAACATTGATAACAATTGCAAGATATATAATTGTTATAATGTTCACAGGAGAAGCAAGCAAGATGACTTACCAGACGCCTACTTAAATGAGTACTAATGATACAAAACAGGCTAAAAACTCCAAACGCTTAGAAGCAAATAAAGAACAAATGGTTAAAATATAACGCGATATGTCAAAACTCGCAACCCTTAATTGTAATTTAGTAATATTTGAGCGCGAGAGATCAAGATCAGACCGCCATGCAAAATGCGGCCTTTCCGAAATTTATTTGACTTATGCGATGCGAGGGAAGAATACTTTGTGGCATATACAATAACGCACTAAATCATATCAAAACGTAATGCGACGGAGGTGTGTCGCGCGCGGAATTAAAATGCAATAATATCTCCGCCATGCTGTAATTCTGGCCTGTCTCAGATCGGCGCAGATTATCGTAAAGTATTTATTTATCCAACGTTCCCTCGGGAGGTTAGATACCATCAGGAAATCAATTTTGCAGCGAAACGTCGTGGAGGCGTAAGGTTTGCGGCCTTTATGTTACAGGTGGCGGTGTAATGACCATTCATAAGCCATTCCAATTCAAAACTTGTAAGTAGATACGAACATGCTGTATTTTCAGGTTTATAGTCTGAAATGTGCCTGTATTCAATTAAATAAATTTATGAAAACAGGATTTATTACCACAGTATATAAATATTTATTAAGCAAATTATAGTAGCATAAATTAAGGATTTGAATTTTGATACTATCAATATTTCAAAATATTGTGAATCAGCATTTTTAGTTATTTATTTCACGTTGTAGGTACATTAAAGTTACACTATAGTAATGACGTATAACAACACGCTGGAAGGGTGCAGTAATTCAAAGTTAAAATTTATTAAATGAAGTTAAATGTCAAATTATTCAGTTATACACCTGTCAAGGCAAGAGTAAATTAATTGTCAAGAGATTCACTGTTAAGTTCATTTAATTATTAAATCGCTAATTAATTATTTATACTTATATTTATTTATCATATAGGTACTTGCTATTCTTTACCATCGAAAAACTCTTGTAGTGTGTAAAAACATTCGGTGTTGTTTTTCACCGCAAACGTTTTATCGAGTGATACCAGAAGGATTTAAAAAATTAAAGAACTACAAAAAAATGTTTCACATAGCACAGTTATGTATTATTGTAAATTATTGTGTATTATTTACAATATAAAATAGTAAATTGTTTTCCAAAAAATCCTCTTAAACTTCCTATAGTAGATGTATGTTTGGATACTCGCAAAAATATCTAATGTAACGCAAAAATATCTAAAGCTTTACATCATCGAAATTAGAAGAAGTTCGTCTTGCGTATTCCCAGTACAACCTCACTATACTTATTGATCATATAAAAACCATCCGCTGCAGCAAAGAAAAAAATACTTAACACACAGGTTGCCATGATAATTGTTTTATTTGTTTACACACATTATTGCGTAGCGCCATTAGTGAAGGTGCATTACATTTTTATCTCGGAACCGGTCAAAACTATTCCCATTTGAATAATTCTTTTCATTAAATGTCACATCTAAAAGGTATTAAATTCCTTATAGATTAAAAATTGACGATCATTGATATTTTATTTAATTAATTAATTTTATCAAATTAGTACAAAGGCACACTGAAAGTGTTGTTTTCCTGGAAACTCATAAATATTTAAATTTTGTATATTACGTTTTAAAAAAATTGGATTTCAGTTATCGTATACAAAGGTTTTGGGCAGGAAATTATTTGTCAGTTATTTTTTATACCTAATCGAAACTATAATAATATATTGTATTCAGTGTATCGGGGGTTCGATTACGAATATTTAAAGGCAGTGTTATACACTTATTTTTATCAATAAATACCTTCTTACCTACTCCCCCTTGAATAGCAGCCATCTTATTTTTCTAGTCGGCCGGACAATGTATGTACTAATAAAAAGACAATATCTAAGAACATAGGGGACGTACAAACATAAAAATGATCTCATTCGAGAGGTAAAGGTATACTTTTATGGATACTTCTTTAAAAAATCGGTAATCGATCCACTGTTTATGTTATTATATATTTATTTACAGAGAAAGATTTATAAGAAAGAATTATATGTATTTAAAAATACAGAGAAAGACATTCAGTAAATCTAATTAAATAAAAAAGTAACGAGTAGTCTTATGGTAGTCTATCTCCTTATACATTTGTGACTAAGAACATAAAATGTAATTTCCTTTTAGGCGTCATATAATAATCAATCAACATGTAAAAAAATATAGATAAGAAAAAAATGAGAATAGTGAAGAATTATACAGCATATTTTTCAATTTAATTCTTATGAGATAAAGTAGATAATTTTAGTAGATCCTGGACTTTTTGAACTTTATTAATTTAATGAGTTATTAAATAAATCTATTGACTGTAATGTATCATTATATGTGCATCATAGTCTGTGTATTGGTGTGCGCAAACCAGCGTTGGTTCTACTGGCAGATAGGCAAAGAGCAAATTATGTGTGCGAGTTTGACGGGCAGGTAGGTACCTGGAAGTCGATCTTTTCTAAAAGTTCAGAGCTATTAAAACTACCGTTACAGATCTTATACAAATTAGTTGCATTAAACAGAGTGTGCCTATCTCTTAGACTCGGCAAATTATAGAGTTCGAGCAGTTGACCATGGGCAGCACTGCATCCAGAAAAATGACAGAGGCTTATTCAATATGACAATTTTCAAGACAAGATGCTTACAGTGTTGCTGTAAGCAACACTGTCATTATGAAACATTATGCTTACAGTCATTATGCTTACAGTGTCATTATGAAAGGTTTTGTAGATTGAAGAATGAACCCAAGCAATTGGTAGGCTTTGGCATGGATAGAAACTATTAATTATAAGTCTTTAAAATATATATTATTTTATTTTTTTATTTCTTTTCACAAATATATTTTTAAAAGAAATGGTTTTTCAAGTTACCGGATCAAAGCGTCAATTTTAAACCTATAAAGGTTATGACTTTTTAAATTGCCGATATTTAAAAAAAACAAAAACATCTAAATTGGAGTAGTTTTGACAGGTTCCGAGATAACACCATTTTTTGCCTAGCGCTCCAACACTACATTGGTTTCAGTAAATACATGGTAAGAATCTATACCTACAACAAAAAAAAACTCAAAAACTACTGGATTGATTTTGAAAATTATTTCACTTTTAGGAAACAAAGGACATAAGCTGTTTGGATTGCCATCTCAGGGAAGCTAGGACTGGTCGCTATATAATATATTTTGTGTATCATTGGCGAAGGCGTGTTAGGAGTTTAACCGGAGCAGGACTGTGGCCGCCATTTTTATATTTACGCGTTGGAAACGTCTGAAATAACGTTATATAAGATTTACTAACGGCAAAAGATTTTTGAATTGCTATATTAATATTAGTGTGCTAATAATATTTTTGGTTTATACTGTAATTGATTCTTTTTTTAATTACTTATCTTTTGGATGTTCATATTTCTACCAATAGTAAATTGTGAATAAGGTAGTTGGTTTTACATTTAGTAGAATAATTGAAATGTACCTATGTTATGTTAAGATGTAATGTATTATTGTATAATTTAATTTGTGTAGTACACGCATAGGTATATAATATCTACTAGAGTGATAATAATATTTAGATACACGAGGTGAACGAGTTGTTCACAAATATTACTGAAATGCCTACTTATAACGCTATTTCAGACACTCAACGCATAAACACAAAAACGACAGCAACAAGCCTGCCCCGGCTAAACTCCCATCACGCCTCCGCCAATGATACACAAATCATAATAAACTTCATACAAGTTCAACTTATGAAGTGCGTGCACAGCGAAGTTATAACTATGCCAACATAAACATCGATATAGGTATGACGTAGAAAGCCACGGACCCACTGGAAACCGGTTCGACTTCACATGAATGCACACATATAAAGTGTCCAATTAAACAAGGTCTGTGACAGTGTGATCAATGTGCCCCGCAGAGTCTGTGGAAAGGAATGTTTGAGGCGGCAGGGTAGATCACGCTTGAGTGGTTGTTACAGTCAACAGCGATAAGAAAGCAGGCACAGTCAGGGACTGTCAAGAAACAATATATATAAAGTGATTACGAAAATCATTTTAGTGCGAAATTGAAGCACTTGCACGATAATCGTCGCCACAACTATGCTCTCTTACTTAGATCTTATTTCTGCAACTATAAAGTAAGCTTATCATTTGCATGTAGTAGTAATATTATTATACACTTGTCTATGAGTTGTGGGCAGATACTTTTAAAATTAAGTATGCTGATTGTACTGTACATACCTGTTTGAATTAAAGAGCCAATCAATTTTAAATCTTGTATTTCGCAATCTAAACATGGCATCTTTGATTTCAAACTCATTACGGATTCATTTCCAAACAAGCATTCGGTCCATAAAATTTGACAAATTAATCACTATTCGAACGAGAAACTTGATATTTTTTCACGTCCCATACAATTTGTCAATGTTTAAAAGCTTTTGATAATAATGTACGTATAATATTAAAGTAATAGAATTCTTGGAAAAACAGTATTTCAAGTTTATCAAAACTGTTTTAGAAAGAATTTATGGCTTGTGGTGTAGAAAAAGTTTAAAGAAATATATTTAATTTAAAACTAATTACTATTTCTATCTCTTTCACCTGTCTTACACCGGAACGCCTGGTAGAACGGTTTTCCTCTATCTGTCATATTGGTTGGAAACTGCGATAAGACCATTAATTGAGATGAGATTGTGTGCAACCTTTTTGCAAGGTTGGGAGGAGCCGTGATCTGGCGACCACTGTCTTTATAACATAAATGATTCCATTTTCCAGTCTGTGATATCACGCCTAGCCGTTATGATATGGCAGCTCGGGTAAAGCGTCTTAGATTTACGTCATGGGTTTAATTTTGCAGAAATGTAATCTAAACCTATACATCTTTGAAATGTTGAAACTTGTTTTTCTCGTCTATTTTCTCCTATAAGATTTCAAACAATGTTACTAATCTAAGTATGTATAACGAAACTCCGATGTTTGGGCTTTGACTGAAATTGAAAACTTTCGGGGATTGGAGAAACCTATAAAATGGTGGCATATTTTTATATCAGTCATAGCTTTGTACATGAAGAAAAGTACTTTTATATGGAGAGAAGTAGAACCGAGAACAGTAGAACAAAATGGTCCTTCGCCTTGATCATCAAATATGGTGTTTAATTTTTTCGTAACAATTATTATATTGGTGATTAAAATTAAGAACCTTAAAAACCTTAAACCTTAAAAATATAAAATACGGCAGTTGAAACTTAATCCAAATCAAGTAAAGCCTTGTCAGAGGTTCGTTGTGAACGTAATCACGGCATTTGATGTCTATTTTGGCAGAATTCGTTAAAAAAGAATGTAGTCATACCTATATGTGAAATATGTATGTAATGTGGACGTTTATATTATTTAATCATTAATAAACAGAATCAGAGCAGAGTGCCTCAAAAAAAATTTAGTTACATTTTTAATTTCATTTTAAATTTTAGATACGGTTCCAATTTTATTTGAAACGGAGGGAATCGGGAGAATCGTCTTTAAACAACCATTCGTACAAAACAAAATTACAATATTTTAATGAAACATTGACAAAAAAATATGAATATGGTATTTATTCCGGAATGATGTAGTGAAAACGGTAATAAAATCTAACCATTTAAACAAGCTCATACGGATAGAGTCACGGGCAGACTAATATTGTGCATATGAAGTTATGATATTGAAGTGTAGTTCAATTGTTGCAATTACAAGGGGAGGGCTGTGCCATGCAAAGGAACATTATAATTAGATATGCTGATCATTCTTTTGGCTCTTGGAATATTGGTATCCCTGGTTGATTGGAGCCACAAGTAACATACCTGTTACTTTACTTTACTCTTAAGTATTTAACATACAAATGAACATATTATAAACGTTTATATATTTTTATACACATAAAATAAATACAAAACTGCCGACGGAGGTGTTAAGCTGTTAAGAGAAAACCGTTACAATACAGCTATATGTATGTTGTTAGCAATATTTTTTACATCTCATATTTGAAAAATAACGGATTTTTTAATTTGTATGATGATACAGGCTTCATAAACTATGCCATTTAGAAGATAACAATTAAAAGAGAAAGTCGCATAAAATATTATTGACTCGCTGATTGTGTAGTCATCTCTTATGTGTCATACATATCTATCGCAGAAAAAACGTTTTATATATTTTGAAGAGATTTCAAATAAGCGGGCGCGAGCCACATGTAAAATTACTAGGTTTCCGGGATTTCCGAGATTGTACTTCAATTTCTTGCCCGGAAATGCTAACTCGATTAAAATTATGGTAATCATCAATTTTATATTGCAATTCTTGCAATATAATTCTTGCTGTCGAACCTAATTTTCACAGTGTAACTAATAAAAACTTCAAATTTTGTAATAACGGTTAAAAGTAACTTCCGAACTTCGATTAATTTAATCAAATCGATTAATATCGATGGTATATATATGTATGTGACCGTTTATACAAAATTTATTTGTACAAAAAACATTACGAATAGGAATCGTTTAATTAATATATTTCAAAAATACTTCCTTAAAACTACAACATGGTCCTCAGTCACACCTATTTCTCAAGAAATCTGATTCATAATACTACCCTTTCAAGAAGAAAATGCATTAGTAAAATTTTTGATGAAAGCATAACTAACATTGTTATCAGAAATTAAAACAAACAAAGAGAATAAACAATGGTAATTTTTTTGTTAATTTGCTTTTGCATTTTTATCGAATGTCATTAAAATGTACTTGTGCTTTTTTCCTTAGGAGGGCGAAGTAATAAGATATATTATTGTTTACGATATCGGTTTTTTCAAACATTAGCCATTTCTATGATAATGTTCTTCCAACTGACGAGCGCGCGTCTTCCTTACTTGTAGTGGTGAGTGTCCCGTAAGAGAAGAGGGAGACCTTATATCGTTTACAATATACCTATATAGCATTAAACACATTGACGCGAAAGTTACTTTTCGCGTATATGGACGTTTATTCACAAGCAAAGTTGATGTACCCTCGTGAGTTGCAAAAACTATAGGTCATTTTTTAAAGTCTCAATTCTAGCATCTCCTTTCTAAAATTGTGCAGCTGCAAAATCCCCCGCCATTTTTGACCAGAAATTTCGTGAAATGAATTATGTATTTCATTTTCTTTGACACTTAAACTACATCAAACCAGATGAACAGAAATTTCTTAATGTATTTTAGAGATACGACAACATTTCTTGTTTATCCGTCTCTGAAAAAGTAACTAAAGTGGTTTTTTTTTCGACGATAACACTTTTAGGGGACGCGCCACCCAAACTCGTTATCAATTGCGTCTCAGAACGCATTAAGACGAGGTAACAGGTTAAAATAAACGTTGATTTAACATTTAAAGTTTTCATCGGATCGCCGCGTTTGTCTCGGCCACCAATAAATTCATTGATAAAAAGCGAAACGTTAATAAGTTAAACACAACCGACGGTAAATCGACAATATTAGCTAAAGTATTTCATCAATAGGAATCATCAATTTTGGGCATTCCGAAATAATAAAAATTGGGAGTATTTTTTTTTATAGAATAGATGGCGGGCCACATGATGGATAAGAGATCACCCCCTCTCATGGACACCTGCAATACCAGGGGGCTTGCGGATGCGTTGTCGAACTTGCAGAATTCTGTTGTGAATGTGAACGAAAATAAAGAATGTGGGAAGGGGGGAGGGTGCACGCTACAATACCACAGCCCCGGGGAGCATGCCACTGATCCGATTCACGTTACCTTTCTCTCAAAGAAGACTACCATAAAATGTACTTACTGTATTTCCCACTTTATCATATTCCGTATTGGAATATGTCAGAGCCCGTAGCCATCCCATCCTACATTAACCCTCCTCATTTTCTCAACCACTTCTTCAAATCCATTCCAAAATTGTCAAAGATATTTAGGAACATGCCAACGTTTGTCAATCTGAACTAATATTGGATGAATCGCAGATGTGCATGAGCACCCATGGTGTAGTACTGTCTGCTCATCTGCTACCTTTTCTCCATAAGAAATTCAACACTATTCAATAAATTAAAAATTATAGTCATGTTTACCCATTCATAGAAGTGACAAGTGTAAATATCATAAATGTATCTTATTAACTTTTTTAATTCTCGAAAAAGTACGGACGTGAGTATCTGCAAAGTTGTAGATCACGTTGACAGCCACACAGAATCCTAGCACAGTTCTCTTGAACAGTCCCATGATTACGGAAGACTACTGCAAATTAATGGAAAAAACCTCGAGTGGCGACTAATTCCACAACCGTTGGGATTGTCTTCAAAATCGCACTATAGGCAGTTATTTCTCAAGAAAGTGCAAATAGACTGTGCTTAGATGACGAAAGGTACGAGGTAAAACCCCAAAGTTGGTATCAAATTGAGCAGCTCCTGGGAACATTTCCCATACACCATTGTGGATTATACAGGCTATAAAAAATTGCAGTATGATGCAATATCTCTCCGGACACTAAGCGATTATAAGCTGCCTGTGAAAGTAGAATTAACGATCATTCGTAGACATGCCTTTACGTCATATGGGTCCAACTGGTAATTCAGGGTAACCCAGAGGTGTGACCAGTGCTTCGTGTCTAACTTAAGCTTTATAGAGTAATAATAAGATCGCTTTGTTCTATTCAGTAAACCTAGCTTTTTGAAGTTCAGTAGATTTACAAGGGAATCGTCAATTATTTGTCAGTATGCATTGATTGGTGTTAATTTGCAGATATAAATATAACAAGTAAATATTTTAAAATTTACTGGTATTAAGGGTAATATGAAATACGTTTGATTGAGTAGACGTGTTGTCCACAAGTACAACTACAAGAATTGACTGCATAAAAACAGTATTTGGATTAAAGTCGGATGTACAGTGGAACAATGCGTGGCTAGTGGGCGAGGACACCACACTATTAGCGTGAAATAACGAAACCGATTCACAGTGTAACGTTACTTGTACGTTCATTAAGGCGGGTGTCGATGCCCGCGCCGACGGATGCAAGTTGCATAAATCAGTCGGGAGAATGCTGCCCGGCGCCCTAATGCGCTTTCGGTGTCGGTTGATAGTCCACCCTCTCATTGCAACCTTAAATCGTTCGTAAAACAATCAAATCGATGATTTTTGATGACATGCCGAAGCATCTCTTCTACACATTCTTTAAATGGCAGTCTCGTTGTATATTTTTTCAATGACACATAAGCAGAGGTACGGAATTTTGTTTTTTACGAATAGACGCGAATTTATGCAAAAATTTCTTATATTTGCAAATAGATGCGAAATATACCAATATGTGTTTTTTTTTACGAAATGTGGCGAGAGACGAATCATCTTATCTTTCATCATCAAATCATCATCCTTTCTTCAAAACACTTCTTCAAAATGAAATCACCCATCAGGGTAAGCTCACTTTCATCGCCTAATTCTTCAATCAATAAACAGGAATGAAGATCCCAATGTTAAGGACATATTGTGGGCTACTAAATGCTGCCTTCCAACCTTTGCTGAAGCAGCGTTACAAAGCATTTGGAATCCAACTAACAGCGTAGACGCAGAACGCTTCTTTAGTAAATATAATGTTGTCGTTACGAACAGAAGAACGACTCTAAGTTTGAAGAGTCAAATGTTGAAATCACAACAATGTTAGCTTTTAATTAACAACAAATTTAAATTTTAAGTGTATAAAAAAGTTGTTTTATGTCATATATTATATCATATATATCATATATTAGCCTATAGAAATTAGGCAATTTTGCTAAATCCATTGGTAATAGCTTAAAAACATTCCATTTTATGATATTTCGATACCCACACGGTTAGTTTGAAATTCGAGAAAGAAACTGAAAGCGGTTACAAATTTGATTATAAACAATGGATAAACAAAGTTCCGACTATTTCAACTCAGAAACTCAAAAATCGCTTTAAAATTTTAACCAGTTATTATTGGCAACAAAAGGAAGATCTTGAGATCCTGACCGATTTTTTTGATAAAAAAAATGAGCACTGATCTCGGGGAAACCTGTTTTTGACTTGTTGTTGTTTTTGATCAGCTGTTTTTAACGTGTCACAAATAGTGTCACAATGACGTGTGATAGTGTCACAAACTTATCGAAACAAACAGTATTTAATACGGTCGCCCTTCAGGCCCTCGAAAATGGATTAAACTACGCGGTTTCCCCGAGATCAGTGCCTTTTGAAGAGATAATTTGCTCCGTGGAACATTGTCTCACAAAAAACAATGTAAAGAAGGAAGATTTGGAGGCGTTACGCCAAGATATCTCTGTTGTCTTGCGTCGAAGTAAAGTGCCCACACTGAATCTACCTCGTGAACAATATCTTGCATTCACCAACCTACGCAAAAATCCAGACATAACCATACTTCGAGCAGATAAAGGTAATTCCACCGTGATCATGGATACGTCAGATTATAACCTAAAAATACAAGAACTTTTGTCGGACGAAAGCACCTACAAACCAGTAAAAAACGATCCCACGGCCAAAATTGTAACTAAAACTAAAGAAATAATTAGTAAGCACTCCGACACACTTGGTTTAGACGTCACGGCACTGGTAACTTCGTGTGTGAAACCACCAAAACTGCACTTCACGGTCAAACTAGTGCGCATGTCAAGGATTCTTACCAATTTGTCAACCAAATCAAACATCTACAATTGACTGATGATGAAATAATGGTCAGCTTTGATGTACAATCGTTATTTACATGCTTACCTGTACATGATTGCATTGAAATTGTCAAGAAAAAACTAACTGAGCACGACCTACCCATGGAATATGCAGAACTACTAGAACACTGCCTAACATCTGGCTACCTATTCTGGGATAATAAATTCTACATATAGATCGATGGTGCAGCAATGGGCTCTCCAGTCTCCCCTATTGTCGCCGATATTTTCATGGAAGACTTCAAGGAGAATGCTCACACCAGAGCTGTGGCTATACCGAAGATCTACAAACGGTACGTAGACGATACTTTTGCCGTCCTCCCCAAAAATAAAGTTTCTGCATTCCTAAATCATTTAAATTCTTTACGTTATAAAATCCAATTTACTATGGAGTCTGAGGTCAATAAATCCTTAGCTTTCCTTGACATTATAGTCATCAGAAATCCTGACAACTCTCTTGGTCATACTGTGTATAGGAAACCCACCCATACAGATAAATATCTCAATGGTAACTCCAATCACCATCCATGTCAGTTGGCTACCGTAGGCAAATCTTTGTTACAGAGAGCACACGGCATCTGTGACACTGACCACCTCGAGGAAGAGCTTCTGCATGTGAAACAAGTACTGCGAAGCAACAATCACAAACTCCCACGAATGCGTCATAAAAGCCGCCCCAAGCCTCCCACAGTTGAGCGACAACCTGCCATCTTACCATACATCAAAGGCATCACTGACAAAATTGGCAATATCTTAAGACAAGCTTCAATTAAAACTTACTTCAAGCCGCACAAGAATGTTAGCCAATTTTTAAGACCTGTCAAGAGCAATATCCCCCTACAAGATGCAGGTGTTTACAACTTGATTGTGAATGCGGGTTGTCATACATTGGGCAAACAAAGAGGAGCATCGGTATCCGGATAAAAGAACACATTGCTGACATGAAGAACAGATGCTCGACCAAGTCTGCAGTTTGTGAACATGTTCTGGACAAACCCAACCCATTACATTCGATTCGATAATCAACAAATCCTCGCTAGAGAGACCCGGTTTATGCCAAGAATATTACACGAGGCTATTGAAATTAAGAAACACCCAAATTTCAATAGAGAAGATGGTTGGCAAGTACCACCGGCTTGGGATCCAGTCATTAAATTAATTAAATCCCAAGGCCAACGCAATACTGCAAGACCTCTGGACACCGTGAGCGAATACTGCGTGCATAGGGAATGTTATAATTTAAAAAAAAAAAATTCAGACGGTAGTTCAAATAATTTCTTAATAACTCAAGTGACAAATAAAATCAATCAGTCACCCCGTGACCACGTCCACTGCAAAGTGTTCGAAACGTCGGGATATAAATAATGTTAAATATACGCGATTTAAACCGTTCAAAGTTGTTTAATTGCTATGTATAGTAATCGCGAAAACCTAAGAAAATATCCTTTTGGTTATTGTTTATTATACCTTTTTATTGGTTTAGTTTTGTTTCTGATATGTGTGATTTTAAACTTAATATTATATTTAGACAAAATTGGTATAATCTACAATATCAAATGCATAGTTCGTCAGCCTGTTTGTACGCAAACAGAGACACTAACCTTATTTTTCTGAAAGAATGCAAGTTTTGTGATTTGAAGTCTATTAGTAAGTAGAAAAATTTCTCTACAACTCTGCAAAAAAATACTTTGAGGAAAACATATTGGCCAGTGCCAATATTTTTCACAATATTAGTGGGATTTTAAGAACCAAAAAGATCAATGATCAAGATCAAGAATCAATTCATAAAATATTTATGTTACGAAAATATAGAAAATGTATATCGATATGATTTGAATTACTTATTTCCATTATGAACTTGACCATTTATGAATTGAAACTAGAATAAATTAATCATGACATACAAATCGGTCAGTTACGTTTATACGAGTTCGGATGTTGGTATATTGTAGGTAGTGTACTATTAATTCATAACAAAAAATATTTTAAGATCCGGCACATCCATGGAATGACACTTGTAAACAATATGTAGATATGAGTCAATAAACTCGACAACATTCCTGTTACTACATAAAGCCAAAGTTGTTAAAAGAGCACTGTTTTATCAAAAAATATGAAGTAGTAAAAGTGACACTTCTCACTTGCGCCGGCCAATCGCCTTCCGTCGATTAAGTAAGATATTCGATTCGTATCTTCAAATAAGCAAGTTTCAGCTTTTAATACATATTTTATTATTCGTTCGGTTTTTATAACCTTTACAGCAAATGTGAAAGGTTTTGTCGGCGTTAAAAATAACGGTAGTGGCTGAGAACCTGGCCAGCTATTGCAGGAGGCTAGAAAGGTAATGATATATCCCTGCCGAAGGTATGACAAAATTAATCGCTTTGCATTTCACGAGTATTTAGAATTAAGTTTTTTTAAAATGCATAGACAGTGGTTTATTTTCTATGTTATTATTATGGTGTCCCCACACCGAAGTTATTTTTCTGTTATTTTTGTTGTGTTGTTTTATAACAAAAAATTACAAGTTATTATTGGGCAATAAACTATATTGCGCAGTTCTATAATTTTTATTAACATTTTTTTTTAAATTTGGTTTGAACCAATTAATTAACTTATTAAATCCTCATCTGCCATTTTCTTTTAAACTTTTCTTAGGTCACAACACATCTATTTCTTCCGACAACTAAGACAATATAATTTAATTGAAAAGTAATATGTTATAAACAGTTTCGTTATATTATTGTGTTCCTTAATGTTATTTTATAATATAATATTAAATAAATGCAGTGTGGAGATAAAAAAAATAACGAAGCTAACAATATTTTAAATATAAAAAGCGGTGTTCCATCGGACAGACAGTTAATATAAAATTTACGAGTAAGTTGTGGTAAATTTAATTATTCTAATATTAGCTGGAACATTCTTTATATCGATGTGGATTGATTGAAGTCCTTCAATTAATTAACGGATTGAAGTAATTCAAGTAATAAGTAAGTAGTAAGTAAGGAATAATTAGGAATGGAATAATTCAATCACGTACTTGTTTTCGGTTTGTTATCCGTTTATTTATTTAGTTATCCATTTATTCGGTCAAATCTATACGTCTATATACTAATCTATTCACCTCTATATACTAATCTATACGTCTGTATACCTACTAATAATTAACCCCACTTGAAACTTTAATGCTTTACATAGATATGTTAAACTGATAAAAACTATTCCATATCATTTTTATTATCCAAAATCTCAAAGCACTGTATGCCTTCTCTTTTTTCTCGTCTCCTTTCTATACCTGTTATATTTGTCCTATTCTCTTATCATTTCTCTATTTTTCTTACTAAAATTACTTGAGTTACTCCATAATAATGTAACACAAATGGTTATGTTTTTATGGTACAGGTAATAACCGTATGATTTTAACTTTATCATCATGTTAGATTGTGTTTTCTCAACTCCCAGCTCTTATCCCATATACCTCCACTGCCTGTCTGCCATTAAATGCATATACGTACCCAATAACATTCTCAGAGTTCACGTTTATACATCAGAAGGTGAGGGACAGTATCGTAATGCTACAAGATCTTTTACGAGCATGCGGCCAGTTTTACTTTTTGCTCCTTTTCGTCACACAAATAATAAAATTGCATTTGAAACTTATGAAGATACGGCTATTACAAATCATTTTATAATATAATTGTGCTAAATCAAATACAATTAAAAAATACCTAGGCACTTTCATACTTACTTGATCTTCCGATCCTTTTCATTCAAAAATACTCAGGGCTGCTTCTAGAAATCTTCTAGAATATTTTAGAAAGGGAATAACCTAATACGATGATGCCCTAACTTTGCGTTCTTTTATTGAAGTTGTTTACTGGTAGTTGGTATTTGATTTCAGAGGGATAAGAAAATTAATCGTAGGTATATTTAATTTTTCAATAAATTCTACTGGGAAATATTATTAACGTTATTCTGCTCGTCAATCCCTTTCATTTGATACCCATGTCACGAGGGTGGTAAAAAAATTTAGTCCGCTATCTTGGAACGTCCGCCATCTTGATGCATCCGCCATTTTCAAATTAGAATGACTTTACGTATTCTATTTGACAAACCCTTTATTCTGATACCCATGTCAAGGAGGTTGTGAAGAAATAGGTTATCCGCCAACATATAGCGGCGGTCATTTTGACAAAAATACATAATTGAGTATACTAGATTGTATTGTCACCAGTCCCAAAAGTATGTGCAAAATTTCAGCTCAATCAGTTAGGTAAAACTGGTTTAAAATTCAGTTGCAAAATTTGACCCACACATACTAACAAGTCGAGTTGAATAAAAGCTTGTAAAAACAATTATATTTTCATAGTTAATAGATCGATTTAACCTTCATAATTCTGGTATACAGTAACATTAATTTAGACAACAATAAATTCGGATTACTACTTTCCGACATCCTACTACACATGTTAGCTTAAACTAACAATATATTTCAACATTCTTTTGACTGGTCTTCTTCCATTAAGCTACTCTTTCACCTGAGGATATTATGGTTCCCAGCAGATATTGGTAGTACTCACTGGGGAGCTCACTTCAGTAAACACTGCGTTAAACTTTCAATAAATATAGTGATTTCGACATTTCTTTATTACATTTAGCTCATTTTTTACATTTTTTCTTTATTAGCTTTGAAGCTATATTGATATAATATTACATCAAAGCATTACATTTAGCTACATTGATATAATATTAACAAGAGACCAATAGCAAAAACGCTTTATTTTATATAATATAATATTTTTATATAATATAATATATTTTATATCTTATGCATGATCGATTCCACGAACGCATTCTCCTATACTGAGTCGTAATAACACAAATTGCAATGATTGTTTTTGTGATTTAAAATTATATAAAATACAATGTTGATGATACCATTGATATTCATGTATGTATAATTATTGTCCTTATAATGGTAATTCTAGCCACCTACCCACAACAAGATTAAAAGACATTATTTACTTAATAAAACATACTATGAACATGTGATTAGGCAGATATAATAAAATATGATGTGAGTAATGAACTGGTACAAATTACAAACAAAACTCATGTTTCACGTATAATCTTTGGAACGTTTCAGAACGAGTGTTGAGATATCGTTGCGAGACGCGACTTATCGGTAATTTAGAGCCTCCGATTAGACTGCGCCGGCCGACATACGCTAACGAGCATTCGTTTAAAAGTATAATACTTTATTTTTAATTTAACAACAGTACGGTGCGGATGTTTTGTCTTATACAAAAGATTTTGCCAAGTTAATTGGATTGTCCGCTTTGATATTTTGGTGATCAGGCCCAAATCAAAATATTCCTTTTTAATTAACGTCTTAGTGTTAGCTTTTTCTTGATTGAACTATTGTATACTTAATCAAGTAGTTTCATTATACTTTTGTAGAGATGAAATCAATGTTGTAGTTGTTGTTGCTCTTTATTTTACTTAACTCAACCTTAGACTAATCGAGAAGAGTGGTGTCATTAAAAAACAGGCTACAACATTACGATAGGTCAAACTAAAAGTTCTTAGAACTGGCTACTGTACAATACGATAGAAAAAAAGACAAATTCGAATTTTGAAAATGGAACTCTTCGCTTGTCAAACGCCATTAAAATCTCAAAGCTGTCATTTGTTTTTTTTATTTCTGGTGGCAATTTGACAATTAAGTGTTTGCGGAAAAAATAATTTAACAAAACAATATTTTCGTTCAATGACAAAGTCAGGAAAAACTTAAGTTTATTAAGATTTAAGATTTATTGATGAAGACCCAGTATCCAGTGCCACTGTTTATAACTGGTTCAGTGAATTAAACGTGGTCGTATCCACCTCAGTGACGATGTTAGAGAAGGGTATCCTGACTGAGGACGACTGAGGAAAGCATCAAAACTGTGCGGCTCATGATTGAAGCAGACAAACGAACGACATATCAGCAGATACCGGCATCATTAGAAATTGGTATGAGTCAAGTTCAAACTATTTTACACTATCATCTACGGGTAAGGAAGCTTTGTGCTAAATGGATTCCTCACAATTTGAACCAAGCCCAAAAACACTGCTGCGTGGAACAAAGAACGACACTCACGCAGCAGAATGATCCTCCATCACGACAATGCCTCCCCCCCCCCCCCGCTCACTCCGCCAGACAAAGGAAGCAATTTTTAGTACCTACTGTAAATGTAGAGTTAATGGGTCATACGCCTCACAGTCCCGACCTCGCGCTCTGTGATTTTTATTTATTCCCTAAAATTAAGGATAAACTCAGAGGAATACGTTTTATGAATGCAGAGGCAGTAACGGCCTTCCAAGCGGCTGTTGAAGAGGTGCCTAAAGAAAGGTGGGCTGAATGTTTCACACAATCGTTTCATCATTTGAAAAAGTGTATCGATTGTCGTGGAAAAGCAAAGCAATAAAACAACTTCTATATTCTAACTATTCTAACGTCAATTGAATTAACGTTAACGTTACGTAACGTTACGTTTTACGTAAAAAAATCGCATTGAAAATCGCATCGCATTAAATTCAATTAACTATTGTTCAGTTTGAATAACTATTTTTTACATTAATTGAAATCTATGATATCATAAATATTTTGTATCTACGAAATTAAGCATTGTAATCAAATATATTTGAAAATAGAAAATCTACCCTATTCCTACCCAGATCATAACGTACCTTAACGAGTAGGGTTGATTTCGTCAGTGACTGAGAAATGAATGAGCTAATTTAAAATGTATATGTAAAAAAATTGAATTAACCTTCGCAAGAAAAAAATGCTAACCTACATATTTATTACATAACGAAAATCGAAAAGTATTTTTTGGAAATTTGGTAGAATTTTCATATTACTTTTAAGGTATCTCTCTATTTTTTTTCGGAATGACTAATGAATTTCTTTTGTATCTACATTTTAAACTTCATTATAAATAGTTTTTGAGTTATCTCGAAAAACAGACGAATTCGTCTATGGACGAATAGATAACACAATGACGTAGTTGATGATGCTGATTTTGTGTGTTGAGGGAACTCTGAAAAAGTTAAATATATGTATATAATACTTTCTATTCTTACCTTAGTTGTAATCGTTTGCAGTGGGCTCCCTGAAGACACCGCGCAGATTTCTACTTCGTATCTATCAACACCAGATTCCCGGTCCAAAGGAATGGCAGTAGATAGAATTCCTAATGAAGAATCTATATCAAACAATCTGTCCACTTGTCTACCGTCACCAGTCACATTCACTATGTAGTATTCCAAACCAGATTTGTAATTGTTAGTCAGATTTAACACAGCCGTGCCCGCCGGCTCATTCTCGGCCACCGAAACTGATCCCACATTCGTCCATGTAACACCTTCTAACTCAGATCCACCTAATATAACACTGAGATAGGTCTCCGTACTTCTTTGTTCACTCAACACAGCCTCATCTGTTGCTTTAATGACAAGGTTCCACCTAGCTTCTGGCTTGACAGGGGGATATCGCAAAGTCAATGCACCATTGCTTCTATGCAGATCGAACAAATCATTTCCACCATGAATAAGCTTATAGGTAACCAACCCATTCGTCCCCGAATCCAAATCACGGGCCAAAACGTTCATTATAAAAATTCCACGCCCTGCACTTCTGCCCATTCTCTCCGAATTTATTACAGCGGCATTCATCGAGACAAACACTGGGGCATTGTCGTTGATATCTTCAACGATAACTGTCACTAACTTCTCTGCAGATAATCTTGGTGAAGGCGGCTCAGCTCTGTCGTAGGCGACGACAGTTATCCTAAACGTATCAATGCTTTCTCTATCAATAGGTAATAAGGTATGTATCACTCCCGTAATGTTGTTTATCGCGAAATGTCGCTTGTCATCGTTCGGATCTTGATGTGTGATCGAGTAATAAACTTTTCCATTCAAGCCGGAATCTGGGTCCTCTGCAGATACGGTTACTATCGGAGTATGCTTTGGTATACCTTCTCTAATTTGGCGCACAATAGCGGTGTTGGTGAAAACAGGCGCATTGTCGTTCGCATCGATTACGTTTACAGTAAATGAAATACTCGACGATAAACTTGGATAACCGTTATCTGTAGCAGTAATGTTCAAAACATATGATGTAAGGTCTTCGTAATCTAACTGCTTATGAAGAAAAAGTTCTCCTGAATAACTGTCAATGAAGAAAGATTCCTTTCGGTTTCCAGCCGTGATAGAGAACAGCAATTCTCTGTTCACTCCCAAGTCTGCGTCTGTGGCGTGAAATTGTATTATTTTTTTATTGATCGGTTCTGTTTCTAACACAGACACTTTCATTTGTGTTTGGGTAAATACTGGTGCATTATCATTTTCGTCAAGCACATCGACTGTGACTGTTGTTGTAGCTGAAAGACGTATAGATTGCCCAGAATCATGGGCAAGTATTGTAAGTTGATATCTATCTACAGTTTCTCTATCTAATGGTTTGTTGAGTAGTAGCTGTCCTGTAGCTTCATCTAAAATAAATTTTCCAGTCTCGTCCCCACCAATAAGTTTGTAATAAATGTCACCGTTTAGACCTTCATCAGCATCAGATGATTGTACTCTTATTATTGAAGCTCCTACTGAAGCTCCTTCAGAAACATCAACTCGATATGAAGTTCTATTGAAAATCGGAGCATTATCATTGACATCAGTGATATAAATGGTTACACGTACCGAGTCCGATAATTTAATTTTACCATTGTCACTCACAGTTACAGTTAATGTAATATAATTTTGTCCCGTGTTTTGTACTAAGTTCTCTCTATCAAAAGATTTTATAGTTTTTATAAAGCCATTTCTTGAATCTATTCTAAAATCATTCTGTGCTACAGGTAAACTGAATGTTAATTCAGCGTTACGGCCTATGTCTTTATCTGTTGCCGTCAGTTTACCTACAAACGTGTCTGGTGGTTCATTTTCTTTAATTTTAAATATAAATGTAGTGTTGGTGAACTGTGGACTATTGTCATTTTCATCTAATACATGTATTACAACTGGTACTTGTGAGGATCTGGGTGGTTTACCATGATCCGTTGCTATTATAGTCAAAGAAAAGTAATCTTTTTCTTCTCTATCCAGTGAACTTTTAACATAAAGAAATCCATCTGGAAATACTCCAAATTTCCCGTCTGTATTGCCTTCAGTAATATCGTATGAAATTCTACCGTTAACACCTAGATCAGCATCTGAAGCTGATATGGCAAAGAATCTTGTATTAACTAGAGTTGATTCGAGTAAAGAGGTCTCATATGATGTGTGGTCAAAAACAGGAGTATGATCATTGACATCGTCAATGACTGCTGTTATGGGATGCTTAGTGGCAAGAGCAGGACTTCCATTATCGGCTGCTGTGACTTCAATGTACATCAAAGTTCCAGGTTCACTAGATATAGGCTTATTCAAATAAATGACACCTGTTGTCTCCGATATTCTAAAACTATTATCAGGATTGAAACTCAGAGTGTATGAAATGGTCCTATTAGATCCAGAGTCGCGGTCAGTTGCTCTAGCGAAATAAACTTCTTGACCTACAGCCATATTTTCAGGAATGTGTATTTCGTCTTTATCCTCAATAAATATTGGGTAGTTATCATTAACGTCCAATACGGAAATGTTTACTGTCGTAAATCCATATGACAAGCCACTTTTTGCCATAACTTTCAGGTGATAGTTCATTTTGTCTTCCCGATCGACATTAGATTCGGTAGTTATAATTCCACTTTTCTCATCTATTTTGAACACATTCTTCGCATCACCTTCTAAAATAAAATATGATGTCGTGTCTCTCGAAGTTCTAGCACTAACTTTGCCAACAAAACGATCTGTTTGAGTCTTAGAAGTTCCTATATCTTCAATTACTTTGAACATGTATCCATTGTATCCATCAAATTCAAGATTCTTGCGTTGGGTCATTTTTATTATTTCTACTACTGCATCTTCAAAAGCGCGGCGATTTCCTTTATCTTTACATGACACTTTCAGTGTGTATATTGATTTTGGAGCTTTGCGAAAATCCTTTTGCAACACCACATTTCCACTCCAAGGTTCAACATCGAAAAATCCATCTCCACCGCTTTCAAGTCTGTACATGATCCTTGCATTATCACCTTCGTCTAAATCATAAGCTTTCACTTGAAGAATATTAGTACCCAAAGAAAGATCTTCGTTAATACTTTCTAAATACCGCTGAGGGTAAAAAATGGGATCATTATCGTTAACATCAAGTACTTTTAGAAATACTGCAGCGGTAGATGATTGAGGTGGAAATCCTTGATCTTTGGCAACAACTTGTATCTCATATAGGGGAATCCTTTCCCTGTCTAATTCAATAACTGTGCTCAACTGTCCAGTAATAGGATCTAAAATAAATGTATTAGGGTACTTTCTTTCTATACTCGACGATAAATAATAGGAAACAGAACCATTAGTGCCCTGATCATAGTCTGATGCAGTAAATATAAGTATTTCTTTTATAGGTTTTATATTCTCGGCAAGACTAGCATTAATTTGAGATTGAGGAAAAGTAGGTGCTTCATCGTTTTCATCTAAAATTGTTATTTTTAATCGCATGTAAGCCCATTTAGGATTAGGCCCACCATCTCTTGCTGAGACATTCAGTTCGACAGTTCCTTGAATTTCACGATCTAAAATAGATTTTGTCGTAACTAAACCTGTTAAATGGTCAATAGTAAACCATTGTTGTTGGTTACCGTCATAAAAGTCATAGAATATTTCGGCGTTAACTCCAGTATCTTCATCGGTAGCTGTGATACCAGCAACGTAGGTCCCTGGTGGAGCCAACTCACTAAGAACAGTTGAATACTCAGATTTCTCAAACACAGGTTCATGGTCATTGACGTCGTTGACGTGTATTACTAAAAACGATGTAGCGGTGCGTGGAGGTGTTCCTCTGTCAGTTGCAACCACTGTTAAATTGTACTTACTTATTTCTTCTCTATCTAAAATGCCATTGACATACACAATGTACACACTTGAAGAATTTTCTAATCGAAAATGATTTAATTCATTACCTGAGACAATACTGACGCTAGTGATGCCATTCAAACCTGCGTCAGCGTCAGTTATAGTGATAGCTGCTACCAGAGATCCGTTTTTGGCATTTTCGTCAACAGTAGCAAAATTAGCTGTCGGAGGCACATAGGTAAATGTGATGACAGGGTCATGATCGTTGGCGTCTATAAGATTGACAGTAACATAAGTGCGTGCATCTTGTCGCGGCACTCCATGATCTCTGGCGATTACAGTGAGCACACAAGTCATGTTACATGTCGTATTACTACAATACTTTGGACAGTTCAACTTCTTTGTAGTTGTTATCACTCCGGATTCTGGATCCACTGCAAATTGTTTTTCTGTATCAGTTACTTCATAAGTAATTTTACAGTTATCTCCTAGGTCACTGTCCGTAGCTGTCACTTTTAAAACTGTTGTCCCTGGCGGCACACTTTCGTTTAAGGATACTGAAAAGTCACTTTGATCGAAAATTGGAGGATTGTCATTTACGTCAAGAATGGTCACATTTACTTGAAGATAACCGTATTTAGGTGGATTGCCCCCATCACGTGCTGAGATGTTCAGGATATAGAAATCATTTGTTTCTCTATCTAATTTTCCTGTTGTTTCTAAATGCAAATATGAGGTCTGTCCGCTGGGGTTAACAGTGACATTTAAACGAAATTTGCCCTCGTTATCACCGTCTATTATTCTATAGTCATTGGTTATACCGTTTTCTCCTAAGTCACTATCAGTGGCGGCATCCAACAGTAGTTTTGTCCCAGCTGCTGCACTCTCAGAAAAAGCAACAGCTATACTCAACTCCGGGAACTCTGGATAATTGTCATTTACATCCGTCACCCTTAACCGCACTTCAATTGGATAAGTCGGCTGACTCGATAACACAACAAAAGCGTAACGATCCACACTTTCTCGATCGAGCACTACATTGGTTCTAATCTCCCCAGTTATTGGATCCAAAATAAATTCTTTAGGAGGTTCATTAAAACGATATGTGAATCCAGGTTTTGTAGGAATCTTTCCGACGATTGTGCCCGCTGGCTGATCCTCTGGAACACGTAAATCGACACCGGTGTCGACGGCACGGGACTGCATCTGTTCGGCAGCGGCGCCAGCGCCCGCGCCTGTCAGCAGCGCCAGCGCAACCAGCGCCACGTGCCATCGCCCCATTCTCGTCATGACACAGACAAAAACATTGCAGGGTTAGTTTCTCGTACGCGAAAGTTAACGTGGTCCGGGAGCGGTCGCTGTGTCCCGTTCGCGCAGACTCGCGCACTCGCTCGCCTCAGGTATGCAACATGGCCGCGACGACCTGCGCGCGCACGAATATCTCACAGAGAGTGCGACCCGCCGCTGCGCCTACGCCGTCACATTCATTCGTAAACACACGTGACACACACTATCCACTAGTCTAATAAGCACTATGTCTATGTTATTACAATTCAAACACTTGTTTATAGGGCTCAAATGCTAAACACCAAGGTAAATGTATCACAATTTTGAATTTCGACGCACTTTTCAGTTATGTTTTTGTTAGTTTGACAGTCGAGTCACGGGGCTAATGCGGCATGCAGACTGCCTCGCGGTCGACACGGCACTGGCGGACGGAGGCTTTCACGCTGCCCCGCGCCCCTCCTCTCTGCGTCGCACCGAGCCCTCCCCGCAGCTTTGAAAGCTTCTCGACTGTTGCTGCGTGATGATGATGCCAAGATAACGGCCGCCGAACGATTCTACTATTTATTGTTCGATACGAGTCACTCACCATTCCGAGAAATGCTTCCGAGTCTGTCTACCTGTGCACACCAATCTACCTGTTTGAATTAAATAACTGGTGATTTTGTTACGTTAATTCTGTGTTAATATAATTACATTACAACAATGTAGTTCTATATTAATAACATGTAATCTGTTTCTTTAGTTATACATCACTCACTCGTGTTTTGGTAAAAAAAGAAGTGTTATTAAAGCGTGTGATCTTTAAAAAGAACGTCGTTGTAGTTCTTAACGTAAAAATGTGTATTTATTTTTCCCTTGATAAAATATATTTTATAAACTAAAAAGTATGTGTACATAAAGTAGATATATCACGAGCAGTTCCTTAACTTAAAGGCTTCTCATAAATTTTAAAATCAAACAATTATTCATACTCGATATAATTCAAAACTAAATAGAAAAAAAACTCATCTGTATATTGCTGATAAGATCTACTCATCGGCAATACACAGATCACAATATACAGATTAGGAACATTATCTATATTTTCATTTTATTTAGTTTATATCGACCCTACGTTCCCACTAGTTCAATTGATCATTTCAATCATTGAACCAGTGGGAATATTTTTTCCCAGTAGTAGAACTAGTGGGAATGTAGGATATCGACACGTAAGAACCACAACACACCAAAAATTGCATATTACTAGAAAAATATTTCTAGTCTGCAATTAAATACCACTTACCATCACGTGGGACCGCTTGCTCGTCCACCCACTAGTCTATAAAAAAAAATATAAAAATGTGACAATGAAAGAAATACAAACTTTCAATATTTTTCTAATAATAATCATAACTGCATTATATAACACATTGAACTCTTCTCTATGCATTAACGCAGCTACGATTCTACGCGTAATCTCGTAGCTCCTGTAGCTACGTAGAAACAATACACAATTATTTTTTCTAAATTTTGTCTCCTATTAATCACACATTTTTATCTAAAAGTAATGTAAATACCATTTCGGACGACATGAACGAATAAATAGTAAATTTATTATCAAGTTTACAACAGGCCCCGCGTATGATTAATAATTCCTCTGATTATCTTGCAGGAACCAAATTTTACTACATATTCAATATTGTTATATGTATATATGTGGGAAGGTATATTTAAACTATTTTAACTGGCATTAACCGACATTTGTGAAAAATCAGGGTACAAGTTTATAAAATAAATAAACCTAAATAAATAAACGAAATTGCGAAATAAACCTAAACTGCTTATTCATCCTCAACTTGACCTAATGTCACGTCATCTGTTGAAGATAGCCTAAATTCCTTAGCCGCAGAAAAGAGAAAGCATCTATCGAGGAAAGTTACGAAGGAAGCTTTATAGAGAGTCTTCGCTTTTGTAACAGATGGCGCCAGTGTCTATATAATTATGACTGTAAAATGAAAATAATATCTACATATCTTATACTCATTGCATAAGGCACAGTCAAAGTTATCTAGTCATTATTAATTAATTAAACAGATGAACACCAGCACTTTTAGTCATAGATGCTGTATTTAAAAATCACTGCATAAATCCTTGGTCCTTCTTTAACAATTAAAACTACAAGCTCTATAGGATTAGTTTAAGAAATTTAAGTAATAATGTGTTTTTTTAAAACTTACAGTTATAAATATTTTCTTTTCCTCTTGGAAAATTTGTCTATACTCGTATATGCTTCGATTATAATTATCATTACGACATTTAGTGTCCAATATCTATAGTATTTATGAATTCGTGCAACAAATTTTCACAAAAACTAAACGAAAAATAAATCAATGGAAAAGTAGAGCTAATAAAATAGCCTAAGTCTAGATCTATTTCTGTAACCTAAGTGGCATAATAAATAGGTGTAGGCGGTCCTATCGTGACATGATACGCAAGCTTTTTCTTTAAAAATAACCTTGTATTTAAGCTTATTACATTTTCTATTGGAACACTTGTTGCATGGCTTTGACGTCACCGCCCCGTCCCAGCGCTATATGGTGCTTCCACCGAGGGGGGAACCGCGCCTCCTAAGTGAGTGGGCCGGCTGCTGACGTAAGTTACATTCATGAATGGACTGAAGCCCAAAACCGTCATGAACTGATTCATGTAGATATACTACAACAAGACGTACGTTTGTCGATTTTGTTGCAAACATTTCTCCATAATGATAATAATATATTTAGACAATATTATAATATAATATTAGGCATAATATAATTATAATGTCGTAATCTATGGACATGGCCTTTATACAGGTAATTTTATTTATTTTAAAAAAATATTTAGAGAATGCCTTAAGTATATCTCTACCTTTGGGTTGATCAGAGAGATATATAGTCAGATGCACTGAGAGGTATATGACCTAAACGACAAATGATGATGAATACATACAATATCAATATCACACAATACGCTTACAAATATATCCAATATATATACTATACATACATATACTATATCATATTCAATACATACACATACACACATATCGTATAATATAATACATATATATTTTAGACTTATAAACTTAGGTACCTATATTAACATTTTTTTTTTGGCTTGTTCAAAATTATGAAACGAAAAACAACCGGCTAAAGAATGTTAAGGTACCATAGGTACCATACCATCGGTCTATGTCTCTTCATTATAACACATGATCATCGGCTCTTCAATCGAATTTCTTCAAATCGTCAGACCATCTGGCCACCTGGTCCCACGCTGCGCTTAATGCACACAATAATGCATAGTCCTTAACGCATAATTTCATTACTAGCTAATATTATAAATTCGAAAGTTGATTTGATTATTTGTTACCTAAATAACTCTGCTACAAATAATCATTAATCAAAGGCACCAAAGGTGTAGGTAACGGGACGAATTTACACATAGGATAATTTTCATTTCGGTCAATGCATACGAAACCGCGACCAAGAGATAGTAACATTATAAAACCTCCACCATGACCTACAAATACCTGTACAACGGTTCTTCTAAAATTAGTAAATCGTGCGCTCAGGACGATGAATTCAGGAACATTAATCTTTAATCATTAAGTTGTTCAGTTAAAATTAGAAAGTGCCTACGTCATTTAGAAATCAATGAGTGTAATGGGTGTAAAAATAAATCAATCAATAATATTAATAAATAAATACGTATATATTTATAATATTATACTATCACATTGAACAGATATGAGGAATATACGAGTACAAAGACAAATACAAATTATAGCCGGATTCCTGATCGCGAATCGAATCTGGGACTAACACAGTAAACTGTGCTTGCTTGCTAATACCCTAGTAATTTTAGACAAAAAATCCCATTTAGCTGAATTTTGGCATACACCTTTGTAAATAGTGTTCTAAACAACATATCAAAAATCGATATTAATACCGCTTGTGCGTTTTGAGATATTCGAGGTCAAAGGTCGTGAAATGCAATATTTCGTGAAAATTTCGCTTTCTACAGCTCTATAGAGGTTATTATAAAAATTATAGATCGAAAAATTTCCTACAAAAAAGATTCTAAACATTGTTTTAAAGAATCAACCGTTTTCGTCGTAAAGCACAGCTATTCATTTGTATACACCATAATAATTGCATCTATTTGCATCTATCATACTCGTATTTGCATCTATGGCAAGGCGTATACTCTACTACTACACTATGTAATAAATTTAACTTTATTACAGTACATTATAAGTTTTCTTTTATACTATAGATGGCAGACGAGCGGGTGGGCCACATGATGGTAAGTGGTCACCGCCGCCCAATGGACACCTGCAACATCAGGGGGCTTGCGGGGGCTTGCCGACCGTGCAGAATCCTGTTCACAGCTTTCTTGAAGAGCCCCATATCGTAGCGTAACGGAAATACCTCAGATGGCAGTTCATTCCACACTTTCGGATTAGAGGTATAAAGTGTCTTTTTGAATGACCGCACTGTACGCAGCAATTCTATGTCAAAAAAGTGCGGATGAACCGCACGACGATGACGAGCGGTGCGATGGTAAAAATCCGAAATTGGCATCAAATTGAACAGCTCTTCAAAACATTGCCCATTATAAAAGCGATAGAAAACGCAAAGGGGTGCAACATTTCTACGAATGCTGATCGATTCTAAACCACCTGTGAGAGTGGGATCGGCGACAATTCCGATAGCGCGTCTTTGGACGGAGCCAAGAGGAAGCAGCTGGCACTTCGGTGCACCGGCCCAGAGGTGTGAGCGGTACTCCATGTGGGGTCTAACTTGAGCTTTATAAAACGCCAAGCGTTGTCCCGGAGAGAAGTACTGCTTTGCTCTATTCAGTACACCGAGTTTTTTACTAGTAAGTTTTGTCTTGCTCGCCAGATGACTTCGAAACTCGACTTTGCTCGAAATATCGACGCCAAGGATACCAAAATTCTCGAAGATCTTGAGAGGAATGTTCTGAAATCGAGGTGCTACGATAAATGGAGCTTCTTAGCAGTGAATGCACGGACTCGTTCGGCTTGTAAATAACCGGTCAAAAATATATAGATTCCTCTATAAATGTTCCCCTCCAACATACATATTCGTACAACCTCGAATATCAGATATGCTCAATTGTTATAGGACCCATCCGTTTACCTATATATAATACTTTCATCTCACAAAGGCCGGTTACGATCAGTAGTGATTATGCTCGAATATGTACATTGTTTTAGTGTACATAAACTTGAGAACTCTCAGTTCAAAGTCACTCAGCGAGCTATGGACAGGGCTATGCTCGGAGTTTCTTTGCGGGATAAGGTCCAAAACGAAGATATTGACCAAAGAACTAAAGTCACCGACATAGCTCGTAAAATCGGCATGTTGAAGTGGCAATGAGCAGTTCATATTTGTCGCAGGACCGATATTCGATGAGGTTTTTGTTTTTAAAATGTCTTTATTAATATAATAATATACATAAGTTTAAAACCCAGTGTCAACGCCTAGGCTAAACTAACATAACAAGGAACATGTTTATCAGACTACAACGCCTATTACAAACTAATAACTATATACATGCTTAATATTATTAACATAAATTGTAATTAGCTAATCTAATGGAACGATAACAATAATAAATAACCATTATGCAGTCTTTAGAGTAGAAAACATTTATATCTATGATTTTTGTAAAAAAAAAAGATATTCGATGAGGTAAACAAGTCCTCGAATGGAGACTACGTACTGGGACTAATTTGCCTAAAATTGATACATGTATGATTGTAGAGTACTTGTAGACCAGGGACAAGTCTATCCATGCAGCCGTTACTGTGACGTCACGCTACTTTTAATAAATGAATGCTAAAATGTTATAGAAATTCTGCGATTATCATCTTTCTAACACTGCCACTTTGTCATTCAATTTATACTCTATATAAAAATAATTTTAAAATTAGAAAATTGTTAGAAAATCCCCATACACCATCCCCATTGTTCAGCAGAGATCGCTTCATCGATGAAACCGCCGCCTTTTGTGTATTTTTGTGTTTACAATGTCTCTTATTGTTTTTTGTTTTTGGTGTGCAATATGAGTTTTATCTATCTACCCGATTTACACTTAGATATTACCGCTTACACTCGACTTAACGAGTTACTATAGTTACATGTATTCTAATTCTACTTAGCTCCGCAAATTAAAAAAATATTAATCATTAGAGAGTAACAAATCGAATATATCGGAAACATTGTCGAAGCAATCAAAATCAAGAACAGGAGTACCCGACTGGGTCATGTCTGACATCTACTAATCCCCATTAAGCCCGCATGGTAGATTATGACTCGATACCCGTTAGTGATATAAGGGGAAGCCTGTAACCTGCCGTGTGACTTTATAAATTTATATCGAATAGCTGAATTATCCGCGCATGTTTCCCAGATATTGATGGAGACTTTAGTAAAATCTTTAATAAAAAATATTTTAATATAATACAATATCTTATAAAATCAAATGTTGGAACATGTTGCTTTTAAAACAGACTTTTGAAATAACGAAACTATAAGTTAGAAATTTTAACTAAATACGATAAGTCTATGACACATATCCGCATAGTAATTATCGTATATATCCACATAGTAATCACTCGTCTCTCCTTTCGTTTTCTTCCTTCTATATCCTACTAACATTAGTGCATTATTTCTTATCCTTAAGATTGGCTGGAAAACAATGCTCAAGCAATAGAAATAAAAAAGAAGATAAAATAAAAATGAATTAAGATTAATAGAAATGAAGATGTCATACATAGTCCACAAAACAACGTCTTGAGAAATGGGAAAACAGTAACATTCGGAAAAGTTATTTGTGTATACATCGATAAGCTTGGCAATTCAAGTCATAGTTTATTGACATATAAATATCTCTATTCAGTAATTTATTTCGCTTTCTTAACAGAAAAGCTAAAAGTGTGTTCGGTCGACGGTATTGGAATCCAATAACATTGTACTAGAGCACTACCAGCCCGGCTAAAAATAGAATCAGCTACCCCCTACGCAATGTAGGAAAGAGAAATATAGGATCAGAGTAAGAGGGAAGGAGAGAAAACTTATTACTTGCGCAGCCTTATTTCACACTGACGTACAATAATATTTCCTCGTACAGAAATTATTCAAATTGGGATAACAATAAACATGTTTTTTTTTATTTTGGTTAATATCATTATTGTGTTGTTATTATTAGTTAGTCTACTTACTTTCGAACACAATTTTATATTTTTAACTATAGGTAATTTATTCCTGAAATTGGTATCGTACCATACCGTGCCATGAGCCTATTCCTTTCCCCTGCTGGATATTGGCGTCTGCCAAGGCTCGTCACAACACACGATTTTCCGGCCACCACCGGCGAACTTCTTTACGTCGGCGATCCACATAGGGGGAGGACGTCCCACACTACCCTTCCCGGTACGTAACCTCCATTGGAGGACTCATCTACCCAGTCAGTCCCTTTTGATTCAAGTCTCACATATTAATGAGTGTATTGACGAAGTATATGAAAGCGTTGAAGTAATCTATTATTCCTATGTCCGTAACACTCTTGAATACTGCAGCAATATTTGGAAGGAATCGAGCGAATACGGTCCAAATTTCTTAAATATCTAAATTACAAAATACATAACCAATGTAAGAATTACGAAGAATCATGCATATTCCATAACTTGATGTCGCTTGAGAACAGACGTCAAATTTTGGAAATGCTGCTTCTCTATAACGTACGAGTATGCAGAGCATCTATTAACAGCCCTGAACTTACCACCTTTTTCCTTGAACTGCGTGCCCCTACAACACGCACTAGAAGCAAAACACTCTTTCATGTTCCACTAAGTCATACTAACTATGCTAAAAATTCCATCATTTTTCGAACTCTTAACAATTAATAACCTACAATACGTTTTCTGTAGCTAATTTGTAGGTCTACAAGACACACACACAAACCTTACTCCTTCACCTTCCTCAAATGATGTAATAATATATCGTATAAATTTATGTATGTAATTTTACTTAAATTGTTTAATTCTTACTGTTTGGCCTGGATAATAAAAATCCTTAATAGGCAGTAAGTTTTAAGTTATTTATAATAAATGAATCTTACAAATATTAAACTGCTGTGGTTTTATATTTATTGTAATTAAATAAATAAGTATCAAAATGTGTCAATCATGAGTATCGTTTTTTTAATGTTACTTCTGAAAATCTACAGTATTTACGTACACGGAAAATAATCCTTATTTACGAAACCTAATTTATAACAACACTACGAGCATTTAAAAGCGCTACTATACAAATATCGTCGTTTCAAAGACTCCAAATTTGATTATAAACTGTACATATAATACGATTTTACAACACCTACAATTCAAAAAGTTTATTCCAATTATAGAACCAACAGCTACTTTAAGAAAGAAACGACAGAAACATTCGCTTCGACATTTTACATCACGTTACGACATACGTACACAACAAAAAGACAAAATAGAGAACAAACAAAATTTTTGAGACAATAACAATTACACACACATCGCAGCACCGCGCCGCGCGCCACCGTGAAAATACCGAGTGCTATATGCAGACACTCGGCGCTAATTTTCAGCTGGAAACCTGGGTCATACACAGAGATAAATGGAACATATATAACGAATAACGTAAATATGTGGTTGTTTGCGCCGCTTTACTGTTTTGGCCATGTTTTGGAACGCGGCCTTTTTCATGACAGATGATGACTGACGCTGTTCGGGAGGAAAGTAAAAAAGTAGAAAAGTAAGGAAAGTTGTGGAATGATCTGCCAGCCGATGTTTTTCAATTACGCTACGACATGGGGACATGTGAACAGAATTCTGCAAGATCGGCAGAGCACCTGCAAGCTCCCGGGTGTTGCAGGTGTCATTGGGCGGCGGTGACCACTTACCATTATATGGCTCGCCCGCTCGTCTGTCATCTCTTCAAAAACAAAGAGTGCAACAGCCTTATTTGTGAGATATGCCAGCAAGTCTCATCGTACTGGTGGCTGCATCCGAACGTCAGGCATAATCTTTTCAATATTTTGTTAAAAACAAAATGGAATACAACGCATTTGAAATTCGAAGAGGAAACGAAAGGTCCTTTGATCAAATTATGTCTATCTCCCGTTACACAAGTAGTTCGCATTATTTATGTAAACTGCGCAGACGTTACAATGTCGATAACAGTGTGTGTTGAATTGAAAGGTTGATAATATTGAAATTTCATGTTTATTTTGTATATATCTAATGTAATGCAATCCTTAGATAACTAATATAGATCTAATGTTAAGTTAAAACATAGCTGCAGTTGTTCCGCGTCGATGCTACTATAAAGAACATATTTTTTAAAACTGCTTAAATAATTTTGATAACATTTTTATTTTATTTATCTTAGAGTCCTTAAAATGACGATTAAATTAAATCTTTAATTCCTAAAAATAATCCGAACAAACAGACAAATAGATGTTTAGCAATATTTTATGCCTAGTAAAGCGGTTACGTAATATGTGAAATTAAAAACTAAGACATTGGATGAAGAAGCAAAGTTACCGACGAACGTAGCTAAAACAATGTACAGGTTAAATTAATGGACAGTCAGCTGTCGTTGAACGGGCTACATCATAACTGTTGTAGGCATAGATTTATTACGTAACAAAATATGTCTATGGTTATAGAACGATTAATAAACAACTCCTCGAATGAAGACCAAGTACATGGAAACGAAAAACGTGATGCCTTTCGACCAGATGGACTCCCGACTTACAGAAAATCGTTTCTAGATAAATAGAGAGAAAGATCGTGTGCGATAGCGTGTCTTAGGCCTATATGCAGTAGTGGACAGCCACAAGATGATTTATAAGTATAGACGTAGTACGTATAATAACACATTCAGCTCACATTCAGGTCGGCTGGACAGCATTTTGGTAAACGCGTCGGTTCTCTTCATCGCCTATACCACAATGCTTGAAGACGATAGTCTTCAATCAGTGCGTCCTGCCATTTATGACGTATGGTCCTGAAACGTGGCCTCTTAAAAAAGACAATCCGTTCAAAGACATTCCGTGAGATATGAAGAGAGCTATGCTCGGAATTTCTTTGCGAAATAGGATTTAAAACGAATAGATTCGCCAATGAACTAAAATCACCGACATAGCTCGTATAATCAGCATGCTAAAGTGGCAATGGGCAGGTCATATTTGCCGCGGGACCGGTAACCGATTGGGTAGACGAGTCCTCGAATGGAGGTCCCATACCGGGAAGCGCAGTGTGGGACGCCCTTCAGCCAGGTGGATCGGCGACTTGAAAAAGTTCGCAGATTGTGGTTGGAGGAGAAGAGACGAGGATCGTGTGTGGGGGCGAGTCTTGGGCGACGCCTATATCCAGCAGTGGAAAGATCTAGGCCGATGGTATGGTATAATAAAATCCTAACAGTGTCTGTATAATAATTTATTTAAAAAAGACGTTGCAGTGAGCATATGTGAGTACGAGTTGCATACAAGTGATACAGAGCCTAAAACAAAACAAAATGTCATTCTATCTGTCTGTCTGTCTGAGGGCGCATCGCGCAAAAACGACTGAACGATTTTTAATGAAACTTGGCATAGATATAACTTATGTACTGGATTAACATTTAGGGTAGATACTTTTAGGTAGAACATTCAGATCAATTATGCAGTTCCCACATGAATAAATCAAACCACACGTACTCTAACGTCCATGAGCACCAAGTCGCGAGCATTGTTAGTTAAGTAATAAATTAATTAAAGAATTCAGAAAATACGGATGTTATTTTGTAGAACCCACGTATTGAGCACAGGAAACTTGTATCAACTCGAAGAACTGATTTATTTTTAGGAGAGGTGTTTGAATAATATATCATACTGATGGTAATACGAAGGATACGGCGTCAGGTAACAGTACATCCCTTTGTTAATATTTGAGCGATACCTTTGGTATTCATGGATTCTCTTCAGTCTACCTGTAAATGCGTAGGTGATGTATTTGATACGCATACGCAATATAAATGTTAACTTAGTATATCGTCCTTTATTTTACGGATATCAGCCCACTATGCTCTTATATAGAATAAAGGCCTCTCCTTGCAAACACGAGGTGATTTTATATCATACTTTATATCATTTTATATCATATAGTTAATAATTTGGATCTTCGATATTACACATGCTACTAATATATTTATTTCATTTGCGCCCATATATTGAGGGGGAGAGTACACGCACACAATTCAACAGGCTACCTTGAAATGTACTGCATTCCCCACTTTATCTTATTTCCCTAATGTACATACGTGTTTCGGTAATAAGTGAGATGTACGGATATGTCATTCTCATCCTATCCCTGCCCATTTTCCCAAACCTTTCTCCAAATCCATTCCTATATCTCCAAAGGTAAGCAGCGTATCCATTATCCATATCCATTAGCGTGTGCTTACATTTGTCATTTTGGACTAATGTTGGCATGTATCGCGGATGTCTATGGATGACAGTATCCACTTACCATCAGATGCAGTGTACGCTCATCTGCCGCCTTCATCCATCAAAAAAAAAAATAGAATTGCATCAGGATGTTTTCCTTAGCCAAGGTCAAGCCTATCCCGGTCAAAATGATACACAAGAGGACGCAAATTTTTTATTAGTAAGACATGCTCAGGGATGGGAAAGTACGATGGACTAGTCTAGCTGGTTGACCACGGTCAGCCGGCTACGTAACCTAGAGCCAATCTAGGAAGTTAGATAGCTGAATCCATATTAGATTGCTACAGGTATAGCAATATGGGAATTGAGTGTGCTTGATGGTTTGCTCAACAGAATTGCCTTGTGTTCCCCTTGATTCCCCTTTGGCAACGATCTCTATTTTTGAGCATGTATTGCAGCTGGTGTTACAGGTGTCCATGGGTGGCGGTGACCACTTAACTTCATGTAACCTCTCGTCTGCCAACTTTATAAAAAATGTAAAATTCCTAAAAATATTTTCCTTCATCACTGAACCTGGTAGATGTAATTGAAAAACCTTGACTTAAATGGAAACTGCGTGGTACAGGCCACTATTTGAACTCGCAACCTCACTAATGAGAATCGAAATTCGAATCTCTAGGCTATCGCTGGCCGCCTCATAAGTATGTTTACTTTATTTATTACGAAAGAGCAGTATTTTAAATTATTACAGTAAAATTGATTAAAAACCTAATAATCCATATTACTATAATCAATTATGGTACCGGCTTTTTTACCCCTAAGTCACCCTTAACGACTCCCACGAGAAGAGATAGGGTGGTACTATTCAAAAGCCTTTCGACAATACACGGCCAACCTGAGGAATTACACCACCTTTAAGAAAGTGGACTTGCCAACCCGATTGGCCAGCGTGGTGTTTTAGCGCCATACGAACATATCCAACACGCACAAGACAATGTGAACGGGGAGGGCCACGTCCAGTAGTAGAAAAGCGCTCGTTCCCCTTACAATTTATTTAAAACAAAAATCAAATAACAGCTTACGGGTCATTGGGTAATGTATTGTATAATAATTAATTGGATAACAATTTAAACCCAGCCACATTTAATTAAAATATATAGCTAACAGTGCAGTGGTTGAATGAGAAGAACGAAATATCATATCATGTGGTGACAGGCCTTTATCCAGCAGTGGAGAGCTAATTATTTGAGGGTATGGTACATGATAGACGTCGTAGGCGTAACACTCGAAGTTGTTGACCATTATGTCTATCTTATAGGCTAACAATCCAACTAGGCAAGTCTAAGTTTAGCGAGAAGGTCGATAGACGCATTCAACTTGGCTGGGCAGCATTTGGAAAAATGCGTCTGCTCTTCTCGTCGCCTATACCACAATGTTTGATGACGAAAGTCTTCAATCAGTGCATCCTGCCGGTTACAAGTAAGTTCAAGGTCACTCAGTGAGCTATGGCTATGCTTGGAGTTTCTTTGCGCGATAAGATCCGAAACGAATACATTCGGCAAAGAACCAAAATCATCGACATAGCTCGTACAATCGGCATGGGCAATGGGCAGGCCATATTTGCTAGACCGATGGGGTAGACGAGTCCTCGAATGGAGGCCACGTACAGGGAAGCTCACTGTGGAACGACCTCCGGCTAGGTGAACCGACGATTTACAGAAATTCGCCGGTGGTGGTTGAATGAGAAGAGCCGAGGATCGTGTGTGGTGGCGAGCTGCGGGAGAGGCCTGTATCCAGCAGTGGAGTGACATAGGCTGATGGTATGGTATGGTATTTGTAATTAATATTATTTCTACTTAATGTCATGTAGTTGTGCCGTATGCCGTCCGGTCTGCTTTAGAATAGCACTACCCAATCTGCTCCCGTGGCGTGGCTAGGCGACTAAGAGATAAACAGGGCCTATTAGAAGCCTCGAGGAACTACACCACCTCTACAAGAGCAGACACACAAACCCGCTTGGCTATCGTGGCATTTTAATGACAGACATTCATCATGCACAAGACAATGTACCCGAGGAAGCCCATGAATAGATGTGAATGTTAAAATGTAATACCAATGCTTATATTCAAATCCAAAAGTGTACCCCATTATAATACTCGTATGTAGAATCCACATAATGTTAAACTATCCAAAATTGTGTCATTATAGTTCTTAGGTACTAAAATGCCGGCTTCCCACAAGTGAAAAACAATATTATTACTAAACTGCTGTATTTTCAAAATGTTTTTATAAAATTAGCATGAAACATTTCAGTAGAACTACTCGTACTACTACTACCTTCCATGTATTCGAAAAACCTTTGAGTAGGTTTCGAATTTTTCGTGAACATACAAACGTTTCAAGACGCGTTTCAGAGATTATATTTTTTATTATATTTATAAGGAAATATAAAGTAAACTTGGAGTAGATACATTCGTTGCCCATCATAAAAACTCTTACAAACCTAGTTGCCTCCTTAAGGATAAATTGCCAATAAAACCAACATGAATAAAGAAGTTTTCACGGAGGAAAGTTGTTTATTAATTTTACTTTGAAGGCAGCCGAAGTTATCGCGCTCGCTTCCATCTGTTCGCTTTATTAGGAACTCTCCTGATATATAGTAACAATACAATACATACTTACTGTTGCTACAGTCAACAATACATTATCCCAAATTCATTCCTTCCTAGCCCCCTACTATGAATACTATTAAATTGTCCTAGATGCAGCCTGTCGTTGATCGGGGGAATATCCGTATGCATGTCCATCACAGTCACCAGATATGGGTCTCTTTTGGATTGTCTTGTACATGCTGGATGTACTAAACGCCACGCTGGCCAAGTGGGTTGGAGAATTCACTCTTTTAGAAGTGGTGTAATTCCTGAGGGTTTATGGTAGTCGACTTGTTATCCCCTAGTTACCTTGTATGACACCCAAGGACCCACTAACCCAGGGATGGCCTATTCTACAATAAAACCGGGCGACACCACACGGCTGTATGCACGTACTAATCACTGCATATATTAGTAATTACTGCGTACTTGGAAAAATCTGTAGGAGTTAGATTTAGTTTAAAAAATTGAATGTGTACTGCATGCAAATGTTATCATTAAAATGATAAATCATTTTTGATAGTGATATATTATGTTATGATAAATACAATCATATTTGGTAAATTAAAGTAGGTAATATATTTCGGTAAAGAAGCATAATATTATTTATCTAAAATTATAACAGCGAGTTGTTCCATAGTTGCATACATGCGTTAGTGTTAACAGCGACCCAGCCTGACCTAGATATCTGATCTGACATAATTGGGAAACTGTGGGATACCTGATTGAATCGACAACAGCTTGTGACAATTTCCAGACCAATGGATAGATTATACTCGTATGTATATGTTATGTAACTGCACAATGTTTATTTTGTTCACTCATTGCTTATTTTCTCCAACTGTTTGCGCGGTCCGGGTACGATACCCGGGAAGGAGGATCCGGTAGGACCCGGGACAAACGACCTGCGTTGGTGTAAAATTACAGGACAAACAGGACATACATACAAAATTACACACAGGACAGCACTTCACTAGAGCCGCGACCCAATTAATATTGTTTTTGATGAAACGATTTGCAATGGGGTTTTGCGAAATGCCAACGATGGCAACCAAACGAAGGCGGCGGTGCGGCGCGAAGTTGATTGTAATTGCTCAGTTCTCCTTCGGACAGCTGTTGAGTCGTCTGGTCCACGAGGACTAAAAGGTCACGTTCAATAAAGTGGTCAAATAAATTCAAATATATTATTTAATTCGAATATATTTATTTAATAATACATACATTTGGGTCAGCGCATTTAACTTATTTTTCCTTCTCGTTGAGAATCAGTTCGTCTGAAAACATTATAAAATTTAATATTGCCAATTAAAAGCATATTTCATTAAAAATTTTGATTCTTGCAATTTCATATTAGAAATTATTGTTTAAAAATAACTGGTTTTTTTTCGAAATGTCACAATTTCAGTCAGTTTTTATTTTAATTAAATTTAAAACGTTTCTTAGAACCGTGAACTCGGTAACCATTATTTCATGACATAATCGTCAAGGGAAAACTCCAGGCATGGCGTATGACAGCATTACGTAAGGACTCTACAGATACCTACACCCACTGTACTTACATTATTACGTAAAAAATGTAGCCTTTTTCTATCTTATAAGTATTAGGTACGGTCAGTGGGCTTGTAATCTATTAACTATTGTAATCGGTTTCGCCTAGGCATGAAATAAAACTTAACTACACCGAATATATTATAATATCACACATTTTAATGACAAATAAAATATTTCAAATTATAATAATTACTTAGATACTGAAAGCTTCCTCAAAATATAAGTACTTGTATTAAATATTGTAGCATTTAAGACACCTACCTGTAGGTAGAGAAAAACATAGACGTTGCATTTCGATTAAAGGAGAGATAAAACTTACTTTTGGCGGCGGTATTCCCGCAGTAACCGTAACCGTAAACAGTAACCGAAAACAGACCTTTTTTTTTCATGCACTAATGGGCCTCCTCATGTGCATCGTCGTGTGCATGAGGAATAATGTATAGCCTCAAAACGCTACTCTGGCCAAGCGTGTTGGCGAGACCACTCTTTTAGAAGTGTTGTAGTTCCTAGTTAACACACAGGAGCAGCTTTGTTATCCTTAGTCGCCTTTTATGTACCAATTAATGTTGGACTTATAAAAATAATTAGCACTGTATCTAAATAACTTCAAAATACTCGTGTCAAATATAGGTCACGGACACCGTTGTACTTAAATAAGACATATTCGCCCTGATTACTCCAGATACCACCATATTTGATTATGATTTTGCTAAAATAATATTTTATCGACGTGTGCCAAGACGACGTTAGGGCGCCAGTCGGTCATCGACCCCTTGTTTGTGACGACTTCCGCACCCGAACCTGACGATGCACTTTGACTGCACCGAACTAACTGCACCCGAATCCCCCTTTCCCGACCTACCCCATGAAACTACCGGAAATTCCGTTTGTAAAATTGTGAAAACCAACCAGAACAATTCTGTAAACAAGAAAATACTTCTAAAATCAAAAACACAATGGTTTTTACAAGGAATTTAATTAAAATCTCGATTAAAGATTATAATCTTCACATACGATAAACCCGATATAAAGCTTTTAGACTAAGTCTTTAAAATTCAAAGGTGCTCAGGAAGAGAGGTGATAGGTACTCCTAACGGCGAATAACAAACATAAAATGATATCCCTACCGATTTGCATATTATGCGACCTCCCTTACACGTGTCGTTGTATATGAAGACTATTTGCAACATTCCTGTTTACACTTTACAATAAACATTATTATAAACAACCCTCTTACCTTGGTGAAGTTATAGCTTGAAGATGCCGAATGAAAGAGTAGAAAATCATGTATAGATACTAGTGAGCAAGGTATTGCATGATTACAAACTGAATATTACATTGTTATATTTGCGGTTGGCACTACCAAGCCCCTTAATGATTAAGTTGATAATGACCTGCAAAAGAGTTTGTATTTGTACGAACGCTCGGTTGACCCATAGATACTTTACAGCCGGCTGTTGAGAAACATAGACTGCTGGTATGTAATAAACAGTTTATGTATTACATGATATTACAAACCGTAACTATTATTTAATTATTATTAGATCACAGCGCTAAAAATATACAATCTTATAATAATTTCTGAGTTAACCAAGGATATCATAGGTTCAATTTGATCGTGCATTTTCTTTTAGATAGATAAATAAAATCTTATTTGTACACCAATACATGTTGCAAAAAGACAATTTAAGTAACACGAAAAGTACAATAGACGGCCTTATCGCCAAAGCGATCTCTTCCAACCTTTGGGTGGTAAGGGATAAAACAGATAACAATATCAAAAATGGGTAGATGGTGTAATTTTGCATAATATCCAATCAACATAATATAATGTAATAATATTTTATAGATAAACACTTACTTAAGATGAATAGAATACATAGATATATACATACATAATATGGGAAATGGAAAGGAAAAAAATAGAATTTAATCAAAGTGAGTAGAGAACAAAGTATAGAAGTAAGTAGATAAACAAGTACCGTATTGTATTGTAGACAAACAATTTTCATTTGGCCATAAAATTGCTATTTTAAAAGTGTTTATTAAGGTCACTTGTGTAAATCCTGGGCGAGAGTAAACGTATACCTAGCGTCTTGGAATTTTCTTGCTTTTCAAGAAGATATTCAAATTCCGAAAATAAAATGAAGTCAATTAGATACTACAAGGTCCGGTGACTACGGTGTTTAGCGAGAAGAATTAATGTGGAAAAGCGAATACCGGGTTGTTTAATATCAAACTTGTCCAACATCGTTTGCAATTACGGACAGTACATTTCTGCACTAATTGTTGTGCCTGATGGTAAGAAGTTATAGTGTTATAGTGAAAAGTACCACCATATAGTCATCATGAGTCTATTCCGACTAATATTTCGTACATATAACATTTGAGATTTCCGCGTTTTCTCACATATTTACCTATTTAAGGCATATGTTATCTCAGCGCGTATGTTACATATTGTCCTCAACATGTAATCCAGTGATAAATAAATTTAATAAAATTAAAACTCGCGATTTTTCGTCTGACACTACTTCTGAGTGTTGTGTGCCGCATCTTTCCGGACTATGAAGATCAAATGCAGGATAGTTGATGAAACTGCTCGCAACTCTCGACGTGGACTACCCGCCTCTTCAGTCAACTCGTGACCATGGTTGGTGTAACCCAACCGAAATGTCGGGTAAAATAAATAAGGTAAACATACGCGTTTAGACGCGTTTAAATTGATAAATAAATATTTCGTAAGTACATTGTTTACTTTCTACTTATGTAAATCATGTAAGTAGGTATAAATAGATGATTTTCTTATTATTATATTGTTTATATTATAGAAAGAAGGCAGCAGACGAGCACAAACAGTCCACAACGATTTAAATGAGTGGATTTGGAGAGTGTTGTGAAAATGGAGAAGGACAGGATGGGAATGGATTCTGGCATATCTCACTCACTACCTTTTATCTCTCTTGTGCCGTATGAATCGCACCCTCACCATAATGTGTGTATTGTGATATAATACCACATACGGTCATACTGTAATACCAAATTCGTGAAGAACAACCACAGAGAACACAGATCAAATTCAAATGTTTGAAAATAGTTTTAAATATTTTATTTCTCATATCTGAGATACTTTCATAATCGAGACAATTGATCTTCGAATTTTTGACGATTATATTTACGAGTATTTGCATCGGGACTTTTTACATGGTAGTGGGCAAACACGTCTATCGCAGAACTTTTTTTTTATATCATTAAGGAACGGAGTGGGAAAATAGGGAGGGATAGGATGGTATGAGAATGGGCTCTGGCATATCCCACTCATTACCGAAACACTTACGTACGTATTGAGGAAATACGATAAAGTAGGAAATGTAATACATTTCAAGGTAGTCTTCTGTGAGAGAGGGGTAACGTGGCCAGTAGAGTGCGCCCAGCAGCTGTGGGAATACAGCATGCACTCTCATAAGCAGCATGAATCATAAGCATTAGCCATTTTTTATTTTACTTTATCACCCCTGTTTTACAATTTGGTATCCTACTATTTCATTTTACGAGTACCTATATAGCGTAATTTTTTGGGGTATTTATCATAAATGAATATTTTTTCTAGATTCAAAACGTATAAATCTCTAAATTTTATATTTTGGTTTACTACTAAACTGCGGTACAATTAATTTAATGAAAAGGGAAAACAAAATTAGGCAGTTGTACCACCAAGAAACATTTTTTCTTTCAGGTAATTCCATTTCACAAGCTTGTTCGGAAATTTCCCAGTAACAAGTCTAGTAATCCACTCAGATGAAGCCATTTACCATATTAAGCAATTCTTCGAAATTTTCTTAAAGGGATCATTTAATTAGATGGAAGTTGAAAGGTACCATAACTTTAGCGCCCTTTATGTTGAGAATGGAAAAGACTGCCTATTGTATTCGTACTAACCATTAAACTGATCTGGTCCCGCCTCTTCCAGATCCAAAAATAAATCCGAACTAACTACACACGTAGTTTTTCATCTATGTATCTTTTGATGATGTCAATTTTTAGAAATTAAGAAAATAATCATAACAAATCTAAGCCTGCGACACATGGCGCATCAAAGAGAGCGTTGAATCTCTCACAGTTACTGTATAGTTCAATACGTATGGAGAACTCATGTTATTAAACAAGAGTTTAATAACATGAGTTCTGAGTTTAATAATACATAGTATGAGTTAACACATAATAACATGAGTTTAATAACATGACCTTCGAAGACGAAGGTCATCGAAATTTAATTAAATCAGTATATACCCGTATTTATCTATTATTTTTCATCATATTTTAATTTAGAGTATTTGATAGATAGTCTGCTTTCCAGTTTGTTCAGATAGAAGAATAATTTTGGTAAAGATTGATTATAAAGAAGGTTAAATTAAAGTTGTTCGTGAAAAAGTCGCTAAGCTGTAGTGGATCTGGACTGTCCAGAGGCCACATTTATGACATGCTAAAAAACCTATGGGCCCTAATGACCACTGAGTGAATCCCCACAGAACGCCAAAAGGTATCGTGGCAGACCAAAAAATCATGGCGAAAGCATTAAAACTGAGAGGAGTGGAGGAAAGCCCTTGGATTTGTTTATCAGTTAGAAAATAGAAGCTCATAATAACAATAAATGGAGGACTTTCAAAATTATTTTGGTAAAGATACTTTCAGTTAACCAGCTAGACAAAATGAGTTCAAAAATTAGTAGGTACAAATAAGACAGGTGTTTATTAATAAGTATTTTGTTAGTTTACATGTGGATGTGAATACGGACTCCTCTTTATCTATGTGTATCACTCCTTAAAAAACCTACGGCAAATATTAAATGATATTCTCATGACTTAAAGCTAATTTTAGTGGTATTTTAGGTTAATGCTTACATTTAATTTTTTTTATTGAATTCTGTTCACTTTCTTGTCACACAGTAGGTTCATAAATTACATTAGTGAGCAGAGATTATTAAGAAATTTAAAAGTGATTTAGGGTGAATAACTGAACATAATATGTGAAAAATAATTTATGTAAGAAATAATTTCAGTTCGTCAGTCCCCTCGTCAGTTAATAAATACAAATTGCGATACGGACAATTCTGAGGATATGCGAGTATTGTGATTTGTATGATTTTGAACTACTTAAAATGAAATAACTAGACAATAATAGCCAAATTGGTTTGTTTTATGTATCTTTATCCAAATACATAATACCATACTTAATTACCATTGGATACTGTCACCCACGGGCATCAGCGGGCCATGCCAACTTCAATCCAGAATGACAAACGTTGGCATGCCGCCGGATGCGGCACCTACTTTTGTAGATGTAGGAATAGATCTAGAGAAAGGAGTAGGAGAATTTGGAGGGATAGGATGGGATGGGATGGCAATGGGCTTTAGCGTCTCTCACTCACTATCGAAACACATACCTACATTGAGGAATAGGATAAACTGGGAAATGCAGAACATTTCAATATCTTCTGTAAGAGAGGGGTAACGAGGCTAGTCAAACATATGCAAACACCCTTAAAAACCAACAACAATTCTGTAAATGAACAAATACCATACTTTTCAAATTAACTTTTAAAAGGTTTTTAAGCGTAGTGGCTCATAGGACAGTAAATCTGCAACAAATCTTCCGCGTAACGCTTGAAGTAAGTTTCATCTGACTTTAATGCTTATTGTATTCCAATGAATATTTAAGAATAATATGTTCAGCACTCGGGTACAAATACCCCGCGTACCTAATGTTCAAACGATAAGTCACCTACCCGATGGTAAATGGCTTACTATAAGATATTAATCGACTTTCCGTCTGATGATTATCGATATATCAGATGATAGTCTCTAGGCTAAGTATACTTCTAAGTATTTGTTCTAGACTCTCTTTCACGAGATCGTTTCACGAATAGTACCCCGGCTCGTACTATTGAGATTATTAAATTACTGTGAAAAAAAATCATATATTATTGGAATATATTTTCCACGTGGTTTCTCCACTGAATTCACATGGCGGAAAATATCTTTTTTTCGGAATGGCAAACTTCTTGTGGCCCTAATGGCGTTTCAAGAGTCACCGGACATGTATAGTTTAGGGCTCAGCCAAAAGGTGCTCAGCCAGGAGCAAAGAGCGTGTGCAGCATTGAGCCTAAGGGCTCCCCCGCTGGTAAACCGGCGGATGGAACGGACCTCGGCTTAGGGCGTTGCTTTGGGAGTACCTTCCCGTGAGTACTTCTCGCGGGATCGTGAGTTAATGAGAAGCGCCCAGACACGTGCCGATACCTGGTAAAAGTGTTGGCTGAAGGCCTGTGGGTATACATGTTGTAGCGAGGGTGACGTCCTCATCTCCGCCGGCGGGGACGGTGTATATGTGTAGTCTGTGAGTGTAATGTAAGAACCGCATTGGCAACAATAATTGGGTCGTCACGGTCGTCTAAGACGTGCCGAGGATGACGACGACGGCGGCAAGGGGGAGGGTCATTCCTATCGGGGACTTAGGCTAGCCTGTCAACTACTAGGGGGTTGAGATGGTGAGGGACTATGTCGTAATAGCGTCGGCCGGAAACAGATTATACCCAAGACGCGTGATTACTATGGGACCTTATAACTTCGAAGTCATGTGATGGGTAAAGGGCTTAACATAAGATGGTAAGCGACTTTCCGCTTGATAATTAATAACTTACCAGCTAATGATTAAACACTTTCGACGGTAAGTCACTTACATTAAGCCATGTAGGCATTAGTTAACACTAAACATGAATTACACTAAGCATTAATACTAATGCTTCATATAATTCAAGTTATTACAGTCTAACATACTACTATGTTAGAATGTTGTACAAAGTAAATGAAATAATGTATGACGGCTGGAATGTTTTCTGTGAATTCCTCCCCCACGGGCCTACGCACGTTCCCACTCTATACCTATCCATGTACTTGAACCGTATATTTCATCCACCTGTTTCTTCATCATAAAGACCTTATGAATAAATCTACTTCTTTGAATCGTCTTTTAAAAGGTCAAAAATAAGCACATTGACTTCAGAAAACTTTATCGTATTTTTTACGCATAACGGTTTTGAGTATAAACTATTGTTATTGAAAATAATGAATAAATAAATAGAGCTATAAAATATAAATGAACACGTTATGTCCACATAGCTAGATGTTCAGTGAAATGCACGGACAAACATGTCGGTGTTAATACATGTTATACATGCTTTAACATACAGTAGAAAATAGTTCATTCATCGCACGCCTCCAGTTTTGTGAGAATACACATAATGCGGATCCATAGCTACATTAACACAGCGCAGACTCTAAAAGCCGCCACTAAGTGTGTCTGCCGGTGGATATTTAGCCTACTCGGTAACATCAGAAATTAGTGGACTTACTTATTTGGGGATTTTATGCATGGACACGTTCCTTGTCAACGCAGTATAAAAACAGTGTCATAGTTTAGTAAGATGAATAATCTGCGGGTGCGATCGATAGAGTGCCGCGGGGTTGAGGGTAGGGGGTGGTGTGGGTAGAGCTCGGGGAGGGTGACGGGTGCTGGGGGTGTACGGCCAGGGAGTCATGGGGGACGTTCATTGAGAGTGTGTGGGCGGCGCGCGTGGGCGACCTGCTTATAAAGCCACGGGGTCCTCTCTCCCACACAGTCGTGTCCCGACAGTGCTACAGCGATCGTACAGTGATACAAAATGTGCAACATGCAGCTCTCGGGCTCAAGGTGAGTGGATTATTTTACATTAAGAAATCAAAATAAAATTTCAGTTACTTTCTTATTAATTCTGACTAGTAATTAAAATATTTAAAATTCATAGAACAGTTCGATAACAATATTTCATGTTAACTATCTACTTATTCATTTCTTTTTTTCTCCTCTTATTAATTACAAACGTATGAGAAAGAAATTGTATATTCTTAAGGACAGAGTGTATATGAAAACTAAATTTTATATTAAGATTTTAACGATTAAAATATATTTGTAGGATGTGGGCGGTCTTACTCGCCTACCTAGTAGCGCAAGCAAAGGCTTACTCGTTACAAGGATGGCCAATATACCCGCAAACACCTAGGGAATACTCAGAGGATGATTACTACTACGCTCCGAAAGTACAATATTACTACGATTCACCGGCAATCACCGTGCCTGAAGTTTACGGCCAAGTTCCATACCCATATTTCTACGATCCTTATGGACATTTTGCCAACGAAGCCCCCAAACACCAGGAAGAGAGACTGGCCGCTCTGCCCATTGGTCAAGAAACATGGTTTGAGAGTGACTCCGCACCTCGTTGGCGCTCCAATGATGTAGATGATGTTAGCGCAGCATTCCTTGACAACTTGATCCTAACACAAATGGCTCAGGATGCACAAAGACGGCGCGAGAATGCCCGCGCGGCTTTCCCGCCTGTTGATTACGAAGACAGAGAGACCGAAGACGAAGACGTCAGGGAATTAAAAGCTTTAGCTGGAAAACCTCTTTATCACGTACCAAAAACAGTTCCTAGGATTGAAGATGATGACGATTATGCAGCTGACGATGGCTTTATCAATTGGAATGGCAACAAGAGGAGCGTCACTACAGCCACACCAATTGCGAGCACAATAAAACCTAAACTAGGTCAGAAAGAAGTAGTAATGCCAAGGCCAGCTCAAAATCGTCATCACAGCCAAGATAAGGAAATTAAAAGAAGTTCCTCCTTTTACGACACCCTTGCAAAATTACTGGCCAAAGAATCAATGAAGTCACACAATCAAGTAAGTATCATTATACTGATAATAAATTCTTAATTTCCAATTCCATTTTTATTTAAAGTCATTTAAATACCAAAAAAAACAAGTGACAGTTTTTCAAACCTACTAAGTCTGTGGCATCCGAAGTCTAAAAATAGCCTGGCCGGGCCGGGGGTGGCGGGTGACACAGCGCCCACCAGGCCAGAGGCCGGGTCGACTTAGGGTGGGGTAGAAACTACTAAAATGCTGTTTTTTACTAGTGTACAACTGGCAACCTTCATTATTAATGAAATATTACCACAATAACATTTAAATATTTTTGTCACAGGAATCCGTAAAAGGGCGAAGAATTGAAAAGCGTTTCGTGGCTGGCGACTCCGATCTTGTTTTGGAACTTCGAGGTCTTAAACATCGCATACCGACCTAAAAAGTTGCATCTAAATACAGCCAACAATTATGAGACTGAGTATTATGTAGAATTAATAGTTAACTATGGCAACGGCGGCCTGACGATACAATCGAAGACAGGCAATCAAAATGAAAAAAAATTTTAGTATAGCATCATATCCATCACATTTTCAAGTACCACTTCTTTGACGTCTAATTTTTAAACGAGACCCATTTTTGTCACAATTCTCTCAACAAAAGCGCGTCTTATATCTTCAATAGAATTACGTATATCAAATCTTTTTTGATTCTTTACCTACTTCTTAGTTTGGATACCGACATAGGATAAAATACAGATGCGTGATGTGACTACGGGTGTAAATGAACGTACAAAATGTGACTATAATCTCCTAAACGGAAGAGTTGTTGATTATAAATGCATGATAGTTTAAATAAAAGTTGCTCCCTTCATTTGGCAGCTATGATATCGCACAATGTATGTGCAACTTGTAAATAATATATTGTGTACTGATTATATCTAAGTCTTATTATTGTTTAGATAGAAATTAATAAATACATCAAACTTTGTTAAAATTAGTCAAGCGCGTGAAATGTTTCACTGCACAAATTGATGTTCATTATGTTTCTTCAAATAGGTTACTTAATATATTTTTAAAAGTAATGAATTTAATTATAATTGCTGCTACCTTTTTTAAAGTTTGATAAAGAATATAAGTGCTAACTTACATTATGAGTTTCTGTATCTGGCCTACGGACGCGAATATCTAATAATGTATTACCTAATATTTTAACTATTTCTATAAATTTTAAAACTAGATAAACATTTTTGGCCTCTGCAGAAAGATATACTTTCACTCGGGTGCTACGTTTTTATTTTTTTCAACGGTCTGCGCAGACAATACCACAAAATGTTTTGCAAAGCAAATGTATAACACAATATAGTATACCTATTTGTCACTGTTAAGAAATTAAGCGATTCTCTTAAATAGAGAATTAAGTGATATTTTAGCTTTACAGCTCTTTTTATTATGCATCAGGTCTAAAAGACCTTTTAAATTAAATAATTGCGTCCTAATGTCGTTTTCGTTGGACACGTATTATGCGTGGTCCAGCTGTTGTATCTAGTCTTATCTACTCATCGAATTTGCTATACTTACTATTTTATAAAAAAATCATTATTCATTATTTTTGTAACACTAAGTACTAAGTTTAGTGTTACAAAAACTAATAGTTCTTTGGTACGAGTATTATAATCTATCTTTCAAAATACATATCTGTTTAAAATAATGTCAAATTACCTTTCTGTGTTTCTAACTAATAATTTCCAAAATAATTTCTTTAATATGAGTTTAATCAATTGTAATTACAGTAATTAGTACGACCTGTAAAGTATTACTAGTTGTTGTAAATGTTTATTGTCGAAATCGCATATGTAAAGATAAATTGTAATATTTTTTTGTTTATAGAGCCTGTCACTATTTTGATAAATAAAAACACATGTAACCTATAGAAGACATAGAATTTAGAAAGCGATTAGAATGTTGTCCAGAACAGTTGAACGCTACTTTAAATTTAATGTTTTGCTCATAATATTAATTGATAACTGTACATGGTTATCCATTTATATTTTGTATAGAAATCTTAAAAAATTCATTGTATTTTAATAAATAGATGATTTATTTTATTTAAAATTAATTTAACAAAGTGATTACTGATCTCTTAGAGAAGTATATACATAATATTTAAACGAAGACATTGTATAAAAGATAAGAAGAAATTAAATATACATTGAAATGCAAATTAGATTTTTATTTTTCACAAAAAAGTTTTAATCGGTAATAAATATCCTTCTATGCAACTTTAACACAGGTACAAAACTAGGTTCAGTACATACGGCTGAAGATCTAAAAACTTAGGTTTTGCTATGAGCGATGTGGCGCGGCGTGACGCGTCGAGGACGTGTGGGTGTCGTGGACGCGCGATAAGCATCAGTAGCAGTACTTTTAGAATTTTAATATGACAACACATAAAAAATTGTCGTTTATTACTCAGTGAAAATTAGATAGTGAAATTTATATTTAGAAAGGCAAGGAGACGCACGTCGCAAGCATGAACGCGCCGCAACGCTAGATGCATTGCTCACATAGGACACATGTGTGGGCAGCGAAGGTTTGACATTTTCGCACTACAACGGTCGACACGACACGCCGCTTAGCGCCGCCTAGCAAGATATGGGGTTAGGGCGAAATAAATAGACATTTCTATGAATGAATGAAGCAGAATGAATTTAGCAGATGATAACATCTGCAGAGCCTACAAAGAGGAGGAAGACTCCATAACGCTTCTTTTGTGTGAATGTGACGGTCTGGCAAGGTGCAGAATAACTCTTCTAATCCGAAGCTAGAGGACTACGGGCTTCTACGTCTGCCGGATATCCTGAAGTTTTTGGATATTAAGTTTTTCGGGGAGCAAGAGTAGAAGATAAGGGTAGGGGAACACAAAAGGTCTCATTGGGTGGAAGTGATGGGGAATCCAAGTGGTTGACCAGCCCTGATAAGATAAGATAAGATGCCATAATGTCAGTATCAAAACAATGGTATCGATCCAATAGTACACCAGTATACTACTCAAATAAGTATTTTATTGAAGATAACGCCTGTACATGTAATTTTGTTTTTAATCATTGCAATATACACTATGAATGATACAGAGTTTAAACAACAAGCAACACAAATAATTCCCGTGGAAACTTAAAACGGATGCAGATGCAAAGTGTCCTGTAAAAGTCATAAAGGTCATTTAGGTCATAAAGTATGATTGTACTAAATTTCATAAAAATCCATCGAGTGGCTTTTTGTCATGTTTGATGTCATGTGGCCTTGATGATGATTCCCGTGAAACCTTATGATTGATGTGGATAAAAAGTACCCTAAATATTAATCCGGTATGCTATTAATGTGCCGCAATTCATTAAGACCCGTCCGGTGATTTTTGCATGATATGCGTTCAGACAGACAGTTAGACATCAGACGGACAGACAGACAAATATTTCAGAGTATCAGTGGTAGGTACTTAACACTACGAAATTTAAAAAACTTTTCTATGTACAGACACGGGTTTATTATGGTTTCATTATATGGATAGATTTTTATGCAAATCACTGTGTCTTATTGACGACACAATAAAAATTACGATGCATAACATATAACGCTCGCTCACACACTGCACGACAGACAGTCTCAAAGTTACAGGAGCTTCGACTGGAAGCTGTCCGTCACTCACCGTACTCGCCAGACCTTGCTCCTATAGACTTCCATTTTTTTTGGAATTTGGATAATTTTTGACAGGGCAATAATTCAACTCCGATGAGCCAGTCAAAATCGCCTTCAGAGAATTCATTGATTCCCGTCCGCAGGAGTTCTATAGCAGAGGCATCAATCAACTTCCATTAAAATGGCAAAAAAAAACATTAACAATAATGGAAATATTTCAATTAATTAAATATATAATTTTCATCCTAAAATAATATTTGATTATTCCATATAAAACGGCTATTTCATACTATTAGGTGAGGACCTACTACTCTAAATATAAGATTAAAAATAGGATTAAGACGTACTTGTATATAAGGGTATGATGGCGTTGACACGTACACAAAGGTATTTGATACACACACCCCAAAACTAAAAATAAAGAGAGAGAAAATTAGATATACATTTTTGCAGATACTTTTAACAGTGACCTTTGTTTCTAGTCCTACGTGACCTCTCAAGATCCTCTATAATCCTTTTAGAAAGGTCATTGTAATTTGTCTCCAGTTCCTATATTTAGAATAGCACAGTTCTAAGATCGTGTAAGGAAAACCTTTACGAATTTTGTTTAACCCCAGACAACATATGAATCCTTACAAATACATATATTGTAAATGTGAACGTTGGTTTCTCTGTTTGTTACCTAATAATGAATCAGTATCAAATGCGTATAAGGCATACGTTACATACGTAGTACATTTAAAATATTAATATATAGCTTTTTAATTTAATTCTACGCAGGCGAATCAGCGTATGGAATTATAAAATTCATGCGCTAATAAATTATAAAACATTTTTCGCGTGGGATCAATCCCAAAAACCTTTCATTCAAAATTAAAGCTTTTCTTCTTTACATGTCTAAGTACAACATAATATGTGCTTGAACTTTTATATCTGTAAAGGACATGTTAAAGCCTTTGATATACGTTATATATACACTATTTTATTTATTCCTAAATGTGTAGAGAAGATTGGCTTTAACGATCGTTGAATAGATTATAAATAAGATACTATAAAAATAACTAATATTAAGTTCAAGGCATATTTCATAAAATTGTCTTATACCTTACTCAAGGACATTTTCCATTTTAGTTCATTCTCATGAAAAATATTCATATGAGTAGGTATCTGTACGAAGGTATCAACACGGATAGTATGTTAGCATCCTGTTTGTGTACCAAATATTTCTGTTTCCTTTTTCGAGATCCAGAATGTTCATTCCGAACAGCCGGTAACACCTCTCCTCGTTACCTTTGACCTTTTCCCGGTATCTCCCTAGAAAATACGCCCACTACCCCTTAGTTCTTCTCTTACTTGTTAGGTTAATAACATGCGAAACCTAATGAATCCGGGCTAAGTTTACATAGAATTCAGTTGCCGCGTATAAGTTCGTCGTAATTAAAGAAAAATGCCCAAGGCATATTATTGTTATTCTTCAGTAGATACTTTTCAAATACAGATCTATACAATGTAACTCCCACTCCTCTCAGTAGACAAAGGTTTTAGATTAAATAAACTAGTATTTATCTATACATTAAACTTTATGTATCTACTTGTTTCGTAACTAGAATCAAAATTTAGATTTGATAAGTAGCATATTGCTATATACAAATTATACTAAATTGCCATTATTTTTATATTCGTAAGATAGAACGAGATCTGACTACATTTTAATAAGAATTACACTGAGAAAATGTTTCTTGACGGGGCGAACTTAATGAGAAATTAAAAATAACAATTATTTATTACGTATACCCTGAAAAATAAAAAGTAAACTGCCTTGAACAAAGTGATCAAATTTTAAATTAAACAATTTTATGTTTATCTTCTAACATTTTTGTTTTGTTGAAAATATCTTGCAATTAGAATCATAGAGTTGAAAAATAACTGTCTACATACATGTAATAAATAAGAAAATTAAAAAAAACATTTTATAAAAATAACTTTTATAAATATTTGCCTTCAAAGGATTTAAATATAATTAGTTAAATCCTGTCGAAAATTTACGATATTTAATTGCAATTTGAGTGATTTTGTACGTGACAAATCAGTTTAGTACACAGATAGGTTGTATACAATTTATTCCATCTATATACAATATATGTATGTAAGTGTCTACATAGATCTATATAAGATAGATTCTTTGATTATCACGCAATATGACCCAAGATAACAATAAAGTAAATTTTAGAATTATTATAACTATGTTATAGGTACTGTTAGGAAACTTTTTCTGCTAGAAGCACTATAAACTAGTTCAAAGAAGGCTCTTAGTGTGCAGCAACCATAGTTAATAATGCCTAGAATGTATCGTTTCTCTGGGATTTAGGTTACGGCAGTTCGACGACCGGGGCAGCAGCTCACGAGTTCGATCTGAGGCCTCTGAAGCATTGCCGTTGCTTGGGTCTCAGAAGTGGACCACTGAACGACTGTTGATTCGTTGACTGTTGACTGACCACCTAACATAGCGGTTGATTCTAAGTACACATATAGAAGAATGTAAGAAATTTTATACCTAGAAATAATTTATCAGGTACACGTAATACTTAATTACTTTGTATACTTTGTAAATGATTTACTTAAACTTTAATGATTTGAAATGAACTTAAACTTTGTAATGACGTCGTTTAAATAAAACTATAATAATGTCCTTTCTAATATTTTGTTATATAGACACTATTGCACAGTTTTAAGTATGAAAAAACATTTGCATATGACTGGCGGTTGTTGAAGCACATTAAAAAAACTGCTCGGACAATTGTGCAGCTTCTGACACATAGACCACAAAGCTTGTCACATACCTATTATGCTATACTACGCATTATTTATTTATATACTCTTTTTTGTAAAATATTAGAAAAGGCAAACTTAATGCCTTGCAGCATTGAATATGAGTAAATATTGACTAGGACAACACCTTATTTTTAAAGTTCAGAAAACTCCCACATTAGGGACAGGATTAACTAAGAACATATTATATAAAATATACAGATTTTCAAAACATTATTTAAATACTTTAGATTTTAAGAATACTATTTTGCTACTGCAATCTGCGCAAATGTGAAAAAGTCCTACTAATTTCCCCAGAGTCGTAAGCGGACACGAAGTTGACTGCTTTTCATTCGAACCATATAAAAATTGGCAAAAGTGATGTATTAAGCTAAGAATATATTTTTATTTATTTATTTTATTAATAAAATACCCACTACTACAATTACATACTATCTAACTGACTGACTGACAGATATTTCGCACTAAGCACTGACTCCAGAACTAGGGTAGACACCTATATTCCAATACAATATTCTACCCTTGTTCTACCTATATAATTTTATCTAGAATATCTATATTTAAAATAAACGTACAGCAAACGTAGTTAAAACACATAATAAATTTATTTTATTAAAAAAATATTTATATAACACTTTTAATCTAAAGAAAATACATAATTGATGTTTTTCTCTGACAGTTTAAATGGTTTCGATGGAACACATATCATTTCCTTCTTCTATTGTATAATTTTCTAATGCTACAACTCCTAAATATCTGAGTAATTTCAATTTCGCTTCAACTTCTTTCACTATCTAAGTAGGTACTTCTGTACTTACATTTCAATAAGCTTTTGCGAGACTAAAATATTTTTTAATCTTTTAATTTCTTAGATACGTCGAGTAAAATAAATAAGGTAAACATACGCATTGAGACTCGTTTAAATAGATAAATATGTGTGAAAAACATATCAAATGTTATATTTTAATTAATTATAAAATATACCTACTTAATTGTTTCTGAGAACATTACGAAATAAAATTAGAATTTCTCTCGAAACATTCCGTAAGAAGTAGTTTCGTTAATATCTAGGCTTTCTACAACCTATTCATTGCTCACCTATCGCTCTCTCGGGTTTACTTGCTGGTAGAAATCTCCTAACCCCTTAAGCACGCCTTTTGTATGTACTCGTATTTTCTATTGTAATTATTTTTATCATTTGTGTGTACAATAAAGTATAAATAAACAGTTCTATTCTACCCCCTGTTACCAGATAATTAAGGTGAGCATGGTACGAGTTTTAACTTGACTATGTAGTCGTCGATCTACGCTTTTGTGCTGAGAATAGAATATTGATTGGACAGTTTTGAGTGTATATTTAGGTAAATAATTAAGTAGAAACTTATTTTTAGACTGCCCTAATAGCTAAGCTTATAGACTTTGATAAGGCAAGGACAGACGAAGGCTCACAGCTGATGGATGATAGTCAACGATAAAGTGTGACGTCAATAAAGACCAATTTAATAACAAGAATCGATAAAGACAGTATTTATATAATAACCCATTAAGTACATGTTATCTACTTATAATACGTCACTACATAAGTATATTTCGTGAAGTATATTCGTAAAGGACGAATGACCAACGTATACAACTATTTGCGCCTATTACACCACTACGCCGCTATTAACGCCTCAGCTCCAGGGCGTGACTTGTTTGTGATTGGAATCGGTAGACTGATGATATGACTGAATATAAGAGAATGCTGGAATCCAGAATGTGAGTGAATAATTTCATATAATAATATAAAGTTTAAGTCTAGTTATTTGTAACGCTTTGGTTCATAATATGTAATAAATAAATAACCAAATTGATTAAGTGATGTCTACTTGCTTAAATATTGTGTGTAAATACACACCTAATGGGTTTAACCTAATTTACGCATTTTCCAAAAGATTTCTCAGAAAATCCGTCATTAAAAGGCAATCCGGCTCAAGATATCAATGAAGTTGATAAGTCTACGGTGAAATAGATAGACTGTCTATCTACTTCATTGATACTGATTCTAAGAAATCTGGTGAAAAACTGGTACGTACTTGCACCATGCACCGCTGTTCCAGCCGTTAGCGCGTTGTCACTCTCTTTGAAAGTTATCGAATTTTGATATTTGTTTTATTTCTTCTATTTTACTAATAACAAGACAAAATATTATTTTTACTTAATAATTTTGTATTTTAACTTGGATTTAATGTGTACACCTGATTGGATTCTCAACAGTTTTTTTTTTATGAAAATAATAATTACAAGAAGTATTAACTTAATTAAATACATAAAATTAAATCCACAGTATTCATTTTTACTTCATTTTATAACGTATTATATTCTTTAATATTTTATAAGATAATTAATACGTATATGAAAATAAGCTTAAATGAATTATTTTATTTTTACTTTGAGAACTTTTTTAATCTTCTATACATTTTTGAAAGCCTTTACACAACTTTTCTTTTACTCAAGGGACGACGCCAGGTTTTCCATAAAACGAAGCTACCGAACTCATACCCAGAAGAGAGCGAGATCCACGTGCCTAATACCATATCAAATTTTAATTTGATCCCTATAGTAAGCGCCTCCCTTTAGGGAGGCGCTTAATGGGCTACAGCTCAGAGGCACGCGGCCTAAAAGGCTCTATCGCGAGTAATTTCACAGTAGAGCAAGAAACTTCATTTTAGATTTATTAAATAAAAGCTCACTTACTTCGCTTTGCTACCCTAGATTTGGACGCGTGGCACCCACTTGCCCCAGTTATGTGGTTTTAGAAGTTTCGGAGCATCAAAAAGTTTTTCCTTTTTAAAAGGGTCCCGGCGCTAACTATAGCCCAGGCCTCATGACCCTTATACCGCCCCTACCTAAGACCGAAGATAGCCGAACGCAGCGAGCCTTTTTCCATAAACTCAAGCTACTCAAACCCATATATAGGTACCCAGAGAAGAGTGAGATAGATCTACGTGCTCAAGGCCGCAGAATGGGGAATGATACAGGAGTTTTTTTTTTAAATAAAACTTTCTTATCTGTTATGAATCGCACGCCCGTAGGTAGATATATGTGGTTTCGAAAACTTGGGTTTGATGAAAAAAGCACGCCATGCCAACCTGCTTCCTGTGTAGCAGACATTGGGCTCGCTCTACCCTAAGTATGTGCGTATGGTACCTCAATTTTTTGAAAAAAAGGCTGGCGCCGCTCGCCTATCTGCTGAGTAGTACACGTAGATCGCGCACTCGCCAGGTTATAACAGATTTACCTGACCGCTGTGTAGCACATGGGCTCGCTGCCCTCGATTACAAAGGTTTGATAGCTTATATTTGAAGAAAAACAAAATAATTTTCATTTGAAAATAAGAGTTTTTAAATGGTCGGGCTTGGAGCCCCCGGGACTATAGCCCCCTTAGCCCCTCCTCCTTAATCCGGCACTGAGGATTCTATCCCATCGAGTAGACGGGGTAATAGGATAAACTGCTGGTCCGCCATTATACTCTTTATTCCCCATTACAATCCATCACTCCACAAGGATGAGAATTAATGGGATGAGGAAAACTTTACATCCCATTGAACTCTCATCATTCTTATTTCTCGGTAGGCGGTGAATCTACAAGCGAATCAATGTTTATCATTTTTTAACTGATATTAACATGTACGAGTATAATACTCGTCGGTGCTGCAAATATCCATGGACGACAGTACCACTACGTAAACAGTCTGCTCGTTTGCAACATTTTCTGAATGAAAGTACTATCATATTGTAAATTAAAGATTTCACAAATATAATTATTGTTAAATCTAGACCTGCATTGGCCCTATAAGTAAAGGACTATACAAATCAGGGATATTTCGAATATACAAAATATCACTATTAGCGAATACGATTAAGAATAATACCTAGCACGCACTTGTAAAATTAGTAAGTGTGTATGTAATTTGTAGTTCAAAATATAAATATTTCTTTTAGTTCAATCAGTAAGTACCTTTTTGATTTAATCTAAAGTTAAGTACCTACCTAAACTTTAAATTAAATTATCACTTATATCACTTACTAATTAAACTAAAAAATCAATAGCGTAACTGATTTTCAAATGAATGTTTACTTTTAAAAGTATTTATTTTTGTAGTAAATCATATTTTATTTATTATTTACATTGGGCTTTCGTTTCGAAAATGGCGAATACGAATACAAATACTTGAAAATTGAGGAGTTTTCGCCAAAATGAACATGAATACGAATATTCGGAACAACCCTAATGCAAATATAATTTAAGAATATTTTGAAGTCTATATAGATTTCTATGAAACTAATGAAGTTACTAAACGAATCATGTCAAGGAGTCAATGACCCCTGGGCGCTGTCATTACTGTCACACACAGTCACAACAGCCGTATATTTTGTGTCCACTACTCAACGACCTTTTACCGAATCTCGCAAAACTTTTTTATTTTTACAATTTTATAGTGTTATTTATACGAAAACCGAGATATTACAAATAGTATGTTTTATTGTTTTTTTTAAATGTTTGTAAAATGTCTTAAACTTTTCTAATGGATTTAACAGTAAGAATTCCCGTTACGCGGTCGTCGGCGCATTCCACGTCAGTGTAAAGTTTTTTGTTTATTGTGATCGCACTGTGATTTGTGAGACAATGCGCCGGGCTAAAGGATATCAGGATTTAGACGACAGTACCGTGGTGCCTAAGACCGCAGCACCTCCGATGCCTCCGCCGCAGGAAATCGAAATGGCTTCTGTAACTGTAGTTCCTGACGGTGTGTGAAATTTTATATTAATTGACGTACTTACTTATTCCAACTAACTTTAGTTTCAAACCTCTTACTACAACAATAGCACTTCAAAGACACTAAATATTAATAACTTTTCTAAGTATTTAAACACCTAAAATACGAATAAGATTTGATGAAAGAAAATACATCATAATTCAGTTGCTTTGTGGCTGTAGTTTTCTTATATGGTTGTATACCATTGAACAGTTCATACCAAACCATCAACCTATATTTCTCCACTGCTGAATATAGATAGGCCTCTCTCCTGAACATAGGCTCACCACCACAGACAATCTTCTATTCTTGTTATCACCCACTACTGTTAAACTTCTTAAGGTCATCAGTTCAACCAGCCAAATGAGGACTATTTTAAACACTCCTTTAAAAATTGCACAGCCTATAAAATATTTTTGAAATAAATGTACTAAAAACATATTCAACAATATGTGCAATTAATGAAGCTTAGTTTAAAATCAGGTGAAAGCTATAATCCTCAAACTACCAGTGTTTATACTTTAACATAAGGAGATCTAATAATAAATGTGATTTTCTTTGTTTTTAACCTAAATATATATATAGTAATTTAAAATTTCATAAATGCACCTCTACCTACTTCTCTTACAAGTTTTGATAGCTAACAGTCTACATTACAGTAATATATGTGACTGAATTTGCACCATAAGGTAGAATGTTTTTTTTTCAGATACATTCACAGTAACACAAGCTGTGAATGCCCTTGGTTTTGGCTGGTTCCAAGTGAAGTTGTCTCTCTGTACTGGCTTATGCTGGATGGCTGACTCCATGGAAATGACCATTTTGAGCATCTTGTCTCCAGCTCTGCATTGTGAATGGAACATTAGCAAGTATGGTTCGAATTTATATTTGATTTTCTTATATTTATTAATATAATGTCCAGTTATTGAGAGATATACAAGTACATGGTATATTAATTTTATATGCATTACTATAAAAAAACACATCAAGTTACAGTTACAACATTTATGTAACTTTGGAGGGGGAGGGTGCACGCTGCAATCCAACAGCTGCTTATCCAACAATCCAACACTCGACAGGCCTCATTACCCCTCTCTCACAGAAGACTACCTTGAAATGTACTGTATTTAGAACTTTATCATATTCCCCAATATATGTATATTTTTTTGTATAGTGAGTGAGATATGTCACATCTCATTCCCATTCTATTCTATCCCTTCCCATTTTCCCAATCCTTTCTCTAAATCCATTCCTACATGTACAATGTACCAATGTGTGAATGTTTGTCATTCTGGACTGTTGTTAGCATTTCTGCAGCTGACAGTATTCACTTACCACTAGGTGGGACTGTATGCTCATATGCCACCTTCACTATATAAAAAAAGAAATCAGTTTAGTTTGTTTTGAAATGCATATAAGTATTTGTTTGAATGTGTTTCTGTTTGAATGTTTATAAATCTGAAATTATAATAAATAAATGACATAAGTGTGATATGTATAATGACAATTTAAGTGTGTTTTTAAAGGGTGTCTCAACAAGATCTTGAAATTCGAATCCCACGCCATATTCCATTGTCAACAGTTTTGTTAGCCATATTTGGTACATACTTTGTTAATTGAAACATTGACATTTTTTAAAATGCCGTGTTACAGTTTTACAGTTCGGAAGAACTTTTATTAATAGTGAAAACCCATTACATAAATGGAGAAAATTTTACAGTAACAATTTGCAAGTTACATAACCATTTTGGTGTGCATAATCGACCCCTATTGAAAATTTAGTTTGGAAATTGGAGTTCATTGCAAAATAAGAGAACCCTTATCCATCATCACTATAGATCGGACTTTTGGGTGCTATTGACAAAATATGTCATCAAAAGTATGGATACGACCAAAAAAAATCCCGGGAAAAATTCCGTGTCTCGGAATTACATATATCACTGGGATATCGAATATGGATGAATGTCGGAATCACGAGTACAACTATTATGTAAAGAATGGATACGACTAAAAAAATTCTTCAATGCTTAAGAATGTGGTATTTAGTAATAGATGTAAAAATATTAATGATGAGATTCCGAATAGAACAATTGTTTACTAAATAAAACACTCATATAAATGTACAGGGTATAATTTCTTGATTTAAAATTCAAACAAAACATAAAATCTCTTAGGTATATAAAATATATCAGAATAAGATAGTACTCACCAAAAGTATGTTTTCGGGAAAAAACATATTTAAATACTTGTCCAATTGCAATAATCGTAGTCCTTTTTCAAGCCAAAAATGTCAAGTTATGCAGTTAAATCCAAAATCCAGGTAACGCGCAGGGGTCAACAAATAATGGCACAAAACACACGGATAGCAAACTGAACAGCACTCGACAAACCGAAGTAAGCGAATGAATCAAAAAATGCTCGCGATTAGAGATGGGTCAACTCAAGCGCTCAGTTCGAGTTAACTTGATTCGGATCTCACGAACTCAAGTTCTTCGACTTGCGGTTTCACCTAACCCGTGGGAAAAACGGGATAAAAAGTAGTTTATCTATTAATCCAGGTCTCCAGCTCAGTTCCAAAGTAACAAAATTTAAAATTTAGGGCCACGGCTCTAGAATTTACAAAATAATGTTACATTACAATTATATAAGGGTAATTTTTTAAACATTTATTATTTTCGAATTCGTCAGGCATCTTGTTCGAAATCAACAAATCAGGAAATTAACAATTCGATTTACGTGAATTACGACCAGTCATGTTTTTTCAAAGCTGGCACATCACTAGTTGCAACAAGAGAGCGATATGTATGTTTGTCTTTTTTTGTCTATTTTATGGTAGGTACGCTAAAAAAGAATACAGTAGAACCTCGCAAAGGAGATAGTTGAAAACCTCTACAATTCCAAAATCTCTTGTGCCCTTTAAGCCCCAAAACCTCCATTTCGCGAATTTTAATTCTCGATAATTCGAAATAATCAGTCTTTCCCTACAACTATTTTAGTACATATTTAACCCCCGTAAATCGAAAAAATTGTGTATATCTTTCATATCTCGAACATACAGAAATGGATCTACTACCTCTATAACTCCAATATTTTAAATAAATAACCGCGATAGCTCGAAGAAAAATAACAAATATACCTACCGCCTTTGAAATATTGCCGACAATAGTGACAGTAGGTATGCTCAATAGTTTTCTAGGTATTTTGCAAGAGATAAGCAATTTTTATGGCTGTCGTCAAAAGGTTCCTTTTGTTCAATTTTGGGTACCTATTTATGGTTATTGTTAACTTAAAATTGTGAGATTGCATGTATGAAAAAAACTCAGTAGGTATACCACTTTATGCTTTAAATTCTAAAATATTTGTTAATAATATTTTTCTAAAATTAATACAATTTCTAAACATTTTTCAAAACTCTAATAAGGTTTAAAAAGAAATATCGGGATTACGGAATTTCCAATTCCCGAATGTCATATCCATGTTAGTGACAACGTTCGAATAGCACCCAAAAGTCCGATCTATAAATTCATCACCCTAAAAGAAGACCTGAAAGCATCGCAGCTGTGAGTGTCAATATAACAGAACAACCAAACACTTCCATCTGACATTGCTCCCAGGAATTAGACCTCCATCGCAGCACTGTCCAACAAATTTTAACTATAGATACCTAGATATACCTTTGTGCTTACAAGATCCAGCTTACTCAAGAACTGAAACCTACAGACCATAGACAGAATAGGAACTTTACCAAGTGGATGTTGAAACAACTGCAAGTTCATGGTTCATTTTAGAATAAAATCATCTATAGGCATGAGGCTCACTTCCACCTCTATGGCTTCGTTAACAAGCAGAAGTTTTTGAAAATGAGGAAGGTGTCTTGGTGACTGACAATGACGATCACTATCTTGGCATGTTGTCAAACTAGTTTTAGCAAAAATTGGATGAAATGAACATAACACATGTGGTTTCAGCAGGATGGTGTCACCTGTCATATTGCGCGTGAAACAATGACGTTGTTGCAAACAAATTTCCCAGGTTGTCATCTCTCGTTTTGGAGACCAAAACTGGCCAACAAGAAGTTGTGATTTAACTTGCTTAGATTTCTTTCTATGCAGTTTTTTTGAAAAACAAGGTCTCATTAACTACCCTGAGACGATTGAAGAACTCAAAGACGAAATTGAACGCCAAGTTAGCGAAAACCCATGGTCCTTACCGAAAGAGTGTTCCAAAATTTCATCCGTAGAGTCCATGCCAGCCAACAAAGTTGTAATGGTTATTTGACTGACATATTATTTCATGTGTAATGTCAATAATTGACATGTCTAAACAAATAAACATTTCTACGAAATTCATTCAACTGTTTTTTCATGTATTTCCATTTATTCAAAATTCAAGTTCTTGTTGAGACACCCTTTATAAAATAAGATATAAATTATATTTCATTCTTATTTTAGTATTACCATATATCATCTTATAATTTATTACTTAGTTCATATTAAATTTACAATTTACAGGTATCAACAAGCTTTGACTACAACAATTGTCTTCTTAGGAATGATGCTAAGTTCAACATTTTGGGGCAATATTAGTGACCGCTATGGAAGAAAAACAGTAAGTTTATGGTTTATAAGAATATAAATGTAGTAGATATTTCATTTATTTTTATTACTAGCTATTTCCATAACTTTGACCACATGAAATTAGAATTAAAAACTACCCTATGTGTTAATACATCCTATGAACTACACATATGGTATGCAATATTTTATAGCAATTTGTTGATTTTTCACAATTATTAGCAAACAAAACTTTCTCACTTATAATGTAAATTTATTTCACACTATTTAATAATAAAACACCAAACAAAAAAATTTTTCATATCTATATATTCATAGTACATATTTGTTTTATCGCCAGGCTCTCAGCATGTGTGGAGTATTGCTGTTTTACTATGGACTTTTGAGTGCTATTGCACCAAATTTTCTGTGGTTATTGTTTCTGAGAGGCTTGGTTGGTTTTGCCATAGGATGTGTACCACAATCGTAAGTACACTACAATAATTAATTTTTAATTTTTCACATTTTCTCCCCTCAGGTAGACCAAATGATTTATTTGAATTTCTCATCCTTTATTTCAGAGTAACACTGTATGCTGAGTTTTTACCTACTAAACAGCGAGCTAAATGTGTTGTTTTGCTTGATGTAAGTTCAATTGAATATTTATGTATGTTTTACGATAGTTTTATATGTTTTATCACACGATTCGGGTCTTCAGATGGGCAGACGGTCTATCACATGGGCAGTAGCATGTTCCTGGGTGCCATTGTCATTATTCAAGGAAGCGATAAAACCTGTTATATGCGTAATTAAACCCTTAATTTGTCATTGAGTTTTATCATCATGTGAACAGTTGCAGGTGAGAATGACGTGTGATTGCATATGAGAATCATATACAATATTCTCACCAGAATTATTCAAAAAAACTCTCCTATAAAATGAAAATGAGCCTTAATCTTAAGTAGGGAACTATGCAAATAAGCTTAGAAAATAGGAACTTATAATCTACAGTTGGTTACTATGTTCGTGGCGGGCGCAAGGAATACGGCACGCTCCCCTATAGCAATATGCGATTAACATATCAATAATCGATAGTAAATTAAAACAAAATAAATTAAAAAATATTTTTGTTTTTATTAATATCTAAAGTTACATAGTAATATAATATTATTAATCGGAATCTGAATCAGAACTGGATCTATCAGAATTTTCACTACTTTCGTCCTCGCTAACACTGCCCCCCAATTGTATGAATAATTCGTCTATTGTGTTTTCCATTAATCCATCATGCTTCCAATATTTGCTTTTCAATAGATATAAACATATTTTTAACACGTCTCAAATAACTTTCCCAGTCATTTGTGTTTACTTGAGAAATGGCATCTAAAGTAAAATCTAGTAAATTTTTGAACGATATGTCTGCATGCACGTTATGTTCTCGAACAAATCACTTGATTTTACTCCATGCTAGTTCAATGTATCGACATGAAAACAAGTATAATAGTGGGAGAAGTGTGCGGCCGGTACTAGTGCATAGGCGCCACAAGTGGAGAAGCGAGGGACTGCGGGGGTGCCCGCTCCGCGTGTACATCATTGCCCGACCCCCACGAACATAGTCCCCATCTGAATATGAATAAAATAAATATTGAACCGCATTAAATAACTGTTTTAATCAAACCTTCCTTCTCATCCATTGTTGCAGTGTTTCTGGGCATTAGGCGCGTGTCTCGAAGTAGCCCTTGCACTAGTGGTGATGCCTACTCTGGGCTTTCATTGGTTACTGGCGCTCTCTACTATACCACTACTCATGTTTGCACTTATATGTCCTGTAAGTATTCTGCAACAATATTTATTTTTCCAGAATGCAAACATGAACATGGTTTGCTAACATTTATCAAGGAATTTTGATTGCTTCAATACCTAATTGAATAATTTAGTTCTAATCATTATAACTTTGTTAAAATTTATAGTAATATAAATGAGCTTTTACAATAATCTTATAATTATTATATTTGTATTTTTCTAATGTTTTAAATTTTTAACCAGTTCTCATGTTATAATGGAAGATACACATGTAAGTAAAGATTTTAATATTGTAAGTTAGTCACTCACATCAATGATTTTTCTTTTGTTATAATTTTTCTGATAAGTAATAATTATATTTTTTTTTTCAGTGGTTGCCAGAGTCTGCTAGATTCCACGTGGCTAGCGGTCAACCAGATAAAGCTTTAGCTACACTTGAACAGGTACAATTCACTATAAAATAATTTTATTACTTGTTCTAAATATAGTGCATTAGTTGGTAGATAATATACAATCCTCATAGGCACTTAGCTATTTCCGGCATTCAAAAATTTGAAATTCTAAGTATAGTATTCTAATAGAGTCACCATAACCAGTTCTTTTATCGTCCCTTACTGGGCATGGGCCTCCTTATGCACATTGTCTCGTGTGGGAGGGTTTAACCCGTGTGGCCTTAAAACGGCACACTGCTGTCAGCGGGCGGCGGGTTGGTGAGCCAGCCTTTTAAGGCTGGTGTCCTCGAGGCTTGTGGATGCGGTTTTATTATCCCTTAGTCGCCATGTACGACATCCACGGGAAGAGGTGAAAAGATTTTGAAGCTGGCCGACACCACACGGTAGAAAAGGTGCAGTTCTAATGAATAGCATATCATATTCTAAAATTCTTACACAATTAATACTTAAAACTTTCTTTATATAGGTGCTTGCATATTTTATCACTACCGTTTACTTAGTTTCAATGTATGGCACTCGAAATTAACAGACTCGTAAGTTTTAGCCTAATAATAATAAATTATGTTTAATGGCCCACACTAGGATTTCCGGTACTCCGAATACTGGACAGACAGCTGTGTCAAAACTTGTTGGTTAATAGAAAGAACTATAATGTAGTGCCATAAGCTTGTTATACATTTCCTACTGTATTGTATAATAAATAAATATATATCAACGTTTCCTTGTAGATTGTTTAGCGAAGTGATGCATCGTTACAGATAGCTCACGACAACGGTCGTCCGATGTTGCTAGGGCGCCTCGTCTGCGACGACTCTGTGGGCATCGGGCAGCGTGGACGACTGAAGCACCTCCTCATACCACACCTTAGGAATACCAGTCTGCTCCTTTGGTTTATATGGTATGTAAAAAGTTCTATTTTCGCAACTCTTCCTGACTTGGGAAAATAGGATAGCAATCCGTCGTTACTATATTTAACAACAGAGTGTATGAGCTCTGTGACCCTGAACATATTAAAGACGAATTATCACATGTTCAGAAGGTACTCAAACGGAATGGATACAAAGCGAGTAGAAGACAACCAAGGCAAATTCGGAGGGAGAAACATCCTGAGGTTAACAGACATCCAGCATTTATGCCATAGGTGAAAGGAGTGACGGACATAGAACAGTATTGAGAAGATACTCCATGAAGATTGTATATCCTCCAAACTGGCGTCAAATATACGCACACCCACACCAGACGCCAGGTGTCTATAAAATAGACTGCAGCTGTGATAGTTCCCTATATAGGCCAACTAAGTGTAGAGTTGCGGAAAGGGTCAAGGAACACATCACAGCTGTAAGAAACTAGTAAAGCAGCAATAGCAGGACACATTCTCAACTCTGGAATTAATCACTGGATAGAACTCTACACTCCCAAAATCATCTCCACTGAAAGTCACTATTATCCCAGGATTATACGTGAAGTGATTGAAATTAAGAAATATGTATATAAAAATTCAATCGGGAAGATGGATATAAACTGTCGTCAATGTGGAATCCAGTGATTAACAAATTTAAACCTTGCCATTTACCGTCGAATACGTCCGCGGACATTGTTAGTGTAGTGTGTTGCACCCTTTCCTAATGTGAAGATCAAATGTGGGTAGTTGATAAACCTGCTCGCAGCTTGGGAGGTGAGCTACCTGCCTCTTCTGTCAACTCGTGACCACGGCTGGTGTAACCCGTGCCGGAACGTCGAGTAATAAAAGTTAAACAATAGTACATTACTGTCCAGGCCCGTAATAAAGCAATTGACGGCCGAGTAATATTGGAAGGACGAGGCCAAGCCGAGTCCTTTTTAAATAAACGAGGACGTTAATTGCTATTTCGGCCGAGTTTTGTATAGTATTTTTCTCTAATTTGCGAGGAAACAATAAACAAATTAATTCAAGAAACAGAAGTTTGCTTCTTCAGCTATGTCTGGTCGCGTTAAATCTAATTCACCTTCCAACGAACTAGTACTCGTTGTTTATTAGACAACTTAAAATTGTGATAAACTTATGAGAACATAACATCTACAATACAGAGTAGGTATCTGATTTTCATTCCCACCAATTCGACTGCGCGCGGTCTTTGTTCTTTTTTTAAACTTTTGAAAATAAATGCACATTCAGCCTTTATAATAATAAATATCGTGTACCTAAAAAAACCTAATTTATGTTAGTGTGCACTAAAAATAACCTCGCTACTGTCCAGAATTCTCTATTATTGTCGTGTTGGAAATTGCTGGCGTGCGTACAGAAAAGAGCCGATTGACGTATTCCTTTTTTAAAATAATGAAGCCATTTCCGAGCAGTAGGAGCAAGTAGGAGAAAATACCTTTTCATCCCCCTATCTCGGAAAGAGTATTTTTGCTCTTCGATATCTGAGTGCAAAAGCCGTTTTTATCCGCTAGAGGATAAAGTAAATTGAATTTAGAACATCGTCTGCACTAAGTTTGTGAATTCAAAACATCATTAAACCTATTTACTTCTACCTCCATGGTGCCGAATTTATCATACAACCTTTTTTAATTTGTTAAAAACTCAGACTCGGAACCTTCTTGGTGTACTTTTATTTTAGTCATTTCCTCGCTGAGGTGGGATGAAAAGTTACGTGTTGCACTCGAGTGCAAAGATTTTTCACCTCGTGCTCTTTTGATTCCCTCGCTAACGCTCAGGATTCTAATTTTTGAATCCTTCGCTTACTCGGTCATCAAAATTGAGCACGCGGTTAAAAAGCAACTTTGCACTCTTGTATAACAAATAACTATTATCATACGCGTTCAGACCCGTGTTAGAGTATAAAAAAATGGGATAGGATGGGATGGGAATGTGCTCTGGCATATCTCACTACCGAAACACGTACGTACATTGTTGAATAAGATAAAGTAGAAAATGCAGTACATTTCAAGATAGTCTTCTGTGGGAGAAGGGTTGCGAGGCCAGTCGAGTGCGCCCAGCAGCTGTTCGATTTCAGCGTGCACCCTCTATCTCCAAAAATGTGGACAATTAATGACAAAAAATAAAAATGACAAACAAAAAAATATAGAAATAATAAACACAAAATATTAAATGTGGAGCAACTGAAACATTGTAAAGAACACAGATGTGAACGCAAAAGAGGAGTACATTCACAAACGCAAACTTACGAGTATGTGAATGTACTCCTCGTTTTGAACCACTCTTTGGACCATTTCCTTTCCGGTTTTCTGGTGATTATGTGATACTGATAACAAATAGCAGCCGCACAACGTAAAAGTTCTTCACCAGAATTCATGGCAACGCCGTAGTCATCCTCGTCAGACACGAAATGAAAGCCAATTAGAGTGACCGTATGTGGAATACATTTTTAGCGTCCATCCATTCGACTGCGGTCGTTCGGACCCACACCAAATGGCGTGACCGTGAATGCCCAGCTTTACTGTCACCAGAGAACCTAAACCTAACTCCTGTTTATATTTGTTATCATGGATTTGCAGCTCATTCATTTATTTAATACCCATTTGAGATCGCTGTACTCAATTGAGTACAGTAAATATTTTTATTGCAAATTGATAATTTTAAAGTTTTACGAATTAACTTCGAGTGATATTAATTGAGGGTGAAGCTATTTATAAAAATAAAAATAACATATTTAGGTATCACTATATTTTTTGCCATTGTGAGTCTTCTGAAGTTACGATACAAAAAAAGAGTAAAAAAACTTTCACGGCGTTAATTTTTTATTTCGCTGATTTGTTATCAATGAGATGAAGTTCTTCTACGAAGCCACAACCAACAGGGAGTGACGTTTATCACCAGATATGTTTGTTTATCATTTTATAATTTATCAGTTTATCACCACTGGCATATATGTTTGTTATATCCATCCAATAGGTATTTTGATATACCTAGTATTTCCTGGTACTATTTGCGTCAAGACAGCAAAAGACCCGATCATTTTTATAGTCAGTCTAAGGTTTGCCTCAAGATGCTTCAGAACAATAAATTTTTTTTAAAAACAATTTCGTGATGTTATATGTTATCCAAAAGTGCGTTGGGAGTGCAAGAAATGCGTTACAAGACCAATAATTTCGCCGCAAAACCCTTTGCCCCATTTCACCTCTAACCGTTGTAGGCAATTGAGTACACTCCCTTAATTCCCAAAATTGTTTCTTTATCTCTTTTATGTTTTCAAGCTCTCTTTGTAACACTGAAATAAAGTTAATATAATAAAAACACTTTTGGTGTTACTTTGACCACTGCTGGGTTTATAATTTTACTACTGAATTTTATTTTTTAAAGCACTTATCATATAATATGTTTCTGCAGGATGTCGTGCGCGTTCTGCTACTACGGGCTGGTGCTGATGACCACGGAGCTGTTCGAGGCGGAGCCGGACGGGTTGATGGAGTCGTGCGCGGCCGACTGCCGCCCGCTACAGACCACTGACTACATGGACCTGCTCTGGACCACTCTCGCTGAATTCCCTGGTAACTTACACATATACTCCACTCATATATACGTTATTATTCCTAAAATATATATTTTTATATGTATATTTGTCGCCAACGTAGCTCTTAGAATTGGCATCCATCGCGGATGTCCATGGGCGATAGTATCCACTTACTATCAGGTGGACTGTATGCTCGTCCCTAAAGAAAAAAGTTGAAGTGGCAATGGGCAGGTCATATTTGCCGCAGGACCGATGGCCACTGAGGTAGACGAGTCCTCGAATGGAGGCCACATACCAGGAAGCGCAGTGTGGAACGCCCTCTGGCCAGGTGGACCAACGACATAAATAAATTCACCGGTGGTGGTTGAATGAAAAAAACTGAGGATCATGTGTGGTGGCGAGCCTTGGGAGAGTACGGTATGTATATATGTATATGTGTACTATGTGGTATCGGTCGGTTATGAATAGCACCACTCCATCCCTTCCCCTGGTGTCATAAGAGGCGACCAAGGTATCCCTTAATCCTTAGTCTTTATTATCATAAAGCCGCGACCACAAGCGCTGAGGAACTACGTTATCGAGCTGACTACTCTTTTCGGCATTCTTTAAGAAAGTAAAAAAAAATCGTTTATTAAGACAATACAATTTTAATTATACATTTGTCATAAGATCAATGTGTGCTGACATCTGTACTAGAATAATCTGTTTTACAGCTGTCAGCGCCTTCCCTTAGATCTATTTTAGTACTAAATTACAGTTATTTAAGAAAACAGTTTATTCAGATAGTAATTATTGTGTATAATATGTATGTGTGTGTTTTATGCAAGCGTGTCTGTATGTGAATGTGTGGGAATTTAGCATAGAGTCAAAATAAAAGTAATTGAGTGTGAATTGATGTATGGGTGTGTGTGAATAAGAGTTACACATGCTAATAATTTTAAGTATAGGTTGTTAAGAATAATTTAGCCACACATCTCGTCGATACATTTAAGTGGATATCTTTCCTTGACGACACATTCCTTAGTGCTCATAGGATGCTCCAAATTTCACGTATTTTTTTCTATGTATATAGAAGAGATGGCAATGCTTTGTTTGCATGTGTATGTGTGTTGGTATGTATGTGAATGTGTGGGAATTTAGCATAGAGTCAAAATAAAAGTAATTGAGTGTGAATTGATGTATGGGTGTGTGTGAATAAGAGTTACACATGCTAATAATTTTAAGTATAGGTTGTTAAGAATAATTTAGCCACACATCTCGTCGATACATTTAAGTGGATATCTTTCCTTGACGACACATTCCTTAGTGCTCATAGGATGCTCCAAATTTCACGTATTTTTTTCTATGTATATAGAAGAGATGGCAATGCTTTGTTTGCATGTGTATATGTGTTGGTATGTATACGTTGTGTGCTCAGTATATATGTTATGGTCAAAGTCCTAGGATTGACCAATGGCTTTGGCCAAACCCCGAAATAGAGCAGCTTCCCGATGTGAAAGGGACGTTGGGAAATGTGTGTATATTGGAAACTTTAAAGGAAATGAAATGTAGAATAGTGTAAGAAGTGAATTATTTTTTTTAAACAAAATGTCGGTGAGATGTTGAACAGACCTCGTACATATCATCTCAAATTATTTTTTCACATTTCTTTAATGTATTTTGTGTATTTACATTTCTTGTATTTCTTTATTCATTCCTTAAGCTTTATATGTTCATGTTATACATTGTTTCAATAGTGAATTTGAGTAAAATAATTTAAATGTATGTTTTCAGGGATATTCGCGACGATATTCATAATCGAGAAGTTCGGTCGTAAGAAGACGATGGCGTCGCAGTTTGTCATATTCGCCATCTGCGTTGTTGCGCTCATATTCAATGGAAAGTAAGTACATGAAACTTTGTAAGTGTATAGAACAGTTCATTGTGAACACAACCATATATTTTATTTCGTGGATCTTTTCATGTTAATGTCAAAACCGTGGGCAAATCACGATATAAACCGCTATTCGACATACATTATATTTGTGAAAATAATATAATAACAACATGTTTTCAGCCGCACATTCCTCACATGTATTCTGTTCTTGGCGCGCGGCATCATCGCTGGACTGTTCCAAGCTGCCTACGTTTACACTCCAGAGGTAATGATGAAATATGATAAGTGATGCGAAGAATATATTACTGAAACGAAACGTGAGATATGAATATTCTTGATCTAAGAATACAATAATTTAACACTCATCTAACGGTCTCAGGGAAATATGTATATAAAGCAATCGCTGTATCGCTCACAATCGTGAGCGAGAGCATTGCGTAAATGAATTTATAGCGAATGAATGATCTGAACGGTATACCATAACGTTCATTTTGTATTTAAAATGGTAAACATATGTGTTTCTTTGTTATTTGTCGCGCGTCGCGAACGAGAACGATACAGCGACTACATTACATTGACTTTTAAGTGAGTGAACTAGATGATATGTGAATATTGGAAGAGCTAGATAAAGATTGATTCGCATGACGTGAGCCAACTAACTGATTGTTATCTCTCATTCGCGAGCTGCTCATCTCTAAATGCAGTTGTTCAGATCAACTATCTGGTCTCAAAATGCATTGTTTCACTATTCGTGACTTCATGAGAGAGAAGGGATCTTATTCTATTTTCCCAAGGAATATAGAAAAATCTTAAGAAAAATAACAAATTAAATTTTGCCGATATAGTATGTTAGGTAGTATGTTGGTTGCTTGCTTGTTTGATCCTGAGAACGGAACGTGTAGTGCAGCGTGTGAAAATGTCTGTGCGTGATTTTGTTTTAACATTCTTCCGCGAGTGCACGTGACACCCCATTTGATGACGCCGGCTTTTTGAAAATAACACAAAAGAAAACTCCACTTGGCAACATTTTTGTTTGGTGTAATTAAGTCTGAAAAACCTACGTACGTGCGTAGGTTTTTCCGACTTAACTATAGTCCCTTAAATTAGTGGCTATACTGCAGCCCCGCGCGGGCTGTCCGTGGTTCATCGATGCGGCCGCAACTGAAAATCAGTGCTGCGACTTTTGTTGTAGCATATGCTAAGTTACGGCCATTTGGCATGGTAGCAAATACTTGTAATTAGTGTAATAATTTTTTATTAAGTCTGCAAATTATTCTTTCATACGAGTTTTTTTTATTGGTTTTTCATTCTTAAAAATCAGCTGTTAGAACATGTTTCTATTTAAACAGAATCTCACAACGAAATTTTTGTTTAAGAAAATCTTATTCAAGGTCAATGGGTTCATACCGAAAATAAGTCCCCTTGCTCAGATAACGATTTGTCCCTCCCCATTTACCCAATCCTTTCTCCAAATCTATTCCTATATCTCCAAAAGTATGCAGCGCATCCGGAGGCGTGCCGCTACGGTGTCATTCTGGACTGCATGTGTCGCGGATGGACTGTCTGCTCGTGTCGCTTTCTTCCAATAAAAATAAATTATATATCGAGCCCGATGACGTGCATTTCATATACGCAGATAAGCATATACGTAATTTAACTACTTATCGACAAGGTACATTCCCTTATTTCTGTCTCCTTCCAAATACTAAATCTGCCAATGTTCCTCATTTTAAACGGATATTGGCATGTATAATCTCCATGAGCGACAGTGTCCACTTACCATTAGATGGACTGTCTGTTCGTCTACCAATTACCATCTACAAAAAAGTGAACTAATCTTTACTAATACTTTTTTTCTTCTAATGCTTACGTATATAGTAGTTACGTTGGTCGTGGTGTGTCGGCCTGCTCTAGAATACCACCATCCGATATCTTCCCGTGGGTGTCGTAAAAAAGGACTAAGAGATAACAAAAGCGCTACCTACCACTAGGCCTACAAACACCTCTAAAAGTGTGGACTTATCAACCCGTCGCCAGCGTGACGTTTTAAGGCCGCAAATCTCTCGTGCACAAGACAATGTATGATTCAATAATCTACTTAATATTCGTATAAACTGTCCTAACTAAAACGCACAAGGTGCATCACCGAGAAAATAAGCTTCTTCAATCAAGGCATTTAATCAATTAATGTCGTATGTATAAATTATCTGAATTCCAGGTATACCCGACTGCGTTGAGATCGACCGCGGTGGGCGCATGCAGTGGGGTTGCAAGGCTGGGTGCTATGATTACCCCATACGTAGCACAGGTACGATATTTATTCATTTTAGCGGATTTATTCATTCATTTTATTCTTAGTGTGTAGATCGTAACATTCCAACCTGTTGATCGAGATTTTTTTCCGAAATTCTACCAGCTAATAATACTTTCCGCCAGAAATTTAAGAAATTATAAGGGTGTCCGAGTCCCTGCCAGAATAATATCCGGCAAGGCTATCGCCGAATCTCGAGAAAGCACTTTACGTAGCAAAGGTTGCAGAATTTGGCGTTAATTAATCCAAATTTCTCAATTTCTACATTTAGATGCCCATATAACTTTTTAAAGGCGAATCGACTAAATCTGCTATTTGCGACTAATTATCGATTTTTACCTGTCCAGTCAGAATTTAAATGCATCACTATATCCCAGTTAGAATAAGGGACACAATAAAAAAATCAAGTTTATATAATTTCCAGGTACTACTAAAGAATTCAATAGCCATAGCGACTGGCGTATATTCTTTAGCGGCAATATTAGCGGCAGGAGCTTGCCTGGCGTTGCCGATCGAAACGAAGGGGAGGGAGATGCGAGACACGGTTACCGCTACTGGATAAGTGGAAATGAGACGAAAGATACACTAGTTGATTGTTTTTGGAAATTATGTCTTATTGCTCGTACAGGATTAAATAAAAAAGTCCCTGCACTGTCTTAACAATGAATTTTCTTTCGCGTAAACTAACAACTTTAGTTCAACGACTTTTTAAAAATCAGCAGTTTTATTATAAATTTATGTATAAATATAAAAACATTTTTATATTAAATTAAAACTATATAGTTATATATATTTATATATTATATTTATATTAAAACGTGTGAAGGCGAAAAAATAGCGACATTGTCTAACTGTTGAAATAGAGAAATTGCAATCAGGCGGTGTATTGTACAATGATAATGAATATAAAAGAAACGGGACATAAAAAAGATATTAAAAGTTCAGAAAAAAGTCGTGGAACAAAAGTTTTAATAGAAATTCTGCCCAAAGGTGGTGCAGGTGTTTTTATTGAACCCTGTGTAAAAACTAGTGAGTTCCAAAAGTTGCGAAAATCGCAGTATAACAATGTAATTCATGCGTCGTTCTTTTCTGTATTATGGAGATAGAAAAGGATGCAGTATTTTTATATTGTCAAACACCACTTTCGCAAATTATAGAACTCAGCCTAAAAATAATACATATTCCAAATTCAGCTAGATACGACCTAACTCTATGGTCGTCTGATATCTACTTTTCAAAAATAAAGTTGATTTTTATACGAAATATCAACAATACTAGGGTCGGGGGAGAGGTGTATTTAAAAGTACCTTATGCAGTCCGCATAGAAGTTAATTTTCAACGTAAGTCACAAAAACTGTCAAAGAAATATTCGCACCTAATACAAGATTGATATAAGTATCGAGTACCAATGAATTAATTCATTTGCATCCAAAAAATAAATAATCAATATAAAATAATTCCCATTTTTATCACCATTATGTAAATGTCGATAAATTTAAACATAAGAGAACTAAGAATCGGTATGTTGTGGAATCAACAAAAATACTTATCAGCATAGCAAGTGCTACTTATATTTTGTTGCTATTTAATTTAAAATAAGCCTTTAAGGTATTTGTGACGCTATCTAAATAAAGGGATCTTATTATAGGATTTGCGGAATTAAATTTATAATTTATCATACAATGTGTGTAATTGTTAAGGGAGTGTTTTCAATTTTGACGATTTACAAAGTTCGCTATGATTTCATTTAAATAATTTTAGGACATCACATAGATAAAATGTTGGATCCTAACATTTGGTTCAGATTTTCTAACTTAAAATTTCGTTGTGTCAGTAGAAATACGCTCTAACGTTTATTTTTTAACGCGAAGCATTAAAATGCATACTTTTTTTAAAGATTTTACTAAAATCTCAACATCTAAAAAACTAGAACGGTCAATAAAGTCCATATTCTTATTAATGACCATTTTTACAATAAATACATGTAATATTACATAGTGTTAGATGACTAACTACGCGGAATTATATAGCCGCACGCTTTGATAAATTTTTGTCTTTTTATTTGTTTATAAGTAATTTGCCGCCTTACTAATAAACGCATTAGTCATTGATTAAAACTCTCGTTCTTTTCTTAAAAATAAAACTTTAAACTGGTTAAAAAGTCATAAAAAGCATAATTAATTTAAACATTTATGAATAAGGCGATTATTATTTAAAGTTCACAGAACAAATTACTATAATAATAGAATTTATAAATATGTATTATATACATTAGAATGATTGTTTTTAATGTTTTTATATTGAAAGAGATTAGTAATTATTTAAACTGCGTCTTGGTATTGTAAATATTGAAAGGATATCTTCAATATTCAAGATACTGCATACAAAAATGTATAAATAGGTTGTGTTGTGAATGGTACTTAATTTTTGTAAAGTGACGGTACTTCATTCAAACGCCGGACTTAGATGAGAGCTCCCCTAGACGATCAATTACATTATGCAATTTTACGGATTGAGCAATGTTTTTGATCGTTTAGTGAGTATATTGAATCTTGTTTGGGTACAAGGCGCGATTCAATAATATTGTGTAATGACATTATTGTACAATTTTATTGTAGGTCCAGGGGCCGCCCTACAAATCAAACCAATAGTGTTTGAATTAAGCTAATAGCAGGATTGAAATGATATTATATTTTGTATTCTTATGACATTATATCTACGAGGATGGTAAATAGGTATTTTTTTTTATATTTAATGGAAATGGACCAGCGCTGTGTACTAAACTTTTTATTTTTTATTTAAACAGGGTTAATTAAAAAACAACCGCATCTTCAAAACACTGAATTCCTATGATTTAAACTAACTACCTTTTTCGGAACTTGATATTTTCCCCAAAAAATATATTTTTTAAACGAAGCCTCTGACTTTGTTATTCTGCTAGGAACGGCAACGCCGCATACTCTATTTATAACTGCTAATCGAACCGATACTTTAACCACCTGCATGCACCCCCCGTTACAGAAGTGCAGTGCATCCGATACGGAGGTGTCGCGTACTGTTCTACCCGAAACTTTATAAACCACGAACCGCTCTGGAACGAACTGCCTCAGAGGTCTTTCCATTACGCTACGATATGGGATTCTTCAAGAAGTCTGAATAGGAATTTGCAAGGTCGGCGGCGTACCCGCATACCTCCTGGTATTACAAATGTCCATGAGTGGTGGTAACACTTACCATCGTGGGACCGCTTGCTCATCCGCCTACTTCCCTATAAAAATGAGGTTTTTTTTCCAAAAAATACTTTTAAGAGCAAAAAACGTTCATTTGAAAATCAGTTTATTGGTTTGATTTAAAATTAGGTGGGTACTTAATTTTGGATTAAACCAAGAAGGTACTTACTGATTGATAAAAAAAATATATTTATAAAAGTAACTCCATACAAATTACCTACTACTAATTTTACGTGCGTGCTTAGTAGTACTATTTAAGTGAGTGATTGTGTGAAAAAAAGTGCTAAATTTTAAAAAGTCAAAGAACAAACGTAAGTTTTCACGATAGGAATTCAATGTTAAGAGCTTGCAGGTATATTTATTTAACCCTGCATAAGTATATTATGTATGGTGGACCCCATACAGTATTAAATAGTTTTACTTTATACCTATTGAGTATTTTCGGATTTTGAGCATTTCCATAAATTGTAAAAAAATATATGGAATCGTTCGAGTAATTCAAACTTATATAAGATTTATTGATGAATTCTATAATACTCTTTTTAATTGCAGCTTTATTTTATAAGTTGTGTTATCTCAGCTAGCTTTACATTTTATTGTTTTTTTTTTAAATATTAACTTACACTCGAAGACTGCTTTTATACACTTAGTATGTAAGAATTACCTGATTAGGTAGATCTGATATTATTATTAACTATATATACGTAAAACATTAGTCTACCAAAAGTTCGAACATCACAAAATTCTTTGCGTTTTCTAAACAAATTACTAAAGTTAATATTTTTACATTCGTTACTCTAACTGAAACGACTAGTTTGTTCTGCAACCTGGCATTGGCGGTTAGCTTTACATAGCCGCCAATTAAAAATGTTGAAAATGAAAACGATTACCCAATTGGTTAGAACTACAACGCTAATGCTACTCTGGCCAATCGCAGACAAATTTTATTGACGTACTCAACACGTGCAATCTCTGTCAGTTTAATTATGTACCTTGTTTAATTACGAGTATGTCTAATATTTTCCAGTGATACATTATCTGTGAGAGCTTGCACTGATCCCTCATTACCGGAGCATCCTTATCATAATTCCTTGTGTATCAGTGTAGACCATACGGAAATTAATTCTTTACAAGAATATCCTAAGCCTAAGTACTTATTAATCGGGGGGACTTCGTTTCTGTTTCTACCGCAATTGAACAGCGCTGACTGGGTTGCGTGTTTGAGTACAGGCACTTTTGACTCCGTGTTGTACAAATATCGTGATGACTTTGTCCCCGTTAAAAACATAAGATGCGAATCGCATCCACCGTGGTATAGTTCATATAGTGGTATTCGTGGTATAGCCTTAATAAAACTATTAAAGTTAAATAATTTTTTTTAAGAAAATTAAAATTTTGGGGATATATTTCAGACTGCGAATCATTTTCTATATTAACGAATCCCGCTCGAATATTGGAACAAGAACGCTTTAGGACCTATATGGCTAATGTTATTGAGTCAATTATTGAGAAGGTGGTCAAGTGGATGTAATATACACAAGAAATGTTGCGATGGAATCAATCACAGAGTGCTTTTGGACATACTCTCGTTTGCAGGTATCCATGGCGACCTCCTGAGATGGTTTGCATCTTATGTTGGCAATGTTGCTACTGCTTGCACACCCATCCCATCAGGTGTTCCGCAGGGATCCTTATTGGGTCTCCACTACTATTCATTATATTTATTTAATTTATTAAATTTGAAACCTATTGAACAAATTAGACTTAAACGTTTTTACATATCGTGTTCGCGCAAAAATAACATACTTCATTCTTGTTATAATGTAAAAAGATGTAACCTACAAAAAGTAACTATGATTAGAGACTTGGGAGTTATTTACGATTTTAAATTATTTTCTAATGAACAAATAAATAATATCGTTAAATATCGTTTAATATATAATAATATCGTTTCGTTATCTTTCGTTAATATTGCAAAAGTTCTCTGATGTTCTATCAGAGAACTTTTGCAATATTAAATCCTTGACAGTTCTGTATTGCGTTATACGTGCGCAGTCATCTGGAATATGCTTTTCAAATCTGGAAATCCCAATATGAAGTTTATTAAACTCGTATTGAGGGTATTCAGAAAAGATTTCTTCGATTTCTTGATTTCAAGACTATCCAAGTATCTCGTGACTACCATCATCGTTGTAAACGCTATCATTTCCTATTTCTGACTGAAAGGCGTAATATTGCAGATATATGTTACCTCGTGTGTGTAGCCAATGGATCAATTGATTGTCCCGAATTACTTTCCAAAATCCTGCGTATACACAAAAATAACCTTAAAAATTGTTATGTACTTCACGCGCCCCCAACTAAAACGAAGTACAGACAAAACTCATTTTTACGAGGACTATTAATGTTTCCAATAAGCTGCCGAGTAACAGACTTATTTTGCACAAGCCAGCATCAGTAAGACGAACCCTAGTAGCAAACTTTTTTCCGAAAACATCTAATTGCACTGTCCATTATCCAATTGTTTAATTAATGTTTATATCAAGTGTTTTATGTTTAATAGTTTATGCTTTATTTACGTGTTTTTATATTTCATCAGGCCTAAATGTTTATAAAATTTAATTATGTCAAATGTGGAGATTTAATTATCAGCACGTATTATAACATTTGTATTTGTCGTTGTAGGTACCTAGATTTATATTTCAAATGACTAAATCTTCAATAAAAATAAATAAATAATGTACTAATATTCAAAATTTTAATGTTTTTAATTTTGTTAGGGAAAGTGTCACATACGTAAACGAAAAACTCTCAATAAGTCTGTCCTATGTTTTCTCTGCATTTCTTTACACTATTGCCCTCCTAAGAAGAAGAGGCATTTGTAACGAAAGCATAGGAAACATTGTATTCGGAAATTAAAATTTAAAAAAAGAGAATAAACAACGGCTATTCTTTTTGTTTTATCCAAAACTCCCCATATTTCTTCTAGATTTTAAATTAGTGAAGATTTTACTAAGATGTTTCAATATTTTTCGAGACTTCAAAATGCACTTCTTTTTTTAATGAGGGTAGTATAGTTAGCTTAGCTACACGAGCGCGCGTTTGCCTTGTAGTTGTGAGTCCGTATGCTTCGAAGCAGACCTTGTGACTTTCACAATTCACAATACACCTTTAAATATATTAACGAGAAAGTTACTTTTCGCGTATGGACATTTTATCCACAAACAAGATTGATGCGTGCTCGTGGATTGCAGTATTTATAAGTATAATTGTATAATTGACATATATATGATAACAGAATTAACTTGGTTAAGCTTGATAATTATACATAGGCATTTTAGTGTCGAAATGACAAATTCTATCTTTACTGAAAGTGTGTATAGTTACAATGAACGAAGAGCATATGTATATGTTATCAAATAGATTAGAAAGTTATATTGTTTAACTATTACAGAATAATTATTGAAGAGATGAAAATATTAGCGGTCGTTTTCGAATTCAATTTTGATCTGTCCAGTTTTTCATTTGAAAACTACTAACACGTTTGCGTCCGGTTTTTTCTGTGTACAGCATTAAGCAACGTTCCTAGCGGTCGTTTTGAGAAACTTAAAATCTTCATACGGAAAAACATTGTAACGCATACGCGATAGTAACGTTTGCATGCGATGGAAACTACACTACGAGCACCAAATTTTCGGCTGTTCCAAATTTTTGACATGCCTACTATAAAGGTTACTCGAAACAAAACTGAAAAACTTGTCTGAGATAATTCACTAGTTCAATGTTAGTCATCAAAGTATAGGATGCTTGTGCAGATAGTTTTCCAACACAGAATACATTCTGTCTCATTCAGTAATATGAAACACATTTTTTTCTTTTGTACAAAATTCACCTGAAGGCTCGTGTCTACAAAAAATAAATACGTGATATTATCTGATTAAATTGCCCTTAGACGTTGGTTAAGATCTATTGAAGATTAGTCACCCAAATGTAAATTTTCGCATTTTGGGTGATTTTAGAATTTTCAATAAGAATATATCTATTATTATCATATTGTAAATCATTCTTCATACGAGTACTTATTGAAGTATATGCATATTGTACATTGTCTCATTTTGGATATCTTTTTATTTCTTTTACAATTATCATGGTAAAATATATGTATTTGGAGTACTCTATAAAAAAAATGCATTTGGAAACTTAGTAATGTCAGCGATAAAATTGATTGAGAAAAGTAAAACAATGTACAAAATTGTATTTTATTTACAATTTCATTTTGTACTCAAAAAACATTTTGTACCCGAACCCGTATAAACCGCGAACCGTAGGTTCTGGAACGAACTGCCTCTAGAGGCCTTTCTATTACCCTACGATATGGGGTTCTTCAAGAAGGCTGTGAATAGGATTTTGCAGTCGGCGGTTTACTGGTGTTGCAGGTGTCCATGGGCGGCGGTAACGCTTACCATTGGACCGCTTGCTCGTCCGCCTACCAATCTATTTAAAATATTCAAAATATACATACAAATTTAACACAGAATAAACATTACCAAAACTTTAAAAAATGCTGACATGACTATGTATAATATGCGGAATGATTTACAATATGCTAAAAAATCCAATTGGATTTATTAAAGATTATTGACTTTAAGATATCAATAAAATCTGGGGTATTTATCAATTAATGTCACAATTATACAAAAAAACGTAGGTAATACCTGCGTTTTAAATACATACATAAATCGGTACAAAGCAGTAGTCTGGTTTATAAATTGTAATAATATCTAAAACTAATTTTGCTTTTACCCTATTTTAAGTATAACTTATCAAACTTATATGCGATCAATAATCATTGCAGTGATATAATCACAATTGTAACACCAAATAATATATAATAGATAGTAATTTATCACATTATTGTTGTTAAGTTTTTTATTTATTAAACGATATGCACTAACACGCTTATCTTTTATTTTTTATTCATCGTGGTAAAATCATAGTTCAGGGAGAGGTATTTTTAAATAAAACTATCTATAGTGTATGTAATGGAATTTAATTAATTATATTATAGATTAAAACATACCTTAGATTATTTCCATTTAGAAATACTTTGAAATAAACTTCCTCTTTATCTGTAGGTTTTAAAGTATAATAAAGAAACCGATGGATCACAGTAGAAATCACTGAAACGTACTTATCAAACCACAATTAGATTTTAAATATTTAAAAAATAGTCCATAAAACTAAATACAAACTTGCTATCAGTCAAATAAAATTCTAATCATGAACCTATAACCTAAACCTAAAACTCGCGAAAAAGAGAACTAAACTTCAGTAAAATTATTTTTAATAGTTCGTGCAATAAATAAAAATACTGGCTAAGTTCACCTTTGTTTAAAATATTTACATATATAGCCTTTATCAGTTCTGAAAATGCTCTTATTATCAGTAGCGTAACTACTTAAAATGATTTGGTTACATACCTACTCATTTTCTGTTGAAACTTTGCTTTCCTCCAAACTATGCAGGATTTGCTTTTAGTTCCATCTACATCTATCTAACATCGTAATGCAGAAAACCAACACTAGCCAAATAGTGTTATAGATTTTAATCATCTTCGCTTTCCAAATAGATGATGGACTTAGGAATCGCGCATGTTACTGACGGAGCAGGCGGGCGTAGCACAAGTGACACAAACTTTATTGACCTAGACTTTATTGAACACCAAAGAATATACGGTAGTGACACAAAAGTTTAAATAAATGTATAAACAAAAGGTAGGTTAGGTTTATTGCTTCCGGGCAACCTTTGGGCGGTAGATGTGTGCAAACAGAAGAATAATAAGTAGATTGTGCACACATTGTAATAAATATTACATAGGCATTTGTTTCTAGTAATTATAATATGTGCACCATAAATATATTTACATATATATAAATATAGTTATATTTGTGCATATAACTACTGTACCTATACCAATAAACCAAGTACTAAATTACAATATAATAATAAATATTAATTAAAATTTTAAACCATACATAATATTGTTAGATATTATATATACGGGGTAAATCAAGAAGATACAATAAATATAACACAAATTAAATAAGTAAGTACTGTAAGAGTCGGTAAACTGCAGACGTCTTACGTCTAGTGAGAGTGATAAAGTAAAGATTAGGAGAGTAAACGGGGAATTAAGGCTAGAATTCCCTAATGTTATGTAATAAGGTTTTAAGTTTATAATAAGATCGAGCTATATATAGTATAATATTCCAAAGCGACGGCACTAGTTTTCTATTCTCGCTCACATCCGCAAAATCGTGAATTTGAATTCCAGCCCATACCACAAAATTTTAACAGATATGGATATTACATATATATACCACTAGCACACAGGTGAAAAAAAAAACAGCGCACAGTGGGCCGTTTCATACAGCGTAGACGTGAAAGTGAAATCATGACTATTACCTTATTAATATAATATATTGTTCGACAAATAAATTAAATAATGACCTTAACAGCACTATTTTATTTATCTTCCTTCATTACACTATGACTAATTAGGAGTCGAATTTGGTAAAAGCTAAGTTTACTCAGGAGCATTATGCATTTGCATTTAACGCGCCCTACAACCAGTGGCGGATTAAGAGTTTCGGAGGCCCTAAGCATAGAGGCCGTGTAGGCCCTCTGGCTTGGATTTCGAAGATAGAAATTAGAAAATAAAACAAAGTTCATCAAAATATATATTCGAAATTTATATTGGAGAACAGGAGCCCTATGCACGTGCTTATAATGTTTATATGTTAATCCACCACTGCCTACAACTATATATTAATTATTATATATAATAAATAATGAATGTGTTCTTGAGGTCATTAGTTATGTTTCAAACAATAGGAATGACAATAATGAAGTAATTATGGTTTTACTTTTTCTCGTCAGTGTTATATAAAATAGTCCACTGCGCAGCGTGTCGAAGAATTTAATTTTTTTTTGAAAATTCGCACAAGATTTGCGTGATAGGTTGCGTCTCGACACCTCGTCGTGTTTGCAAGGGGAAGGGGTGTGCCATTCTGTGGGACTTATGACTAATATTGAAAACGACCTGTACAAATTTTTGCAATCCTACTTCTCATGCACTACGGCCCGACCTGCTAATAGCATGCGTGAATCTTGGGTACTGATCAATTATTACACAGATATGGTACTCCAAGCGACTTGAGATCAATTGTGTCTTAAATATTAAGTATTATACAAGCAAAAATGAAATATGTATTGTATGTATAGTTTAAATTGATACAATAACAAGGATTTTACACGGCAAAACTGTTTTCAAACTAATTTTTTTGCATGGTTACATATGAGCGTCATTTGGTTTAGTAGCAGTAACTGTGTGTATACGCGTAAAAAGAGCATGTATATGCGGCACGATGAAGGCTACGAAACAATATAATTTTTAACATGGAAAAAGCTTTGCCGTCGATTTACGTGGTCCCCTTGCAACGCTTTTTCCATGCAGCCAAAATATGAAAACAGTAATGTAGTAGTAGGAGTAGTGACTATCTTACCATACTGTACCACTACTGTGCTCGGCTGCAGCCTCCACCATCCATACCAGTGCTTTAGGCTTTCGTTGTGGCCCTCACTTATTTATAATATCTCAAAATAATAGCAATTCTAATTATTTTTAAGGTTCAGTCTGTGTACTAGAACTTATTTATAGATTAAGTCCCAAGCTAAATAGAGCTTATGCTCCAAGATTTTTTAATTAGTAAATAACTGACAACTTTAGTATGTGTGGTAAATTATAATCAATTAACCCTCACTTAATCACTTCTTATTCAAATTCCACAAAAATTTAGGTAGATTGGGTATTTTTTTATAAATGAGCCTTCAGTAGTCAAAATTCAGTGAGTTATCATAGTCATCAACCACTCCGAAGAATCCCCTGTAACACTACCCACAAAAACTTACAATCTATTTTTCTATAGTACGGTGGGACATAATACCATGAACCAATCACTCATTAACATTGGAAAGTACCTACTAATTAGTATAACACACATTATTTACTCTCACAATACATGCAAATATACATACATACACACAATTAATTAGAGCAATAATTTGAATACAGGATCTAGATTTGTCAATTTGTGAAAATTATATATGTACTTCAAAAAAACAATCAGTAGTTACCTAACATTGAATATATGAATCAATAGTTACACATCTCGATAACAACTACTTAGTAAGCTGCCTAATTTGAAAGTAAATTTTTCATTATTTTTATAATAATTATTATTTTCATTATTCATTTGACTTAACAAGCTGAAAGTGTTTAACAAGCTAAACAAACTAGTTTAATGACCCACAGTCAACATTGTACATCCAGGAAGCATATGTTGTAGTCACAAACATGTGGGTACTACACATCATTCTGGAACAATCAAATAAGATGAATACGGAATGAATGTGAGCTGCATACATGCATACTTCTACATGAATCCAGCCTTAACCTAAATAGTGTATCCTAAGTTTAAAAAAATCTGTTTGTACTAAACCAGTCTATTGAGTGATTAATCATCATCTAATTCTATTACAATTGGTTGAACATTTTCAGTAGCCTTTGCATATTCCTCTTTCAACTGTGCCAACAATACACACTTTGGTATTTTAAGTTCTTCAGCCTCATCAACTAAAGTTTTCAACTTTTGAAGTCTTCCAATATCAGGAGCAGTTGGAAGAAGAATATTTTTTGTTTCAGTCATCCATTTGTCAAAGCTGTTAACTCTAAAATCAATAGTTTGTAGCATGATATGCAATTCATCCATGTCATAACGATAGTTGAGAGTCTTCTTTTCCAAGTGGCATTTACAAAAGTCATTGGCATGTTGCAGGCATGCCATGTGATTACAATCTGCACAGGATACTGAAGACAAGAAACATGTTGTTTTGCAGACTTCACAAAGTCGCTCATCATCACCAAGCAACTCAAATGCTGTTCTATAAACATTTTTCAAACCTTTCTTCTTTAATAATGCTCTTAGTCTGCCTTCTTCTTCTGTTGCATGAACCAATTCTTTTTGTGTTTCAAGTGCTGTCTCCAAATCAAGTCGATCACCTTCTAATGCCATTTTGCATATAAGTTCATCATGTGAAAACACACAAAATCGTTTCAGATTTTTATAATGAGTTATACAATCCCGGCCAATTTGAAGCCAATCAGGTGGTGCAAAGTTAACGGCCTCAGCAAAATTGTAACCTTGATTAAAGCCTGCATGGTAAGCTCTAGGGAATGTTACTACAAACTCACCGGCCTGTTGATCGGTTCTGTATATTGGTACACCTGCTGCCATTAATATATTTGGATTCATTATTGTAACTAACTGATGTAATAAGTCTGGTTGAGACTTGAACAAATCAGGTGCAGCTGCTTTCATAGCATTTTCTAACAACTCTGCTCCACTCCCTGGTACCCCATACCATGTTTTTGCTTCACCCCAATGCAAGTAATTAATTGAATAACTCCAATGATCCTCATTGTGCCAGCAGAAAGCTGAAAAACACATACCCACATACATCCATGGTACAGTCATGCCAGATATGTCTGCATTTATGAATCTTAAGACTGAACCATCATGAACTGGAAGATTGTTTAAATTCCAGCCAGAATCAACATACTCTTGATCGCCCGGATAGAGGTTCATTGAGGATTTAGTAGGGAAGCCTGAACCATGATCCATTGAATGTAGGTCAGCTCCATATTCTACAGTGACATCTTCTTCTACTGAAGATATAATCCTCCAGAATTCTTTCTCAGCTACTACTGTAGGAACTAAATGGCCTGACATACCAAAGTAATCAGATTTAAATTTATCTGCCATTTCTCCAAATTGCTGAAGTGTGTATTCTCTTTCAGCTTGAGCAAATCCAAATGCCTCAGCCGGTTTGTGAACTTCCTCAGCGATGCAACAGGGGCAGCGCCAGTCACCATCTGGTACAGAGCTTAGTGGAGGTTTAAGACAGAATGTGTGATAAGTATCTGAGCAACCATTACAGGACAAAAGCAAATCATCTCTATGATCTTTTTGGCAAATAGCACATGTGTAAACTGCCAATGGATCAAGATCATATCTAGGTCTTTTTCTTGACTTTGTTATATCAAATTCTTCATCATTTAAACCAGGCATTTTCGGTCCTGGACCATAACAAGCCAGTCTCCTCAATTCCCGGTTGCGCTTCATCTCTTCACTGTCGATTTTAGTTTGAGGCAGTAAACCTGTATCAGGCTTTATATCAGATCCAGTTTTTGCCTTCTTAATACTAGTGTGAGGCTTCTGATCCTTAATATCATCTTTAATCTTTATTATGGACTCTACTGAAACTTCCTTAAACAGTTGTTTGCAATTTTCTTCCTTTACTTCAGTTTTAGGTTCAAACTTTTTTACTGTTTTCAATATATCAGCTTTGCTTCTCTCAAATATTTCATAAGGATGTAAGATTTTCTCATAATTGTTTTTAAGGAAATTCATGGTATTGGCACTTTGACTATAGCCCATGGAAGTAGCAATCTTACGCCATTTTTTTGGAGTATTACAATTTTCATAGCCACCTTCTTCATCCACCCAGAACTTGAGGCAATATAGATCCAATGTTTTATTTTCAATCATAGGTATTTTTAAGGGAGAGCCCTGAAGTTGCCAAAATTTCAAAATTTTTTCTAGAAATAATAGCTTCAAACGCGTGATGGCTTCCAATTCGTTTACTTTTTGTATCCGTGGTACAAATTTCAATTTGTCTACATCTAGGGAAAACGGGGGCTGCCATCGTGTCGGCGGTTTTATTTTGCATATGCCAGTCTTTTCAGCAACTGGACGAATCTTAGCGATGTATCCCAAAGGATCAGTAAATTCTTCGGGCGTAGGCTCGAACACGGGAGCCTCCGGTGGAGGAGTGAAAGTAAACTCTACACTTTTTTGCATTGCATTTTTCTGGATATTCTTGTTATCCATTTTTGATAACACAAAATAAATAATGGCTAACACATAAATTCACAAAATAGTATATTTAACGTCCATTAAAAACAACACGAAAGTCTACGTGACTTCTCGCCATGTGTAAATGGCTCCTTAGATTCTACAAACGTATAATGTTAATTCATAATGGTTTGCGGAATAGGTCCACTATAAGTCACATTGAAATTGTAACAACGCTTTCATTTAGATCTTGAATACAGTCAAGTTATAACAAAAAGAACTTATTTGAGGATATATTTACTTGGATATATTGATTGATAATCACTGTTTCACAAAAGTCGTATCCGTAATGATCGTTCCACAACAGCAACACAACCCCGAATTACAGCTCGCACGCGAGCAACATGCAGGGCGAAACGAGTCGCAGCGCCAACCAATACAAACGGCAAGACGGGACGAGGAGAGAGATAGGTAGAGCAAGTAAAGCAACGCATTCAGTCAGCGACCAGCCTAGTAGCAGTACATGGTACGTTAGATAAACATTGTATAAAAAAAATTAGAAATTCTGTAGTATAAATACATTGGTACATACTTAAAAACCTATATCGTATTCGTCAATAAATAGGTAGGATCATACGACATTTTCAATATCGAGTAGTATCGATATTTTGAGATTCGATGCTCAATACTCTTGATTAAAGTATCGAGTAAAATACTTCATTTGATTCTGGTTAGCCATTGTTATGGGACTTTCATAGCGTTAGGCGAATTGAGAATAATATAGTAATCGAATGAATCGACAATATTTTAATTTAATTATCTCTAGATGCTTACTCCAAAAACAAAGGTATTTCCTATCAATTTGTTAGAGATGGGATACAAATGGTAGGATACAATGATAGGATGTGAGACTACAAATAAATAGGATAAATAAACTGTTTACACCGGGACAATTTATTTCAGTAACACGAAAAGTAAAACAGGCGACCTCATCGTCAAAGCTATATAATAAATAAATATTGCGTATAAGTGACAGATACTGCTCGTTAACAATTAATCTATAAACAGTACACCTCTATAAATCGCGTAGTCTCGATTTTTAAACCAGCTTCGATTAGTTGACCAACCTCGATAATCGACCAATCTTGATTAAACACTCACGTCGATTAATCGACCAGTCTCGATTAATCCACCCGACCTGTATAAAAAACTCCTTTCATTCATTCGAAATATGCACTCGAATAAATTTTAATACTCGTATAATTTAATTATTGCATATGCAATCGCGTATCGCTTATTCTGGTGTCAAGTTAAAACGATATTAGCGACAAGCACAGTTTATTTATTTATTATTCATGTTTTTTTTATTTACAAATTCTAGTATAGCTTTTCGACAATATGAATGAGGAGACCCATGTCCAACAGTGCATATTGAAAAGGCTGCTTGCCAGTGTTTGCATTGCAATAAGGCTTAATATTACAATTGCCAACATTGTAGCCGTATTATTTAATAATTTAGGCACAATAAAAACTAGGATAGACCTAACAAAAAAAGAGTAAATTTAATTAACAGGTATTATAGCTGATTTTGTATCCCGAGTAGACTAAATAATTGTCAGTGTGCTCGACACTGGAAAGGATGGATTCCGACACGTGGTCGTTATGGGGATACTAATATTGATATCGGAAGCGATTCCTAGGTTGGTCCCCTATTCGTCCGTGGTTTCGGATTTTGTTTTTATAGTTTTGAGGTTGGTACTAAAAAAAATTAATATTTTCAAAAAATGTTTTTTTGATATAAAAGAACTATCAAATTAAGCAAACACAGTTTTGAAATGCTACCTACGTGTTTTAGAAAATAGGTTGATTAGTTATGAAAAAATGAAGTAAACTTGACATTGGCAGAATGTGCTAATTGCACCATTGTCACATATGAAGAAATAAAATACGTCCACACTGTCAAATATTGTATCTATGAATAGTATTTTTTTTATTTACTACCTATTTCTTTTAATTAACCAAAAAAAGCTTTTATTTATCTTAACAGTGGTCATTTTGTTTATTCTAATATGTTAAATACATTTCGAGGTATTTGTCTGAATAATATACAATTTCAGCAATGTCGATTAGGTCACAGAGTGAGAGGAAAAGCTCCTATCTATTGTAATACACTGAAGGAGCGAATGGATGAATTAAATTACAAAGATGAGTTGTATACAACAAAAGTAGACATCGGATTTACGCGATCAAAGTAAGTATTTATTGGTAAATAATGAAATCCGTAAATAATGCACATAAACTTATGCATATTCCTTTTTTTTATTTTAGAGGTTAGAATTATAATTATAAGCATGCGATAACATTAGATTTAACAAAAATACAAGATGGTTAATTAGGAACAATCAAATATTTTACTGCTCTATACTACAAAAACCCATTGTTTAAATATGTTTAGTAAATTTGGTTGCATGGAAAATACAAACAGATGAATTCTAAAGGTTGGACTATAGCAAACGACACAGGAAAAAAGACTTCAGTCGATTTTTATGGTAATTAATGGTACTATTGGGTGGGGGTTAGAGGAGCATCTTTCGTCCTGGGGGTGAACACTGGGATAGGTACCTAATTCTGATCTACCATTATCTGTTCATTTGTTCTATTTAGTGTAACTATTGTGCAAGTCTTTCTTACCCAGAAAACCATGTGGACGGTTTAGGTTAGATGTAGAGATGCAACAATTACAAAGTGGTGTGTTTGTAATTGGTGGTTATCATATTTTTTATGATTAATAATGATGCAGTACACCATAGTAAGAATTGTGGCAATTATTAAAATGAATGAAATTCCCATGCAATGTCAAACAAAATTCACGCGTCTATTTCTCGACTTAGTATGGAATAATCCATATCAAGTTGAGAAATAGACCTAGTCCCTAGAGTCCAGGGATCATTTGTAGCAACTCTGCTTCCTAAACAAAATTTTGATTAATCTCTATTTTGAATATTGAGTAAGATTAAAATAATAATGAAAATATGATTAGAACTGAATTAGATAATAGCTTCGTTCGCGGTAAGGATTCAGAACTGATTCGGAACTATACGCATGCGCAGTTCAAATAATGCCGTTCGCGGAACACACAATTCAGAATTTCTAGTTACAGTTCTGTGTTCGCGGAACCGTCGAACTCGGTTCAGGATCGGTTCAGAATCAGTTCTATCAGTTCTATAACTTTGGCAAGAATCGTAGTTCCAGACATGCGCAGTAATGTGTTTTGGTGGGTCCACTTAAATACTTGCCAACTTAGGGGTTTTCCCCCCAAATTTAGGGGGTAAATAAGTGGGATGGGTTTTTTTAGGGGTTTTATATTTTTAGGGGTATTTTTAGGGATTTTATGACTTCATATATTTTTTTGAATATATATTTTTCATATATTATGTGAAAGTATAGGCCCTGGGACAATCCAAACTATAATAGCTAATCATATTTATTTGTTGACCTAGCGACTTAACGACATCTAGTACAAATATATTACAACTACTCTGTGGTGACTGGTGGTTATTGTGCCTATGCTTACTGGAAATACATATGTACGTTGATTATTGTTTACTTGTTTAATTCGATTTTGTTGTTGTACTGCTGTGCCGACAAGCAATTTGTTAATGATGCCAAAAGAAACTAAAAATAAAAAATGTACAGTCAGAAGTACACGTAGAGTTGGGAAACAGATCCAGATTTAAAAGGTAAAGAAATTTCATTGCATTTTTGTAATTTATATTTTTTCTTTTATTATATATTTTTTTAGGGGGATTTCTAAGTAATTGGGGCGATTTTGGGGGTTTTTGACTTAAGCTTTAGGGATAAATATTTTTGAGAGTTGGTAACACTGCCGATGACAGTAGATCGTACGCAGTTTGGTTCCGAAATCGTTCGCGGAAATAAAAATCACGAATCGGTTTATAACCGAGCATGCGCTCTACTACGATTCCAAATTAGTTCAGTACTAGTTCCGAATTAGTTCTGAATCCTTACCGCGAACAAAGCTAATATAAAAAAATCTGAAAAAATAAGCATATGAAAATTATAGTCTATTATATAAATGTGATTTACCTATTAGTACTGTATTGATAACATTTTTAAGACTCATTAATTATAGACTAAACAAAGCAAGTATAGACTACTTAACTGTAATTTAATTTGTCATGAAAGAAAATATATATATAACTTGCTAAAGTATCTACAGTAATTGTAATTGGCCACTTTTGACAGCTGTCCCATAGTGAGGACCTGCAATCTATCATTCGCATTCTGCAAGCTCCTTATTCGCAGGGGATATGTTCCGTAAATATGCTGCAAATACAGAAACTGTGAATATGGAATGGTAATTTGTATGGGATTACAAGTTTACAAAATAAAAAGAAAAAATATATAATAAAAGCAGTTTTAATGAGAGATTGTTTAACTATATTAATAATTATTATCAGGCAATGGTTTAAAAAGAATTCAATATTTTTTTCTTGTTTTGCCGCTTTTAAAGGGTCTTTCAACTCCGATTGATATTCAGCTGTGGCATTAACAATTTGCCTTTTAAAAATAAGACTTCTTTTCATAGACTGATTAATTTTTATGAAGAAATCACAAAGCTCATTAGCCATTCATAAACTTCACTCAGGTTTTTTAAGTTTAATGCCACCTTTTCAGTGTTGGCTGGGGCTTCCTCTTCAATGGAAAGCATTTCTTCTAAGTCGGTTTCAGTCAAATTTTCATCTTGCAATTCAAGCAACTCTTGAATGTTACTTGATTTTATCTGTTCGAAACCATCTTGTCCTATGCCATTCGCAACTTGAGTAATGGTCTCAAACCGTCACTGCTTTCGTCACAAAACAATTCGACGCGAGTACCGGGCAATTCAACCTTTCTAAATTGGAGCGAACAATTACCCGCAAGCAACTCCTTAAGTTCGCAGTCTGTTTGTTGACGCAAGGCTAACTGTTCTAGATTGATAGGCTGCGCGATTTCCTTCACTCGTGATAAGGTGTCTGCAACCACGTTGTCTTTTCCTGAAATGTGCCTAATGTCACAGCTGAATTGCGAAATGAAATCGAAATGGCGAAATTGCCTTGGTGAACATGTATCTTTTCTAGTGGAAAATGCATAGGTCAGAGGTTTGCGGTCTGTGTAAATGATGAAATCCCTAGCCTCTACCATATGGCGAAAGTACTTTATACTCTCGTATATAGCCAGTAGTTCTTCGTAAGCTGAGTATTTCTGCTGTGCCGGGCTAAGCTTACGCGAAAAGAATGCCAGTGGCTGCCAATCTTTACCTATTCGCTGCTGTAAAATAGCGTCAATCGCTTTGTCTGATGCATCGGTGACCAACGCGAGTTTTGCGTTGCATTCAGGATGCGCTAGCATGGCCGCCTGACAAAGGCTCTCCTTGCAATCTTGAAAGGCCTTTTGTTCCGTGAAATTGACCGGGAGCTAACCTTTAACTGAGCCAGTAAGCAAATCGTTAAGGGGTGCTTGGAGTGTTGCGGCTTCTGGGATGAACCTTCGGTAATAGTTCACCATACCCAAAAATCTACGCAGCTCTCGTACAGTCTTTGGGCTTGGAAAATTCTTAACGGCGTCCACTTTAGACGACAATGGCTTGGTTCCTTCAGACGAGATCGTATAGCCAAGAAATGTAACTTGGGAGACGCCAAACACACATTTGGAAGTATTGACTACCATGCCGTATTCTTTTAGCCTTGAGAAAACCTGTTGTAAATGCTGTTTATGAGTGTCATGGTCTTTAGAAAATATTAAAATATCGTCTAAATAACAGTATGTAAAATCCAGTCCCTGGAGCATTTCATCGACAAATCGTTGAAATGTCTGTCCGGCGTTACGTAGCCCGAAGGTCATATAAGGGAACTCGTAAAGTCCGAACGGCGTTGTGATGGCTGTCTTCGGGATATCCTCTGGATAAACAGGAATCTGATTGTACGCCTTAACTAAGTCAATTGTAGAGAAGACGCTGCAACCTGAAATACTATGAGCAAAGTCGTGTATGTGTCTAATCGGGTACTTGTCAGGGATGGTACGTGCGTTCAACATTCGGTAGTCACCACAAGGTCGCCACCCGTTGTCTTTTTTGGGTGCGAGGTGGAGAGGTGATGCCCAAGGTGAACGGGAGGGACGGCAAGTACCGTTTTGTAACATGGCTTGGAACTCAGCTCGTGCTATTCTTAATTTATCAGGCGCTAGCCTGCGAGGGCTACAAGATACCGGTGGGCCAGAAGTTGTGTGTATGTGGTGTTGAGTATTGTGTGTAGGTGTATTGTGTACTCCGGACGGTTTAGTTATTTCTGGAAACTGTGCGAGTATATCGTGGTACATAGTATTTCCTGATACTACCTTCACTGAAGGAACACCATTAAGAGATCGAACAAACAAACCCCTGATTGATAGGGTTGTATTATTGTCAATTAAGCGCTTATTACGTACATCTACAATTATATTATAATAAGATAAAAAATCTTGATTGCCTTAGTTACATCGGCGACGATAAATCGCCAGGCAAAGTCACGGCGCAGGCCTATATCTAACAATAAATGTGTGTACCCGTAAGTGTTAATTATTGTCCCATTCGCCGCACACAGTTCGAAATTGGTTTTAAACCGTTATTGCTTAAGGGAATGTCTGGGAAACACGCACACATCACTACCCGTGTCCACCAAAAACTGCACTTTTGTTCTTTGGTCCGTCACGAACAAGCGACCCGTACCTGGGCAGTCGCCGGTCGCCATAATCGACTGCCCTACCGGTTTCCCGCAACGTAATCGCACGGTTTGGTGCACTTATTGGCCTTTGGCCCAAACTTGTAATGGTACCAACACCTAGGGAATTTTTTGTACCTGGACGGGGACCTTCCAGATGATGAGCGTCCACGGCTTCGGCTGCTGGAACCTGTCTGGCGTCTTACGCGTGACATCCTGTCCATTTTGAGTTGTAGGACCTGTACCTGCCTGGTGAGCTCCACGATTTGGGTGTGCATGGAGTCTGGAGATTCATGCGTTGTCCTCGATGACGAAGCTACAGCTACTTGCGGACTAGGTGATACGACGTCATAAATCTTATCCGCCAACTCAGCCACTTCTGCCAGTGGAGCTTTGGCCTGCGATGCAATGATGGACTGGGTGCTGCTAGGGAAGCGACTGATCCAAATCGTTCTCATGAATTCCTCTGGAACATCAGGTCCTGCCAGCTGTTTTAGATGCCTAAGGAATTGGGAAGGTGTTCTGTCTCCTAGTTCCTCGCGAGTCAGCAACTGCATCACCTTCTTCTCCCGCGATGCAGACAGTCGCTTCACCAACTCCGTCTTCAGCCTCTCATATTTGTTGACGACGGTAGTGTCAGTAATTATATCCTCTGCTTCAGCTGCGTAGATGGGGTCGAGGTTGCTCATCGTATGATGAAACTTTGTAATGTCCAATGTGATATTGGCCAGGATGAATTGGCTTTCCAGCTGAGCGAACCACAACGCTGGTCTTTGAGGGTAGAAGGGTGGTACGCGCCGATCCGACATAAGTCACTCGATGAGATCATGGCTTTGTCCGCATCACAGCTGCCTGCGTAATCTGTTCTCCCTTTTTCGCTCATGGCGTGTCCAGATTCGGGGTCACCGGTTTAGTGGAAATAAAACGCCACTCAAAATTTTAACTTTTTTGTTAACAGGTAGTCTCGTGTTTACATTACCGCGCGGTGGTTTCGACTGCTCGCTCTTATCAGCGATCGCGCATCGCTGCCGTGCGCAGCTTAACTATATACAATAATAATCTGCATGTCCGTTTGTACAAAATATATATTATTTTTGCATTATCGGAAACATGCAGATTATAATTACCATACGCTACACGTATATTCATCATCAGGTTCTTTAAAATATACGTAGAGACGCTTAGCTTTCTCACGGATTATAGCACCTTTTAGGGACAGTCTCTTCTGGTTACGGTCTTCAATCCATAATGTTAATGCAGCTTCCATTTTTTCAATTGCTGGATCACGAACAATTTTTGCTGATAGTGAGGTGAAGCTTTAAAATTCCTTATTTTGTCTTCTGATTTCTTGATGGATCCGTACAGTTGATTCATTGACATTAAAAGAATGTGATATGGATGCAAATGACTCTCCAAGGCGCAAACGGTCAAGCATTTTTATTTTTATCTTAAGCGGTAAAATATTCCGTGTAGGAACTAACTTTCCTTTTCTTTTACTCGCCATTGTAAATCGCGAACAAAGCAAAAGAGACACGTGCTATTTCACTCAAAATTATTGCGACGAATGCCATTCATAACGCACGTGTAATCCGGCGGCGCATATGGCAGCGGCGGCTTTCGTCAAAGAACTTTCGGCCAAGCGGCAATAAAACAAAGGATGTACTTGTATGTTTTGAAAGGTAACTGGTAAATAAATACATATTATTCTAAAAATACAATATGTATCGTTAGTTTTGGATCCGTGAATAAAAAAATTTTCAGCCGCGATTACAGGAAGTGGTCACAATTTGTTAATCCGCGAATACTGAAACGTGAATAATGGAACCGTGAATTTAGCTTTGTATTAATGAATCAATTTTGGTGTTCATAAAAAAATAATTCTTCAATAATGTTTTAGAGCATACACAGATATTACAAACCTACATATGCCACACAACCTCAAAATTAAGCGTAATTTAAGGAAATATATTATATATGTAATAAATTATTATTCATTAAAACTAATCAGATTCATTAAAACTGCTATCGTCGCTGCTGTCTTGGCCACGGATATAATGATTCCATTTTGAAGAATATTATCAATTCTTAAATCACATTCAAAATGTTCCATTATATATTTTTTCGTTTTTTCTACCATTTTTTTCCAATCATCTTTGGAAACATACACTGTATACATATATACTGTATACACACAGTTTTCAATCATGATAATATTTTTGCAGTAATGAATGGTGGAGTAGTATTATTACGTGCTGCATATCCTGAAATAAAAAAATTTCATCATAGTAAAAAAAATACACAATATCTCTACAGTAGTATCTCATTTTATCAAGTATGTGTCCATATCAATTTGATTGCATTATATTGACAGTGGTAAGGAGGTAATTGAATTACTTCATGTGTATACTCTAAGGCAACTCATCAATTATTATATATCGAGTTGGTATATGTTGTTTTACTAAATTTAGGATTTTACTAGGTACTAGGTAACCAAGACACAATTTCTTGTTTTCCTTTTGCATCGGAGCTTTGTATTTATTTAAATTATGTCAATTATTTAATAATTTTATTAATTAACATGTTTATTTATCGTAACAGTTGCTTTTTCAGTAATCCTTTCTCACTATGAATTAATTCGATTATAAATATCACATCCCTATTATTAAAAAAGAAAAAGTGTAGAAAAAGCGTGACCTTGTAGTGAGGTTCGAATTTCTTGAGATAAAAATTGATAATGATGTTTAGCAACCAAATTAACAGTTTAACGGGTTAAATTTGATATAAAAATTTTTTTTTTTTAAAGAATGAACCATTTTTAGTGCTCAGTAATGAATTTAAAATCTTAAATGGAATTTAAGATTATGTGACCAATGCAAAGTTATATCCTCACAAAGTCAATGAAATATCAAAAGTGGCCTAGTACAATTACCTTACTTTAAATAAAATACCTTTACAGTTTAAATTAAATCTGTACAATTACCACAGTCACAGAATACGAAATAAAAATAATGTTGCAATATCTAAGTCATTCAATACATTAAAAAAGAAATAAAAAATGAAAATATCACATGTTTTTTGTTGTTTATTTAGCACTATTTCATTGGAATTCAATGAAATTAAACACATTTTGAACCTATTATATAAATTATAACTGTTGTTATAAATGTTATGAGGTAATGAAGTACTGTACGACATAAGTATTTAATTGATTCTCTAAGTAAATACTTATTTCAGGATTTTGCCATCAGAGGGTCGTAATAAAAGGTTGGAGTATGTGAAAAAATTAAAAAATGATCAAAATTTACAGCAGTTAGCAAGACACTACAAACTAGAAGTTGATTTAAACGAAGTTAAGAAAGAATGGATTAAAGGTTTAGGGCCTTACCATAAGAAACAAATTGCTGACCATTATGGTATTTTTGAGCACTTATATGGAGAAGGTTACTTTGTGCCATATTTAAATTTAGAAGTGCTGTATGATCTAAAAAATGATTCTGCATTGCCAGTTTACTCTGGTAATGTGATTAAACCAGCAGAAGCCCTTGAAACCCCGACAGTCATCTACGATTCTGATGGTAACACCCTGTGGACACTTGCCTTAACAAACCTTGATGGTCATTTAACAGATAACAACAAAGAATATGTACATTGGCTAGTTGCTAATATACCTGGCTATTCTGTAGAAAAGGGTGATACTCTAGTAGAGTACTTACACCCATTTCCATTAAAAGGCACTGGATATCACAGATATGTATTTGTTCTTTATAAACAGGATGGCAGAATATCATATGATCTACCGCAAGGTAAGAGACCAACACCAAGTTTATTAAGCATTTAAATTAATTAAGTTTAGCATGTTCAGCATGTTACGAGTTAAACAGTAAAAATATCACTAATATAAGATAAGTTACCAGAATCTCAGAAATACAAAAATCTGTACACTAGTTACTATTAATTAAATATTGCTAGGTCGTCATCCTCATATTCTTGAAAGTGACCAAAAACTGAAAGATGGTCCCCATTGGTCCCCCTATTTTTCTTTATTGTCACCAGAGAATCTAAACCTAACTCACCTTTAAATTGGTTTCGGTCGATTTGCTGTATATTCAGTATTTCTGCTCATTTCATTCTGTTTCTGTTGCACATTTCTCATTTTTAAATTAATGGCACCATCTATGTAGCTTTAAAGAGTTGTGTGTCATTTACCATTAAATATGAATGATTAACATTTAACAAAATGATTTCTGCAATATGAATGATTTCTTAAATTAATACAACTGTTACAGTGACCTCATCATCACCACTGGAAGATAGAACATTTGCAACTAGAGATTGGTATAAAAAGTATCAGGACAACATCACACCTGCAGGTCTAGCATTTTTTCAGAGTGACTGGGATTATACTGTGAAGCAGTTCTTCCACAATGTCCTGAATAGAAAGGAGCCAAGTAAGTTATTTTATTTCAAAAATAATATAAAAATACAACATTTTTTAAAAACAAGCTTTTATGTAAGCCATTTACTAAAACTAATAAAATAAGTTTATATTGAATTATTTGTTCTCAAAAAGCTTGTCGCAAAATACTCATAAAAGTACGTACCATTTACAATTCGCGCGACAAGCTTGTTGAGAACAAATAAGTCAATATAAACTTATTTTATTAGTTTTAGTACATGACTTGCAAAAAAGGTTGTTATTAAAAAACTTTTTTTTTATATTATTTTATTTAAACACCTTTTTAGTTAGAAATATTTCTCAATCTATCCATTTCAAGTAACGCATCATTGCGGTAGTCATGTTTTGTTTTGCAAAGTTTAATGTGCATGCTACTAACCGTTGAGGAGTGCCCTCATGAGGAGACAATCCTGGCTGCAGCATCAGTTCATGGTGAAGATCATGTTTAGCTATCAAAATTAAACGTATATGCAAAGTTTCCTGTCCGTGCTACTAGCCGTTGAGGAGTGACCTCGTGAGGAGACAATCCCGGTTGCAGCATGAGATTATTTCTATCATGTTAGTGTATTGTCATCAGAACTGAACAAGCATGCAAAATTTCGAAGTCGTAAGTTTAGAGGAAGTGGTTCCGATTTGGCTTGCAAAATTTGTCCCAAACATACTAACAGGTGAAGTTAAATAAAAGCTTGTAATAAAAACATAATTAACAACAATTTGCAGGCACTTTTTATTAGTGATGAATGATTGGAGAGGTTCTTATCAATTGTTTGAACATTTTGAATAAAATTATGAAATTTGTCAAGGAATTTATACAAAGTCCCAATATTTTAAGCATATTTGAAATATGTTGACCAGCCACAAGCTTTAAATGCAGTATGAATTTCCTTTTTATTTATCACTAGCAACCCGACCTCGCTTCGCTTCGGTTTATAAGTTTTTTTTTTTCAAAATTTCAAAATAAAATACAGCCTATATTAAACACGGATAATGTAGCTTCCTACTTGTGAAAGAATTTTTGAAATCGGTTCAGTAGTTCCAGAGATTACCCCCCAACATACCCACAAACAAACACACAATTTTACCTCTTTTTATATGTATTAGTATAGAGTATAGATGAAACAGACAATTTTGTAGTTTTCCTAACCAAAAGCACAGAATACAACTAGAATGCAAGTTCTATTTATGCATTTATTCTCTACCTACTTTGAAGGGTTGTCATACAACATATAAAATTGATAATAACCATATTATATTACACATATTTTTTCTTATATGCGAATGCTCTATTTAAATCTTATGTAACACAATATAAAACACAAAACGCACGCAATCTTCTTTTCTCATCCAATACTGGTCCTTTTTATTTATGCTTTTAGGTATGAACGTAATTTTCCTTTAGGCGGAGTAGGTCAGATTCGTAGAAGGTCAGTTTCTAATATATGTCAGATTTTTTATAGGTAGGGTTCTGAGTATGTCAGGCGTGTGCACTGTCATAGGGAAAGGTAATAAACATAAAGTCGGATTTTTTATTGGAGTCATGGATATGGCGTAGAACTGTCAATAAAGTGTCATCTCCGTACAAATTTCACTCTATTTGACAGTTCTACATATCATATCGCTGACTCCAATAACAAATCCGACTATAGGTTACATAAAAAAGGAAAAAAAACTAAAGGTCGTGTTTATATATATATGAACTATTTTTAGATAAAATAATGCCATGGACATTATGTATAATTAACCCACTACCGAGATCCAAATTAACCATTTTAAAATTTTTATCTGTCTGTCTGAGCAGAACACGCAAAAAGCACGAGATTAATTTTAATGAAACTTAGCGTAATTGCTGTATATGACTCGGGTTAACATATCGTTTTCCATTTACGCCCTCTCCGGACCCAACAATATAAATATGTAGGTACTGTAAATTAGTAAACGGTAATTAATAATTATATAGAAAAATCAATTCAGTGATGGATGATATAGGCCCGGAATCAAACCTGCACTCTGTAAACAGCTGAGATAAATCAACTACAAACGTGGATATAAGAAACTGATAAGGAATAATAAACTGGCCAACAAGAATAAGAAACTGACTTACTCCGAATCGGACCTACTCCGCCTAAAGGTTTTTTTTGTTACATTATTATATTAGTTTGAGGTACATAGTAGATCGGCTTTAATCAGAATAGATCCATCACACATTCACACACATAGTTTTAAGATGCTGGAGCATTTTGCAAAATATGAAACAAAATATTATGAGATATGAAGTGCAATGTATGATTTCCAAGGTCTTAATTTATGTTTTACAAGTGTTTTGATTAAAAAAATATGCACTATATTTTAGATTACTGTCACAAAATTCTTTACTATGAAAAAAGTATGATTGTGGGTTGATTTCATTCTGATAAAAGATGGTCAATTTCTTTCATCATTGTCTACTAAACCATATTTAAAAAAAAAGAAAACATTTCCCATTACCAATTTCGACAGCTGTCCACCGATATCATTATTATTACAATAATACAATTCCTTTAGCAACTACACACACTCCTCTACATGAACCCGTCAGTGAGCGCTGTGAGAACGTCAGCGCTCATCGTTGTAATGTACCCATCGAACTATGAGTATACTTGTATGAAGTTTCTCTTTTTGTTGTATTGTCAGCCAGCTGATCATCCGCTTTAATATTTTTTGAGCATTTATGTATGAACTTATTGTTTCAGTTTACGAATACGACTTCCCTGCGCCGTACATTAGACCACAAGAGTGGTTCCCAATTAGGAGACCTTTCAATTTGTACATGGACAAATACCGCGACCCAAAACAAATAAATAAAGAATATTTGCTACGTAAACTTAAGAACGAAGATCCTTTCAAGAGACCACCACCTCCTCTTAGGTTTCCCAACGCTCATGCTTTCCCTAAAACCATGCCATCGTGGTTGAGACTTCACGAAAAGAAGATAAGATTGGGCTGGGGTAGAGTTAATGATGTTTGAATGATGTTAAATGTACATTTTAAGCAAATATTGTAAAAATAAAATTTGGATAATAGTATGTGGATTTGTTATTGTTAGTCAATGAAAATAATACTTATATAAATATTATTACTCGTATAAAGCCGATATTTAATTAACCAATACGGCGCCGTTAGCCCAGGTCCTGCTAGGCGTGCGCGAAGGGCGTCGCGTCTCGCGAAAATATCAAACATGTGTCCCACATGAGCAGCCCAGCCCGTCTAGCGTTGCGGTGCGTGACGTGAGTCCGTTTTTGATTGATTTAGCTCCTTGCCTTTCTAAATACTTTAAGTAAATGTTTTCATTGAGTGATAAGCGACAAATTTTATGTGTTGGCAGAATAATATTGAAGGTATATATTGAACATAACTACCTATATCCCTTTTATTTTTCTCTACCCTAAATAATCCTAATGTTGCCTGAAAGATATCGCCTTAGCGATAGGGTTGCTCAATGTATTCTGTCATTTAAAGAATGTCCACATATAATAACTATTCGTATGCATTAAGTGTATTACGAATAAAACGATTGGGATGATTTCAGTGGACGTCACGCACCACATGTCTGACCTCGTGCGCCAGGTTGAGATACTTCCTTCTCTTCTCGGATTTGGCTTTTACAAGGCCTCCGTCATGCGTGATGGGGATGTCCACTAGAAACACCCTAGACTGCGCCCAGTCCATTAACACGTCAGGCTTATTCGCTAGAATAGTCCTGTATGTGATGATGAGCCGGTCCCAGTAGAGCTCTTGGCGGAGAATTCCGGCCGCTTGGTTGTCTGTACAAGTACTCAGTGTTGGAAAGAGCCGAACAACCCGAAGTGACATGTCCGAGTGACTCGCCGGGATTGCCACACACCCGACACGTCTTCGGTGCCATCCTTAAGTATGTACTTTCGGTAGTTCCGCCTCTTGACCACCTGAAAGACACTCTTGGGTTTCTCCAAATAGATCACCGAAGCGGAGCGGTGCATGGAGGCTTTTGTGTCCACGTGGGTAATTGGGTATCGTGTAGAGCCTTGAAACATTTTTCATGCAGCTCTTGCTCCTTCCATACGGCTTCTCGATCAGAGGTGCTAAGTATCACCAGGTCTTGCCATTACTCGGCGGCTAAGGACAAGGGGGTAAGTACTTTGTCACTCACCATGACTTCACCACGAATCCCATCATCCAAACACAATAAGAAGTAATTTCTGAGATTGCATATCTCGCGGTTGTGCATGATCTTTACGCACAAGAGGCCTTAACCGCCTAATTTTGATGTGAATGATGTTCCTCGCTGTGGTCGTGGTGGTATTTTATTATATAATACAAATGTTTTTTTATTACATTCTAACCTTGTTATCCAGAGAGAATTATGTTACGTATTTGAAAAGATGATTTAGAACTTGCTGCTTACAAAGGACGCACTGATGATTTCTTAACGGATAATTAAAGAATAATAGGGATGACAAATTAAAACAATTTGTTCGGCGGTGCGCAAAGTGAGCTCACAAACAAATATGTTATTTACGGACGAAAAAGTGTTCACCATTGAGAAACATTTTAACAAGCAGAATGATCTAGTTTATGCTCACAACTCTACAGAAGCTGCTCAATTGGGTGCAACGTGGCCATTATCCGGCCCCAGTAAAGATTTGGTAGGGTGTTTAGCTATCAAGGAGTGACTGAACCATCTTTTTGTAAAGGTATTAAAACGTCTGCTTAAGACTAAGCACCAGGTCATAAGGCTCGCTCAACACAGGCGTGGCTAGAAAGGAATATTGCTGTAAACGCCGTGATAATATTGAATTTATAAATTGAAAGGGTGCGTGTTTCAATCGAAAACTGGTCACGTTTGAAACATTGTATAAAAGCAGATGGTGACCAATTCGAATAGGTACACGTTATATTTTTAAAATGCTACCTATTTATTTCTTTAACAATACAATTTTTTCTAATAAAATTAATGTAAGAAAAAAAATATCAATGTTTTATTTGTAACAATATTTATGACTAGACTAGGTGTATACTACAAACTTGTTATACGTAGAAGTAAAGAGCTCCGTTTCAAAAACATACATTTATAATAAACGACAGCCAATAATTACAAAAATATGCTGAATCTGTTTACCAAATTATGGTGTTTACCCAGTGATTAAGAAATTTAAACCTTCCGATTTACTGTCGAATTCGTCCGCGGACGCTGCTAGTGTAGCGTGTCACAGCCTTTTCGAATGTGAAAATCAAATGCGGGTAGTTAATAAAACTGTTCGCAGCTAACACCCTAGACTACGCGCCTTTTCAGTAAACTTGTGACCACGGCTGTTGAACCGTCGAATAGAAATAAAAGGTAAACAAAAATCTTTCATTTTAAGAGTTCCGACCCGATTTACAATATAAAATGTGTACCAAGCGGGAAAGTTAAACTTAATCTATGCTTCTCTCAAAAATGCTATTGTGAAACATTAGCTTCGTTCGCGGTAAGGATTCAGAACTGATTCAGAACTATACGTATGCGCAGTTCAAATAATGCCGTTCGCGGAACACACAATTCAGAATTTCTAGTTACAGTTCTGTGTTCGCGGAACCGTCGAACTCGATTTAGGATCGGTTCATAATCAGTTCTATAACTTTGGTAAGAATCCGTAGTTCCAGACATGCGCAGTTTTTACCTAACGACATTTGACATACATGCTGCGGCTATATTCAGTTGGTTAGAAACTAATAAACTGGTTAAATAGTTAAATCAAATATAAATTTTATTAATTTATTAAGGGTTAAATAAAATATGGTTAGTTTTGTTTGTTGTTTATATAAATAAGTTTATATAATACTCTAATAAGAGTAATGTGTTTTGGTGGGTCCACTTAAATACTTGCCAACTTAGGGGTTTTCCCCCCAAATTTAGGGGGTAAATAAGTGGGATGGTTTTTTTAGGGGTTTTATATTTTTAGGGATTTTTTGACTCTTCATATATTTTTCATATATTATGTGAAAGTATAGGCCCTGGGACAATCCAAACTATTATATAATAGCTAATCATATTTATTTGTTGACCTAGCGACTTAACGACATCTAGTACAAATATATTACAACTACTCCGTGGTGACTGGTGGTTATTGTGCCTATGTATAGGCCTATGTGCCTATTCATATGTACGTTGATTATTGTTTACTTGTTTAATTCGATTTTGTTGTTGTACTGCTGTGCCGACAAGCAATTTGTTAATGATGCCTAAAGAAACTAAAAATAATAAAATGTACAGTCAGAAGTACACGTAGATTTGGGAAACAGATCCAGATTTAAAAGGTAAAGAAATTTCATTGCATTTTTGTAATTTATATTTTTTTTTTATTATATATTTTTTAGAGGGATTTCGAAGTAATTGGGGCGATTTTGGGGGTTTTTGACTTAAGCTTTAGGGATAAATATTTTTGAGAGTTGGTAACACTGCCGATGACAGTAGATCGTACGCAGTTTGGTTCCGAAATCGTTCGCGGAAATAAAAATCACGAATCGGTCTATAACCGAGCATGCGCTCTACTACGATTCCAAATTAGTTCAGTACTAGTTCCGAATTAGTTCTGAATCCTTACCGCGAACAAAGCTAATGTGTGTAATTACATTTATGAATTAATAATATATTTAGCGAAAAAAGTTAAGAAAACTATTTTAGTGGGATATGAGAAACGCCATTCCGTTTGGGATAGTATGTTTATTAACTCGATATGATAGAAAACCGAGCCGTAATATTAAATGAAACATATTTGACTTAGGGAAATTTATTATTTAATCATACCCATACAAAAATAACATAGCACAAAACATACAGCTAGTAGAAGATTAATCTACGTATTGACCAAAAGCGTACGAGCTAATACAAATCTTTTGCACCTTGAGGTACAATTCCGAACTCAGGCAGAGACTGCAAAAGGCAGCAGCAAACCGCAGGCGACACTACTGGCTTCTATAGTTTCGTATGAACCGTATTCGGAATGCAGCGTCACTGTCGCCTGCCGCAGCGGCACGCGAGTGTAGAGTTCAGAATTGTACCTTGGAACAACGAATAAAGTTATCACAATAAAAGGAGAATGCCCACGACAGTATGGTACCCAGGCCTCTTTTCAAAAATTTCTTAGTGTTAAAATTTTCATAATATTTGGGTAATCTCAAAATTAATTTCATGGTTTCAAGATTGTTTATACCGCATACTATATAAAATGGAAAAACACTAGGATTCCGTGTTGTGGGTCCAGACACGTACAAAGACAAACACACAGTCACGAACATACATTTTTTTTAATGATGTGCTACCGGGAATCGAACCCGGGACCTTTTGCACAGCAAGCACCCTGTTTTGACGTCAAAACATTACGAAATATGCTATTTAGTTTAAGTTTTTGTGTCATAAGAAAAATGGTGTCTAATTATCAATTTATCACACAAGCAAGATATAATGAAATATATAAGAAACGAGTACTTTAATCTGTCTAGGACTTTTTGGTGGAAACCTGACAGTTTTTGTTTGATTATTGTAAAAACTGTGTATTGTGGTTTAATAGTGATAGTTTAAATAAAAGCGTTTGACCACATTTTTAGTGTTTTTCCAAGGAGTCCAACTGTCATCAGTAAACCTACTTCACTTTACTAAGCGACGCCTATTTCGAACGGGACTGGAAAATGACGCGTTAAAAAACAATTCATTTTATTATTTGCTGTGTGGACCAATGGGCATCCGTGTCCAAGTAAATTATATTAAAAAATAATACTAACCTGTCAATAAAATTAGTATTATAATTAATGATACTCATAATTAATGAAATACATATTATCCCCAGAAGGAAACTGCGTAAAAAGTTTCGAATTATACACATTATAGTTACACTCCTATACTCCATCGTAAAATTAGAGGCCTACGAATATGGGCCTTCTCCTTTGTTCATAAATGGAAATAAGTTTGTAATAGTGGAACGGTCAGTTAGCGAATCCTTTATGTATCTACCTTACAGTACAATGGCATCACAAATTCAATCTCAAATCAAAGTCTTCTTAATCTCTTAATCATTCTTATAGATTTAAAGGACCATTGATGCAACACATTATTCGTGTCAGTGTTCTTTCTCCAACCAAACGCCCGTGTTAGTAACGAAGTAATTCTATTTTCTATATTGAACATATAAGTGTCTAATAAAAACGTAGAAGCAAATGCAAAATAAATATGTATACTTATTTCAATGCTATAGTATAGATGTAGTAATGTACACAGTGAGCACCGTTAGCCAACTAATCTAATTACAGGCAGGTGAGGATCCAGGTCCTTGGCAGGCAGTGCCAATAGAAGATACATGAAACGTGACACAAAGGCAGCGCATATTTAAAAAAATAAGAATTCTGTAAATGTAAAATACCATTAAATAAGTAATGGTATTTTAGGTACGGGTTCAAAAGGTTTGTTTCTAGTTTTTATTTTCAATATCCCGTGTTTGTGGAGTTCTTAAGTTTGAAGCTTTCTAGAATAATTCTTGAATTCTTAATCACGTGACTATTCCAAATCTTCTGGACCCACTCCTGCTTACAACTGCCGCGAAATGAGTCTATAACATGACTATTCTTCTGACATTATTATTAATTTGATTTTTTTATAGAATTTAAATTGTTATATAATTACTCATTTTAATATCAAGTCTATAAATTAGCGTACACTTTTAAGGGTGATTTAGAAAATTAGAGACAAAATATTTCAACAATGTTCACAGAAGAGAATACAACAATCAAGCGGTCTCATCGATTTATAACAATCTCTTCCAGACAACTTTGTCATATAGCATCTCTCTGCGTTCTATACCGTCTGTACCTGCTCGTAATGTACTGAAGAGCTGTTCAATAAGATGCCAACTTCGGATTTTTACCATAACATCTCTCGTCACCGAAGGGTGGTTCATCCGCACTTCCTTGACAAAAAGAGCTAGATTGCGTATGATGCGGTCTTTGAGACACTATTGTGGAAAAGTAAGCCAGCTGAGATCTCTACACGGTGTCGACATTAGTATTACTACAAAGCCATAGGTAAATTTGTTAGAAATTAGTTAAATTTTCATAATAAATCACCCCTATGTAAATGTCAAGTGGAACTGTCTTGTTAGATAAAATTTTAATTTTTGAATTGCTTTTTATTTCGAACATTGGATTTTTTTTCTGAATAATCTGTATCTAACCTTTAGCTTTCTTTACGTTATGCGGTAAGACAGCTATTCTAGTTTCTAAATCTGCGCATAACGCAAAAAACAGCCTATCTGAACCCTTTTTGGTTGAGACGCCCCCACATATTGGTTTCCTTAAAGGCATGCCAGTTCGTCATCGGAATAAACTTGCTCTAAGAGGAAAGTTCACCCTATCACTTAACAATGTGTAGTGAACAGTTCGCTTAACAAAGAATATGAAACGTCCAAAGAGAGGAAGTAGTTTCTTATGTCCAAATTAGATGTGATAAATGGATTAAAGAAATTAAAATATACAAAAAATGTTCTTAGATAAAAACTTCTTAAACGCCTAGAAACTGAGTCATTCAAAGTTATTGATCTTTTATAACTTTTATTATTTCAGTTTCGGGATGATTTCGAGTTTTTCCCACGGACATTTATTGCTTGTTTTTAAGTCTTCTATCAATTTATTAAGGTTTGGTTTCATTCAAAATGGCGAAAAGTGCTTTTATGCCACTAATGTCACATGACCTTTGTACCGACAAGTTATCGATTCTACACCACCCTTAGCACAAAAAAATATTCGCTAACTTATGGAGACCTGATGTGTATTGGATTAAGTTTTACATATTAGTATAATTTGTATTTATCGTTTATTTGAAACATTATAATGATATGACAACGCATAGTATAGTCAAGTGGTTGTGTGTGTGTGTGTTGTCTAGTCGAGGCCAACGTCGTCGTCAGTAGTGGGGGGTTTGGGTCCGCCCGGAGCTCCCGGGGCGCCCCCACTGGGGGGTGTGCCTCCGAATCCTGAGAAATTTGGAAAATAATAATAAATAATAGTATTATACTCTTGTGGTAGCGGCTTTGATATCGCTTTTTACGGGCGGTGCTATTTATTCTAAAGCCAGCCGACATCACACGGTCTGCTTCAGATAGACGTAATGTAGAAGTTCACTAGGTTTAGAACTAGTCGATTTTTCGTAAATAAAAATATACACCAAAATATTACTTATGGTGAAAAATTTTTCTAATCTGTTGTAAAATGACGGATATAGCTATTCAAATTTTCAAACGCACTACTTGCGTGGATGACGTCACAATAAATACAGACACACTTTACAATCTTTAAAAGGGAGAATCAGCAATTGCCGTGTTCTAGAAAAAAATGTTTGGACAAAACATTGTAGTTTCATAACATTATTCAACAATATATCGTTTCTATGTAAATGTATCATGACGTCACACGCTGCTCGATCAACATCCAACTATGAAAGGTTAACTTTATTTTTAAAATAACCGTTAAAAATTTCACATTTTTTTGTCCATGGTCAAAAACTTGTGTGATGTCAAAGGTCAATAGTTTGAATGGTTAATGTTTATCGGTCCTGGAAGAATATGCTCATTGAACATAACTCGTTAGGGATTAACGTTAGGGGATGAGCTATATCGGTACAGTAGTTTCAAAATTACGAGTGTAGTTTTCAAAAATCCTGGAAGAAAATTCTACGCCAATATATGTATAAACGAGCAGTTATAGCCCGGCGCTCGCTTGATTTCTTTTAGAATTGACACTACCTAAAAAAAAATCAAGTTCCCAGGTTAAAAAGTACTATATGTCCTTCTCCAGATTTCAGGCTGCCTGCCCTCTTGTCAAATTTCATTGAAATCTGTTCAGAATGTTAAATAGTCAAGACGTAATAATTAACAAATAGACTTTCGGATTTAAAATATTATTAGTGTGAATATGTCGAATGGATAAAACTCGTACACCTCGTACAATTTTTGATTAAACAATTTTGTTTTAAAATGTTCGTAATATGACGCCTGCTACCAGGGGATTATTGCCTATTTATTGGTTTGTATTCAAATGACAGTTGAATATTGAAAAGAGAAATACATAATTAAATGAGTACCAAAAAATTAGGTAATGGGCAGCAAATTGATGGTATTGCTAACATCGGTGGTATTTAAAGGCTCGCGCATATTACAGTGGGCCGCGCCGGAACGATTGCTAAAATCGGACTTAAATTATTGCGTTGAGATGCGGCCCGCCGTGTCTGTGTAATGTGCGCGAGCTTTAAGGTTGGTAAGGTTTAGGTTTCTAGTCATAATATAGAGGAGCCCCGCGTCGACTTGGTGATGACATTCTTAGTAATTTAAAATTATTTATTTCAGTTATTCAAAAATAAGTCGTTTTGTTGGTTTAAATACTAGGTTGATCAATATATTTTTGGAAAAGTATTGAAACTTTAGGAAACGTATATCTAAATTATATTTATTTTTCAACGTAATCACCTTCTAATCTAATACACCTTGAATAACGTTTTGAAAGTTGCTCAATTCTCTTAGAAAAAAAAGGCTTGATCCTGGGTATGGAAAAAAGACTTTACAGCGCACATGACCTCATCTCCGTGAAATTTTATACCACGCAAGTGTTTTTTCAAATTGGTGAAAATCACTAGGAGCTAGGTCCGGAGAATATGGCGGATGCTGCATCAACTGAAACCCAGCCATTCGGATGGCAGCGCCTGCAATATCAGACCGATGCGAAGGAGCATTGTCATGAAAAAGCACTCCGGCACGCAATTTTGCCACGTGGTGTTGCGTTTGTTGCGTAATACTCTCCAGTTATTGTCTGTCCTTTAGTTAAATAATCGATCATAATGATACCCTCCGCATCCCAGAAGAACGAGGCCATTATCTTGCCAGCGGACGCAGAGACCTTGAATCTCTTGGCTGGCGCGGAGGACGATCTTTTACACACCTTACTTTGGTTCTTCGTCTTCGGGTCAAAATCTGTTAACATTCGAGGAACCCAACGCGCGGCCACCTTTTTGAATTTTTGGTATGAGTTAAAATGAACTGAATTGTCCCGAACGAAAGCTTCATAATCTCAGCTAAATGACGAATAGTCAAACGTAGATCTGTCTTAACAATTTTTTTACATTGTCTTCAGTAGCAGCGGTTGTTGGGCGTCCAGAGCGAGTTTTGTCGTTACAGACGGTTCTGCCGCGTTTAAATTCCGCGCACCAGTATGTTGCTGTAGAATAAGACAGAGCATTGTCTCCCAAAGTAGACTGCGAATGAAATAGAATACATTCCTATAATTTAATGTAAAGTATCCGATTCCCGAAACTTATTGATCAACCTAGAACAAGCCTATCTGAAAAGTGGGTACCTGGAAAACCACCAGAGAACGGAGCAGAGTTCTTGCCGAGTTTAGCCGTAATCTTCTCTATGAAAGCGGAGATCTTTGGATTGTTCTGGTACTTGATAATGTTCGCCGGGTTGGAGGTCACGTCTTGGAATGCGGCCGCCACTTCGGGGTCCTGCAAGTGATTAAATATAATGTTACATTATATGAGAAATAGAACCTTATTGTCGGGTTCTACTTTCCCAGGTAATGAGAGTTGAGTAAAACCTTAAATATATATATATACATATATATATTTCATTGCTTTATCTTAAAACATATATATTATTGTTAGAGTATGAGCACATATTAGAGTATGTGACCTTCGAACATTAGGTAAACTGCATTTACTAAAAAGTACATTAGATTAACTTTATTGAGATACTTTTATTTCTTGATATTCTAAGCGTTCTGTGATCTGAGTCTCTATAGGTAATATCATTCGGTTAAAATATTATTCTTCCCATTTTCAACAGTATATTTTGTCCACTGGACATATCATTTCTCCATGTTTTTCCCACTGTCCTATTTGATGTAAGATTTGCAAATCTCGTAATGTTATTGAACTATCGTGCTGATGGTCTACCGGCAATACTTATTTCCGTGCGATGTCACCTCATGATAGATAAACACTTTATTGAAAATTACAAATTAAGTAACATGAAAAGTACAAGAGACGCCTTTATAGCTAAAAGGATTTCCTCCAGACAACATTCGGGGGAAACCTCAACCATAGCCCCCCCCCCCCCCCCCCCCCGCTGGACACCGGCCTCCTCATGCATTATCTTGTGAATGAGAGATGTATGGCCTTAAAACTCCATATATAAGGAGCTGTAGCGTACAGAGCGGCCCTTCAAGACATTTTATACCATAAATCCGAAAGTTGTGAAATGACCTGCCAACTTTTTCCACCGAGATTGGGTTGTTTAAGAGGATACCGCAAGGTCGGCGGCGCACTCGCATCCATCCATTACCAGTTAACTGAAGTCTTGCTCAGCAAGAACACTGTCCAGTTTGTTTGCTCGCGCACGAGCCTATTGCGACGCGCGGACTCTACGGATTTTATCGCGGTACTGGAATACATATTATTATACTCAAAACACATTGGTGACTCACCGAGAATGCGCTGATGATGTCCGGATCAATGACCAGATTGCTAAAGTCGAATCCCTGTCCGCCGGCGGGTGCAGCCGCGGCTTGCTCGCGCGCCGCCTGCGCACGAGCCTCTTGCGCCGCGCGGGCTCTACGGACTTTATCACAGTGCTGGAATACACATTACAATATTTTAATACGTTAGTGTTAACGCAGCGTTAATATGGACAGCTGCCCATATTGATATAATAGCCAATCTATATTGATCTATATTGGATCTATATTGATATATAGATCCATTACACAATCAATCCAGATCACGGTCATTGATCGTGATCTAGATTGAGCGTGTAAATGGATTCCACCACAACACATCACACGGTCAATCTGGATCACGATCAATGATAGTGATCTGGATTGATTGTGTAATGGCCGCCATACAGAGACGGCAGCAGTTACAAGCTTCGCAGACGAGCAAATAATACAAGGTCGAGGGTCGGGTGCTTGACATCTATAGTAAGTGTTGGCACCGTCCATAGTTATGTTTTTTATGTTTATGACACTTACGGTTTTCGAATAACATGTTACTAAAGGGAGAGCAAGATAGTCTTACTGAATTTACTGAGAATTTTGTAAAGTCAATGTGTATGTAACCAAGGGTGTTGCCACATTCGAAGAAAATTGTATTTGTATCTACAATTCATATTTCTTCCATCCTCTCTCTCATCTTGCCCCCAAAGGCCCATTGGTTGGCGTTGGCTGGCGACGTCTTTGTATGTAACCTATTTAGGGTAATGGTATTTACCAAAGGCTACATTTAGCTACACTTAATAATGACATTTAACATTAAGAAGGAATTTCAACAGTATCTCACCTCCTTCTCCTCCTTCTTACGCTGAAGGGTGAGCTTGTGCTGACGCAGCTTCTCAGCATTTGGCTTGACTTCATTGAGCCACTCATTGGCCTGGTCATCATAGTCTATCTTCAGGGACTCGCAGAGGTCGTGCGAAGCTTCTTCGAACTTACCCAACAACCTATTATAATAAATAAATATATTGCAATTAATTTTTTGAACAACTCAAAGTTTAGTGACATTGATTTTATTAACATTCATTTAGTATATTTTTAAATTTTATTTTGACATTTACATTTCGTAAAATCTTATAATTGCATGATGACATCCCATTTTTAATACTAATAAAATTAATTTAAATTTATGCCTAATTATTCAATTGGATTCAATATTTATCTGAATAGGGATGGAATAATGATATTTAGTAGTTATTATATTTTTGCACGCCTATTGAGGTTAGAACATAATAATAATAATAAATTCATTTATTTCAGACCATAAAAAAATCATATTATAATTAGGATTCCCAGTCGTGGTTCCAGAGACAATACAAAGACACACTACCCAGTCCCAAACATGTGACACAAATGAGGAACTCCAATCCAGCACCCTTTGCACAGCAGGCATATCATCAACTGGGCTAATCGGTCGTCAATAAACGATAAGTGTGCCTATTTTAATATTGACCAGTCAAGCGCGGTTTGGCTGCCACAGGGTCATTAACAGGTCCAACAGGGTCTTTTGACTGACAACCACCAACAAGACGCAGATTTTAACTCCAGCTACTAAAACATTTGGCAGCATCGTAAGACTAGTAGAAAAAAATATTTAAAGTTCAATATATCCTGGGTCATTATGACCCAACCTCAATGTCGCCGGGTTAAATATTTTTTTAAATCAAAGTGTTTATTTGATTTTGTTATTTGTTACTTTTTCGTTAATTCTTGTCACATTGCAAACGTTTCAGTTTCCGTGTTAATAGGGAAATGTAGTATTTGTTACAATAGCCAACTTTTTTTTAAAAAACTGTATTTTTAATATCTCTATATTCTGTGATTCATTATTAAATGTTTTTATATTAGCTATGTATTAACCACTGAAACACATTACCCATCTTCATGAATAAACACACTGACCGAAATAAATAGCACTGGCTGGAGACTGCTCGACGTAAAAGAAAATTCCAAAATTTAAAATTCTGACAACGAAAAAAAGAGGAAAATCTAAGGCGCACCACTGACGAGTTTTTGTTTTGGGAGCGATCTGGGGAAGACGTTTCGAGAAAGTCACACGCCTGTTCCGGGACTCAACTGTCCTGGACACAACATCTGGCCCGCTACTCTAGCCGGCCGCCGTAGCTCTGGTCCGACGCTCTTTGGGCGCTGGTGCTCTTGCTGGGCGCCGTCTGTTGCGCCTGATCTCCATGGTCCGTCTGACCGCTGTTTCCGGCTGGCGGTACTGCCGCTCTCATCACTCTGGGCGTGCGCCCTGTTAGGCACCGCCTCTCCTGCAGGTTGGCTGTGAGTTTTTTGGTGCTTCGTGAATTTGGAAACAGACACTATTATGCAACCTTTTTTCCCGAACTATTTTTATAAATTGATCTTAAATTTTTGTATTAGGTATAGGACTAAATATAACAAACTATTGAAACAAATCTTGCCTCTTTACTTTGTAGTACAAGTCGTACCCCCGTAATTTAGCTCTCCCAATGGGGAAATGCGACATTCTATAACATAAGAATTGTTGAATCCTTGCTTCATTAACTGAGAGTCACAGAACGTTCACAATAATGAACGTCTTACGCGAGTGTTGCAGACATCATTATGGAAACGTTTTCGGTGAAAAATTCCCGTGGGAGCGCTCAGCACCTGCCTTCTACTGGAGAGGGAAACTCCAACCCAACAGTGACGTGTACGCCATGCGTACGCGGTCGAGCAGGCTCTCGTCTGACCTCACAAGGTCAGTGGAGCCTTTTTTCCTATCCTGTGGAAGATGCCTCCCATATATTACGATTGAATTGATTGATTGGATTAAATATATTAAGGCCCTTCATATAATAAGTTCATTCAATTGAACCAGCCCCTACTCATACATTCCATAACCTATTGCGTCGAATATATATTATACATACATATTTTTATTCCTTCAAGTCGAATTTTGCAAATTTAATTTGTCTTTGATCATATAGTTACATTATGTAATCATTTTCTTTGTATCATAATTTCATAATATTTTTTGGTCTCAGTGCCATAGTATAGGTACTTATTTTTATACATTTAATAACATATTTGCAAGTTACAAATATACGTTGTAGAATAGGTACACGTACGAACGTTTTGTAAATCATTCTGTTTAAAATCACAATTATAATTAGACAATTTCATTAATATTAACATACATTTCGATAATTTAATATATACATAATATTTTCTTAGGTTTTCGCGATTACTATACATAGAAATTAAACAACTTTGAACGGTTTAAATCGCGTATATTTAACATTATTTTTATCCCGACGTTTCGAACACTTTGCAGTGGACGTGGTCGGGTGACTAATTGATTTTTCATTACTCATACTCTGAAAGTAGGTCCGAAGTTGCCTGTGGAGCGAAGTGAAAATAGCCCAATACACCCTAGGGTGAGCGTTTTCAACTGACAGACAACTGAAAAATTAAGAAACAAAAAGAGCTATTTTCACATTTCTATGTAACCATGATCTAACTTCCTATACATAAATAACATAAAATTGAAATAACATAAAGAAACGCACCCATTAATTAAAGAGTATATTTTTTAAATTATTTTATTATAATTTACTTTCAATTATTTCTTCAAAATAACATAGATTTCGGCAAAATATATAAAAAAAAACATTTATGAAAATGAAAAGTAATTGGCTGAAAAGCTGGCTAACCGCGCGGCCGCGTGGCCGCGCGGCAGAAAAGAAACAAAACAGGCGGGAAAGCGGCAATTCGATTTTAATTTGTTTTTTCCGAGTGGTAGTGTTTTGTAAACTTTTGTACTCGTAGCAGATTTTTTAACACTATGAGTTCAACAGATTCGGACATGGAAACTCAAGTATCCCAGAAAATATCAAATATGAAAATACACGGAAAAAACATTTCACTAACTAAATAATTGCTCTAATGTCACCATAAACTTTAAATAAATATCTCACCAAAGTTGTTGATTTATGAAATAAAATTCATACATTTTTTATTTTGCTAATTAGTAGTTTTATTTTTACTTTCCTTGTATTCGTAATGAAAAGCACAGTGTTTACCTAGGGGTTCAGGACTTATTTAATCCCTCGACCTATTGGCGCCCTCGCTGCGCTCGGGCACCAAACCCAGTCTCGGGACTGAAATAAGTCACTTTCACCCCTAGGGTAACAATGTACAGTGGAGCGTCGATTATCCGAACGTCGCTCAACCGAACGACCGCTTATCCGAACAGTAGTAACGCGCGGGTCAACGCCCCCCCCGACTCGCGCGCGCCTCCCGCGCTGCAGTTTTCGCGCACTTGTCGCGATGTTCACTTGTTATTGTACTCGTATGTCACTTCCAAGTAACCGCTAGTCGATAAACTAAATTTTGCCGCGTGAAAGTAAACTCTCTATTTAAAATGCCTAAACGTAAACGTGTTGTCCTTTCTATGAAAGATAAATACGAGATTAATAAACGAATTATGCAGGATAGCGAAATTTTAGACCTCATGACTAATAAGGCTGACGCCACCGCTAGCACCACATCAACTACAAGTTCAGATAATGAAGATGAAAACATAGTTAGTGCTTCTGAAGCGTTTACTTGCTTAGATATTGCCTTGCGTTGGTTTGAAACACAGGCTGAAAGCGACCATTATCAAATATCTGTTCTTAAAAAAGTACGTGATCTAGCCGCTCGTAAGCGGGTAGGCTTGCTTCGGCAGACAAAGATTCAAGATTTTTTTAAGCGTTAATTGTACCTAGTACATACATGTTTTACTACAAGATTGTCTGCACTTTTTTTTGTTCATTTCCTATTTGTCATTAAAGATATAAATGTAAATATGGTTTTCATTTACCTGTACGTAAATATGTATGGCTGAATCAATATACATATAGGTAGTTCGATTATCCGAAAATACCGGTTTTCCGAACACCCAAGTCCCCCAATTAGTTCGGATAATCGACGCTCTACTGTACTATTATTTGTCACTTGAGTTATTAAGTTCAGACGGTAGTTCAAATAATTTCTTAGTTCAATAATTAGTCACCCCGTGACCACGTCCACTGCAAAGTGTTCGAAACGTCGGGATAAAAATAATGTTAAATATACGCGATTTAAACCGTTCAAAGTTGTTTAATTGCTATTAATATATACATTCTTTTTTAATAACGTAAATAATGTACACATAATGTAAATCGTCCACTTGAAATAAAAAGTTGAAATATTTTGTAGTTTATGTTTTATATAAAATAATATAACTTGGAGAATAAAAATAATGTGTTTATTTCCGTCTTCTAATTTGAAAATCAAATTGAATATATTAATTTATTCTGTGGGCTGTTTATGCTGTGTTGTACAAAAAACCGAATGGTCCCCAAGGATGAAGGTTCAGTAAATGAAACGACTAGGAGTCAGTGATATAGTGGACACAGAAAACGAAACGATAGCGCGGTGTAGGTACTCACTACAGCGACATGTAGTACACACCACACGTATGGTAACTAATGCAATACAATAAGTGGTATATACGGGAAAACAAAAGTTATAATTGACATTAACATATCGCCTACCAAGACCAATTTCAAATATTTAGTCTTAAGTCGATAAACATACCGCCTACCATGACACAATTGTTATCATGTAAACATACCCAGATAAAGAAATACATAAAACTTAAAATGAATCTAAAAAAAATAATTACCCCTTTATATATTTTTCTTAAGTTCTACAAAAACTTTTAGTCTGATCATGAATGAGTAGCAATAACCCTGCTTTTAGAAGCTTGGCTACTTCGATCCAGTTTCGACAAACCCTAACCGCGAATCGTTAGGTAATTCAGGTAACATTCAGGTGACTTATACACATTGAGCGACGTCTAGCACGCACACTTGAACTTTACGAGGCGTACGTCGACTTTATGATCGAGTATGAGTCTCTAGGTCATATGCAGCCTTATGCAGGCAATGAAACTTCAAGGTATATAATAACCAAATCACTTCGTACTGCGTCCTTCAGGTACTACAACGCCCTTGTGTGTCGTATTTGACGGCTCGCGTAGATGACCTCCGGAGTATCTCTCAATGATACACTCTTGACAGGTAGGAAACTACATCATAATTTATTAAAAAATATTAATTACTTTCGATTTTATAATGAACGTTTCATGGTCGATGTGTTAAAAATGTATCGAGCGGTTTTAATAAAACATTCAGAGTGTACCTTCCTGCACATACTCTGGCGTAGCTCAATGTCACACCCAGTATGAGTGTTCGAACTAAACACCAATACATACGGCATTCGTAGTGCACCTTGCACATTGCATCAGCTAGCCCACGATAAACTCTCGCAAATTCCGAATGCAGCAGCTGTGCTATTGCAAGGATTTTTTGTCGACGATCTTCTGTGGTCTTGTCCATCTATCTTGGAAGCCTGTGATCTAAGTACACAGGATGAGCTGATATCGTTGCTAAAGGGTGGTGGGTTTAACCTGCGTAAGTGGACAAATAATTGCCCAGAATTACACGCATAGACACTGATCAAGTATCTGAAATCAGTTTTCATGATGATACATAATAATATTTTTTTAAATTTTTAGGTTTAACGAGGTTACGGGCATGCGATAGTTTTTCTTTTAATTATAACTTTATTGACACTAACTCCACAAAAAGTTGTGTTAAAATTATTGGTGAGTATTTTCACTCCCATTGGGTTATTTTTTGTACCTTCGAGTCGGATTTTTCAATTTTCATTTGTTTTTGACCACTGTCAGACTGTAAGATTTAGACTGTGATTACTGTAACACAATCTTTAATTTTAGTAATGAAACTGATTATTTAATAATCAAAGTTTTGTTATTTCTTACTTATCATTTACTTCTATAATGTAGTCACTAAGATTTAGACTGTAATACAGATGTACATACAGACTGTGATTTAGCTTTTGTATAATTTTAATATTTGAATAATTATATTATAATATGCATGATATATAAGTATATCACTACAAGTATCAAGTTTTTATTAATTTAAAAGTACCTTTCAATTGCTACAATATTACCAAATAATGGCCAATATGCATAAATAATAATTATATTTTATTAGATATACAAGCTATTATTAGTATTATATTACTGCAATGAAACATAATTAAATGGACTGTACAATTACACCCTTTGGTTTCCTTTGGATGATGGTAATTGAATTGTGTTATAAAAAGTGTCATTGTCCCAGTTGAAAACATTCAGATTTTTCCAAACCAGCCCGGTACCGTACCAGGAATGATGGAAATTCGTCTATAAGCGTTAAGAACGCTGTGACTTATCACTAGTTACACTGATTCACACTGATTGAAGATATGTTCACACTGATTTCCAATATTTGAAAATAATAAAACTTGGCGAAGTTGTAGTTTGTGTGTCGGGTTAACATTCAGGGTACTTTTTATTCAGATCCATTAGTGAGCTTCCACATAAATCAAGCTAACCACACATATTTTAACGTCTACGCGTATGAAGGGCACTGATGCTAGCAGTGCCTGTGACTTCGTGGGCATAGACTATTTATTACTAATGAATAAATGTCCTTTCTCAAATGTGTATGTGCAATGTTTCTCAAAGTGAAAGAGGTCATTTTAAAATCGATATAAATCAAATCAAAACATTTGTAACAAGTTAATTACAAACATGACCCATTTGTTCTGCCCCAAAAGGCATGCAAAAATTTATTGTAAATATATAAACTGAACTAATTAAACACTTGTCATAAACACACGGTACTTTACGAATCAAAAGACATGTATGTCCCCACATAGTAAGTTACTGTGAAACAGATCTAGGAATTATAAGGCACACTATTGGTCTAAAAGTGACACCTGTCGTATTAAATGATGACTCATAACATTCTTAACGAGAGCGTTTATTGAAAAGGAATACGAGACAACAATTAAATGTCTATGATCAATTTGACCTTCAATTAGTCTCACCCTGTAAAGTTGTATATGTGAAAAATGTGCAGTCGCAAGTGTGGAGATACCATTTGCACAGGATTATACATTATTTTGACAGCATTTTGAAGGTCTCAATTAACGTAAGCTTTTCATGCAATATTTTTTAGTATGATGGCTACCTTTGGAGGTATTCCAAAGGTGGGCGTCATACTCCATTCTTACTTGCAGGAAGATATGGAGGGCGATAATTGTAAAGTAAAATAAAAACTGAACCTATTACCCTTACAGATATAAACAGATACAGATATAAAGTATAGATATAAGATATAAATACCTGTAGGCACGACCTCTGAATTTATACGCGGCGGCACTATCACAGTTGAGCTCTAGAGCGCGAGTGCAGTCCTTGATACAGGCATTGGGCCTGTTCAGTTTCAAGTAAACCTGCCAAAAATTCACAAATCCTAGTTTTTCTACACTTATTTATGTAAATGTTTTTAAATTCTCACATATTCATTTGTTTCCCTACCATATTATTAGCCTATATTTCTCTACTGTTCGATAAAGGTCTCCCTCAAGGCTCACTACCACACTCATATATAGCTTCATATATAACGGATATAGTGCAATTAGCACATTGTGCCAATGTCGTGTCGAGTTTTCTTCAAAGTTAACAATTTTTAAGTCAAAACAATTCAAAATGCCAATGTCCATTACCGTTCAAGTATGTTAAGTCTCTCATTAAAGAGATAGCAGGTTTACTGAGGACAGAAGAGTTGGACTCTTTGGAAGCACACAAAAACACAGTATTGTGCTTTTATTTCATTATCACAAACATTACGCACAAAAAATACTGAAGCTTAATAAACTATCACTATTAAACCAGAAAATTCACAATGCACAATTTTTACAATAATCAAACAAAAACTCCAATTCACTTCTCGGGTCCTCGTTAAAAAATCCATCTCCTCTACAGGGAACTTAAGTCATTATTCCACGACACAGACCACTTCTCAGGTTGTTGGTCCTTCTTAAGTGGTCGGTACAGGTCCCACACTGCTTCCCGGTATATGGCCTCATTTACCCCGTCAGTTAAAGAAAAATAACTAATGCAGGCATTAGTAAAAGTCCATTTGTTTGAGGGCAACTGGTTCTCGCATCCAAATAAATATTGAGCGATGATAACCCGACTTCTTTATTTACAAGGTCAGGTATGGCAAGACAAGATAAATAAGTCCTAAAAATAGTGGGCTCACCAACTCGCATGGTGTTTTAAGGCCTTTAACCTTTCATGTTGTTTGCTTTCCTGCCATCTATATATGGATATGATCTATATATATGATATATCTATATATGGAAAGGATGTTTATCTCTTATCTCAACAACACATAGAGCAGCCTAAATACATTATTATTCACCTACCTGTCCCCGTTTAGCGAAAAGTAAGGCGCTTTGTGGATTTAATTCAATGGCTTCAGTGTAAAGTTTGATGGCCTCATCAAACTGTTGTTCGGAGAATGCTCTCATAGCCTCTGTACGTTTTTCATCAGACTGGTCTCTCTCCTCATCTGTAACTTCTTTTGACTCATCGCCCATAACTTGCATGTCATCTAGAGAATCTCCATTGATAACACCTGTAAAATCACAGGGGTAGAGGGTATTGAGTGCACATTACAATACACAAAGAAATGCAAAGAATTACAATACACCGTATTTTGTACCTTTAACACAAAAGTGCAAAATAATTAAATTTTTTTTAATAATTATGATTAATCAATGTATACATTTTAAATGTCATCAATTTCACTCATTGTTAATGTAAAGATAAACTCTCAGATATCCAATGTGGAGCAAGCTTCATAGAAAAAGCTTCATCAAGTTCATATCTCTAATAATAAATGAAGTTTGCATTTTTATATCTAAATTGTAAATTCATAAACTAAACCATTTTAACACTTTTATTTTAATTAATGCAGATGGACACTTGGACACAGGTCTATACTTACCAGAGCTGAAGCTAGGACAGTTATAATATGGAATAATCTTCACATGAAGAATCATACAGCCCCTTTACCACCCACTTCTGAATATATACATATTAGAGAGATATACATATTAGAGTTGTTCTGAATATTCATATTCATTTTGGTGAATATTTGTCAATTTTGAAGTATTCATATTCATACTCTTATTAATACTTGAATACTAATCTAATCAAATAGTAAAAGATTAAACCTTCATTTGATAATATTATAAGATTTACTTGCTGTTTTTTTTAGTTTAATTAGTAAATTATTTGTTAGTTTAATTTAAAGTTAGGTAGGTACTTATCAGAAGAATACTTATCTGTAGAATGAATTTGAGAATACACACTAGATATGTTATACAAGCACTCTAGAGCAGGTATGTTAGAGTTAAGAGTTCTATGTTCAGTAGCTCTTCTAATTCTTTAATTCATATGTTTGAAAATTATGTAGGAATTAAGTTTCAAATTTGAAATTTTCATGAACCCCCTCTCATCTTCATCACCCAATCACTTAGATGCTTTTTACAACACCCAAAAGAAAAGAGGTGGTGTTATACTAAAACTGGTTGGATTATACTGACAACTGTAGTGTTGGGGTGAAAGCCCCTCCCACATACAAAGGTAGGTCAGTGCTCTGCAGTGAGATGTTGTTAGATGCAGTTTTCAAGTTTAACTTGAATTAAGTAAAGAATGTTGATTTACCTTCCATATCCACTTCCACATCTGATTCTGGTTCAGACTCCTCCTCGGGTAGTGGTGAGGCATTTTCTTCTGCATTATTATTGGTAGCAGTGCTGTAAATTTACACCAATGAACTTATTATTATTATTGTGTAATAGAGGAGCAGTATTACTGCTGGTATGACTATATCTTGTGTTACCTAGTGTTAAAAGTAATTTTGAAATCATTACAAATTTAATTTACATAACTTTTTATTTACCACACTAGTACATAAAAAATATTACTTAAAACTGTGATGTTACAAAGATCAGTAAGTTATATGGATAGTTTGATATATTTTATCACCTTTTTGTGATATAATGCAGCCCATAAATGTGATATTGCTAGTTACAGAGTACTTGCCTACAAACTGTCTATTTAAAATCAGTAAAATGTAATTAGGTATATTAGGTAGGTGTAATTAGGCCCTCGTGGACATTGTCCCATACATGAGAGATGAATGGCCAAAATGCCACACTGACCAAGTAGGTTAGCAAGTTCACTCTTTTAGACGTGATGTAGGGTCTGTGATGGTAGCTTTGTTTTCCTTTAGTGGCATTTTACGACACCTATGGCAAGAGATGAGGTGGTGCTATTCTAAAGCTGGACGATGCCAAATGGAAAGTTTATCATTCCTTAGTCACCTTTTACAACAGCCAGGGGAAGAGATGGGGTGTTATTCGAAAACTGGCCGACACTACACAGGCAAAAACCGTGTTGTTAAAAAGTTGTAATTAGATATTACTAATTACATTAGTTTACAGAATTAGGTACCTATAACAAATTTAATTTGCTTGTATTACAGTCAATAAGTTGCAATTAGGTATTCTAGTTTCAAAGTAAAATATAATACGGAAATAGGGAAGGGTTACGTGCATGGGTCATGAAGTTTTCACTAAGGTCCGGGGATAATGAGTTTGGCCTAATAAAATTGAAGTTTTGTTTCCTCTTTTTGCTAGGTACAGGAGGAATTTTACAGAATTGTTGTATTGAAATTCACAACTAGTATAGAATCTCACTTACCCATCTCCCGAAGCCGTAAAGTTCTTCGTATTAAACGTAGCAGACGGAATAGCAACGCCAAGAGAAACTAAGTAATCTTTGAAGAATGTCAACTTCGAGTCGAGCAATACTTGAGGTTGGGCTTTGCACAGTTGTACAAATGCCTTGAGCTGTGTTAATTGCTCCTCACTAAATGGAACGCTCATTTTCTTGAGTTAATCAAGCTGCCGGCAAAACAATTTTTTAAGTACTTACTAAAAATGTTATTTATTGTAAAAACTACCAATTACTTACTACTAATAGTATTAATTACTTACTTTTAAAAATAAAAAGGAACCGGGTGGTACGGAACGATACAAATTAATGGGAAATTTGAAGACAAACAAGTTATAGAAATGACGAAGAGAAATTTGTCGTGTTCATTTGCAACATGGATTACATTACATCGATGTAGAAAACAGGATCAAGCATATACGCAGTAAAAAAAGGAATAGGGGCTTAATTCAGATCCATTTTACCATCTAATTAATTTTGTGGTGTTAAACAGGTATAAAGTACATTGCTCCTTATAATACTATTCGCAAATTATAATGTATGAAGTGTATCTCCAATAAAGAGTCAATATAATAATATTGAAATCGTGTTCATTGCGATATACTATGGAAATGGCAAAATACTTCTGAATTGGGGAGATGACAGAAATATTGTTGTGACCACGACTACGAGATTAGAGATTTCTTTTTACCACATAATGAATGCATGACAACACCGTAATGAAATGAAATGAATGACAACACCGTGACTGAGTGTGATCCAATTATATCAATACATCCATGGTTGTAATGCACGGATTGCCACAGATTCGCATTTAGACTTTATTGACTTTTTCATGTGAGTAGTACCATTTACGTGCGTGTTTTTTTTTAGTATCAACATGGAGTATTTAATAAATTTAAATATATTTCGTATAGTTTAATTTTATTTATTACTATTTTTTAAGTATTTTATATTTTTTTTATTAAGTACCTATTAAAAAGTAAATGATAATAATAAAGTAATAACAATATACATAATAATTAATATACATAATTAATTTAATAATAACATAATCAATAATCTGAATTAAGTTTTCTTCTTGTTTTGTTTATAAAAAAGTCAGAATAATGAACAGTAGTTCAATTCAAAACTTGGCGCCAACCGGAAAAAGTGTCATTTGGACTTTTTGGGGGGAACTTTTAGGTGAAGTTGAGTTTTTGTTTGATCTATTATAAATTATCAAAATAGTTTGCGTTTCGTGCTTTAATAGTGATAGTTTATTAAACTTCAAAGTGTTTTTAGTGCGTAATGTTTGTGATGATCAAATAAAAGCAATCCTAAGACTGTGTTTTTCGTGTGCTTCCAAGGAGTCCTCTTCTGTCCTCAGTAAACCTACTATCACTTTATTAAGCGACTCCTACTTTACTTCCACGGGCTGGGCATTGACAGGATACATTTTAGACTTGAAATTGTCTATTACGAAGAAAACCATATAACTAAGTGACACTGGCAGAATGTGTTAATTGCACCAATGCCATATATGAAAAAAGGTGTCATTTTGTGGTTTTTATAACGGATTTACGCCGTGAAAATTTATGGCATACTGACCGCGTCGCCAGTGTTGAAAGGGCTATTATGGGAACTTGTTAACACACACGACAAAGCCACGGCGCACACTAGGCCGGTTTTCCGAATGCTTCATTATTTCACTATAAAAAAATTGCATTATGTATTTGTTATGTTCAGTTTTCCATAAATACAAGTCCTTCAATTAGAAAAGAAATATTTAAGGAAAAATTGTAGGTATGGAGAGGTTTATCTTTTTTCTCAAAGTTATATCAAGTTATAATTAGTAGAACTCGAAATATCATTATAAGATTCCCCGACCACCAAACGATTCAGGAATTTTGTAAGCAACTTACACTAACAGGTCTTTCCATTAGTACGATAGGGGATTCTTCAAGAAAGCTATGAATAGGATTTTGCAACGTCGGCACACCCACATGGTGTCGCCCCCTGATGTTGCAGATGTCCATGGGTGGCGGTAACACTTACCATCACGTGGGAACGCTTGCTCTTCCGCCTACTTCACTATAAAAATAAACGGCAAGTGGGTCAATACCAATCTTTTTTTTTATTGGGAAGTAGGCGGACAAACAAGCGTCTTACTGGGGTTGAAATCCACTAGGTTTAGAGAACCCCAAATCGAGACTTGATCTAAAGCGTCTTCGATTTCAGACAAGCCTGATTGCTGACAGTAGATATCAGAATTGATCTTTTGGGCATGTGGCAAAAACTCGTAATACACAATGCCTTTCCAGTACCACCATACACAACATGACTTTTTCGGAGTGAGGCCTAGGCCTAGCTTTGGGACTATTTGTGGTGGCTCACTTCGCTTAGACCAAGATCGTTTTCGAGCATTGTAGGTGGTGGGGCTGTGCCGGTTGTTTTCTTTTCTATGCAACCACCCGAGGTTCGCTGGTTTGGGAAATGGGATTATGGGCATCAATCTATATACATTGCAAAACACTAGAATAAATTAAGGTGATGGCTTATTAGCTGTCTGCGTATCGGATGGGTGCTGTTCTCCCTTCCACCTGCACTTTTCGCCAGCCTGATCTGCTAGCACGCTATGGAGGCGCGCTGGGATGGTAATGCTGCTTCCAGGACGGGCTTGTGATCCCTGCATTCACTTGACCACAATTATTTGTGTCTAGATAATATCGGAGGTACTCCAGAACTTACCTAATTTACCTATTTGAAGCAAGTATTTTAATATTGAACCGAATAATTATACAGTAGATACTTGTAGGTATTTATTTGTACGTTTTCCAAGTGAATGACAAAATAAACAAACCTTTAAAAATGTTTAAAATGGAATTTTATAATGCAAAACGCTGTTACCACTTCGTAACGAGATTCAGTTATCTTGTCCCCAAATCAATTATTCAAATTTCAAACAGGATGTCAATGATAGATACCTACTGCCATAGCGATGTATAGCTCCGAGAAATGTAACGTTTCATTTAATGAGTTTTTCTATATCGACTCCACATGTATTTCTTGTGATATCTACTTGCTAGCTATTGTCACATTAGAAATAGAAACAGTAGGTAGGTACGCTAATAACAAACACTGAAGTAGAATTTGACACAATGCTGTAAATCGTAACACTTGCAAACACTGCTGTTTGACTTACCTAAGCTTACCCGGGTATTTTAGTCATTGAAAAAAAGGCTAGAAAAATGATTTTTTTCTATTTAATTTCAGAACTTGTAACGATAGATTACGCTTCCAATGATATTATCGTTCCAATTATATTTTGTTTTTTTTAGTACTCAATAAAATTAATTCACTAGGTAGGTACTTATAGTTTTCCATTTTACGTAAAGTTTGGTTAGCGACTTCCGCAAGTGGACTAGTCATTTGATGATGGTCATGGGTAGTAATAGGTAAGTAGTGGTAGTAAGTAGTAATAGGTAATATAGTAGTCTGGCTAATGACCGTGCCCAAGAAAAATATGACAAAAAAAGCTGGGCTGCTCATTCTTCATTATAATCAGTATATTAGAATTTAATATTTTATAATTTCTAAAACTATTATTTACTTCTCTCATTCTGTACCTGATGAATACTTATGGATCGAGAAACAGAGACCTTTTCTTTCTTTTACTATATCCATGAGAAACTTTTCTTAAAACATGTTGTATTGCCTATACCTATCCAATGTAAATAACTTGAAGCGCAAAGAACAGTGGAAGATGAAAATGTATGTAAGCGATATAATAATTATAGCATATTATACATTATTATATTATTTATTACAATAAATAATAAAATAAAATCATATGAGCAGGTTCTCTGACCGACCGGAAGACTAAAATGAATATAGTGAAGTGCAAAAAATAAAGAATTTTGTTTATATTTATCACAAGTTACCGTGCAAATGAAACATTTTCACAAAATTTCATGGTAGCGTACACGACTCACATGAGATACGGTAACGGTAACCAGCCCTTTTCCCGTGTACTGCTGGACATTTGCCGTAGGCACAAGACAATGTGCATGGGGGATGTATATAAAAGGCACGCTGGGGGTGTGTTGTGGTACATACTCTCGGGTTGTGGTAGCGTATTTGTTTCCCTTAGTCGCCTTTTACGTCACACATAGAGTACGAGCACATAGCGAAACGGCAATACAAGGCCGTCACTGTACATATATATGTAAACAGCGTACCCTCAGACCGCTCCGCTGCTTATGAAAATTTCCACCTTTGTTTGCGTGAGCCGTATTTTGCGAGTTTGAATAAGTTAGCTTACCATTCGACCATGCCGTTACCTATAAGCCGTTCGCTAACAAATCGATTGCCAAATCGTACTCGTATATCGGAACTGTCGTTACCCTTATCGGTTACATGTGACTCGTTCAGGTTGGCTAAATTACATCTCTGCTATTATAACGAGCCAACTTTGTAGATGATAACAGTCTGTAATATGTTGGTTATTACGACTAATTTTCTCAGTGAAACCTGGTTTATTGTTACTGTTCCGTCATGCGATATTATTTTAAGCAACAGCGGTTACATAACGATCTGAAAACGATGTGAGGTATTGCAAAATGATGTGCTATAATTATTCTAATTTGTAGGTAACGACATAATTTGGGGAATAACATGAAATATTATCCCATTCTCGTTACCCATATATGACGTATATTATTATATCGTAAGAGGCACTTATTCAAGTAAATGGGCGGCGCCTTTTTAGTTAAACTATCAAGCGAGCGTTTGTTACCTTAATTATACTTAAATATGATAAACTTTTAATAAAGATTCATTATTCTCTAAAAAAATATCTTTCACTACATTGCATTAGTTTCATATTTATTACCGTCGCTCTATATCCACTAGATTATGCTGACACTATATAAACTTGAGCACATTCAAAATCTTTGCGTCCGGTTCATTTGTGCAAATACACCTGGCTGAATTTTACAGAAAACTCAATTTAGACTATCAGTCCGCTCGTATAAAAGACGATAAAATATTTTCTAAAAAACCGATATATATACAAATTGTATACAAACTTTTATTGTATACTTCTTTTGTATTTGTAATCTAATGAAGAAAACTATGCATGCAGTAAACAACGAAGTAAACTATCAAAAAATATTTAAAAAAGATATATTAGATAAAGATAGACATAGTGTATATATTGTGTTTAATATTAGTCTCAATTGCATAATCCTACGACCCTGCCCCCGTATAAAGGGCGCTTTAAATTCTTCCTTCACCTTCTAATCTCAACATCCTCGTTCTAATCCTTGAAAGTCTCTTGCTAATTTCTCTCCATTCTTATGTTTTATTTTCTCTTTGTATCTCTGGAAAGGATTGCTATAACGGTAAATTACCAAATTGATAAGAACAGCTGATTATATTTTCCTATGTAGATTTTTTTAACTTTGTTTTATTAATAAACAAAAAGAATATTCTATTTTGTTATTGGTGTAAAACTGGTGTAGTAAAAATGAGCGCTTAACGCTCGAGCGGTGAGTGAGCGCCAATGAATCCTTAAGAACCTAGCGTTTAAATGCTCGTGAGCGTTATAGTTTGAAGGTCTTAAACCCTTGAAGTTAAAAGCTCGAGTCTAAAACGGTTAAGGTTTAGGTTTTTGAGGTTCATTAGCATTTTGCGCTGACTTTTGAGGGGGAGAGTGCACGCTGCAATCCAACAGCCACTGGGCGCGTTCGACTGGCCACGTTACCCCTCTCTCACAGAAGACTACCTTGAAATGTACTGCATTTCCCACTTATCTTATTTCCCTAATGTACGTACGTGTTTCGGTAGTGAGTGAGATGTGCCAGAGTCCATTCCCATCCTATCCCTTCCCATTTTCTCTACCCATTCTCTAAATCCATTCCTATATCTCCAAAGGTAGGCAGTGCATCTAGGGGCGTGCCAACGTTTGTCATTTTGGACTAACGTTGGCATGAATCGCGGATGTCTATGGGTCACAGTATCCGCTTACCATCAGGTGGACCGTATGCTCGTCTGCCGCCTTCGTCCTTAAAAAAAAACTTAGCGATTGAGCGCTCAGCACTCATTTTACAACACTATGTGAACATTGTGACGAAACCCATATAACTAAGAATTGTAAAAGTGATTATACGGAGGCATGGCATTGTGATTTAGTTGTCGATGGCAATGTAGATGTTGTGAGATGTTTGTACAGTACAATTCAATTTTCTATTAAATATTTGTATATACAAAACATATTAAATATGCAGTTTGAATTTAGGAGTAATTTCAATCTATCTCCTTAAACCGTGCTCAGTAAATACGGGCATTTGGCCTTCGTTGCTTATAAAAAAGGTGAAGGGAGGTGCTAAGGGCCAAAAAGGTGGAGTGCCGAGGAAAGGGTATTCCGGGGGAATTGTATAAAAGCACCCTCGAGTGAATCTCAACGTCTGAGTGCGTTTATATTGTCGCGCGGCGGATATACCGACTGGTCGCTATTTATTATTAGATTGCAGACTCGTGCCAGACAGTCGCAATTTGTACTTACATACATAGATATACATACATCCAATATTTTACTCGAAAACAACTTGACAGATTTTATTACTGAGTCTCTTGAGCTTGAGAAATTGAGCAGCTAATGTTCGATGTATTTAATAGAGTCGAATAATAACTTATTTGAAGAAAAAAACAGATTCTTACACGCTACTGCAGCGGATATCAAACGACAGTTTCACGATATCATACGATACTCGTACCACCAGCCTATGTTACATGCTCTTCTAATTTTTGTAATAATATACCGTTATAATAAAGCAAATTTATAGTAAAATCATTATATTTACTCATTGCTACTAGTCTACTGTCCTATATACTCGTACAATTAACAATAAGAGTTAATTAATAAAAGACTTCCTACCCCTTATACAGTGGAATTAAGTAGCGCAGTTTGCTAACTAAGTCTCTGTAAACACAATTAAAACCGCATCTCGCATGTGGCCGGATTCCAGGAGACTTAAGGCATAATTTTCCGTTGTAAATCCCGGCTTAAAGAAGGCCTTTCAAATTTCCCCGTTCGTCCTTAAGGAAATTTTAACGATTCCTTCGTCTCAAAAGTGGTCTGCGTGTTGAGAGAAACGTCTTACCTAGAAATTTAACACGTAAGTAAGAGTATTTAAATAATGTTCTTATAATTAAGTATATTTTTAAATTTCCTCTGCTCTGCTCAAACCAAAAACGCAAAGTGTGTTCTTTTGCGGTGTTTGGTCCGTACACATCGTTGATATTGTGTGCCGTCTCTGCTGCGTTGTTGTCACGACAGAACTCATATTCGAAAATAACGCGAATTTTTAACTTTTTTATGGTCGCAAACACAACACAACCACACACAACGATATCTAAGCAAAAAGTCGTTTGACGAAAAAATAAATGAATAACTGATTTTAAAAAAGAATATCGTGGCTTTAAATTGAAATTAAATTGAAATTAATTGGAATTTTAATTCCAAGCCAAACTGTGTTCAAAGTGGCCACTATGAACAAACGGCAATTTCATAGGTAAGGCCCTAATACGTGCATTAAAGGCTAGTACACTAACTTTTCGAAAGGAATAACAGCACGATAGTGAAAACCGCATCTACATCTGTCCAGTAGAACCCAAGTTATAAGGAAACAGACAGACGGAAGGACAGACAGAGGTTGTGTTTATATATATATAGAGAAGATGATACGTATATTAAAAATAACATTCTGATGAATCAATAAACTGTCTTTATACATATTTCAATGACTAAAACTTCTTTTCCTACGAATAATTTTTTTCACTAAATTTTATATAACCATGGTTGGGTATAACGGGCCTACGTTATATTAGTGAGGCTCTACGTAGATATAACTATATGTTATATATATAGACAGACCGGCACATTAATCCATATTGTGTTTGAAGACACGAACCCTTATAATTAAGTTAACAGTCTCTTCACACCGTCATTGCACGTTGATTATGTATTGACTGTTTGTCAATACATGTCAATACAATGATAATAATTGTGATTGATTATTTCACAAAGATGGTATGTAGGCGAGGCGTTCTAGGTATACGCTATTTACTAACACTAGAGTTCTTTAAATTTTGTAAATGTTGAGCTTCATCTTTATTACTGTCCTGGTTGGGTTACAGTAGCTAGTCGAGCTAAACGATCATTGTGCATGTCGACTTTCAGTATGGATGTCTGATGTGTTGTCTGTGTCGTTGGTTCTGCTTGAGATGGCAATAAGCGGGAGACGGGAGAGCGCACATGTTCCCCAGTGGCGAACTATAGCTACACCAGTTCCCCCAGAAATGCAGAAGATTTTGATTCACCGAAAGCGTTTTAGAGTGTATTAAGGGTACACATGATATTTGCACGGTACGCCGCGCCACACCTTCGTATCATCAGCGTTAGCTTCATGAAAAGCCAAGCTAAGTGTATAACAGTAGGTACAAAAGAAGTTCACTGCATTATTTAATGAAGGACATTGTATCATTTCACCAGCGCCGGCTCTAGCACGGGCGCAGGGTCTTTGAGAGCGCCCCCTAAAACTCTGCGCCCATGTGCGCCGTATACCATGCACCATAGGTAAAGCCGGCTCTGCATTTCACTGTGTTATTCGTTTATGTATAATCAGTAAGTCGTCAACGATACCCATCGGTACCTTAATGCTATAGTAATAAGGTTGATCATCGAATGGTTTTGGGTACATTAGCGTGTTGCTGATTTTACACCACGGAATATCTTATAAGAAAATCCTACTTCGGTGCTGTTGAATACCATAGATGTAGATGCGAGCGAGAATTAAAACCATAGCATGTTTGTTCAGCATAAGCGAAAAAGAGTTAGAACCAACAGTCAAATGGAACATTTTAAAGTAGACGGAGAGGCTCGGGAGATCTGACGAATATGTGTAATACCGCGAAGTGGTTTATATGGCGCTGTTACTCAAATTATGCATAAATTACGCACACACAAGTAAGCATTTTTGGCGTCAGATTTGTGGTCCCACTAAATTGACCAACCAGTGGGACAGTATCTTGATTTAGTGAGTTCGTCGTCCCACTTCTCAGTGATACTTCCAGTATCAAATATCAATTCGTAATCCTTACGACTCATGGCCCCACCAATTATTCATTAATTACAAAGATATGAAACTAAAACTAAACAGTAACATATCATTTATTTAGATATATGCAGTGCAAATGAACTAATTTTTAAAACAAAGAATAGATAATTCCATTAATTAGATTATTTGACATATATTTCCTTGAAAACCTTAAATGTTTCAGTTTTATTTATTTCCAAAAATGTTACGACATGAAATAAATAACGTAACCCAGGCGGCAATAAAACACACTTCGTTAGATATAAAAAAAGGTATTAATTTTTATGTTACCTAAAAAGATCAGATTTAGACAATAAAAATGTAAAATAACGGTTGACGTATATTGAAACATCGACTCTTAAGCTTTTTTATGGGCTATTAAGCGGTCTTTATATTTTATTTATCGTCTTTTTATTTCGCTATTCCGTAAAGTATATTCATTTAATTATGTAGGTACTGCAATTCAAAACAAACATAGAAACGTATTAGTAACAAAGATTATATTGTGAACATACATAATATACAAAGCATTGGCCAACCTAGCGTTCGCACGATCACATACCGGAGCATTATACTATAAGGCCTAGGTATAATATTCGGCGTTTTATATACCTAAATGACGAATTTAACTTGATTTGCATAAATACGGTATAACATTATAGACTATATTATAAATACATTATTATTATAAATACATTACAAACTTAACTCTGAGAGAGCAAACAAACTTATGTACTGAAATTATTGCATGTTTACAAGAAAAATATTATTGATTTCTCACTTTCGACATGTCTATATAATATACTGTCGAATGCCGTACCTAGGTCTCAGAGTACAGGATAATAATTTTTTGCAACGCTTAGGACCAACTGTTAACTAATTTGCAGTTATAATTTCATATTTTGTGGATTTCCGGTTGCGTATTTGTTTTCGTATAACATATATTTTGAATGTTTGATCTTACAATAACTATGTCAGCAGGTAATTTAAAGTATTTAGGTAATAACAAGTAGTGCATACAAAGTAGTGTTTAACGGCTTGATCATTATATCTGTTAATTAGCATTAGTCTGTATCACTCAGCGTAAGGTACTCGTAGGTATAAACATTATACTTAAAAAAACAATTAAAAAATAATAAGAACCATCCTATCACATCCAATTGAGCCTGATATTTGTCATCTACAAGACAATGTGTACGAGGAGGCCCATGTCCAGGAGTGTTCGAAAAAAGTGCTGGTTACTGATAAGTTATAGGACTCGGATAAATATGTATTAAAAATTACAAAATACATATGTACATACATATGTAAATACATATGTAAATACATATGTATGGACCGAATAATCTAAAATATGGAAAATATATATAGTTAAAAATAATAATATTTTCAAATAAACACTGTTTATTGCGAAAAATCAAAAAGTATTATACAATTTTACTCAGCTTCAGTTTCATTAACATTATTTGAATTGCAGTATACTATATAATCACGTATTTCTTTAAATTTGCAAAATTAAAACTCTTTCTGTTTGGACGAAATAATGCTTTGTACTGGTTGAATGATCTTTCAACATCACAGGATATGATTGGAGCATACGTATATTTGCATAATTCTGCAAGTGAGTAGGACACGTGTAGGTTGCCGTCTAATGTTCCGCACAACATGCTGTTAATTTTTTTTAGCGTATGAAATCCTTTATTTTTTCCAGTACATAGCTTAATTTTTGTTCAGTCACTTCAGCAACGGGGCCCTCTGCTTTAAAAACTTTATTTTCGATTGCTTCGATAATCTTCAAATTATCATTTAGTGAAGTGGAAAAATTTTCGAGTGTGTCTGGTGTGATAAAAAGCAATAATTGTTTTTAATGTAGACCAAATCCTTACGTAGTCTCATCTTCCAGAAGTTCTTTTGAGACTAAAATATTAGCAGCCTCGTCTTCCAATTCACAAATAATAGTTTTAATTTCATTAAAATATTCAGTGTAGTATTCAACTGCTGTCAGCCATGTTCCCCAATGTGTCAGCACTGACTCTGGCGGCAAAGGAATGTCGGGATACATCTCTTTAAATTTTGATATCCTACTTGATGCTTTCAAAAAAATTTTCTTTACGTTTGATACTAAACTGTCAACCTTTTTAAACTGAAACCTTATGCATTCAGCTAATTTATTTACAACATGAGCCAAGCACGTCACATGAATCATTCTTGGATAGAAAACTTGAAGGGCATTTGCAGCTTTTACCATATAAGGAGCAGCATCCGTAAGTAACAAGAAAACTTGTTCATGTTTAACTCCATTAGGCTACAAAACACTCATAGCATCATTAAAAAGCTTTGCTAGTGTTTGGTGGTTGCATTTAGGAAGTTCTTCACACGCCAATAAAAAGGATTTACTGGGTTTGTCTTCAATTAGACGCCCGATAATCACATTGCCAATGCATCGGCTTTGAGAATCTGTAGTTTCGTCGATGGCAACCCATATAGGGCCATATTGAATATCTTCACGAATCGAATCTTCATAAATACCATTTACATAATTTTTTCTAAGTGTGGATTCATCAGGAATACGTTTGCCAGAGTATTTTTGTAGGAAGTTTTTAAAAGTAGGATTATTTAATTTTCATAAGGGTATATCTGCACATATCATAGCATAACATAATTCTTCCGAGAAAGTAGAACTTTGGAAGCTGCTTGCCATTGCATCAGAAAAAAATTGTTGCTTAAATTTATTCTTTCTTGTAATATTTAGCTTATGTTTAACAGTAGACACGTGTTGCGATATTAAAAAATGTTGCTCGGTCGATATAGATTTTTCACAAGCATTACAAAACAGTACTTTCCCACCTGCACTCAACGATTGGTCTGGGAAATCTTCGATATATTTTTCCAATTTGACCCGCAATGGTTGCTTATCCTTGGGCATTTTTATAAATACGAGTATGTAAGAAAACACAATGAGACGTGGAACTCGACACAGCAAGTAAGTACGATTGTCACTGTCTAACTGAAAAGTGTAATGACGGGCTATGGGGCACTAGCTGGGCGAGGAGAAGGATGCGCGGGCGGTGCGGCGGCGGGGACAGAATGAAACAAAGAGCGCGACGAAAGTGACGCGTCGTTTTGGCGCGAACGTAATACTACCTGTTTTTGGGCATTTCACAGCGCTGTTGATCCCTCTAACGTGGATTGATGAAAATATGGATTATTGAATTATTTTTCGTAAAATATAGACTTATATTTGAAATATGGAAAATAAAAATTAAATTTTCACGATCCAATTATCATAATTTATGTAGTAAATAAAATTAAGAACGAAAACCATTTCAATTAAAAATATGTATTTACATATTAATCCGGGCCCTACACTAATAAGTGTTACTGATAAAGTTCCATTAAGGAATCAGGTCTTAATGGTTCTAAGTATAAAATTAATCATAAGGGATAATGCTAAGGGAGGATGCTACTCATAAGGGAGGTATGCGATATAATAGAATGCATGTATTATTTTGCATAAAACGTTCATTATTGTATTATTTCCTACCCAATATCTCATCTATGTATCTGTATCTGGAGAGACACGTTTGGACATAGGTTCCCAGATCGCCAAGGCAAGAGGTGCCTTCGCATGTGTTTCTCCTGTGTGGCAGTCTAAACACCTCTCAGATGGAGTAAAACTAAAGATTTTTAACAGCAACGTCATATTAGTTCTGTTGTACGGTTGTGAGACATGGAGGTATACTAAAAACCTTACACGTAAACTCCAGGTCTTTGTCAATCGCTGTCTGAGTCAGATCCTGAAGATCTTCTGGCCGGACACTGTTGTCAATGAATACTTATGGAGACTGTGCCAGGATGATCCTATTGATTTGCAGATAACACGTTGCAGATGGAATTGGGTCGGACATACTATACTCAGGGATCAGAACCACATTTCCAGACGAGCTCTGGATTAGTATTGCCAGCGTAAACGCAAGCTAAGCAAACCTGGCGGGAAAAGATATCAGAAGCGCAAGAAACTTTTCTCACCTGGAGTGAAGTGACGCGTGCAACCGTCGATAGAACGATATGGAGAAGCATTGTGTCTGCCCTCTGCCCCACTTACATAGGAAAGCAGTATAGCATATATTCATCTGCCTATATACCTATCTAGTTATGTACAAATATATTTTTAGGTGATGTACACTAATTAAAACTCCATACCTCAACGCATATTTGTAATGTATTATTCTACAACGCTCTGTCACCAAACAATTGCTCTCATCACCTAATTATTCTGTTGCCACGGTAGCGATCTGTCTTTGGAAGGTGTCCGTTATCAAAGGAGGTTCGAACGTTACATCCGCCCCCTACGCAGTAGAAAAACCCATGCAGGAGAAACTACAGAATCCAAAGAACTTGCGAACGTACCTTTCGACCAGCCGCTGATTCAGAGCCACCAGGTTTGACAGCGGTGGCAGAGAGGTCCGAGGAACGAACTGCAGGAACATGGACGATGACGTTCTATGTACACCCGTACATAGAACGTCATCGTTGATGATGAACGCTGGTTTGACACTATCCAAGCTGACACATACGTAGGCAGCACATTCGTGTGCGTGCCAACGTTTGGATGTCACCGTGCCAATTTTGGATATCAACGTGCCAATATTAACATATTAACTCCAATATTAACGTGCCGTTAATATTGGAATGTGTTTCGGATGTCCATGGAAGTCCAGCAGTAGAGTGAAAGTCCACTGGCAAAGGGTATCGTATGGCATAGTAATACGTATGCTATAGTAATTATATGCGTAGAATATGCATTAAAAGTTAATTTTAAGAAATGCTATAATTACTTGTTTAAAAGAGAGTATTTAGGCAAGTATGCCGACTTAAACGGCAAGTAGAAATGGGGTCAAGATCGTGTTGGATCACGCACGAGCTGCCGGCAGGGCAGCATTCTTTAATATATGTCACCAAAACTTCTTCTTGTTGTAAGGTGAAACAATCTTAGTATATTAGCGGTGTCCGCGACTGTAGACTTTAGACGTTAGAGTATGTGGGGTCAGCTTGATTCCCGTGGGAATTGTACAATTGATCTGGATAAAGGGTATTCTAAATATTACTCCGGCACATAAGCCAAGTTTCATTAAAATTTGTCCTGTGGTTTTTGTGTGATACGCGTTCAGACAAACAGATTTAGTAAATCCTAAGGGATATATTTATTGCTTTAATTGGGAAAACAAACGGTAATACATTACATTTTTAAATAATATATAGATAGCTCAGTTATTGTACTAAATGTAAAATCAACTACGATATCCACAATGTATCATAGGAGGGGATGAGATGTAGAAAAGATAAAAAATAATTAAAAAAAATATGTAAAAAAATAACACTCAACCAATACTTAAACCCATGTAATGAATAATATATTAAAATCTGTATCTAAACGCTTTTAAATTAATGTTTTAATGCTACTCCATTATCACCATTACATTTACTATGGTAACAGGGTAGTGGTAATTGTATACTGTATATTTAAAGGGTTAATTTAGAATAGGCTATGTCGAGCTAACGAACCAGACCGACTCATTATTGCCGGGGCTGGACTGTCATTATCTGCTTTGATTTTAATGGCTATTTGTCTATTCACGGTATAAAATAAGTATGTTAATTATATTGTATTAAATAATAGTTTGAAAATATTCTTTGTTTCATTTATCTTAAATCCGTTGATTATAATGAAACAAAAAATATTGAAAAAAGGAGCATCTTTATATGAAAATATCAAGTCAATTGACATAATTATATCTGCACTGAAACCCATCTATCTAGGATTGATATAATGAGTTTTTACGTAAATGAGGAGCAAATATTTTTTTAATTGTTTTTTTCCCGACGAGCAATATCATCCAACAATTGTCTCTGTAGAAATGAATTACGTAAACTGTAGTACATGCTACGGAAATTGTAGCAGCTGCTGCAGAAATCGTAGCACATGCTACGGGAATCGTAGCACTTCATGCGAAAATCATAGTTCACGCTATGGAAATCTTACTACGATACTCCGATCTAGATATAGCGCGGTTGGGTGCGTATCGTGTTCTGATGGTAAAGGTCTGCGGGCTGTGAAATTAAAATCTATAGCAGCTTATAACATTTAATTGAAGGGCTCAAGTTTCGTCTTACAATCTCGAGGTTTCCGGTTATAATCCACGAGCTAAATTTGTACTCATCATCATATAGTAAAGGTCTGGGGGCTATGAAATTGAATTCGATGGCAGCTTATAACGTTTAATTGAAAGACCTTTACTTACGGTCTTCCCTTAAAATCACGAGATTTCCTTTTATAATCCATCAGCCGGATTCATATTCGACGTCAAAGAGTTGGTAAGTACTAGTGAAAAATTCGCATGATAAATGAGACGATTCCTTCACATACGCGATTGAAAGTATTACACAGTACTGTATTATACGTCAAATACTCCTACATTTCTTCCTTCTCACTGAAAGAATACGTATTCCATTAGCTTGTACGTGTAATTTTTTACATTTTATTTACATTGTATACCTGCAAGACGTTGTACATTTACATTCCATTTTATTTTTGTTCAAATTCGCGTCCTCGCAAGTATTTTTAATAAAGTAATGCTGAATGAAGTAGTGCTATTTTTCAATCAACATCATGGTGGTGAAATTTCTAATAGGTCAGATGAGGCCAAGATACTTCAACTTTGGAAACGGTCGTCGCGCTTTGTTCCTATTTAAAAAAGCTTACCTCACACCGGGCTACCTTTGTGCACTGAATATTACCCTTTCAAGGAGGTATGAACTTTATTGATCAGTTAATGAAGAATAGATTGACAGAGTATTCTTCATTGTGCAAAACTGCTTTAAGATAAAAATTAAAACAATATTTACAGAAGGGAATCCTAGAATTCTAGTGTCATCATCATCGTCTTCAACAGTAGCTGGATTTCACAAACTGCTGGCTAAACACGTACAAATTTGAGCATCTCTTTGTAATACGAGTAAAATGTACTGCCGAATGATGCATTACATGTCTCTGTTGTTCAACATCCAAAAATTGATACGTTCAATCTATCAAAACATGTTAAGCTACATTTGATATGCTACAAGTTCCAATATAAAAATCGTTCTTTGACAATCTAATTTATGATGTGTTGTTAATGTCTATATTTTGAAGATAGAAAAAGATATTTGGATTGAAACTTAACCCTATAATAGAAAATGTTCACACTAAACAGTGAGACTAAATACTTACAAACAGTTTTGAATAGCGCTCGTTAGAATGTTATACAGTATATTAATTTGAATTCTAGTATTGGTAATGTAGAATGTTATACTAATAATACGGCAAGAATGACGCATATTATACAGAGGTTTCTACGTAGGTAGTACGAGTAAATGAAGTAGATATTGATGGACGTCGTTTGACATGAGTTGGCCGCCTGCCCATTAGTTAGGCAATATAAATCGGTCAAGAGTGGGCAGGCGGGCGCGGATTTAATGAAGGCACTTAGCAGCAAACATGCGCCCAATAAGAGTAGTAATCGTTTCGTAACAATAAGTCAATAAGTGTTTGCAAATACTGAACTATGAATTTTTAACTTAATTAAATTTGTTTTTATCAGCTGTAACACGTATTATGAACTCTACTCTGGCACTGCAATATTTATTTATTGGGCAGGTTATTTTCTAAAAAGGCTTTTAGAAATAACCGATGTAGTGATTTCAGTTTAAACTTAGTCGAAAACGAGTGCGATCAGCCATTAAGCAGCAGATAGAATAAAAGAGAAATATTTTAAAAGCATTCCGACCGTTATCGATAGCTTATCGTTCAACTCTACACGAAGCAATGTAATTGGTACGAGTACAGCAGGAATATTTAGAATTCGCACTCACGGCTTCATTCCAACGTGAACTGTTTAGATGTTTTAGCTTTCGTGTCGATGATGCTCCACTCATAACAATATTCATTAAAACATTTATTTTTATTCATTAAACTCATATCCCTCGGTCATTACTTCTAATATTCTATATATACTATATATACTACTCGTATATATACATATAATAAAAATGTAACTGATCGCTGTCTGTACATGGAAGATATATGAGAAAAACTATTATTGGGGGCCTTTATCAACGCAATAGAACCCAAAACAATGATTGTTAGAATTTATGTCTGTTTGTCCGTGCGTTTGTGCGCGCTAATCTTAGAAACGGCTTAACCGATTTGGGTGCGGTTTTCACTAATGTATTGTGGTAAGTTTCACTTAAAATTTAGTGTTTGTTTTATTTCAATCAGTTCATAAATAAAAAAGTTATTTCAATTTAAAGAATCACGTCGAATTAAGACGGTGTTTATAAATTAAAGTCCACGCGGACGAAGTCGAGGGCAACAGCTAGTTTGAAATATATTTAAACAATTTACTTTTAAAACGTGTTTGTTAAAAATAGTTTTAAACGTTTACCGCGTAATAAGATTTACTAGGTTTTCAGCTTTGGAATTTATTTTAATTTTTGTTAGTCAGAGTCCAGACATCGTTTAGTGCGTAATTTTGAATAACGCCTTTTTTGTGTATTAAAGGTGGTAAATATTTTAAATAGTTTCTGTTAAACTAACCTTTGACTTTTGGTTTGGTCTCTTCTGTATGAGTGGCCTTATTTGGCCTAGCTGCGCTTGACTGGTCATGTAGAAAATATATAATATAGAAATTTAGATTTTTCATCAGATTATAGAAATATATAATAAGTAGAAATCTACTAAATCTGGTCACGTTTTATGTTTACGAATAAAGGGAATAAGGCTACTGTTCTATTACTGTTCATTCACTTCGAATTTTTATTCATTGGACTCTTTTTAGAGTTTGATAAAATGAATGTTTTAAACGGATTCTTTACATTCAATAATTCAAGTTAATTTACTTATATCGAATATTGTGTGTTACCAGCATTGATTCTTTTACATTAATGATAACCTTTAGTGATACCCTTTAACTCTCGATTCATAAACATATCTGCGAGATACACTATTCATAAACACTAGACTCTCAGACGAACACTTTGGATGGCTATTTCACATTCTATATTTATCTATCTAAAAATCGGAAAATATATATGTATCTAAAATATAAAAATATTTAAATTTAAATATCTAAAAAATATTTATGTATCAAAAAATATATATAAAAAAAATATCTATCTAAAAATTTTAAAAATGTGGATAAATTATTTAAAATGAACAATCCACAAATATGAAACCTCGGCGGTCCATGCATTTGATTTTTTTGCAATGCCTGCATTGGAACCTGGGCATTCTGTGTTTTATAATCGCAGAATCTACAAAAATAATGCTATGAACCACTGGGTAATGTCGCATCCGCGATAGGAGTTTCCTCAATTTTCCGTTTCAGGCAAAGCCTCAAAAGTGGCATTGCATGGCGGCGACATAATCAAGGTTTAATGACGTAACTTCACTGAAACATATTTCAAAAACATTCGGTCAAACATCGCTATTTATTATTATTATATTAGCATGCCAAAAAGCAGCAAATTGGCCAGCTTTGTATATTTCTGTTATACGATATTACACACGAATGTTCAAAAGTATCTACGACGCCTTTCGTTGAATTATAAAATTCAATTATGTCAGTTCCATTTTCATGGGTGGTAGACAATAAAAGAACATTATTTTTTTTAGGCTTGTGGGATATTAAAGTATTTTTCCGGCCTTCCAACCAGTGCAGTACATTGAAGAACCTATTCGGTATCTCTCTTAGTTGAAGCAATTCAACTTCAATTCAGTTCAATTCAGTACTTCTCTTTTATTTGTTATGAGGGTTCTTAGAATGGGCAAGTTATAAGGTTCCTCTAGTAATGCATCTAGTATTTCCTCTAGTCATGCGCCAAAGACTAATTATTAACTAAATTTAATTTGTTAAACAAATAAATATAAGGTAATAATCAATAAAAGGTAATAAATATCAATAAAGTAATAAGGTAATAAAAGGTAATAATTTGAGGTGTAAGAGGCTCACCTACCATCTTTGGAGCCTAAGCCAACCTCACCTGCCAGTGGTGCACCCTGCTGTTAACTAACGAGGGAATGGCGTTCCCTTTTTGCGGTGGGAGGGTTACTTCTTTCGGCAATGCTACCACCCTTCCGTCGGAGTCCGCCGCCATAATGGTGCTTTATAAGCCGCGAGGCCCGCATCGTGTTCCGGCGGTGAGCGGAAGAAGCCGTCCCGAGAGAGAGATTGTTGCGTGTGGAAATGAGGATCGGCGGTTGCGGGGAATTACAGACGCGCATGGGCGTGACATGGTGGCGCGGGGATCAGGGAGACCCGGTGAAACGGTTGTCCGCTGACCGCCCGCGGGTCGTTGAGGGCCCGAACCAGGGGATCTCTCTTTAATCTCCACCCCGGGAAGGTGCCCCGCCGCACGCGAAAAATCCCTTGGAGTAGCAGTTGTGTCGGAGGAGACCGGAGTGGAACCCGACTGCTGCCCCCAGGGCCCTTCCGTACCCGGTGCCAGCAAGTCGTGACAACCTTCGTGACCTGGTTTTTCTCTGCTACGTGCTTTGTCCTTTGATCCACATGCAACCATCTCTCTCTCCGTCCCCCCTTTTCTTCTTCTTCTCCTTTTCCCTATTCACACTCACTATACAATGGCCAAGAAAAAGAAAAAGTACAACGTTTACTCAGCGGTCCACCCTTTAAGTTCCACATTTCAAGTGGACTTTTGCAACATCAGAGGAATGCATAGTAACATCGACGCCGTCCACTACCACCTTGAGACGGCAAAGCCGGCCTTACTTTTCTTGACAGAGACACAGATAACCTGCCCGGCCGATACATCATATCTTCATTACCCCGGTTACAAACTGGAGCACTGTTTTGTGCGACGTGCTGGAGTATGCATGTACGTCCGGGAGGATATTTATTGCCGCCGCCTCAGCCATTTTGAAGACGGAGACCTGTCGATTTTCTGGGCGCGTATTGACTACGGAGGTTCCACTAAAGTCTACGCTTGCCTTTACAGGTCTCACAGCGGTGATACGGAGACGACTCGCTTTTTTGAGCGCCTACAAGAGACGACTGACAGCGTGCTCGAGCAGTTCCCTTGCGCGGAAGTGGTAGTCCTCGGTGATTTCAACGCTCACCACGAAGAGTGTTTGGGATCCCGAACTACCGACCGCGCAGGAAGAGCAGCCTATAACTTTGCCCTGGCCTATGGTTTCTCGCAGTTGGTGTCCTCACCCACGAGGATACCTGATATCGAGACCCATACTCCCTCCTTACTGGACCTCCTGCTGACTACGCGGCCGAATGACTACAATGTTGTTGTTGATGCCCCGTTAGGATCATCCGACCATTGTATCATTCGAACTGCTGTGCCAGCTAAGCAATCCGTGACGACCCACTCACGCGCAACGTCTGGCACTATAAGTCTGCAGATTGGGATGGGTTGCGCGAATTTTACGCTTCTTATCCCTGGGGGCAGCTCTGTTTCTCGTCGGGAGATCCGGATACCTGTGCAGACTCTGTTGCTGACGTGGTGTTGCAGGGCATGGAATGTTATATTCCTTGCTCCGTGATACCGGTAGGCGGACACAGCCAACCTTGGTTTAATCAGTCCTGCAGAGAGGCCCGTCGTAATAAACGGGCTGCATACAGGGCCTGGCCCAAAGCGCAGGTGTCCGAAGATCCGAACACCACCGTCTTGAGGAAAAAATTTAACTCTGCCTCGAGGTGCAGTAAGAAGATCATTGTCAGAGCAAGGAATGAGCACATCCGCAGAATTGGCGATTGACTAGCTAGCTGTCCTTCTGGAAGCCGAGCTTTCTGGTCGCTCGCCAAGGCTGCTGAAGGTAACTTCTGTCAGTCGTCACTCCCACCACTGCGGAAACTTGATGGGTCACTGGCCGATGGGGCGAAGGAGAAAGCCGATCTCCTGGGCTATCTCTTTGCCTCAAACTCGATTCTGGACGATAGAGGTGCCTCACCACCGTCTATCTCGAGGTGTACAAGCTCCATGCCGGAAATCTGTTTCACCCAGCGTGAAGTCTGGCGAGCTCTAGCATCTCTTGATATCCGAAAGTCGAGTGGGCCAGATGGTATTCCTGAAGTGGTGCTTAAATTTTGCGCTCCCGAGTTGTCCCCGGTGCTTACGCGACTCTTTAGGCTCTCATACTCCACAAAAAGCTTCCCGTCAGCATGGAAGGTAGCTCATGTTCACCCTTTCCCTAAAAAGGGTGACCGCACAGACCCGGCCAACTACAGGCCATAAACACAGCTCCTTGGGTACCTAGAGGATCACCAGCTGATTAGCGACCGTCAATATGGATTTCGCCATAATCACTCGGCTGGTGATCTTTTAGCGTATTTAACACACCGCTGGGCTGACGCCATTGAGAGTAGAGGCGAGGCTCTGGCTGTAGGCCTAGACATTGCGAAAGCTTTTGACAGGGTATGGCACAAATTGCTGCTTTCTAAATTACCATCTTATGGGATACCCGAGGGATTATGCGAATGCGTTGCCAGTTTCCTGACTGGACGGAGCATCAGAATCGTTATCGATGGTAGCTGCTCCGACACCATGTCTATTAACGCTGGCGTCCCGCAAGGCTCCGTGCTGTCTCCAACTCTGTTCCTTCTGCGTATCAACGACCTGTTGCAAATTGGTGACATACGTTGCTATGCAGATGACAGTACTGGTGAGGTCTTGTACAGGGGCCACGCCAACATCCCTCGGGTCGAAGTGGAAGAGAGTCGTGCCAGGCTTGTGTCTGAAATCGAAGACTCTTTAGATCTAGTCTCGATTTGGGGTTCTCTGAACCTAGTGGATTTCAACCTCAGTAAGACGCAAGTCTGTGCATTCACCGCTAAAAAAAAACCCTTTTCTTGTAGCACCTCGCTTTTAGAGCATACCTCTTAAGATCTCGGAGAGTATCGGGATCCTTGGTGTCGACATCTCCAGCAAAGTCGAATTTAGGGGTCATCTGGAAAATAAGGCCAAAATGGCCTCCAAAAAGCTTGGTGTGCTGAACAGAGTGAAGCGGTACTTCACCCCTGGGTAACCCTAATGCTTTACAAAGCTCAGGTGAGGCCCCATATGGAGTATTGCTCTCATCTCTGGGCCGGCGCACCGAAATACCAATTGGACCCACTTGACTCCATCCAACGACGTGCTGTTCGTATTGTCGACGATCCCACTCTCACGAGCGGTTTAGAATCCCTCAGCATTCGGAGAGACGTTGCGTCTCTCTGTGTGTTCTACCGCCTGTACAATGGGGAATGCTCTGAAGAACTGTTTAATATAATTCCCACCTCGGGTTTCTACAACTGCACCTCCCGTCACAGAAGTGCGGTCCATCCGCATTTCCTCGATATGGAGGTGTCGCGCACTGTTCGGTCCAAAAAATATTTTATACCGCCAACCCGTAGGCTGTGGAACGAACTGCCTGAAGAGGTCTTTCCATTAAGCTACGATATGGGGTTCTTCAAGAGAGCTGTGAATAGGATTTTGCAAGGTCGGCGGCACGCCCGCATACCCCCTGGTGTTGCAGGTGTCTATGGGCTGCGGTAACACTTACCATCACGTGGGACCGCTTGCTCGTCTGCCCACTAATCTATAAAAACAAAAAATCAATACTTTGAAATATTTGGTCATCATATTAAAATTGTAAGGCCAAGTTATTTACGCCAGAAAAGGACAAACGCCAATTATGAACTATTCAAAGTTAATAATGTACATGGCAAAAGAATGGGGCAATACATGTTGCCTGATTTGGCAATACATGAACTGCCTATCAAACTACAGGAAAAATATATGAATGACGACGACATACAACTTATTAAAAGACATATTTTTAACATTAAGTGTATAACATTAACAATAACAATAAAGTTATATTTAAGGAACGGCATCGGTTACTAAAATTTTCATTAATTAGAAATCATACAAGAAGTTTGAAGTTTTGGATAAAACTAAGAATAACCATTCTTTATTTTTAATTTCGGAAAATAATGTTACTAACTAGTTCACATGGTAGATCTCGCATCCAAAAACCTACTCGTGATTACAAGAACAGGCAAGAACCCCGCGGTGGGTAATTACTATTCCCATAATATACATATTTTTAATATGAGATATTAGGTTGATCGGTACAAAGGTAAGTAATACTAAGTAGTAACTTAAATTAATTAATAATCCTGTAACTTCCAATACGGAATGAGATTTGAATGTGATTTGATATTCGGGGTAGATACGGTAACAGTATTAACTAACTTCAGATCCCCGCAAAAGATTCAAGGGTCCCAAGTTTCTGCAAAGGAATTCGAGGTCTGTCCCATCAAAAGGCCGAATGTATTTTCAAAATTTACCGCAGATGTAGGTAGATACCTAATTAGATCTCTGAGGTACACGTGTATCTTTATGTTTAAAACGAACTCTACGTAATTTATTTGACCTTATTGGATAATATATGTATGTACATTATACGATAATATAAATTATATGTATTATTACGTAGAGTACCTTGTAATTTCTACATGTTTTTGTAAAAGACGAAGGCGTTTGTAGTGCTAATCTTGAGATTCACCCAACCTGTTTTCCCTGTCGTTTAGGGTACTTATTGTGGACGGTCTAGGATACATTATTATTCTAATTAATTTGGTAATTACGAAAATATAGTGAATTTAGATGCGCAAGATAAATAGTTAAAAAGTTCTAAAGAATAAAATATTGCATTATATGAATTACATACACAAATGCTGTTGTATGTAACATATATAGTTGTATATATACGAGTAATATCCGAGGTGCGTGTACTCCAGACGTACTCCAAGTCGATGGTATTTTCCAGTATTGCAGCTTCATATAAAGCGGCAACCATTTAATGCTATTGTTACACTTTTACAAGAGGACTCATAACGGTGGATCCCGTTTTTATTGCATTCTCTTCACAATACGCAGCCTGCTTAATGCATATAGTTCGTGCAGTCCCCATTACGAATTCGAGTTATTAAAAAGCGTTTAACGTTAACCTGCTTCCCACAAAATGTTTTATGTACCGTGATCTAAATAACAAAAACTAGTTAGATAATTTTCGCTTCATGATAAGAAGTTAAATATAACTTTTGGTGATTATTTGTTCTACTGTATATTCTAGAACAATTTCAACTTTAGTCTCATTTGAAAAAATGCAGTTTGAACATTTCAATTTCTTAAAGGATATTGAAGTGAACTATATAAACTATATAATTTTACAGATTTACAAAAATATTATATGTACGTTAGGGTGTCCCATGACATAAGACGGTTTTTTTTTTTGCAAAATCAGACAGGCATACCCTATATTTATTTCCATTTGGTCCCAATTACTCGATTAAGAAATAACGTTATCTTAGGATAACGAGAACCCGTGCCGACTTGATGACAACCTTGCAAGTTGAGAATTTGTGCTGAGGTACTATAGATTGACTTAAGAATTCATGTAGTTTTGGAAAATAAAACATTAATTGGTCCAAATCGTACATTTATTACTATTTTACATTGAAAAAAATTCAATTATACCTAGAACATATTTTTTTTTTTCAAAGTTTCTTTTTTACAGTTAGGATAGGTTAGGTACACAATGTAACAAAAATCGTTTTTGTTCCTCCTCAACCGTAATCAAACCATGAAACTATTGCATCAACTTTACAGCCCTTTCGGCTGTATCGTTAACTGCTCTAATGGTTGACACAGTACTTTTGGCATCTATAAACGAGGCGTTAGTCTCCCATAAAGAAGGAGATTCGTGGAGAAAACTGTCATCGATTCATTTCATTAATAGTTAATTTCACTTCACGGATGTTATAAATCAAAATTGAGAGTACTTGTCTATTGGAGGGAAGTTTTGACCCCGTTATTTGGTGTTATACGTCCCCTACTAAAATGTACCCTTTCAAAACTACGCAATTCCACTGACATGTTTACTGACTAAAAGCAATAAGTTTACCGACAATGCAACTGGAAATCACATGCATGTCGACCTGAGATGTTTTTATGCAAGTTGGTATGGTTTACCGTAGTCCAAAGGTCATGAAAATTAATGGAGGTACGTGTGTTTTGATATAAGACAAAAAAGCGGATATGCGTTAAGAAAAAGATACTTTGAATTTTTTGGGACATCATGCAGTGCTTATTTACATATAATGGTTTGTCCCGTTTTCTTTTACAATATCAATTATTAAGATATTATTAATTAATTAATGAGATATATTAGAATTTTTTATAATCAGCTAAATCTTTTCTCTGCAAACTTCAAGAAGTTATTTATGTAGCAACCGTTCATTGTAAAGCTAATTTTATTTGTGATAACAGGCAAAATCGATTATCCGATTATTGTCACAGAAATGAGTTAATTATACCAAAGGATTTTAGCTTTTTGAGCTCTTTCTGCTGGTGAAATCGGTTTTCTGATGCGACGAACCGTTTCGAAGATATTGAGAGAAAACACTATTGACCTTATTCCTTAATTCTCAAGATTTTTTGTATTTATTACACCCATAAAAAATAAACTTTCTATTAAGTACTATTCAACCTATAGGAAATGTAAATAATAATCAGTCCATTGATAGCGTCAAAAATACCTTAGTACACTATAAATAATCGGTTGAGCCACTGAGGGGCGATATATTCATAAATAATAATATTAATAATATTATTGTATACTTTTTACATTTGCGTAAAATATTAGATGTAGGTATAAAACATCTTTCATCAAGATGTTAAAATGTATCAACGTACTAAAAGAAATACAAAAGAGATCACCTGAATTGTTGAACAATCTTTTTACATTTGTCCCTCCTGCACTCGCCATCGGGTACTCGTAAAAACTTACCACTTCATCGAGTGGGTTTCATGAATCGGGCTCAAATCGGAAGGGCTCGGTAGATTTCGGGATCGTTCGGGCCTTTTGGGCGGGTGGAAATTCAGTCTTCAAAAGCTACGAGAGTGCATTGACGTATTTTCCTAATACTACTTGAAATAGCGAGGAACATCGTTAAAATATAATTATTGTCGTTCAAGAAATTTTCAAACAGGACCCAAAGAATCGTTACTTGATTATATAAACAAGTAAAAACAATTAAAAATGAAAAGTTAAAACTTGTGGTTGTGTGTTTTGTAATAGTTTTTCAGTGCACCTAATTGGTTTGTGAGCGAAATTACTGACTTAAGTACGTTGGAAAGGATGTTAAAACGATTTACTAAAACTATGATTTGGCGTAAGGTGAGTGATTAAGAATAAAATTACAATTTCTTTAGACAATTTTACGATAAAGGCTTGAAGAACAATTTTAATACATATTTTTCATTTTACCTTATTAATGTAAAATACAAGTTCATATATTATGTTATATTAATGAGTTTGCTTTTGCCTAAGTGGTATGAATAGTTAAAAATAAGAATTTATGCTCTTAAATCATTATTTTTGTTCTTTCATACATTTTATATTTTTTCATTTTTGGTCTCTTAATATTTTTAAACACTACGTAATGTATTATAACTGTTTTCATTAATTGTGTTAAGTAAATACGTACTAAGCCGATTAACTACACTTTACTAATCATATGCATAAACGGCGGTATTTTCTAGATTAATTAGATTATGTACCTACGTATCTACGTAATTGACTGATATAGTCGTAAGTAATTATAAGTCCACATGGAATATATACAATGTCTAGAAACAAATATTATAATCTGAAATGATTTGAAGCGAAATTTGGAAGTAATAAAAAATGTAAGGACGCAAACTATACCCTTCACTTTGTATTGAGGTGAAATTGGTTGAAGACCCTTCAAAAAGTCTACGTGATTCAGTACAAAGGAAGTGAATCTTATAAACTTACAATCCTCTTTTTTTGCCTAAGGAAAGTTTCGTGGAAAATTTCCAACGGTTTTCCAACCCCAGAAGGGTTTTTGATACGGTGACGGGAGAATAAGTTGGTATTGTCTTTATGAATATTTGCAGTGAATTGTTGCTCCTTAATTACATAGAAATGTATATAGTACAATATTTAGTACAAGTAGTATGTAGTAGTACAAGATGTAGTACAATATTTCAAGACAACTTTGTTGTAATTCTTGTATTATATATTGTCTGCAATTTATTGTATGTTAATACATACACCAGTCAAAGGATATTTTATTGTTGGTCTTAGTTTCATAATTTTCAGATTCAAGTTAAGAATAATTTAATGTATACTGCAATTACAGTTGAAACAGATCTTAGAGCAAAGGTAGAAATTGCAGTTTACTCTCAACGTTTACAATTTTTAGTAGTATGGTTAAGTAATTACATTTATATAAACAAAACATAATGATAAGATTCACGCATATATAGCACTGTATTTGACTATATTACTGAATCCTATATATATATATATATATATATATATATATATATATATATATACACACACACCTAATATATTTATGTTGAATTCACAGAAATAAGTGTTTTCTAACAGAAAATTTTATATCTTCATATTTTGAAAATATCGATGGTCCTTACACGTCATAATATCATATTATTACGATTATAATATGCTAAGCTTTAAGGAAAGAAAATACCTACATATAACATCGTTATGGGGATAAAGGACTCAAAGATAGAGCCATAAATATTAGATGAGTTCGATTCACTCGGTTACATCATAGACGTACATATTTGTTTAGGATATTTTGATGGTTATCAAGGTATTCGAGGGTTAGTTTAATTACGTAGTGTTTCTTGGGAATAGGTAATATATTTACGTTACCTTTGAATAAGCTGTCAATATTTTTTTATACTATCTGCGTCTAGTAGTAAATAAATTAAAATAATAAAGAAACATATATTAAACATGCATAAATGGACATTTATTTTATAAATATTATATAGGTATTGTGATCTTTCAAAGAAAGTACAAGTACAAAGGGAGCGGACTTAATACAAGACGGCATTTTCTACACGACCAAATAGAATATAGGATGCGGATGCAGTTTTGGTTTAATAACACATATAGGTAATATAGAAAACATAAACATAGAATTAATCTAAGATTACTTCAAGACGCTATTAAGCTTATCTAATTGTTTTAGATTTTTGGTAGTATTCACGTCTCTTACTTGAAGCGTGAAAGGTTCAATTTTTTTTCTCCCGCTCTACAATGCCCAAAGGTACAGATACTGTAAATCCGAAAAACAGTAAAGGATTTGCGAGCGATTGGTTGATGTGAAAGATTTAAATTTAGACAGCGTTAAAGGCACAGCCTGTAAAACTAAATTTTAATGTGCTTTTATTGTAACGTTCGCAGCTACAAGTTTGCATGCTTAAAAACCGTATGCAAATCGGATACCGGTACACAATTGTTACGTATGTGCTGTGCCTCCACAATCGTGGCTTTATTAACGGTACGATTTATTTATTGAATTACATTGTTCAACTCCCTGCTATTTAATTAAGGTGCGACAAAATTGGTTTAATTGCTTGAAATAATGCTTGTAAAATTGTTGGAAGCCAGCAGACCAACTATGTTATTAATATGGACGGTTCGTGACTAGTATTCTAGACCGTTGAATAATAAAAACTATTGAAACTCTACTTTTTAAACTATTTCTACTAACCTAGCTTGTTTTATTCGGGAGAACGAATTAAATTATTTTGAAAACCTTAAAAAAAATCTACTTTCCAAATATTCCAATATATCCAAAAAATGCAAACCTTTATTTAAATATAATAGTTACAGAATAAAAATGCTGAAAATCACAAATCGAACTCACAGTATTAGAATTTGGACCGGTCAGTCAGATAGAAAGTAGTATAGTGGCACGTAGAGATAGAATGTCACAGAAAGGTCTTCATATTTACTTCGTCTAAATGTAGGTTGAAGTCACAAATAATAAGTTATACAAAAAAAATGACGGATAATTCAATAGATACGAAATTCAGTCTTGTTATGACATTTGATCGCAACGTGGGCACAACAGGCGGGCGGTTTCATTAATCCTTTTTGTGAAAATAATTAACATTTCACGTAAAATACTGCGCTGTCATTAACAATATTGTTATGATCACGGCCTTTTGAGGTACTCACCGTATGTTTCCTGTTACCATCTTACATGTTACAAATATTTACGGGGGTAACTACGTATCATATAATATATTAAAAATACAGTTTATGAACATATTTGTGAGATTTTACAGTAAAAGCGAGGGTACAGTAATTTATTGTATTGTAGACACAGTAACTAAGGTAACTAAGATACTCTTTACACTTTTATTAATTGAGGTCATAACAATGAGAGATTTTTAATAGAAACTTTTAAACTTCAAACTGTTAAATTAAATACTATTTTTAAAACAAAAACCGAGTTCAAATTATTAAACGATTATTAAATGAATATTACCAAAAATAATAATGTTCTTCAGACATTGTGTACGATTTTACACATTTCTTGAAGCATATTTTTATAAATCTGTGTTGTTGAGCTATGTGTATACCTATATAGTTATTGAATTTTTAAATTTACTTAGGTACTGCTTTATTGATATTAATGATTTCTTATTGTGGCCCAAGTCGAAAGATATATAAACTAACACAAAAAGAATGATCGAAATCAATGCATACGTTTCGGAGATATATGCGGACGAGATCTTAAATTTGAAAAATTTGATTTATGTAGGTAACTTGTAAAATAAATATATTTAAACGTTACTTATTTTTAGCTAAATTACATACGAATAGAACTGAGAAAGTTCTTTTTTTAAGTTTGTTAAATTAACCGCAACGTAAAATAAATTAAATCTGTCCAGTAGTTTTGAACATAACGGCAATTGACACGTGAATTAAAGTTACACATTATAGTACCTTTTCATTTATAATTAATTTAATCACTTCTCTATACAATTACAATTATCTCTACCCATTCAAACATTTGTATATAATTGGCATGTACTCACAGTATAAGAAAAAATATGTAGATTCCACCAATTAATTGGATTCACGTTACCTATATTGGTATTATAGGTATCAATACCTACCAGTATACAAATTGGCACGAATTCAAAATCCGAGCTAATAAGTTTTCATGTCGTAACAGAGGTAATCCTGTGTAGATTATGGCAGGTGGAATGTTTGCACGAGCAACTAACATTCAGCGTCATTTATTTATCGGTTTTTTATACGTATGTGTGCCTATTTATTATGCGTAGATGGAAAAATATTACCGTAGTGTTATATCCTACCGTTGTACAGTAAGCAGACATCAATTTACTCGATACTTACATTACGAGAAAATAAATGAAGTTCTGGCTTTAAATCGGAGTTGTAATTGAAAAGGGCGGCAGACGAACATATAGTACACCTGATGGTAAGTGTAGACTGTCGTCTATAGACATTCGCGATACATGCCAACATCAGTGCAGAATGACAAACGTTGATACGCCTTCGGATGCGCTGCCTACCTTTGCAGATTAAGGAATAGATTGGGAGAAAGGTTTGTTAAAACGGCTCTGGCATATCTCACTCACTACCAAAACACGTACGTACATTGGGGAAATACGATAGAATAGGAAATGCAGTACATTTCAAGGTGGTCTTCTATGAGAGGGGTAACGTAGCCAGTCGATTGCGCCCAGCGGCTGTGGGAATGCAGCGAACACTCTCCCCCTACAATACAAGTAAAATATTGAAACTGCTAATTGGTTACTTTGCAGGTGAATTACTTACTTTTTATACTTATTTATCACTTACATTAGGTTTCATTTACGATACGATCAGCCTGATGATAACTTGGGTAAAAAGCCTGATGATAACTGATGGTCTTCATAAAAATATTTACAGACAATAGCAAGGGCCTGTGCATGAACATGGGCTTCCTCATATACATTGGGGGTGGTGCGATGCTATTTTGAAGCCGACACCACACGGCCTGCGGATAAAACAGGTATATTCTAGCAGAAAATTCTACATACTGTTGCAGACATACAGTACATAAATTTAATGTGATTTAAGGATTTATGCAACATTGTAAAAAATCCTTTTCTTCAGTTTTGATTTACTTGATTTACTTGTTTTGACTGTGGCCGAATGACTACAATGTTGTTGTTGATGCTCCGTTAGGATCATCCGACCATTGTATCGTTCGAACTGCTGTGCCAGCGAAGCAGACCATGCCGACCCATCCACAGGGAACGCGCAACGTCTGGCACTACAAGTCTGCAGATTGATCCCAATCTCCCAGGGATAAGAAGCGTAAAATTTTACGCTTTTTATCCCTGGGGGCAGCTCTGTTTCTCGTCCGTTGCCGACGTGGTGTTGCAGGGCATGGAATGTTATATTCCTTGTTCCGTGATACCCGTAGGCGGACGGAGCCAACCTTGGTTTAATCAGTCCTGCAGAGAGGCCCGTTGTATTAAACTGGCTGCATACAGGGCCTGAGCCAAAGCGCAGGTGTCCGAAGATCCGAATACCACCGACTTGAGGAAGAAATTTAACGCTGCCATGAGGTGCAGCATTGGCGATCGACTAGCTAGCTGTCCTTCTGGAAGTCGAGCTTTCTGATCGCTCGCCAAGGCTGCTGAAGGTAACTTCTGTCAGTCGTCACTCCCACCACTACGGAAACTCGATGGGTCACTGGGTCATGGGGCGAAGGAGAAAGCCGATCTCCTGGGCTATCTCTTTGCCTCAAACTCGACTCTGGACGATAGAGGTGCCTCACCACCGTTTATCTCGAGGTGCATAAGCTCCATACCGGAAATTTGTTTCACCCACCGTGAAGTCCAGCGAGCTCTAGCATCTCTTGATATCCGAAAGTCGAGTGGGCCAGATGGTATTCCTGCAGTGGTGCTTAAATTTTGCGCTTCCGAGTTGTCCCCGGTGCTTACGCGACTCTTTAGACTCTCTAATTCCACAAAGATATTCCCTTCAGCATGGAAGGTAGCTCATGTTCACCCTTTGCCTAAAAAGGGTGACTGCACCGCACCGGCCAACTACGGGCTAATAGCGATCACCTCCCTCCTCTCCAAGGTGACGGAGCGTGTCATAACCACACAGCTCCTTGGGTACCTAGAGGATCACCAGCTGATTATCGACTATCAATATGAATTTCGCCATAATCGCTCGGCTGGTGATCTTTTAGGGTTTTTAACACACCGCTGGGCTTAAGCCATTGAGAGTAGAGGCGAGGCTCTGGCTGTAGGCCTAAAAAAATGTTGCAAATTGGTGACATACGTTGCTATGCAGATGACAGTACTGGAGACGCCTTGTACAGGGGCCGCGCCAACATCCCTCGGGTCGAAATGGAAGAAAGAGTGTCGCACCAAGCTTGTGTCTAAAATCGAAGACTTTAGATCTAGTCTCGATTTGGGGTTCTCTGAACCTAGTGGATTTCAACCCCAGTAAGACGCATGTCTGTGCATTCACCGCTAAAAAAACCCTTTGTCGTAGCATCTCGCTTTCAGAGCAATACCTCTTAAGATCTCGGGAAGTATCAGGATCCTTGGTGTCGACATCTCCAGCAAAGTCGAATTTAGGGGTCATCTGGAAAATAAGGCCAAAATGGCCTCCAAAAAGCTCGGTGTGCTGAACAGAGCGAAGCGGTACTTCACCCCTGGGCAACTCCTTATGTTTTACAAAGCTCAGGTGAGGCTCCATATGGAGTATTGCTCTCATCTCTGGGCCGGTGCACCGAAATACCAATTTTACCCATTTGACTCCATCCAACGACATGCTGTTCGTATTGTCGACGATCCCACTCTCACGGGCGGTTAAGAATCCCTCAGTATTCGGAGAGACGTTGCGTCTCTCTGTGTGTTCTACCACCGTACAATGGAGAATGCTCTGAAGAATTGTTTAATATAATTCCCACCTCGGGTTTCTACAACCTCACCTCCCGTCACAGAAGTGCGGTTCATCCGCATAACCTCGATACGGAGGTGTCGCGCACTGTTCGGTCCAAAAATTATTTTATACCGCGAACCCGTAGGCTGTGGAACGAACTGCCTCAAGAGGTCTTTCCATTGAGCTACGATATGGGGTTCTTCAATGGGGATGAAGAACCCCATTCAATTCAAATGGGGGAGAGCTGTGAATAGGATTTTGCAAGGTCGGCGGCGCGCCCGCATACCCCCTGGTGTTGCAGGTGTCCATGGGCGGCGGTAACACTTACCATTACGTGGGACCGCTTGTTCGTCCGCCCACTAGTCTATATAAAAAAAAACTTAGCGGCCGACGAAATAATTATTTTTGTTTCTTTCCATTAGTTTCATACACCTTCATGATTAGTATAATGAAAGCTAGCAAATAAATTTATTTACAGACATTTAGTTAACCCGCGAACGCTAGATATCGACTCAAGCCGCTATATGACATTGTTTTTGCTGCCTTCAAAATGTGTCAGAAATATCAAAAGTTGTATTTATTTACTCATATACATTGACAAAATATTTTAGAGGTCTTCGTATAGTATGTATAATGTTTACTTTAATCGCGAATGTAATTCATAAATGAAGAATTTGCTAAACATTATTCCAAATTAGCCGACAGCACTTAGTATGACTTTCGTCAATTTGCGTTTTATTTGTAAAAATAATTTTTACTGCATTTTTTGTTATGAAGCTATCATGCAAAAAGGTTTAGGTAAACATATTATGAATATTCATAAGTAAGAAAATTATGAAAAAAGTGTGGTGACGACATTTACAATGTAAATGTTTTCATTATACGCAATCTCAGTGCTTGACCGACAGTTGTCGGTCACAGGCGTTAAGTTTGGTCTATCTTTGGTACCTAAATCAGTTTTTGTATCATACACGACTACACTTTGCAGTATATTTTCCGTTTATTTATTGTAATACAAAATAACGCTCTTTAGGACTACAAAATTTGCGCAGATATTTCTGATAAAACACAAGGGTCTTTTTACTTTCCAAATTGTACAAGGACTATTAAAATCTTATTTTTGTACATACAGAAACTGCGTCGCATTTGATTCCCTTTAACAGGGAATCAACAATTTTGTACTTATACTTCGGATAAATTGTAAGTTGTAGAATGTTTTTCGTTCACTGCTGGACATGGGCTTCTTCATGTACTTTGTCTTGTGCATGAGGGATATGTAGCCTTAAAATGCCAAGAGGGTTGGCTAGTCCAGTCTTTTAAAGGTAATGGTGTAGTTCCTCAGGGCTTGTGGTAGCAACATTGTCATTCCTTAGTCGCCTTTTACGACACCCTTTGGAAGAGATAGGTTGATGCTGTTCTAAATCCGGCCGACACCACATAACTTGTAGTTGGCCAAAGAAATTATACAACAACTCTAAGAAAATCCATTAGTATCCATTATCAGTAATAGATATCCGCTTATAACGTCCCACTGTAGGGCCACAGGCCTTCCTTAGTGAATCAATCGGGCCATAATCCACCACCCGGGCAAAGTGAGGTTTGAAATACACATACTTCAAATTTTAGAAATTATAGAACAACTACTCTTCATTAGTATCTTCATTGTATCAGTAAAGTGATCCGAATAGATTTTTACAATTTATGCAAAGATAACTGTGCTATACTTTGGCACTGTGCCACACTATACGAGGACCTATCTACGTTTATGATCATTAAAATGTGGCTTAACTACAAAGTTCAAGTTACTTGCTTGATAGGTACTTAGCTCTGTTACTTACTAAAAGGATTACCGCCATCGTCGTCTGGTATTCCTGCTGGACGCCCATTACGTTTAAGTACGAGTAGTAGTGTATCATTAGTATCCACAATTTTGTATTTAATAACTTTATGGCACGGTATAGCTACGGTATAGTGACTACTTACTTTGCTGTATCCCGGAGATCGTTAATTTTGAATATCTTGTCATAAAACGACGTGATATTTTCAAAACCACTCTGGTGCGAAATAAACGACTTGCAAAGTAGTGAATTTGCCACGAAATCGTATTAAAAGGGCCTAGATTGACTTGAACAAATAGAAAGGCCGACGTGCGCTTTTAATTAGTAAAAAAAGAATATGGAGTTCAATGGTTATTCGATGTGTACAAAAAGAAAAATAATCATTAAATTAAATAATTAAATTATATTAAGAAAATTAAATAATAATTATGAGAAAACTTTTATGTATAATATAGATAGGACCAAGATTTTTCATAATACTTACTCGTCTAATTATTGTAACTATAATTTATTTTACTGCCCTTATTTCGTATCTAGTTAAAATCACTTTCATTCATTTTAATTTATTCACGATTTCTCTTAAATTCATCTTCATTTGACACTTATTAGCGTAATTAACATTTATATCCTTGATTAAATATCAAACATTTGTCCGTGTGAATCTTTTTTATGGATTGTCACTGTGGGTTCATTAATTAGAGTATTATACTCTAGAATTCATTAATATCTATTATTTTTACACGTATCGACGTTGCGATGTGCAAACATTTTCAAACGTAGGTACTATCCTGAATCAGCTTATAAAGCTGCGTATAACATACACTTGTAACAGAACATCGCTTGGAATAAAATAGTTAATTCAAGCATTTCCGTAATATTGCGTAGCAGTGCTCTGGCCAATTGGACATCTACTTGTAATGTTAATTACAAAATATTATTGGGTTTGCTGCTTGTTGGTGCTTTACATGTAACATTTCACTTCAATTTTACGAACATGATATAGTTTGTTTTTCTTCATATATGGCAATGGTGCAATTAGCATATTCTGCAAGTGTCAAGTTTTCTTCTTAATAAACAATTTCTAAAACTTATCAATGTCAATGTCCAGTCCCGTCGAAGTAAGTCTGACCGGAGTCGCTCAGTAAACCGATAGTAGGTTTACTGAGGACAGAAGAGAACTCTTGGAAACAAAAACTCACATCTAGAATTCCCGAAAAAGTCCGATATAGTTATTGAGCATTATATACACATAAATGCTCAAATTTAGATGATAGCTAGATTATATTATGAGTATGAAAATCCCACCAATTGTTGGCATCGAGTTGCTGTTGACACGAGCGTTTACTTGTATTGCACCGAGTATTGCTTGCATTTATACTTACTTCTAATGTGTCATTCGTTACAACATTACACTACATAAAAAAAGCTTATGTTTGTACATACTTTTACTTTTACGTTCCACTGCAAGGTATTTATATGTAGCCATAACGTTGACATGTGCTTTGTTTACAGATAGTTGTAGGAGATAATGAGTTAAGATGTTATTATTGACGTTAAAGGGAAACGCGCGTCGGGTAGTGGTTGACAGTAACGACTGTTTTGATAGGACAAAAGCTAAACTGGGCCACTCTGTCTCGACGTTTACCGCCCTCGTGACGTACGAGTATTTACTATATAACCAATATTGTTACTGTGCTAGCGACTAGGGGTACGCCCATGGGGGTGCGATTTAGATTTTTTGTCAACCAATAAGGGTCAATAAAATGTGCAAGCGAGAATTCAAACTGTAGAATATTTACCATAAGCAAGGAAAAGTTCAAAAAATATGTCATGTGGCTCATGTATGAACTAGTAGCAGGGCGGGAGTCCTGTCATCCATATCTTAGGTCAAAAGTTGTTCATGCACATTATGACAAAACATAGACTGTTGTACTGCACTGGATATGACTTTTACGTCTTTTCATTCTAAGTTTAAGCTAACAGCAACATTTCATTTCATCTTTTATACACGTCGCCATATAATGAATTTCTTGAGACAAAGAAATATATTATATCATAATTTTAGCAATGTAGGAATTTTATCGAAATGTACCATGGAGTACATACCCAATAGAGACGAAATGCTACTCATTTTGTTTGAAAATATTTCCGTCAAATCACCGCGGTGACAACTGCGCTCTGATTGGTCGACCCAAGGTCAAACATAAACTCTAGTGTTGGGCACGCAAATATCGATATCGAAAGAAATTGTTTAGTGGGACGGCATGGTAAATAACACTCTCTTGTTTTTTTATAGAGATACAATGTATACGTAAATATTTAAAATTAAATGAATAAAATAATTAAAATAGCATTATTCCAACTATTAAATACTACCCAACAAGAGTGAACAAAATTGATAGTTTACGGAATACAGAGCACATGGAAAATTTAGATGATAGGAAAACTTCCTAAATAGTTGTGTTTAATTAAATAACGTTGTGAAGATAAAACAACATTTTTATAGGTACTTATCATTTAATAAAACAATTTAAATCGGTATAATGGTAATTATTATACATTGCGTTACTGGTTTTTAACATGAATTAATTTCGTGTAAATTCTTCTTACAGCTTCTTTCTCATTATATTGCCTCCTTTTGCTAAGGAATGCTAGCCTTGTATCTATATATTTTTTCATTACGCTTTTAGCCAAATCAATTAAATGGTCTGTCTCTTCTGCGTAGTATTGGTGGTACTGATATTCGGGAAAAAATAATTCTCCTACAAAGCTACTGACAGTCTTGTGGACTAAGAAGTCGCTTGTATATTTTCTTTTGTCCACGCTATTAATGAAAAATTTTTTTATAAATTGCTCAGAACGACGGCAGATTTTTTGCACACTAACCGAAGGATATATTAAGCCACCCTTATCTCTGTAATAAATTAGACTTCTCTTGTTTTCTGACAAACATACCAACGCTTCTATACAAGTGCCACATTTAATGCGTTTAACTAGTTCTCTAGACACATATCCTGCTATGTATTCTATTACATTTTCTGAAAACTGCGAAAGCTCGACAGTTTCCATCAAAATATTAAGATCGTTTTGGTTTTCCTATTACTTTTTTATTCTAGAAAGTAAACGATGACCTCAAACGTTCAGGTGTCGATATTGTCAAATAACGTCACCTACTTATTTCTAAAATCATATCTACACTACTGCCTAATAGACCGTATTTTTCGATCAAGATCTGATATACTTAAAAAAATCGATAAACATAATATGTCCAGCACTACAACGTTAGATCGACAATGGACATTAAAAATAAGTGCAAAGTTATTTTTTTAGATAAAATGTAATAAATATACCTACTTTACTCGTAAATATCGAAACATAATTTCATTTTCTTAGTCCAACACTAGTAACAAGTTCGTAGAAATAGAAAGAGATGATGCAACGAGGTTGTAACTAGGTAAAAACAAGACGCATAGATACTTGTCAATTGTTTCATTTTGAGGTGACCAGTTTAACTTGAGCCGTGATAAAATGGATGTGAATTGAAAAATTCTATATTTATTGTTACTTACCGATGAAATGTGATGCCGTCTGTTTTAGAGTTCGATGTTTTACTATTTTTACCACACCAATGAATCGAACAGGAAGACATTTTAACAGCAAATCTCGTGTTTTATAATTATACGGAGACGTACACACAGGTCACTTTCTGGTGCTGTACTATTTTGGTGCATGTGAGAGTTGATATTTATTATAGGCAAATCACTGATCAGTTTCGGAATTGGATGGCCAGTATTACCGCTCTATTGGGTATAATACTCTATGAAATGTACACAAGGAACCCATTTATCGAATGTGACCATTTCGATGAAGTGCGTCACTCCCACAATTATGTTCACAGGTAGATACTTCATTTCTAGATCGCGCCACGAGACAAGCAGAAGACGTAAAGCCGGTGAGCGTGTACGACACGTCTCATAAAGTTGTTTATTCAATTGTTACCGTAACTTGTTCGAAATGACATATTCTAAGAAAGTTTATTTAAATCATTTCTGAACTCCAATACTATAGTCGCCCTTTACCTGAACTAAGTATTTGATTACACTACATATACTCGTATGTATACGTAAATTATGTAGTTGGAATTTTATATGTATGTGGACAGTTCTTCGCAGTTGTTTTATCTTATCTCGGTATATTTTTTGATGTAGATTAATAGAATATTCTGTATTGTGTGAAGTTGCATTAAGGCAAAAACAATATTTAAAGAAGAGAATACGACCATGCGGTCTTGTCACTTTATAGCAGTGTGTTCCAGAGAAGCTTGAGAAAGGAAGGTGCGTCTGTGCTACGAATAAATATTAAGAAATACCATATTAACAGAAATCATCATTTTTATATGATAGTAACAATTGACATATAAGGTTGCGAATTTTCTTGTAAAAATAAAATTTTTTGGGCCTCATAGTTTGCAAATTTATATGGAGAAATTTGGTAAAAAGAATTATAAATAAAAGTAATCAGATACAAAATTCATGGGTCCGACTTAGAGAAGGGGTTGCTTACATCCTGTAAATTTCATTGGACATTGGACAATAATATATTAAAACGGTCATTAAACACAATTGAAAGGAAAGTAAGATAATAATAGTTTAGAAGTACTTAATAGAGTATTTATTACATAACTTTATTAGAAAATCGTTAGAGTTCAGAGAATGCGGCACACGGCCCCGCTAGTCACGCGCTAGTCACGCGCTAGTCACGCGCTAGTCACGCGCTAGTCACGCGCTAGTCACGCAACCAAATTCCGAATATCCCCTTTATTAACATGTGGCTTTTGACATGTGTATGCTATATTACTTTACTCGTATTCATACAAATTATTTATTCATTTATGGATTCCACGGTTTCAAATTTGAATAATTTCCTGCCCTTGTCTCTGCCCGTGTTTCAGCTTTCGCGTGGCGAAGGAATTAAATGGTGGTCGGAGAAGCCAACGGTTACTGCAAAAAGGTTCATTTTTCGTCCACTTTTTTAATGTACCTTTTAATGTTTAGTACGATACTGTATATGTATAAAAACACATTACAAAAAAGTTCCTATACGTATGTCCCGTAGTATGTATTTGTTAAGATTTACTCGCTTTGGGGTCGAAATTAATTTAAAATCGGTCAGTCGAACTAACCTACATACCTAATGCTATTATAATGGAATTCGTACAATGAAATCACACCGTCTTTGTCAAACCTATCATGACAACAAAAGCCTTCGCCTTAGATAATGATTAATGTATCTACTGAAGGAGTTAAAAGAATTAGGTATCCGTTCAAAATGATTATATCGCAATTATTAAATTGAAATTAATAAAAAATATACATACAAATTTATGTAGCAAAACGTACGAATATTTACAACTTTTGGTTTGGTATCTAATTGGTATCTAAACATCACATCAAAGAACGTCACTAACGTGAAATTAATTGGGTAATAGGAAGAGAAATTATTACGGTAAATGTTCCTTGTTTCAAGTAATTTAATTCTGAATAGCTTTTAATAAAAAAACAAAACAGGATCACTGATCAAAATCGGTAGATGCTTAATTATTGTACGATGAAAATTTTTTAAACTATGCGTTTCCTAAATTGATATTTGCGACTGGTGTTAGAACGGTTCGAAGCAAATTCGTAGATTCGTAGCTTCTACAGATTCGTAGACTTCGTCTACAAAATGTTCGTAGCCGTTGGCTTAGAAATTTGTCTTAGAAAATCCAAATTATACGAGTTTTAATTGAATAAAAAGAAGATCATGAGAATATACTGTCTTTTAATTATTTATACTTGCAAGTGCTAGAGAGTTGTGTAGAAAGTTCGTAGACAACAGAAGACTACATATACTTTGAACTATAAAATATATCTTTAGTAAATCACACAGTACCGGATAAAATTCAGTAAAGACAAAATTGAGTTGCGTGTATTGAGCGTCGTCAATACACGTACATAAGAGCCAGTCGTTCAAAACGACTGGGTTTCAAAGCTGGAGTCTTACTTTTATGGATATTACAGTATTTGTGCAGGATTTCGCAACTTCAATATGGACAGAGTGTATTTGCCAATATTTATTTCGAATATTACTACGATAAATATTTCAGTATCAGTAACAAATGTTTACGTGCCTGTTACACACTATTCGGCATTACTTCTCCAATTGTTAAGCCATTCTACAAAACGGACAGCTCACCCGCGTTTGTTACAGCTGTGTTCAATTTAAGCCGAGCGAGAGCGTCCGATGTGCTGAGCGAAATAAGTGTGTGCAGTATTAGTATTATACGTTTCATATGCTTTCATACATTCAGTAAAGTAAGCTACACGACGCACACGCTGCGTGAGCGCTGTTTAATGATTATCGTATAAACTCGAGTAAAATGTAGGCGATGTAAAGCCATGTGTAATTATATTACCATAGCATGTTTAAGTACTTGATTTGTGCTTCCATATCAAACTTGGCATTGTTTCAAATATCGGCAAACTGGGCACGTCCTTAGTTCTGCGTGTGTCGAATGAGAATCTATTTCAATATTTTTTTCTTATAAAACGAATATAGGTTATTGATTCCGGCGACCTGTATTGCTGCGGGTAGAGTTTTGTAATGGCCACCGTTTTATGACCTCTGTTGGTTTCTGTGTTCACTTAAAGATATTTTAATGGATTCTTTCCGTTTATTAAGTTTGAGTGAAAATCGATCAAAGTCTACATTAAGTTTATAAATGGATTATATTCCCTTAACTGAAACTTTGTGTAATTCATTTCAAAAACCGTTTCCAGTAAGAAGAATTTTAATTGTGTAATGCAATGGATTGGCAGATGATCTCAAAACATAACATTCGTTATGTAAAAGTATACAACCTTTTTTCCATAAACAAGAAAGAGGAAGCCACAACAATACATGTGGATAGTGGTTACGTAAGCCCTGCCCTATTGAAAATGAGTTCAACTGAAGAAATGCACGCAAACGTGAATGTAGAAATGTACTGCACATTCTTGCAGATTTTTCATTACTCGTTTGGTCTAAAATATGCACAAATTATAATGTATAAACATAAATGTTTAGGGTTTCCCACTTACCAAACATTTTCACCAAACGAAAGCGAACTGTGATTAGGTGCACTAACTTCTTTTTGGAAAGTGTGGCGGACATTCTGCTTGATGGCAACAGTAAAGTTCGTTCATAGACGTCGCCCAACTCTAGTCTACTCCTGTCAAGAACGACTAAAATGCCGTTGCCCATGTTGAATACAGGACCTGGGGAGAGGGATGGAGTGGATGAAATTTGGGAAGGATAAAGTAATATTGGAATTTATATTTTGGAAAAGTTTCGGGAGGATGGGGAATAGGTAGTCAAATTGCGTCATTAATACAAGAGGTCTATTTGTAAAGCCTATTTATTTGAAGAACAATAAATATAAATTGTAGACTGAGAAATGCTCGTTGAATAATTTTATAAATGGATAACATCACCATGATAAATAATGACACACTATAAATGTGACAAAGTTCTTTATTGTATAATTGTTTGAAATATTATATGTATTACATTTGATATTTTCACGTTTTTCACACGTATTTATCTATTAAGACCCGTTGTCTTAACGCGAATGCTTACCTTATTTATTTTACTTAAAATTTATAAAGTTTATTTATTTTATTTGGGTGGGATTGCACCAACCATGGTTATGAGCTGACAGCTCGTAAAGGTATAACGTAAACATTCGTGTTAAGACCCGTTTCAATAGATAAATATTATATTTATTAAAATATGAACTTTGGAACGTCAACATCATTCAATACATCGAACTAGCCAATAGATGTAATTAATGAAAGTGGGTTCTGCTTGACCACGAGCTTGAATTGGTACCTACACGGGAGCCTTGTTACGACAGTAGACGTACACAATCCAGGATCAAGATTCTTACTTTGCTTCCAGAAACTCCTGAAGTCTCTCGCCGTGTGGAATGCAGCTAAGATATCCATCATTATTAGTTTATTTTTAATCAATGTACCGAAGGCACAATGTTCAATTTCAATGTCTTTCAACACAATGTGATGTGTTTTGTATTCATTGCTATTTGTTGTACATAACTGAAATAACGGTTTATATTTATTTATGTAATCTACAGCCTTTTATGTAACTTATTTAACAAATATGTTGCTAGTGCTAATGGCCAAATACAGATTACACTGACATTATATACAGTATTTAATAGATTGTCCGCAAGTAATAGGTGATTTTTTTATTAACAATACATACATGTTGATTTGTGTTTGCATTGGTGTGTCCGTTTGAATGTGTTGTGCGTGTGTGTGTGTGTGTGTGTGCCCCAGTGTGAGGGTGTGTTTGAGTGTGTGTATTTATTTAAGATGCGCTTTAAAATATTTGTGGGGAAATGGGTTTTGGGAGATATTATAATGATTTTGATGCTTTTTTATGATTTCCGTTTTTAATTTTTTCTTACTTAATAAAAATATATCGAGGTCTGAGTAGTACCTATTTATTGTAATTTAGCAGAATGCGAGAAAGGGCTGAATTTTGGGCGTACCTTGTTTTGACCAGAGGAACATCAAACAACTTGGTATGCTTAGTACGGCTAGTTGGTGCCCGTAAGGACATTTCGGCCAGTAGCTGGGGACAGTCTATTTCGCCTGACCATAAAGCGCGCAAAAGTAAAATTCCATGTAGACGACGCCTAAGCTCCAATGGAAGGGTTTATAGTTAGTTAGATAACAATCACCTGATTTATTACCTTTAAAACATAAGAATTTTTTAAATATGTTTTGGACATGTTCTACTATGTCTATATAGATTTAATATGGAATGTAACAAATTAAATTAAAATTGAATTAAATTTGAATTGAATGTGATTAAATATTGAATTTGTATAAATTTGTTTACTCAAGGAAGACTTATTGATACTTATTAGTTTTATGTCCAGCACTGTGCCCGACACAACTGGGAACGACATCTCGCCACCATAACAGCACCAGTGCAATTAATGCTGTAGAACTGTCAGCAGCCTACGAGGTTTTCCTATTCACCGCACACGCAAACATGTTCAACCACTAGCAGTTCCTTTATCCGCCACGCCAAATTTATGTAGTTAGCGTCCAATACATCTCAGCGTAACATACCCTGTCACTACTAGTTAAGTCACCTGAAACATAATGTACCTCTTTTGAAAAGGATACCGCGTGACGCTGGAGTGTCAGTCGCGAACAGTTCAACCAAAATAATATAAGAAATACATTCGGTCTCAGTCAAGGTTTGGCAGGAATTATTTACATTTTCGTACAAATGTAAATGCGTACAAATACAATAGTTCTCTAACCTCAAAGATAAAATACACTGCACTTCCCACCATCATCTCAACTTCATACACTCACTGCTCCACCAAAAGCCGAATTCAACGTCACCAAAAAGGTAGAAAATCAAGTTATCAAAGGACCTAAAAGGTGCCGCGTGGCTCCTTTTTTCAAGCCATGTCCTGTTCCCAGACACCTTTGACACTGGCCGCACTCCAGAGCAAACTTCTCTCAGCTGCAGCAACATCTCACATTTACAATTCTCCAACGGCGCCACAGGTCTGCCTCTGCTTAACAGAAAAAGAAGTTATATCAGCCATTTCATCTTTTACGCCAGGTTCATCTGCAGGACTAGATGGCATTTCACCATCAACATATCAGGGACCTTTCATCAACCTCTGTTGGAGTAGCTGGCAAGTACCTCCTTTCATCTTTATCCGGTACAAATACTATATCCCTTACTAAGCCAGACGGTGGAGTCAGATCTATCGCCGTTGGTTCCACCTTTCGGCGTTTAGTGTCCAAAATATGCATCATCTCAGTTTTGCAGCCGAATGTCGAACCAAAACAAGTTGGTTTTAGAACGAAGGGTAGCTGCAATGCAGCCGCATACGCTCTCCGCACTTTTATCAACAATGATAAATGTGAGTTACTGCTAAAAGTTTATTGACGCCTTTAATTCGGTTAATAGGGACACCTTGTTAAACGAAATAATACAAAATTGCAATAATACAGAAATTTAACTGTGTGAACCCTAACCTTACAAAAATAAATAAGAATTCGCTTAGTCTCCTATTTACGACGAACGTCTCGTACTCTTCATTCAGGACAAAATTTCTAAATTTAATGATTCACTCTAATCGGGTAAACAGTATTAATTCTCATTCGGCCAACTGCATTCTCAAATTTTGCCTGTTCGTCCCTAAATTTACATACCTTCTTCGGTTCTGCCCAATTTGGAAACATAAAAATTTAACCGCCGACATAAATCATTTAGTCAAAATTTATTTAGAAAAAAATATAAATGTTAAACTGGGGTGAAGTGTTGGCTACAAGCATCCCTTCTCATATACTAGGGCGGGTTAGTGATACGCAAAATTTCCCCTTTCGCATTAACTGCTTTCCTGTCCTCTATCCATAGAGCGTTGAAACTTACCGAAAACATTTTAAGACCTTCACCGGCAAACCGTGAGGTTGCATGCCTGGGTGAGGTAAGGAATGCTTACAAAATGGTTTTTCCGAGCGAATTAGCTCATCCCATAATTCAGAGGAGATGGGACGATTTAGCTTGCAAAAAATATTTGACGCTCTTCTAAATAATTGCTCTGGGGCTGTCCTTGTTAGACAGAGCAGTATCCTTCTGGGAGTCTAGGATGTCTCCAACACAGATGTTCGTGTGATAAGAATGTCGATCAACTAGGACACCATGGCCTGTTCTGCCCCTCCAGTGCGGGCCGCTTCGCACGCCATGCCACCTTTAACCACATCATACGTCGTTCTGTTGCCACTGTTAACGTACCGGCCCTACTAGGGCCAAAAGGTATCGTGGGTGTCACTAGTGTCATTGAATCCAGCATCGAAATCCAGTGCTGCCATAAGGACCAAATTTATACAACATGCTCAATATATAGGCATATATTGAACTGAGCATCTTGTATAATAATGGACTAAAATTATTATTTTGGTTATTTTTATGTCTTAACTATAGAGTTATATTTTAAGTTAGTCTTTAATACTTTGGTTTTTAATAATTTAATTCGAAAAAGTACTTTGAATATATTGAAAAGTAATCGTATTTATAATCCATTACATTCCTCGGTTTACAGTATGAATTTAACATATTATGTATGTTTAAGTATGTACTGATAGGTATACGTGTAGGTATAGGGAGAAGCGTAGAACCAATTTAAAAGGAATTTCAGCAACAGATTGGGTAGAAATTGGATTAACCAACTTTTTGGGGTTTCAGCAAATCCCTTTGGAGTGTTAGTTTTGGGTATGTTTATATAGGGTACCAGGGCTTCTTGCTGTGTCGTTATGTTAAGGTTAAATTGAACTTAATTAAATTACGTAAAAAAAACATAAATAATATTACGAAAAAATATATTTTAAAAACAGTTACGTGTAAAATACAAATAAATTAAATAAATATAATACAAAATCGCAATGAAATAATGTTGAACAAATGATAAATTATACCAGTAAATATGGTATTCCCTCTGTGTAATACTCAATAGTGTATTATTGTGGCTTATAGCAGTTTGTCTCTTTTCAATTACATAATTAATTAAGATGCAGTAATTCCTTTTGAATGGAGAAATGATTAAAATAAAAGTTAATTTATTGTGCTTGTCAGAATATAAATGAAATTGTATATGGCCGTTTCCTAGTCACTGAAAATAACATTTTATTGATTTAGGCTTTAGTGATTTACCAGACATAGATGTTATTTATGAGTTACAAATTATTGCTAGTGTCTCTGAAATAACACGACTGAAGATATTTTAGTTATCATTAAAATCAGATATATTCATAGTTAGTTAGTTATAAGACGACCGCTTAATCGAGTGACTAGTGCATCTGTCTGTTGTGTAAAAGATCTTGGGTTCGATGCACTCTCGGACGTTCATTTGTTTAAAGACAAATATCTGTTCGGTTCTGTGTGTTGTGTTCGTCTTTGTATGTCTCTTTGTATACTTTTTATACATATTTATTCATATATTTTATGTTAAGCAGTATAATTACCGTTACATTATATTTTATTTCCACTAATAAAATATAGATAGATGCATTTAACAAATAAACGTTAAAATTAACTATTGTAATCGTGGTTACAAGGAATAAATAAAAATCTTTAATTCATAGGAATATCGGCTTTCTACAATTATGCCATTATATCCATTATTCCGGATTCACCAACGTGGGAACCTACCATTTGTGGCCTTTGTGAGGTTACACTAGTCAGAAACTTTTAATAATGGTTTACTCGTAATGTACCGCGATTTTAATGGTTTATCGATTACTTCCGTATTGTATATAGTGCTTTAAATCTGATTCTGTTAAATGTGTTTATTGAATGGTAAGTAATTAAGGGAAACATATTATTAATTATAAATATTTAGGAGAATTTAATGTCACAATAAACATTCAATTAGAATTTATGGTTTAATAGAAAAGTTTTACAGCTTTCTTTCTCTGATTAAAACCAATTGCTTCTTTCGCGTGTTGTCAATATATAATTTATGCTTGTTGCAAGTAAGCCTTTAGAAGTAAAAAAATTTAAAAGCTCTTATAAACATCTTGAAAAATGATTATATCCAGCAGTAGAGAGATATAGACTTAAATTGCGAAATAGTTTAAAAATCTTTTTGCAATCTTTATATAAAAAAAATGTGTAGATAAATGGTCAATCATTTGGACAGTAAAGTTAGAATTAGCCTTGAACTGCAAATCCTATAACAAATACTTTTAATAAAACAGAATAGATGGTATTTAAACATGTCGTAAGTAAACTCATCCGATTATTTTTTTGCTCCATAATATAATTTACACAGGCACGGCGTCTACTCACACTCACTTGGTCTGCCATCACATTCCTCGACTATATTTGTAATTTTATAATCCGTGATTAAAGTTAGCACGGGCACGGCTTCTTCATACTTTTGTTGCTTTCGCCATATTGGACGCTTGACATTTTATACTCGCGCGCAGATTTGAATGTTTGGTTCACGGTAGTTCCAAAAGATGGCGCGAGGTGTATCAAGTGAGCAACGTGTCAAGTATTGATTCAAGTAGTAGTCACTGTGAAGTAGTAGTTGACTCAGTAGTCAAGTATAAATTGTATAATTTAGGGTGAAGAAATAATAAAGCAGTACTAATCTATATATGGTAATTAAACTGTATTATTTATTATAGTACAATAAGAACCTAATCATACAGTAAGACAGAGTAGTGGTAGAACACACCTCTTTTACTATGAATGTCCTCCAGTTAATGAGTCATAGAATGTTTCAGTAGAATATGAAATAATACTAATAATACTTGAAAAAAATAACACTGCATGATAATTGCGAACGGCATGATAGTGAAGTGTTGCCGGAGCCGCTTGTGAAACCGACTTCTTTAATTAAATTTATTTTGCTGTTGAAAAATTTCAATATCTAGTATACAAACACTAGTAAGTATTATAGTGATAAGCCCTTTTAATTATTATTCATTTATCACGAAGGCTGTAATTATAAAAAAAATGTATTATTATTGTTGTATAGTGTATTTTAGTTCTGTGATTCAAAAAATCGTATGAAAGAAAAAGGTTGATCATGATTGGTTGACGATAACATCCTTCTACCTACCTTTTTCGCTTTTATGAAATGAAAGATTTATTATATTCGAAGGGATTTTAATATGAGGGTTGGTTGTATATAAATATCGAAAGTGTACGAGAAAATTAAAATAAAATTCTTCGGGTCACCAATTAATTTCTCGTACTTTAGTTAAGTAAACTTTCACAGATATATGCGTATTTATAACATTTCACGATGCACAGTGGGACAATAATCAGGACGCTAGTGTGACAAGGTGCTAATGATGTCGGCGGACTGTCCCGTGGTGATGTGATGAGGGTCACTCCGTCCCATTTGTTCAAACTTTGTGGCACACTAATCTAACTAGCCGCTGTTTAAGAAACTCCCCGAATTCACTCGATTAGTACGGAATAAATAGATTATACTTTTGTTTCGTTCGATTTGTTACCGAAGTAATCTATCTTCATTATCTTTGTTTATTCTTGTTATGTATTTACTTTTTTAGGTTTATTTTTAATGTTATCGCGGTAATTTTTGTTTTGCACCAAAAATAAAAAATAGTATTAATTCGGAAAGCATGACATAGAAGTTAAATCTCAGCAAATAAAAGGAATGGCCTCTTTCATAATGTGGGTGTTCTCATTAGTGGCATTTATAAAAGGTCACACTGAATAATTTCAACTAGTGACTCGTCATCATCTTTGTTCGCTGAAAACATAAACAAAATGGCGACGCTTTCATTTTAAAAACAATATATAAAAAGTTTGGTCGGGAAGGTAGATTTTGATATTTTTATCATAGCTTCATAAGCCATATTCAATAATATAGTATAACGATACCTTGCGATAGCCAAAAGGATACTTTTCAGGAAATACAAAAAACGAAAAAAAAAAAACTATTTGTAATATAACTTTTTTGTTTTTATACCTATTAAAAATTATGTAGATGAATAATGTTTGTCTTTCCGTGAGCTTTAATAATTTAAACACCGAATTCCATTATGTGTAGTATTATATAAAAACTGGATGTGTTTTACACCCCAAAATATGTTATTTTTTGGCGTTTACCTCCCACAAAATAGATTTCAAGAAATCATTGATTGACGTATGTAAATTTTTTTCGTGAATTCTTAACAGATTTGTGATGTATACATCATCAGCATTCTGAATTTACTCAGACTATTGACGTATTTTATGTACAAATTAAAAGATTTTTAACAAGAAATACTAAAATAAATAACTTTATATTTATAGGAAAATTATCAGTAACGGTTTATCCGGTTGGACTAGTTTTGAGTAATATTATTTGGTAAAATTTATTTGGTTTACAGATTATTATTTGTGAATTTGTTATAGCCATTTGGATTTTACGACCATTTGAAATTTAAACAAACTGCTTTTACATCCTAGGCGAACTTATGGCAAATAAAATGTCGTGAAAGTCATAATTATTGTGAAAATCTTGCCTACTAGGCTCTTAAAGAAATGCGTAGTTAAAGCCATTTCTTTTATGAATATCGACAATTTAAATAAATAAATAGAGCGTAAAAAACTGAACAAAACTGTATAAATTTTCGCCAAAATGGCTTTTACGTCAATTGAACCGCAAGGTGTCGATAATAAAAGGTCGCAAGGTGTTGCAAGGTGTCGCATCTTGCTGATGCGATCTGTTACGCCTTTTAAGTAAGGTAAAATCGCCCTGCTTCTCTCTGGGTTGGTGTCGATATTGTCAGCTTTTTTGGCTTCTCTTTTTGGTTTTTGCACCCTCTTGATTTCGGAGACTGTGTATCCGTTGTTCAAGTTTTATTTTGTTTTTGTTGTTCCGTTGACTCTGTAATATCTGGTACCCAGCACTCCGAAGACATCAAGCTCGCGGGGAAGAGAGACGAGAGGGGGGAACAAAAACAGACTCGGTACACACACAATCATAACTACACTCGCCCACTATAAATACCGGTGCGCCACAGTCGTCGAGTCAGTTGCGCTCGAGAATCCGAAGAGATAACATCTCTCCGAAAGTGAACGCAGTCGCCACTGAAGATGTCAACCGCAGTTGTTGACCAAACGTTTGGAAGAAAGAAAAGAGATTCCAGAAGACCTCGGCCAAGTAGCCCGGAAGATTCAATTAATATGGACACCGGCCGAGAAAACCTACACTCCACTATAATATCGTATGTTAAGTATTTAATTTTATATTTAGATTAATGAAAAAGGACTTATTTTTCCCATCTTATTTGTTTTCATATATCGGTCCTGGAGTTCAACGGGCAATTCGTTCAATAAAATTAATAATAATGCATTTTTTTGTAATGAATAATCATAATGAGTCCTTTTTAGGAACATTGTAATTTCAATCCATGTAATAATAATAAATAACGCCACGCTCAATGGTCCACACTAGGATTCCCTGTGTCGTGGGCCCAGAGACACATACAAAGACAAACACAAACATAATGGTGGAAAAAATTATTTAGCATATAGAAAACCACGAGAATTAAGTCTCCCTCGTGGTCCTACTAGTAGGACATCTTAAAAGAACCACGAGAAAATAGTCCTTTTCTGAAAACAGATTACTTTTTTAATTAAAAAAAAAGTAATTAAGAGGTGGGCCATTTTATAGGCGACTCCCGAATTACAAGGGAGCTACACTGCCAAACTATTTTTGCTTGTTTTTCGGGTTAACCGGCCCGGCCCCGTGGCTGTTGGCCTCCGCACGTGGCGGAGTTAATTGATACCGAGATTATATCTGGCTGTTAGTAGATCCAACTAAACTAACCAATTACGTGAAAAGCAGCGATAGCGAGGCGCATCATAATTAACTTGACCGATACACAGAGATAAGCGCCATCGCGTGTGCCTGGTTATGGGTCACAGTTAACAATGCTCCATAACACCTAACGTAAATCTAGTCGACTCTACCTAACAGCCTTTTTAGTATCCATTGCTGGATGTGGTTCTTCTCCTGCACATTATCTTGTGCATAGGAGGTGCATGGCTTTAAAACGCCACGCTCGCCAAGCGGTTTGGTGAGTGAACACTTTTACAGGCGATGTAGTTCCTCAAGTTAGCCGCTTTGTTACTCTTTAGTCGCGTTTTACGACACCCATGGGAAGAGGTGGAGACAGAGGGAAGAGATAATGATGGAAATTGTAATTGTATCCATAACACCTCACATTAAATCTAGTAAACTCTACTGGAAACAATGTTTAATCGATGGGAGGTGGAATTAATTGTACATTTTTTATAGAACGAAGGTGGTTGATGATTAGACAGTGAACATGTAAGTAGATACTGCCGCCTAAACGCATTCACGATACATGTCAACATCAGTGAAGAATGACGAACGCTTTTGTGATCGGAATTTCTGCCTATCTTTGGAGAGTCAGAAGAAAAAGATTGGAGAGAATGGGAAGTAGGTCAGTATATCACGGATTAGTTTAATAACACTTTTTATTCGTTGTTGGACGAACAAAGGGATGAGCTGGGTGCGGTTGGGAGTAGAAAGTAACAAGGGGTAACGGGATTTCCTTTATTCGATGGGATGAAAAAGTATTGGATGAAATGGGGTGGGGAACAGTATGTATAATGCAATGTTATAGGCTTTATTCAATGAAATGGGATGAGTAAGAAAAGGGTTTAGGCAACTTGAACTCACTCTCGAGACACGCTGACACGTTTCACGGCACTTGTAACGGATTAAAAAGTATTAACGTTTTAATCGGCTTTAAAAGAGAATTAAAAATTAAAAATCGATATTTTTATATAATACTAGCTGTGCCCGGCCACGCGTTGCTGTGACTGCCCAAAAGATGGCGCTTACCCTGTTTATCCCTGTTTTGGGAATGTTTTTACATGTTTTAAAATGTTTTAAAAAACATGTTTTTACCCTGTGATAGGTATATAAAAACACACGCGTATTCGAATTTCAACGCAATCGGTGAAGAACTTATGGAGATTGTTCATTCCATGAACAATTAAGAATAAAATGTTTATGTTATGAACATAATTATGAATACACATAAATTTATTTAACAATCATAAATAAAAATGTAAACGTTTGTTTGTTCAAAATCTTAAAACGAACGTTTATATTTTTATATAGATTTACACAGAGCACACTTAATATTTTGCACTCTTGACCACTCACATGTCAATGTTACATTTTTTAAAAGTATAGAATTTCAATTATGGAATACAATAGTAATTGGCGGGAAATCGTTTGGCAATTATTATTTTATGACTAATCGAAACTCATCTATCATACTGAAAATGTAATAAACACGAAAGGATGTTAATTCCATTTTCATGTCAGAAATTTCATTTTATTTGAGAAACGTGGATTTATTGTTACGATTCGGAAAATAAGTAGCTGTCTTATGTTCGGAGGTGACAGTAGAGCAACAAAACTGGGATAAGCTAATGCTGAGTGGTACATAATCATTTGTCTGCCCAGTACCCTAGAAAAAGTACGCGAGAGAGGATCAAGAAATCGCATCCTCTTGCACCATGACAATGCGGCTCCTCACTCCGCGAATAAAACAAAGGCGTTTTTGTGTCCTGAAATGTAGAGCTCACAACATGTGATTTCTTTTCCCGAAAATCAAAGATATTATCTGAGGTTTGACATTTACTTTGACATTTGAGGTATCTTTTATTTTGAAAAATGATTTGAATGAAGGTTTGTTTAAAATTTTACGACGAATTTTCGTTATGGGGAATTTTATTTATGATGTATGCAAAAATGTTTATTGTGCTCCACATATAGGTAGAATATATTAGATAAAAATAAGCACACATGTATTGGATTTTCAATCACAACACTTAAATAAGCACACATTGTCGTATGTTGTTAAAGACGTATAAAAAAGTTCTTTTGTAACTTTCTTTCGGTTTTACCACGTTGAAAGCTTCAGTAATTCTTATATTTCGTTCACGTTAAATCCTTTTACTAAAAAATATTGACTTCGAGTAATTTATGCGGTACAGAGTAAAAATTGTAGCTGTGTAGTGTAGTGTGTATTATCTATTACTGTATTATCTATTTCTGCATTTCAATATAATAAATAGTTAAATGTGCAATTTGTTATGTTTATGATAAATACATTTTGGTTTGTGTTTAAGTTTTATTTATTTATTTATATATTTTATTGTACATGCAAGTGATAAAAATAATTACAAATGAAAATATATACATTCGAAACGCGTGTGTACTAATTATCCCGTTAGGAGATTTCTACCAGCAAACCTGGGAGAACAACCGCATCATTTACTTGTCCTTATGTTTAAATTATTAATATTGAATCAATTTTTTTAAGGGTTCTCAGCTGACTCCAAAAACAAATTTATATACGAAAAGTAATTACATTAAATATATTATATAAATTATTGAGGTGTTTAGATGCTTATATAAAGCCGCAACAATGACAGTAAGAGTCCAGGACCAGCAGACTACGTCGGGGAGTAAGGCAGGGGGATGTGTTATCCCCGAAACTGTTTACGAACGTACTGAAGGACGCGTTTAAAATGTTGAAAACATTATGGAATCCGTGATAACGCCGAGTACATCTCTCACCTTCGTTTCGCTGACGACATTGTCACAATGGCAGAATCCCTGGAGGAATTGGGTTGAATGCTGAACGATCTCAATATGACCTCTCGATGCGTTGTTCTCGGTATGAACCTGAACAAGAGAAAAGACAAAACATATGCTAGAAATGAACAATAGGTTATGAAAATAGAAACCTAATGTAAAAACTGGTAAAATGGATTCCCCTCTCGAAACTGAACACTTATTTTCAGCTTTTGCGTTATTTTATTGGCATGTTGTTTATACAAGTTATACGAGTATGTATGTCGTTGGATAAAGCTCGGAAAGCCGTACAGTTTTTGTCTAAACACTTTTACAACTGTATAAGATTTGCATACTAAAAACAGTCAGGTGTTATGCTACTGCCGTCAATGCCAGTGTAACAATCAATTAAATATAAAGAGTAACGTTATAATGGAGGTTACTGTAATGTTATACATTATGTGTAAATATGATATATTATTATCTTGCATTATACTTACCTGTACGAAGCAATCTAATATCGTTGAAATATTGCTCCAAACTTTTTAATTTAAAGTCAAAACAATCTTGCTGAATACTTGCACTGCCCCGAAAAACTTTAGCTCACTTACTCAAGCCCTCGTTAAATACTTTTGTCGGAAAAACGAGATTGCTTACAAAAGAATTGTAGAAAATTATAAGTTATTTTTGCTTAAATTAAAACTCGAGAAATTGTAATGTTTTTAGTATGATACAATTAACCTCCACGTTCTCTATTTGCCTAAATTTGTCCATGTTATATTCATTTGAGCTCATCGATTAAGTTTACGAGTTATCAAAAACATACATATAGTTATATAACTAGATAAAAATCCAATTGCATTGCAAAAATTCAGAATTCAATTGTTGTCGATGAATCCTGAAAGTAAGACTTGATATTTGTAGTCAATAGCAATGTACTGCAAAGGGAACAAGTAATGAAAACTTCAGCCTGGTCGGTAGGCGCCGGCGCCTTCAGTTCGTCACGCCATCGCGTGATACCCAAAGGGCGCACTGCAATTACACACCGAGTGACCCTCGCTATTCTACACGCGAATGTCGTCACTAAAAAAAGTCAAACTTGCTTCATTTACATTATTATAGAAATATTGCGTGATAGCCCCTTTCGGTTATAGGTGTTTTGCGTAAATTATTTGACAGTTTAATTTGAAGTACATAATTGTTGTGACAACACGATACAAGTTAACTAATAAAATTAAAAAGAAAATTGGGGATTTACAATGTGTAGACTGTGTATATATACTATTTATATGATTATAATATTAGTTCCCGTGATTTACGATTCGACTTATAAATAAAAAAAAATATCATTTGCTTTTTACAGTCTTATCAATAAGACACAGATGACAATGTAATTGGGTAAGTAATAGCTACATGTATATATTGTAATGATTTTATTTAGCTTTCTTCATAATCATATGTTATATTTTTGCAGAAAATTATCAATCGTTTGTAATAATTCTCAAATTATCATACCAATTTATGCATTAGATACTATTAGGATGAGAATTAAATGTTGAAAGAAAACGAACGACTTATAATTACAGTATAATTTTATTGTTCGTTTTCCGAGGTGTTACAAATTCGAATAGCTAGAGAAAACGAGGATAATAAAAACATTTTGCCACAATAAATAAGAGCAGAATGTCTCATTGTTTACACAAACAAATAACTTGAAAAATTGGAAAGGTAACGAAGAACATAAATAAAAAGACAAAAATATAGAGAATAAGATACAAGTCCGAGGATTTTCCGGGCATGAAATAAATAAAGCGGACTGTTAGCGAAATAAGCAAAAGACGGGAGATCTGTAGAGAGGATTTACTCGTAAATCGGTGCGGGCTGCGATTGTGTGTAGTTATAAATCCTTAATAGAGTACTGCCGAAACAATTTATCTATAATTAATTACTCTTAGAATACACACAAGTATTTTCATATTCATTATATTAAGTGCACTATTATTCACAAGGGAATCGTCAGCGGTAATAAAATGTCAAAAGCCGCGACAAACTTTACCACTCTCGGTAACTAATAACTATTAATATTATCATGATATTGGTAGGACCTGCGGACAATAGCATTGTGTAATTTACGTAATGGCTATTACATTAGATATTATTTTACTTTCTATGTTGAGTAAAACTGAATTACTGAAGATATGGAATTGTTACGCTATTTACCTACTACGCCTGATCTCTTGCTTACGAAGCGGTCAGTGTACCATCTATAATAGATTACTTACTTAACGTAGCTGACATTGACAAACTAGTAGAACAGCGAAGTGTTTTCCAGAATATACTCGTACAAGATTGTAAGCCGCAATTAAAATGGTGGTTAAAAAATATTAATTTAAGGTCTAAATTAGAACGGTTTAAAAAGACGATAAATATAGATTTTAGCTGGACCTCTTTCATTTGATTAACCACGCCTTTGCGGTGTACTTGTTTCTACGTGATTAAGCTTTGTCCTGCATTTGGAATTCAATCGTTTATTCAATCAGTAAAGTGAGCTATGCAAATTTTGGAGTAATAAAACTTAATTGGTTACAATATAAACAAAATTGGGCGGTTAGGTATTGAATACCATTGTCTCAAACTTGTCAACAAGTAGTCTATCATATTTAAATACTTTTAGGCATCCTTGAAACTTTCCTACGTCATTTTATAAGAAATTGTGGAGTATCGTGCACCGCTACTTTTATTTAATAAAAGGACGCGCCTACTTAATTATTTATTCCAACAAAATAAAGGTACTGGCACACCGAGACAATTCTATAACCATTTTAACCATTATCTGAACAATGTACCTAGTATTATTAGGTTACGGCAAGAAGCCAAGTACCGCTTAGTTCTAGCCGGCTAGAACTAAGCGTAGCCTGTCGTTATCCGTTAGAACTAGTTCAGCCTTTTTCTTAACGGCCTTTTTTCTTCTTCTTTTTCTTAAATCTAGGTGTATTTCCAAAATTAGTCCTAATCTTCCATTTTTTTAATAACATTAAACCATCATTTTCCAAAAGAATAGAATAGAATCATCATCTCAGCCCTTGGACGTCCACTGCTGGACATAGGCCTCCCCCATTGTCCGCCATTTAGACCTATCGGCAGCGACCTGCATCCAGCGGGTGCCCGCAACCTTTATGAGGTCGTCTGTCCATCTAGCAGATGGACGTCCTCGGCTTCGTCCGCCGGTACGTGGTCTCCATTCGAGAACCCCTCTGCCCCATCGGCCATCGGTTCTTCGAGCTATGTGCCCTGCCCACTGCCACTTCAGCTTGCTAACCCGAGAGGCTATGTCGGTGACTTTAGTTCGTCTACGGATCTCCTCATTCCTGATTCGATCACGTAGGGAAACCCCGAGCATAGCCCTCTCCATAGCTCGCTGTGCGACAGTGAGCTTATTTATGAGGCCCATAGTCAGAGACCACGTCTCCGTGCCGTAGGTCATCACTGGCAACACACACTGGTCGAAGACCTTCGTCTTCAAGCACTGAGGTATTTTGGACGATTTACGGTATTTATTTACGGTTTATTCCCTATTTACGGTTTCCTTATTCGCGGCGTATTTGCCGAATGTAACCCCTGCGAATAAGGAGCTTTGACTGAATATGATACATATAATGCTATTGTAAACACTCCGGTCTAACTGATGTGTTCCAAACTCACCCAAAGTAAAAGGACAAGTATGATACCTTGACCTCATAGCTTTCCAATATGTTACTGTCAAAGTTCAAAATTACTGGTTGTCGACATTTAGTGGTAAAAGTTAACAATGACCATATTAAAGTTATAAACTGTAATATTTTGCTAAAATTCTAAATCTTGAATTATACATCGATCGCATAAAGTCGACACACATAGTGATTTGGTTATACTACAATCATTTGGTTGCACTAGATAAAACATGTTATGTTTTATCTAAATTTGGTAACAAGATATGTTCGATAGAAGTGAAATAATAGAAACTTCCTTTTCAACTTGACAGACTCTTCTTTGGTATATATATATATATTTAACACATTTCAAACATTCATTGTACGATCATGAAAAAACGTACTATCAATCGAAATGGAGATATTGGAAGAGATCTCTTCAGCAGTACAGGCCAAAAGCCATGCAAAAGTGCGAATAGGCTGTAATGATAATGAATTATTCTTCAACACTTCATAAAGAGTGCCGACAGTCACCAGTGAAAGACCAATCCATCTTCGTAATCCCGCTGTAATCCATCTTCATTTCTCTGTATTTTAAATTATGGGGGTTTGTTCATTGTATCGTAAGTATTAATGACAAATAGATGTAGGCTAATTGGACTGGGCGTAGCTCACATAAAACATCCCAAAGTCGACGTGTGAATTTTGGGATGATTCCAACGGGAACTTTCTAATGGATCTAGATGAAAGTGTTCGTCAAGTGAATGGATGTAGATAAAATCTTTAAAGTCCCTGTTTCTACAGGCGGACAGGAGTACATTTTAAAAATTGTTATAAAAACTATATCATATCATATATATATCTCATCTATTTCTATTCGTAATTACACAACAATGACTTTATTTAGAAATGTTTCATGTAGAGACACGACTCTATTACGATTACGATAGGTTGCTGAAACACTTCGGTCATTCACTATCACGTTTGGTGATTGTCGACATTCGCAAAACTTCGGATATTCGTAGCAACATAATAATGTATACCTACCAAAACAAAATCATTAATAAGTAATATGTTCTCGCACAGTAGATCTGTACCTATTACTCCAATACACTAATTTTATTAACTTCTCTCGAGTTATATAGGCAGAGTAAGGACCACTTACTTCTAAGGAAGAAAATTTAATTTATTCTTTATTAGGACGTCTATAAGGCGGTTTAAGCGGTAAGTCGTAAATTTTCACAAAAGCTTCGTTGACTGTTTATAAATCATGTGAATTGCGAATTTTAGAAATGAGGAAATGAAATAAGAGCATTAGGGAATTATGAAAACGCAGCCCTCTGCGTGGAATACGGAAGCGATTTGACTAATCAAAGGGTCAAATAATTTGACGACGACGTTTTAAGAAGGATTAATAATGTTAAATAGATTGAATCTGACGACTTAGAAGATAATCAATCTTCAGATTTTGCGGTCTATTACAATGACAGCTTTGATTGATGTCGATCTATACTCACTGTAGGTAATGGAGACGTAATTTTGTTTGTCGAGTTATTGCGTGAAACTTCTCTGCACACTTATTTTCTCCATTAAATGTTGATAACCAATGTGTTTATAAAGTGATTTTGTTATATACAATAACAAAACATCTGAAGAAGTCGACGAAGTAAATGTTCGTGAAATTAAAACAACTTCTCAATACATTAAAAGTACCCTAAATGTTAACCCACGATAAGTTATAATTGTGCTAAGTTTCCTTAAAATACGATTAGTGGTTTTTGTGCGATGCGCGTTCAGACAAATGTACAGACAAACAGACAGACAAAATTCTAAAAAATATATGCCCTCATCTACTAAAATTTTTTCTATACATAGACTTGTATAGGAAAATGAATATTAATGTGAAATGGAAATGAACTTGAATGAATATATGGAATGGAATGGACATAGTCGCTCACCTTCAATCCTGCCGGTTGCCGAAGACATTTACGACGTCTCTCAAGATTGTTTGACATCCAGAGGCCTTTAGATGCCCTATTAGTTTTTAATCCCTTACGATTTTCTTGTTAGGATTATGGTCCGTCGGTGATTTTTGTGGAATTGAATATTCTGAATTTAGAGCACATTCTACCCATTGAGCATATTGTAAGCCTAAATTTTTTTAAAATACAGCCTTTTAAGCAGTTTACAAATACCAATGACCAATGACATCCGAAGGATGCCACGATCTTAGGTTATTAGTATCTCTATAGGATTAAAGCGGAATAACAAAGTGTGAGACCGAGCTAAATCTAAAGACCTCACCTGTTCGCCTCCGGCATGCACCATCTGGAGGTACTTTCCACGGTCTTTGTGGTAGCTTTCCTCCCCTTCGTACAGGGAAGGCAGACACACCCTTCGAGTTCAGACTTCTTGCGTTCCTTCGATGGCTGCGATTCAGATCGCAGACAGTGCCTACGAACTCGTAGGTTCTCCTTGCATACCAGCACAGATCCAGCGGCAACAAGGTTAAATCACTGAGCGTTATTACAGTTGCAGATAACGTCTGCCATCATGCAGTTTCCTCGCGAACTGGCACAGAATCAGCTGCAACGAGGTCGAATCATGGACTATAACAAAAGTAATTTCAGCCGTGGACAGGGTCTACGACCACGCGGTTTCTCTACCGAACGGGCACACTACCAGCGGCTACGAGGATCAAAGACTCTGAAACTGAAGTACGGTCGTGGACAAGGGCCACGTCCACGACCAACCGGTTCACAACCAACGGCGACGAGGGCGAGCCAAAGACTAACATGCGGTCATACACAGTTTTAACTTGGGGGGCAGGAGTAATAAAAAGTAATGTACGCAATTTGCGGTCAAAATGAAATAAAAATGACAACGCGCGACTTGGGGCGAACAATGGATTTTCACTTATTAATAATTATATTACTTAGGGCTATAATTTACAAAACAAAAATCATAATATGGTAACTACATATTGTGTACACCCTATGTGTGTGTTATATAGTGTCAAGTGTTCGTTTCTTATATGGTAATATCGCAATTATATACTATGCCAGTGTCAAATTTCTAAGAATTAACAATATCAAAATTTAAAACACTAATGTCCAGTCACGTCGATGTAAGTTAGGAGTCACTCAATAAAGTGATAGTAGGTTTACTGAGCATAGAGGAGTTGGACTCTTTGGAAATACATGGAAAACGCAGTTTTATGCTTTTATTTTATTCTCACAAACATTATGCACAAACACTTTCAATATATTGAATGAAAATATATTGAGTTTAATATACTATCACTATTAAACCACAAAACGATCAATGCGTAAGCTGTATGATAATCAGACAAAAACTAGACTTTCGATTCTCGAGTTCCCGCCAAAAGGTCCCTTGAAAATAATACATAATATATATATGCTACGTTTTCAGTCGTATATATGGTAACGACTACCGAGGAGTTTGGATATTGCGGCTCATACATTCTTTAATAGAGAAAAGAAAAAATAATAATTTGAAAAAAAAAAATGTGCTGGCATTAGATTTAGTACGAATAAGTACGGATTAATATTCTTTATTCATCTTTTCGGTCATCCATCCCATAGGAACGTATATCTATATAACGTTGATACAACTTATACAGTTAAACACTAGAAAATTTACTTATTTAAACTTTAATGTACAAAGAAACATTGTACAAAAGGAGGCCTTAATGCCTAGTGGCATTCATTCTCTGTCAGTCAACCTTTGCTTAAACAGAAATACGAAGGACGGTGCATCATATAATCAATAAGAAATTATAAGTAGAACATAAATTCACATAATCAACCACTACCGTATTTAAATTTCGCTGAAAATGGTTTCTCCAAACAAAGTGTTCCCGTTAATTGGAATTAGGCTCGTTCAGTCACTTGTTCCTATTTGTCACAGAAAATTAGTTCTCGTATATTTAGTGCCGATTTGTCACTGGTGGAAGTAAATAATAATATATTAATAGTTCCGATTAGTCGCAACCACTTAAAGATAGATACGGATACAGAAATGTAATAATTATTATAATAAGCTTTGGTTAATCAATAATGGACAATCAGAACAAAAGTAATATTAAAATATTGTGATAAATCGGTACTATTCATAAAACGCAATTAATCCTACATTCTTTAATATCTTGCATAAATACTTTCGAAGAATGATGTGTCATTTTGGCCGGTGTAAATGAATGCTTTTTTAACATAAGCTTCCATTTTTATTATGGCAACAAGGCCCTAAAGTATCGGGGAAATGTGATATCTGCCTTACGTGGTGCATTCTGTAGAGAAAAATGGTTGAACGGACTTTTCTATCCAGGGCGTCTAGTTTGATCTGATACCATCTGAGCACGCCAAAGGTGTAGGTACATGAGGGCAGGCATGACCCAGCTGTTACAGATTCGGATCTTATTAGGGCCCGATTTTTACTATTGAGTTTTTTATTTACGAAGCACCATTTTTAAAGATACCTGATTAATCTGAGAAACAAAATATTTATTTATGGTAACTGTAGATTATAGTAAATAAGTTGACAAGTGACATTACGATTGTATTGGCGGTCAGACCAGGTTTCATACAAAAGTGTCCATCATTCTTTCTAGAATATTACTGTACTGTACAAAAAGTCCTGTGTAATTTGTTCGCCCTTATAATATAAAGATAAATGTTTCCATTTTGTTTACAGATCCTGCGGTACTCTCTCAAGCCGAGGATAATGAGGATTTGAGGTGAGTCGCCAAATTAATGACATCGATCATCCATCAGCGCCCGCGCTAACACGGCTAGGGATGAAAAACTTAATGGACATTTAATGTTATATTTTTTCACAAAACCCTATCATAACGTTTTTACTCACACGAATGTTTTATAAAGACATTTCCCTTTTCTCTACTTTTTAACTTCTGTAGCGTTCTTTATCACCTTTTATTTACGCCTTTTCTACTTATTTTTTAGAGGGTTGAAGACAGGTGAAGTTGAAGTGGGTATTATTATCTCAGTTTTTGTTGTATCTTGTAAATCACTTCATTTTCTTCATCTTGTGTCATTACCGCTTCTAGGCAGTTAGTAAATTACGTTGTTACTATAATATAATATATATATAATATAGAGTTATAATATAAGTCGTCATCTATGGGTTCCATAAAAATGTTGCGTTGTTATACTAAAATTATATCATATTATCGGAGTATGATGTCTACATTTATAACGCAGAAAGGTCCAGAGATTGGAGTCGGCCGAGGGTGGAATGGGGGAAGAGATTGGGAGCTGATGGCAATTTGGAAATATGATCTGTTCATCTCTAACAAGTATGACAATTAAAAAAACTATCAAATTCACAAATAAATATTCTTTACAATAAAATGTATGAAATTAATCTTTTCCACTTGATATAATCCAAATATTCAATTAAATGTACGAGGCGTATTCGAAAAGTAAGGGCCGTTCGCTTATATTTCAAAATCGACAAGTCGTAACACGTTTAAACTTGTCCATATCTGTACGTGCACTACTCGTGCAGCTATTTCAGGTGTTGTTTTGATTCAGTAGTCATTTGCCTATCTGTGCGTACAGTAAACAATGTCCGCGATAATCGTTGCTCCCGCCAGCTGTGAAGTTCGCGCTGTAATAAGATTTTTGTGTTGTGAAGATTGATTGCCGAGATTGTGAAGACAAAAGGATTTTCAGCTGCTGAAATTCATCGAGAGTTATGCCTAGTTTATGGACCTGTGCGTCCAAGATGAGGAAATTCATCAGCCAGGGCACTAATCGTCAACCGACGATCAGATCGCAGTTTTTGGTCCACCAGAGAAACAATTTCATCGGTTTGCATACTGGGCCTACCACTCCGCTCTTCGTCATGAACATTTGTTCGTCCAGTTTTGAAATCACGACACCATTGTCTAACCTTTCCTTCATTCATTACAGTAGGTCCATAAACTAGGCATACTCGTAACTCTCGATGAATTTCAGCAGCTGAAGATCCTTTTGCACACAAAAATCTTATTACAGCGCGAACTTCACAGCTGGCGGGAGCAACGATTATCGCGGACATTGTTTACTGTACGCACAGATAGGCAAATGACTAGTGAATCAAAACAACACCTGAAATAGCTGCACGAGTAGTGCACGTACAGATATGCACAAGTTTAAACGTGTTACGACTTGTCGATTTTGAAATATAAGCGAACGGCCCTTACTTTTCGAATACGCCTCGTAATATGGTAGATCGACTGTTACTGTACTGCTACTGCGACATTTTGTGGGTCTTGGCTTCCTCCACTATTTTCTTCTAATTGCCTCTAACCTTTTTCCAAATTCGGATCAACTGCTACCATAAATAGAAATTCGAATTATTGAATTACGTTTTGAATATTTTATGTTCTACTGCATAAGTTGTAATCATGGGGCACGGTAATGCCCCCGCCTAGACTCGCCGCACTACCGAACATGCACTCTTTTCTCTACGATACTCAGCGTACTTTACCCCTAAAGTTCTCTTACTCGTAATTTTACACTGGAGAAACGCAGACGGCTCAATATGATACACCGACGAGAAGTGTATGAGGTAACAACACTACCAAATTACACTGCCAAATTTCATGTTTCTAAGACTTCCAATTTTAAAGATATTTGAACACATAAAACCCCAATTTTGGTCTCCCACTCACTCACTGATCATCAAAAATCTAAAGTTCTTCCAGAGATACTATGAAGCTGAAATTTGACATGCTGATATGGAGGTTAGATTAAAAATTAAGATAAAAATCTGTAAATGAAAATTTTCCACTCTTGTTAGCTCCAAAAGTTACTATCACGTTAAACTCGATTAATTATGGTAATTTCGGAATATATTAAATCGTATATGTATTGTCATTCAAACGGTAAAGCAAAAATTAGAAAAAAAGAACATAAAAGTAAAAGAGAGAAGTGTAAAAAAAATGATAATGAAGAGAAACTCGAATAAGGGTTCACTTGCATGCGAGTCCATATCGCTACATTTGAACCAACTAGCAATATGATAAAATTCACAAAAATGCTGTTTTTTAAAAATAAATGAGTCCCATTGCAACTAATAATAAGTGAAATAAATAATCTGTTGCGACATTCAGTATGTCACTATGGTAACGCTAAAGCTGGCTCAACACTTATACAGTGAAAATATGTATATTCATGATTTTTTTCCTTCACTACTGAGCTAGCGATAAAATTGAAGTCTTCATCTGCAAAAAGATGTTAAATCCCAACTAAAACATTTCTGTAAAAATGTTGTCTCGCAACTGTTCGGCCGATAAAAGTGTTGAGATGTAAAAGTCGACAAGATTTGTTTAATGGAATTTTCCTTCTTGTAGCTTGGCCATTTTCATTCGTACATCTCTACCATTGTATTTCTACCATTAACCTAACCTACTCGTAACAGGCAAACAGTCGCGAAGATTGGCAACATTTTTACATAAATGTTTTTGTTGGGATTACGTTCTTACGGGACACGTACCCTCGCTTACGGGATTAATGGACGAAAGAGACGGATTCAAAAAATAGAAAGTAAATGAGTCATCAATCCGCAATTTGTTTAGAAGCAAATCTTTTATACTCAATATAATCTACAATATTGTATATCTAATATCAGTACAAAAACATCAACATGTTCTTTCAATAACTTTTAAACTTGGCTTTGTTTATTTGTTTTGCAGTAAATCAGCAATGTATAAAATTGACTTTAGTATTTTTGTGTTATAGAGACAAAAAAGGAAAGAATGAAAACAATATAACAATGAACACAGGATTTAGTGAAATCCTGTCTAAAATGTGGAATGCTAAACCCTGTTTTTGATATTTCTGGCATTCAGATTACCATTAACATAGTCATGTTGCCATATTATTAATAGACATATAATAATATATTATTTAGAATTCCATTTTGTGTTTGGATTTTTAAAGATTTATAATCCGGTGCCGTACAATTATTACGGTAACAACAAAGCGGCAGAATGCGATTTTTTTTTTATGCTAAGACAGTAATCAGTTTGTTCAATGTACATTTAATGTAAGACTTTTGCATATTATTTAAATCATTAAATTTAAATCATTATCATCATCATATCATAAAATTAAAAAAATTCATAAGTAAAAATTAAAATTAAAAACTTATTAATATGGAACCTGGAGACTGTATCTAATTTGTGGGTCACTATTTAATTTGTGGGTCTAATTTGTGCCGGATGAACAAATAATTTAAAAAAACTTTTTGGCAGGAACTTGAGAAGTGAAGTTGAGTTTTTGTTTAATTATTGTAAAAAATGTGTATTATGCGTTTTGTGGTTTAATAGTGATAGTTTATTAAGCTTCAGTGTTTTTTTGCGTAATGTGATAATGAAATAAAAGCATAATACTCTGTTTTTGTGTGCTTCCAAAGAGTCCAACTCTTCTGTCCTCTGTAAACCTACTATCGTTTTACTGAGCGACTCCTGACTTACTTCGACGGTAATGGACATTGGCATTTTGAATTGTTTTGACTTAAATATTGTTAACTTTGAAGAAAACTCGACACGACATTGGCACAATGTGCTAATTGCACTATATCCGTTATATATGAGGCTATATATGGGTGTGGTGGTGACTGGACATTGACAGGATATGTTTCAGACTTTGAAATTGTTTATTTCCAAGAAAATATTACATTGGCAGAATGTGCTAATTCTACCATTGCCATATAGGAAGAAAAAAATCATTTATAAATTGTGCCACCAGTCCCTTAAATAGAAGTATATGACATTCGACCGAGTCGGTCACGCAATCTCGTTTACACGTAGCTTGCCAGAACACGTGTCGTCCGAAATACGTGAGCACGTCTATAAAACAGGTGGTTTATTCGTATATACTAAGGATGGAATGGTAAGATTACTTTTTACAAACTTTTCTTACGCGCACAATCCCAGTTTATAAGCAAGAAGTACCTGTTCGCAGCACATTGAGTTGACGTTGCAATTTATAAAATCTATATACGATAAGTCTATATATCTATTATTTGTTAGACGAATGAATCGCTGTATAGATAATGAAGGTATTCCGAGAAGTTGTAATAAAAACTTGTGTTGTAACCCAAATATATCTCAAAATTTACCTAATCCCCCACGTAAGATTGTTAGTATAAAACCCTTAAAATACAGAAATTTGGTTTAATTAATAATTCTCATATGACAGTCAAGTCCTGCTTCCACGGTCATTTAAATCATTCCCGGATTGTAACGTCTAGGATAGGTAATGTCCATAACTTCATTGTGTATTTGTATCCTCACGAATGTCTGAAGCTGACAGTTAAACGTCGCGCATAACTTTATAACATACCGAAATGTTACACGCGAATTTGCTACACGATTACACCACATTTTCGCTCAGTGACATTAGTATCGTGAAAATATTGTATATAAAATGTTTCAACGTTTGACATATATTCGTACTTTAATGTTGAAATAACCTACGTTGTTATTTTGACGCAACGTTATCATTGCAGTCTTATGACCTTTGAGGAACTTTTACGAGTAGGTATAGTGTTTATAAAGGTATTAGAATTATTATGATGCTTTATAAACTTTACGATTATTAACGCATTGCTGGTAAAAGGTATTACAAATAAAGTGTTAGTATAAAGTGTTACGGAGACCAATATCGTGACCACGCGACCTATTGCAATTGATTGGTCGATAAAGCCATAGAGGAGTCAGTTGTAGGCTGAGGTTACACTGTACAGCGCATTGAGAACAGCCAACTCAAATTAATATTTTGCGGGTACATTGATAGAGCGAAAAAGTAGTGGCAGTAATCATACCCCAACCGTAGTAGCGACGTAAAATTTCCTTATAATGTAGCCACAATCATTATAGAAGCTGTGTTTTAAGTAGTTGTTCCGAAAAAACCGCGTTTAGAGTGAATATAGTGGCCTTTTTGCTTGTTTAATATAGTCACATCTATAGTTATATTATCCAATAGGAATTAATTGAATGAGCAGAAGAAATACTGAAAGTGGCAGCAAATTTAAAGATGGATAAGGTTTAGGTTCTCTGTTGACAATAGAAACATAGAAGTCTCGCGAAGCGGTACTTCGTCAACTTTGTGTTGAAAGACATTGTTTATCAACAGAATTGTTTGTTTTGTTGATCATGATTTGCTGCCCGTTTAGTATTTTTTTTGCTGCTCGTTTAAATACAAGCTTTATTTAATTAATTACCTAATCACATCGTATAGGTACATCTTCTGTGATAATGTAGTCGTACCATACGTATACTCTTTAATGCAACGATAATTCAAACACCGTTCATATGTGAAAGACGAACATTTACCAAATTCAATAAAATTATATTGGTTTGATGACATCGCATAAGTTTCGCTTCGCAAGTTGCTGTATAGTGTAGCCTTAGTCGTACTGTCATAAGGTTATATGTTACTATTTAAAAATGGCTTCCGTCTGTAGATGCTCGGTGCCGAACATCTTTGATGGACCACACGCCAAAACAACAAATATTGTGCAGTATTAATTTATTGCACACCTATGTTTGAATAGGAGTGCACTAATAAATAACGGAGCGCCTGCGTCACACAAATGCATCACTTAAGCCATATGGTGTAGCGCACTTGCGCACGCGCACGCAATACAAGTGTTGTGTGTACTTCTTTTATGATATACCAACATTTTAATACTCATAGACAACGCAGTCTTACCTCACACAACTGGAGCACATTACATATATAGAACGTGTCCAATAGTATCTTGTACTCCTACTTTTTGTTATTAACTGCTACAACATAAAAAGTATCATCGTCGGAATCTGACAATGACTACTGCAGATGAATTGCATCTCTCAGGGATAGACACATAAAAAGTGTATTGCAGCGCAAAGGTACCGCTGTAGGGCTGTTGCGTGCTGCATAAAAGCGTACTTCGGCATAAATCCGCTGCAGCTTCATCGGTGTATGATGCGCCCTATATAAGAGAAGAATTACGAAGAGTTTTCATTCATTTCAGCAATACTTAATGCGTAACAAAGTTTCCACTAAAGTAGGTGTGCAGCAAAATCAAATGCAACACGTGCCTAATTCACATAGAATCGTAGTATTACTCATCCTAATTTATTCGCTTATTATGTATCAGGGGCACGATAGTGCCCCCGCCAAGACTTCCCGCACTACCAAACACTGCACTCTTTTCTCGAAGCAACTCAGCGTACTTTTGACCCCCTCGTATAATTACACTGGAGAAACAGACGACTCAAAATGATTTTTTTTGTAGTAAGAAGGTTAATGGTAGAGATTCATGCATCTCTAAAATTAACCTAACTGCTCCCATATGTGAAATGGCCATCCCACAAGAAGTAAAATTCCATTAAACAAGTCTTTTCGACTTTCGACACAACTTTATCGGCCAAACAGTCGCGAGGATTGGCAACATTTTTACAGATATGTTTTTGTTGGGATAATTACCCATTTTTAAGTATTTTTATATATTTCAAAAAAATGAGGTTTTTAAATTATGTAATTATTAGGGGTTAAAGTATGAAATTGCCGATTTGTACTGAAAAATTAAAACTAGTTTTTTTCTAAAATGTAACATATTTATTTAATCAAAATATTTACCCTCATTATCTATACATTGTTGCCATCTAATCGGAAGTTCATTTATGCCTTTGCGATAGAACTCTGGGGATGTAGATTCGACAAACTGTGTGAAAGTGTTGAAAGTCGAAAATCGAATGTTGCACATTTTTTAAAACAAGAACCTCACAGGTATCATGTGAAAAAGTTTCATTCGAAAATCTCACACCATGAAGGTTTTATGTCAATTCAAAGTATCTATTACTATAAAACAGCAATTTCATACTTTAACCCCTATTATTTCAAAGGCAATGGTAGTTAGTCCTTTGTCTGTCTTCTTCCTGGTCTATTGTCGTCTGTCAAAGGTCCAAGTGATCAGTTAGTTAGTTTTATTCAGGGAGGTTGGACCCCGTTACACATATCTTACTATAAACGTTATGCCGTATAAAAACTATATACCTCATCGAAGTTTCGTCATTACACATGATCCTTTTCTTTATGTATATGTACTCGTATTTAGGTATAGTAATACAAGAATATTCAAGTAGGTAATACATACTACCAAATAATACCGCCTATTAATGAACCAAAACTATTCAATTCTAGACCATAATATGTACTATTTAGCTCATTAAGGTATTCAGGGGTGCACACTCAACTGTCACCGACTGTATTTGCCTACCTCGAGTCCCGACAAACCGAGTCATTTAGCTACATAAATGCGACTTAATTTTACATTTTACTAAAAAAGGAGTTTACATTTTCCTTGGAGACTTGAAAGGTCGAAGTGTGAAAGCGTGGTCGTAAATAATTGGGACATTTAACCTCGGGATGTATTCAAAAGGAAATTTACCCCATAAATGAAGGTATTCTCAGTGCTTTTGTGTACAGAATGGCTCCAAATTAGTATGCTTTAGTTTGAAGTTGGTTTTGTTTAATTTTTAGGTGTTTAGCCCAACACGAAATTATCGATGTTTCTAGATTTAAAAAATCCTGGTTATTTCATGATGAAATGGCCAACTTGATATTAAACATTGTTACGTTTATTAGTTCATAAATATTACAGCAATCTCTTGTGCGGTATTTAAATTAATTAGTAAGTTACGTTTAATAAAAAAATTAAGCTTTGAGTTTCACCAATTAAATTTCACTGCATTAATTTTGACGAATTATAAAAAAGTAAAAGTAAAACAAACGTTATTAAGAACAGACTAGAATGCGGATCAACTACCTGCGAGTCCATAGTTGGTTCAAAACCTTAAAACTTATTCTGGTGCGATTAAGGAACCTAATCAAAAAAATAAAGTTTCACTACAATAAAGCTGTCCACAAAATGACAGTCTTACAAAGAGTCGTGGAGCGTGCTATGCATCATAGTTCGAGATGAAATACCGATAACCAAAATCAGAATAAAGGATAACGAGACTTCAATGGCGATGGCAGGATAGGTAGCCACATGTGGTAATGGTAGATGGAGCAAAACCCTAACTGAGGGGTGGCGCAGAGTTGGAAAAAGAAGAAGGAAGAGCCCGTCCAAGGGCTGATGGCATAAAAAATGACGATATTTGTAGTACATTAAAATTATAATGTAAATTTATTTAAAAAATAACGCCAAGAGTTTAGGTACTTAAATAACGTTTACATGAACTATAAGTTTACGTAGTCTAAATACAATTGTTTACTTTCATATAATTTTCTAACTAGTTGTTAGAAAACCTTTGTTGGAGAACGCTAAAAGCTAAAATATTCCTAAAATCTTTCTTATATTATATTTTTAAAGTGATTAGTGATTTTAAAGTAGTGATTACTTTATTATATATTATATTAGCATTTTAGTGACGCTTTTGCAGTTCAGTAATTACAGACTTTAATGATTACGTGGTTTATTAATTTGATTAACCGTAGTTCGTTAAAGTTTAATATTATATAATTAAATTTTAACAAACTACGGTTATTTTGTCTATGACATAATAAATGTAACACAATATATTGCATCTGTTTTGCATTAGTCTCTGAATAAAATCTTTTTCATATATATGCATTAGAAAGGAAATGTAATCGGTATTAATTAAGATCGAGCTTTAATACGCTTTCCGTTAATTTCATCAATTCATTTTGAAAGGCGTATTAGTCATGTGTGTATATTTCATAGGGCAGTAGTATATTTTCTTGTACAGAAGTGTCGTTTTGTTCACAGGTACGCTGCGGTGTTGGGGATGACGGTCGGCGGTGAAGACGGCCGGTGCTGTACGGGGTGAGCAGGTGGGGGGCATGTGGGTGTTGCTGGTGTGCGCGTTGGCGGCGGCCGCCTCTGCCGACTGCCCCCGCCACTGCGAGTGCAAGTGGCGGAGCGGCAAGGAGTCAGCCCTGTGCGCCCGAGCAGGACTCACCGCCATCCCACCGCGCCTTGACCCCACAACGCAACTGCTCGACCTCTCCGAGAATCGCTTGCTTACTCTTCGCGACGACGCCTTTGCCGCCGCTGGCCTCTTAAACCTTCAACGGCTCTATCTTCCTGCGTGCAGCGTCAAAACTATTCGCCAATATGCCTTCCGAGCCTTAGTAAACCTCGTGGAACTCGATCTATCCCGAAATCGCTTGGACAGCATACCTTCTCATGCATTTGCCTCAATTCCAGAACTCCGAGAATTACGTTTGTCTGGTAATTCCATCACTAAAGTAAAAGACGAAGCCTTTAAGGTTTTACCTCATTTGGTAAGGCTTAGCTTGAGTGCATGTAAAATTGCAGAAATAGAACCGAGAGCCTTCATAGGACTTGAAGGCTCGCTTGAGTATTTAGAACTCGATAAAAATAAACTACATGTTCTCCATGTGGCAGTTTTAGCGCCATTGCGATCGTTAAAAGGATTAGAGCTTGCAAGTAATCCTTGGGAATGTACATGTGCTTTGCGACCCATGCGCGATTGGATGTTGAAAAGAAATGTGCCTGCAACAATTGTGCCAGATTGCGCTTTGCCGCCGCGGTTGATGTCACAGTCATGGGATAGACTGGATTTAGAGGATTTTGCATGTCAACCGGAAGTAAGTGCAACATCAAATCAATATAAGGGAATAGAAGGTGATGAAGTAACGCTCGGTTGTCGAGTGAACGGAGTGCCCGCTCCCAGAGTGCGATGGGTACGCGCAGGGCGTTTGCTCGCGAACTCTACTTCGACTCATGTCAATTCTGGTAGAGCTTTTATGTTACGTAGTGAAGGTCAAACTAGTAATTTAACTATAAAATCAGCGGATATGCAGGACGCAGGGACTTACACGTGCAATGCTGAAAACCGTGCCGGTAAAGCAGAAGCAATTCTTAGTTTATTGATTGAGAAGAAGCCTCAAAGTAAAGGTTTTGGTGGACGAGCTCTCATGGCTGGTATGGCAGTGTCAGCCGTAATAGTGTTAAGCTCATGCCTAATAGGTTTGTGTGCATATGAAACTCGTAAGAAAAGACAGTTAGATAGGTGGAATGAACAGATAGTGACGACGAATCGCCGCGATGATAGTTATGAAAAAATAGAAGCTAACTTTAAAAGTAATGCGGAAGTACCACGTGTGATATCATCCGACAGTGCTCGTAAAAGGGGTGATTATAGAAATGTGCCGTCACACGATCCGGAGGATGATGCTGAAGCACATGCGCGGGAAGAACTTCGTGAGGAGAGAGACTTCCCCATGTCGCCTCCAATTGAGTCTGGGTGGCGGCGTCCAGACTATGAACAGGAGCGAAGCAGAAGCGGGTTACCGGAACGAGACCTGCATATACCGCGATTCAACGACTACTCTTTATGGTAATATTTTTGCATAGTTTTTATTTAATAATGACTTAGCGTGTAATGTGGTGCCCAGAGAGAGGAATGAAAGCCGAGACTGTTGAGTAAATACTGACTATATTTCCAATGGATCATACCTTAAATAAGTACAAAAGTAGGTTACACAGTGTATATGGTTAAATAAGTATATATAGTTAATATAATCTATTCATTACATCTCATCTCCACCGCAATAAAATAAATAAAATAATACTAACAGTTTATTTTATTTTAGCTTATATTACGAATGTTAATACAGTATAATGTCATATCATAATAATTATTGTCTTAACAAACTTTAGAAGTAAGTAATTAATACCCACATACTTTTTTAATACAATTGTTAGGTAATTGGTTCAAAATACATTTTTGTTCTGTTTTTGTGAATAACATAGTTTTTATTATCTTTAATTATTTCTACATTGGGTGAACATTCCCTTACTACTTTGTATGGACCTGAATATATGTTTTGGAACTTATTTCCAGTTTCATTTTTTATTAAAATCAAATCATTCTGTTTATAAGTTACAGGGTTAATATTACGATCATATTTATCTTTTCTTTTCAATTTACTAGCTATTAAATTTTCTCGCGCCTCTTTTTGTGACGTTTGTATTCTGAATTTGAGTTCTAAAGGATAATTATCAAAATTGTACAATGGGTCTACTTGTGCTGATTGCAAATTAGATGGTAAAATACATTTCTTACCGAACACCAACTCATAGGGAGTAAACTTAGTCTCTGTATGTACCGCAGTGTTATAAGAAAAACACCAAAATGGAAGCCATGTGCTCCAAGCTTCTGGGTGCTTTCCTGTCTGTATTCGCAAATAGTTACCCAAATGTTTGTGCGAATTCTCCAAGGCACCGACACTTTGATGATGATATGCGGTAGACTGCAGCTTGTTAATATGCAAAAGTTTACAAACCTCTTTCATTGTGTCCGATAAAAACTCCGTTCCCCTGTCTGTAGCTATCTCCTTCGGGATACCATACCTAAGAATCCAATTATTTACAAAGTTCCTGGCTACTTCACTTGACCCCTTTGACATTAATGGGTAAGCCTCAATATACTTACTCAACTCACATTGTATAGTTAAAATATACACATAATTATCGTAATCTTTATCTAACGGCCCTACTATATCTAAATATATCTTCTCAACCGCCGAATTTGCCGTTGAACTTATTGTCATAGGCTCTTTAGTATAATGTGAGGAATGTTTTTGTTTTTGACATTTGTCACACCTTTTTATAAATTCTGTAACATCAGCTTCTAATTTTGGCCAAAAATAATATTTCTTTATGTTATTTACCATTCGTCTTATGCCGGCATGGCCACTTGTGGGTAATATATGAAAATCGTTTAAAATTACAAGCTTATCGTCTTTATTAGTTATTCTCTTTGTTCCCCGTAAAATACATATACGTGGTCCGGACCAATTACTTATGTTATTTACTTCATTTATTAATTTTTCCACAAATTTATTATTTTTCTCAGTTTTAATGAAGTATACTTCTTTTATATTTATTTTCCCACAAAATATATTTAGCTCTCTCACAAATTCGCCTGGCGACAGTTGCGATCGAGACGCTAAATTAATAAAAATAATATTCATTGAGGGTACATAACTCAAACATCCCTTCTCGTGCGTTATCTCATTCAATTTACGATATCGATTTAATTCATAAGCGCTTATGAAACATAATTCCGTGAAATATTTCGGTTTGCTATGTATTTCTACAACTTTTGGTTGATCAGGCCAATTGTTCTTAGAAACAATAGCATCCCGTTGTTGCCTAGCCATCTGGCCACGCGTCATTACATTCATCACCGTTTGATTCATCTCTTTCAACTCCTCCGAAGTTAAATGCAAACGTGAAAGTGCATCAGCGGCAGAGTTATTCTTCCCTTTCAAATATTCAAGTATAAAATCATATTCTTCTAATGTTAATCTAAATTTAATCAAACGGCTAGATGGATCTCGCATTCCAAATAAGTAGATAAGTGGCTTATGATCAGTCTGAATTTTGAATGTCCTTCCATACAAATATGGACGAAAATGCTTTACGGCCCATACAATCGCAAGCAGTTCCTTTTCAATCGTCGGGTACCTTTTTTCTGCTTTATTAAGACTACGACTAGCATAGGCTACAGGCCTGCCGTCGCTGTTGCACAAAACTGCACCTACGCCATATCCTGATGCATCTGTTTGTAGAATAAATTGATTAGACTCCGAAAACTCAGGGTATTGCAATACAGGATGGGATATTATATTTCGTTTCAATAATTCAAATGATTTTTGGCACTCCTCATCCCATTTAAAAGTTACATTTTTCCGACACAAATTATTTAATGCATGTGCTTTTGTAGCAAAATTAGGAATAAATTTCCTGTAATAGTTCACAAAGGCCACGAATCTTTTGACTTCATCGACCTTAGTAGGAACTGGGTAGTCTTTAACAACCCCTATTTTATCAGAATCTGGTATAACGCCCTCTGCTGACACAATATGACCCAAATAAAGTAGTTCCTTTTGTAAGAAAATACATTTTTGAGGATTTAACTTTAGATTGACTTTACGTAATCTTTCAAAAATGGATTGTAAATTTTTAATATGACTAGGTAAGTCCCTACTATAACAGACTAAATCGTCTTGGTATACCAAGCATTTTTCGTATGTTAACCCTGTCATCGCCATAGTCATCATACGCGAAAATGAACTAGGACTGGTCTTTAATCCCATAGGCATTCTAGTCATCTGAAACTGTCCGGAGCAAAAAGCAGTATACTTGCGACTATCTGGGTCTAAGCTTACATTATAGTAACCTTGATGTAAATCTAAATGAGAAAAGTACATGCAACCCGATAACGAATCTAAAATTTCCGTTATATTTGGAAGTGGAAATTTATCATCATGTATACTGTTATTAAGTTTCCTGTAATCTATGACCAAACGCCATCTTTTGTTTCCATTTTGGTCACTTTTCTTTGGCACCAACAAGATTGGACTGGACCATTCACTTTGACATGGTTCAATAATATTTTCTTTCATCATTTGATCAATTTGGTTATTAATTTCATTTTTTAAAGCATGAGGCAAACGATAGGGTTTTGAAAAAATAGGATGAATATTCGGTTTTATTTTAATTGAGTGTTGATAAATATCAGTGGTTGATAATTTGTCCCCTTCCAAATAAAAAATATCGGGATATTTTGCACATAAACTTTCTATATTAATTCTTTCTTCTTTATTTAAATTACTTAAATCCAATTTTGACAATAGTGTTTTAACTCGCGATGCATTTTTCTCGGTTTTATCAAAGTTACAAACATTATATTCCTTTAAATTTTCTATATTAAGTTTAATTTCAGATAAAGTTATATCTTTTGAGGTCGAATTCAATACTCGAACTGGTATTTTGCCATTGATTGGATGTACTAACGTACTCGCAATAAATACGCCCTCGCACACTTCTTTCGTACATACCACACATTCTTCTGTTAAACTGGTATTAATAAAGTGAATTGATTCTGATCTGGCAGGTAACGACAATAAATTACTACACGAGTCTATCAGTTGCAAAGATATTTGTTTAGATTCACTGATCCATAATGACAGACTATTATGTTTCATATCAATCACCGCTCCATACTTTCCTAAAAAGTCCTGTCCTAAAATACCGTGCGACTTACAAGGTAGCGTGTCAAATACATAAAACTTATGACTAATACACTGCCCGTGTATTGTCAACTGTAAACATACATATCCGATAGCTTGTACTTTTCCACCTATACCATTTATAGTTATGTTTTCTTTGTTGATTGGGATGTCAAAATTTAAAACATGCTTATGTTTTATAGCCGAAATTGAAGCTCCCGTATCTATGAGCCAATTAAACGCGTGTCTGTTTTTATAACATAACTTTATGTAGTAACTACTATCGCTGGCTAAAATACTATATGTTATAGGCACGAAAAAAATCATTTTCAGGTTCCGACTTCCGAGTGGATGAACTCGATTGAGGCTGTGACTCATCAGTCACTACTGTCCGAATCTGTCCTCTGAATGGTCTACGACCCCTAGAATGATTATTATAAGTTCTACCTTGATATGGCGCTCTGCCCTGGGGCACTCCCCGTGGCTGAAATTGAGGCTGCTGGGACCCTTGTCTGGTCCTGGTATGCGACTGTCGCCCGTTGTAGCTAGGGTTGCCTCGCCAACGATCAGTGTTGTATGTACCTCTTGGAGTGTTCTGATGAGAAGAGGGCCTGGAAGTGTTTTTATAGAAACGATTATTATTATGCCTTAGTGTTAACACTTCAGCTGTTGAACTTGAACCTGAAACGTCCTCGTCAATTGCGGCCTGAATCGCATCTTTTAAATTTTCAAATCTCTGAGCCGTAATAATCGTGCCAATCCTACGATTTCTTAATCCGTCGCTAAATTGCCGAATTGCCTGTTTCTCGTTTATAGATTTTAAAATATTAAATTTTTCAACATTTCCCTCAGATTGAGAAATTGTAAGGTCAGCGAATAATTCGGATAAGGTTTTTCCGAAAGCATCAATAGACGCATCATTTTGTCTGCAATTTAAAAATTGTTTTTGCAAAGCACTTGTAGATTTCTTTGGCAAAAGTAACATTTTCATATCATTTAAAAGATTAGGTACAGTGTCGTATCTTGTTGCTAATTTTAGCTTAGCAGACTGCGACAGTCTGCTTTTCAAAACAAAAGATATTAAATACGTCTGTGACTCAGCATTAAGAACCGAACTATAGTACTCAATACCATCGATAAGTTGTCGTAAATTGGAAAGCTCATCATTCATCACTGGCAATAAGCTCAAAGCTACTTTCAGGTCGAATTTATCCATTGTTGAAAAACTACTAGAACCCTCTGAAATTCGACACAACTCAGTTATTTCATCAAACAATTTCTTAATATCCCCACAATATTTTTCAAAAAGAAGTAGCTTGTCCTCTCCTAAGCTTTTCCTGTCAATACTTCCTATATAATTATTATATTGTGCAACAATAAATTTAGCTTCGTCTAACTTTGTCTGCAATATTTTACCTTGTCATCTAGCAGGTCCTATTTTAATTAAATACTGTCTTACTACTAATAAATCCTCTTATAATTTCTTTAAAAATGTTGCCATAGAGTTTAAAAATACTTAATATGCATTATAGAGTATTAACATACCTGTATAAGTTTGGAACCCTGGATCCTCCGCATATTAACAAGAACTGTAACATGTTAATAATACACGAGTATACATAAGTTAGGATAATATTCTTAACTTTTTTTTTTGTTTACTATTATTTAAGTAATAATAATATTAATTATACGTTAGTAAATAAGGTTACAGTCCACTAAATAATGTCCATCAACTTGCCGAAATTACGATGTACGCGAAAAAGAAATACGCATATTTATGTAACCGCACTTCACTTCACACGACACCTATTTTATACGCTTATAGGCATTTTTAACACTTTTACACTGCGTTATCATTGATCTTCAAATCGGGGTAACCTTGGCGCCGTTGAAAGGAAAGCCGTCGCACCCTGCTGCCACTCGCATTCAGCTCAAACTCCTGTCGTATCCACCTTAAATGACATTTCCGATATATCCGGAATGCTCCATACAGGACTCCAAAAACCAGGCAGAGTACTATGACGCATAACAGGATGCTGGTTGTTTTCATATGGAATCGGAACTCCTCAATCGGTGCATCATTTGTGCCCCCAACTGCATTTTGCGCTATCACGATGTTCTCTTCTTTAGACTGCTGTTTCCCCATTTTCGAAGCTCACTCTTAGTTCACTAGCGTCGCTGCCAGAAGTTTTGATATAATTCATTTTATCAACCGATGATTGCATTGTCCCGAGAACACGATGTTTATCATTCACTGTCCATATACGTAATCGGTCGGCGACGCGGCGGCGAACGGTGTCAGAATACCGGTGCCCGTGAATCTACTTTAGGCAGGGTCGCCATGTAATGTGGTGCCCAGAGAGAGGAATGAAAGCCGAGACTGTTGAGTAAATACTGACTATATTTCCAATGGATCATACCTTAAATAAGTACAAAAGTAGGTTACACAGTGTATATGGTTAAATAAGTATATATAGTTAATATAATCTATTCATTACATCTCAGCGTGTGTGTATTCTGTAATTGCAGTGTGCTATTACAGCTAAGTCGCAAATATTTAAATGTAGTCGGTATTTTATTTACATCAGAAAATTCACGTTAAAATTATACAAATTATTTACTTTCTGCCATTTATTCCGGAATGCTGCAATAATAAAATAACCTCGTGTTATTTTATATACTCGACTTTTTATATACTCGAGTTATTTTGTATAGGTACTCGTTTCCTATATTATGAAGACTTATTGATAATAGAGAAATTATTTTATTGTACTCGTACACGATGCAATGCTCATTTTATTACACTGTCAAACTTTGTCAATTTCTTTTTCAAAGATTTAATTTTCACGTAGGTACACTGATGGCAGATTGTATCTACCTGACATCACAGTTAATTTCGGGTAGTTAAAAGTAACATTGTTAAACTACTGACAATGCTTTATTGCAGTTTCAAATGATGGTTAGCTAAAGCGCGCGCCACGAGCAGAAAGAGTTTCGGTTATGGACATGACCGACATGACATTATTATTGAACCTTAATATGAGGGTTCTAGTAAAGTTGTCGGAGATCGACGATTACATACAAATCTCTTTGCCGTCCAGTCTTGGCCAAACTCATGTCAATGATCGAAATTCATCCTACTCGTGGCGCGCGCTTTAGTAGGTTGTGTATTATAGTGGATAAGCGACATCTATGCTGTTGGTGCTCACTTTTTGAATACCTTGAAAAGGGAAATCTTAAAGGTTAATAAAATGTTGAAAAAGAGCAACATCATTGTTGTAACCACCTCCAAATCGACTTTGCTACGGTAGTGACTGCACCTAAAATAGATGACGTTTTCACTATATAAAACAACTAACTCCTTGCTTTACCATCATATAAGATCTTTATCAAAATAATAAATTATACTTTTTATTGATGGGAAAAGAAATACATATTTTAGTTCACAATGAAGTCGAATGCTTATTGAACAGCTATCTATCGTCGAGCGCTCGAATGCGAATGGAACTTAATAACTTTAATCGTTTTAGACTCGAGCTTTTAACCGTTCATTTAACTGATTAACTGAGCTTACTCGGCGTTCGAGCGTTGTACGCTCAACGTCCATTTCCACAATACTACGCGTATTGCAAGTGCAGAACCTTGCAAGACATTTTATAAACACGAATTTAGCTCTATAGAAACATGCGAGTTAATGGCGGTTTGCAATCATGAATTATTTGTGTTTTTTTTTTTCAAATTGTTCCCAATTTTTGTGCAAGCAATATTGACAAAACAATTCCCAGTTGCACCACTCGTCCTTAGTTGGGACCTTGTAGGCAATAATATCACAAAACTAAGAGTTATGGAATAGAGTAAAAGTTTAGCTTTTGTATAAAAGCTAACCGTACAAGAAAACGTGTGTTTAAATGTATTTCTTTCGAAAGTTGCATATTTTTTTTCTGTTTATTGTTTCAGTGCCGACGCAACCCCAGAATCCATACCAAGTTCTAACTCAACAGGAGTTTTGAGTGCTCACGTGGAACATTTGTCACAAAGCAATCGATTTAATAACAACCCACGGACGCGCCCAAGACCGAGGCCGCGCGACCGTCTCGACAATGATCTTTCGGGTAGCGACAGTGAAAAGAACTATCCAGATCTTATAGAGATGAGCGCATTAGGAACTTCGACTTATTTACGAGGTGAAATAAAACATGATCCTTACTATTTTTACACAATCCCTCGAAGAAAAGATGGCGAAAGTCGTAGTCCCCTTCTTAATAGTAGAAGAAATAGTTCAGGAGGAGATTCTATTACCTATTTTGATAGGAGTTATGAAAGGAATCGACAGAGGTCAAGTGGAAGACGATCAAATAGTTTCTTAGACCTATCAACGGGTGGTGATAGGCTACATCGCAATCCAAGTCTTCCCGCGTCACCTTCTAGAGAACAACCCACTGTCCCATCCGCTACGCCGTTACTTGACCTCTCTGGGCTTCGTGACTATTCACGAATGGACCAACCTTTAGAAGATTATGATTTCCGAGCGTCGCAGCTAGAAAAGTTTTTAGAAGAGTATAGGAGTTTAAGAGAACAGCTCTCAAGAATGAAAGAGACGAGGGAAAATTTACAAAGGACTAGAGCAGTTGAAAATGACGAGTTAAGGTCAATTTTGAAAGGAAAACCGACTATAGCTGTAACTGAGACCTCGTCGTCGGTGGCTTTGGCTGACGCTGCGTCTCCACTGGCCCTTAGTCCACCGGAGTACAAACCTCAGCAGCCCAGACCTGATTGGCTCACAACACTATTGTATCGCAATTAATGCTAGGTTGTAAATAAATATTTGAACATATTTGAACTGATGTTAAGCCTAAGGATAGAGTTAAATTGTTTGTAAACGAAATAATGTCAAGCGGGGCATTCTTTTAATGTTGAAATAAATCCATTTCAATTTACATATTTTAATTTTTTTATTCAATATTCAGAACACGCTACAATTAGGAAATTACTGAAAGGAATAAAAGGAAAGTAACCGAAAATAAAAGTCTTTGTAGACACAAAGTCATGTGAATACACACAATAAAAAGAAATGCATATGTAAAAAAACTTGATCGTTCATGTGTATGAAAATCTGACTACAATATGGATATTCGAGTGACTCATCGTTCCTGTTATAACTTAAAATACGGTTGAATCGTAAAAGAGTGGGCAAAAAATATTTTATCAGTGCTAAGTGATAAGCGACAAAAAATAAGTGGGCAGTCTCGCGAGCCTTGGGTAATTCCGACGACCGAAATCGTCAAATTTCTCCCAAGGTTGGTATAAAAAGTTGGCGTAACAGCCGCAGGGCTCGTTAGTGAGCAATGGTCCCTTTCCATGCGATGTATCAGAGGAAAGGTCAAATACAACAGAAGGTTACCTATGCAATCAGCTAGTAAGTTTTCGACTAATTAATTATATATTGGTAAATGGTGTATTATAGTATTTTCTTTAAAGGTGGTGTCTAATGAGAAGATAGTCTCCTGATGGTAAACAGATACTCGTAGTATCGCGTAAGTACATCTGAGATACACTTTTGTGTTTTATACACATTTTACATCCTTTTATTTCTTTTTAATGTTTCGGCACATATTACCCAGTACGAATTTATGACCCATTTACAATATAAATACCTTACTCAACATTAGTCAAAAATGAACAATGTTGATACATTCACTAATGCTATGAATATCTTTGAGGATTAAGATAAGGAAAGATCATTTTATTCGATTATATTTTCTATTCCATTACCGTATGGGATGCAATGTTATGTGTGAGATAGGATATAATGAGAAGGGAAGATAAACGGGTTCCGACTTTCGACAACTCTCACTCACTCTCGGAACTCGATCTGTCATTGTAGGAATATAAAAAATGTAATGTAAAGGTCAAGAGGTCTTCCCATTATGCTACGACATGGGGTTCTTCAAGAAAGCTGTGAATAGGATTTTGCAAGGTCGGCGGCGCGCCCGCATACCCCCTGGTGTCCATGGGCGGCGGTAACACTTATCATCACGTGGGAAAGCTTGCTCGTCCGCCCTCTTGTCTATAAAAAAGAAAACCAATGTAAAATACACCAAGTAATCAGATTTTTTTTTTAGTAAAAGAATGTATGAATGTATGTGAAACAGAATGTAAAAGTGAGGAGGTTCTATTCCGCTGCGGGATATAGCTTCATCGTCCGAATATCATAATTAGAATATTATTAATTTAGTAATAGAGTCTACTGGAGTACTGAACAAAACGGAGAAATTATTTGAGAATATTACAGATATATGGTTTTCCGAAAGTTTTATATGAATCAGACAAAGCACTTACTAACTTCCTCGCTAGTTACAAACTCCATGTATTTAAATTTCTTAATACTTCTTATCATTGACTTCTCAATACCTATTAAACGAAATATATTTCTCAAACTTGATAAAAACAACGTGTTAGTATAATATAATAATTTTCAAGTAGATCGACGAGACGGAAGTTACAGATGCTATCAGAAATAACTATGTAACTTCACATTTTTCTTTTCATGAAATGCTTCTTATTAAATCTTTTGTCTGGAGTCCTTTAGTTGGTTCAGATTGGTCCACTCACAATGGATTACAAATGCTATTTCTGCTCTTTCCTATACTTATTTTTTGCTAATGCTAATAAATCTCACTAAACGTTCGTCCCTCCAACAAGATTAATGTGTTAGTGAATAAACGAATCTAAATCCGTGCTTATTATTAACTTATACATACGTCCGTATGTAGACATACATACCTATGTTTAAAAAATCCGGAGCTTGTGTATCCACCAAATCGCGCTGGGCCATCGTGGTGGATTATGGGCCCGAAACCCCTTAATGATTGACTAGGGGAGGCCTGTGCCATGCAGTGGGACGTTAAAAAAAAGCTGAAAGAACATATTCATATGACATAACTTTCTATACTACTATCTTTCTATCTAGACTATTTAATCATTATTAATAAATAATATATATAAATCAAGCTACCAAATTTGGCACAAGTTCGTGGGACAGATTAACAATTTTTATTCCCGTCAATGCGACTAAAGCCACGGGTAACAGTTAGTAATAAATATAAATAATGCTTACTTCTATATGTGTTGGAAGTAAGTGGAGAAAATATTGAAACAATTAGATAAGACCTTCGTCTACATACACCTTCGATCATTTGCTATCTTACAACATGACTAGTTACTCTTTACCTAAGGCTAAGACTGTGGTTATTATCATTATTTTATGGGTCTTCAAGTGTTTATTGGATGAAAGTCTTAAGTCTCGATGAGACTACAATTAGTGACATAGCAGATTCGTGGAAGATAGCGCCTTCGAGTCGAGATTAGTTTGATAAGTAAGTATCCTTATTATTATTTAAAGGAAATCACTTCAAAAGTATATTTTAGCACAAATGACTTATATAATCAATAATAATGCATTTTCCTAATCAAGATTTTTATGAATACGGACATATTTTATGGTGGACTGGTCGTGGGTGACAGTCGTTGCCTATAAGGAAGATTTCTTGTTATTATATAATTTAATTATTTCTATTGGAGAATTTTTCACTCTGAGATTTTAACTGGATGGGTAGAACGGAGAACCGTGTGTGATGGATGACAGGTCTCTGAAGAGGTTTATATTCGGTGGTGGCGAGACACAGGCTGATGGTATAATACTCGTATGGTATAATTTTTTTTTATAGCAAAAAGGCCGCAGACTAGCATACAGTCCACCTGATGATAAGTGAATACTGTCGCCTGTAGACATCCGCTATGCATGCTAACATCGGCTCAAAATAACAAACGTTCTACAAAAGCCATATCCTTCTTATGCAAATTATTTGACATTTCTGACAGTTATCTATTCCTATCTTAATATAGATGTACCTGAATTTAGCTCAAGCTAAAATTAACTTTTTCTTTCGCTATGCGGTACATAAACCCCACAGAATAGAGAGTTTAATTCGCGGGAAAATAGACAGTACGAGAGTTCGCAATTACAGCTGTCCGAACGAATTGTGTGTTCGACAATAAAAGCGATACTTTTATTGTAGCTGTAAATTCCCGTTCCGTTGTCGGCACGATGTCGTTGCGTGCCCGTTGCGCGTCCTCGCTATAACTTAAGTTGATTTATTGTTATTGTCCACCAAATCCGGCAGTCGTGTCTGCGAAACAGATGAATACTTGAAACCTATGATTTTATTCTATAAAAATATGTATAGTGTATACAATATATAATTTAATCGCAACAAAGCCGTGTCTGTAAAAGGAATAGTTTTGCAAATGAAAAAGTGACTCTAATATAAATTGTAATGTAGTGTAATATAATAAAAGTGATACAGAGCCCAAAATGCAAATTTGTCTTTCTGTTTGTTTGAAGGCGTAGGTTTCATGCAAATACTATTGAATGGATTATAATGACACTTGGCATAGTTATAACTTAAGTGCCGGATTATCATTTAAGATACTTTTCATCCAGATCCATTTTAGAGTATCTACGGGAATCACTCTAAATTTCATGCGAACGAAGTCGCCACAAGCGGCAGCTTGTAGCGACATACATTTATTTTTATTCGTAATATTATCTAAGAATAGAGATCAGAGACCTACTTGTCGATTCTATAATAATTTCTCGGATCTTGAGACTAGGGAAATCTTAAAAAAAATCCATACGAACAGTAACATTCCTTTGCTCAGATAAGGTCATATATTGATTATTTATATGAAGCAATATATTAAAGAGATCTGGAAGAGTTAGTACTCAAGAAATTCCATTTTAGCAAAGTATTCGAGATTTAACGTGTCTTTCAAGTGGCCATTCCATAAGTGTCATGATTAGCAATGGCTTCAACACCAGCGGAATCTATTTTCCTCTCAAGATGGAAAAATTGAGTTTGCTTTTAACATTGAGCTGAGTTGTGGCTTCATTCAATAGTTTCGCTCGTCGATGCGTGCAAATAGAAGTCACATCGGCCGCACAAATAAACTTGTAGGGTTGATAGGTACTCGTATATATTGATGACTAGGTAGCGCGACCCATCCTCAGACTCTTCCCGAGTATTGCTCGTTTAACAGAATGGCGGTTGCTTTTTATCTACCCCCAGCCCACTCCATGTCTTTAGACAGTTTTGTTTGAATCATTATTCTTGTAGCATTCATGTGAAACTTGGAATCGATGAAATTAATGTATAGATTAAATCGATTGTAGTTTGTTGTCTAATACCGTTCCAAATTTACAACACTATGAATTCAATTTGGACCTGCATTGAGCTTTAACTGCCGCTTGCAATAAATCTGGATTATAAATATGTTTATATGTTATAACATTATAAAGAATATGTTATGCAGACTGCATTATGCTGTGGTTCCCATACATTATTACTGCCGTTATTATAATAATTTCTCTAATTTTAATTAAATACTCTATAATATGTTGTTTGGCGTATGTTCATGTTAGGAAGCAGTAAAATCCCATATGATATTATAAAATGACTACTAAGTTTCTGTTTGAAGATTGCGTTTCCTATTACTTGCTGTGGGAACTGCTAGCAATTAAACCAAAATTATTTCGCATGGATTAGAACTTGAGTGTCGCATGCAGCCGACTTACATTAGCATGAAATGAAAAGCGTATGATCTGGGCTATGAGTAAGCAAAGTAAAAAACTGAAAGGAATATGGTGGTCATGTACAGAACATTGGTGAATAAATAGATGACACAGAGTAGCCAACGGGATATTCATAGGTTTCTTAGAATACTTTTTAATATTCTACTTCAACACACCCGTAGCATATTCGACATGTAAACGCTGGAATTGAAATTCCTTCCAATCGATACTTAAAAGTATCTACGAACACCGAATAGAGTATCTCCGTGTTTATTCGTAACTTTAGTAAATAATAGGTATTTAGCTTGCTTCTAGTAATAGTGAGATGGATCGTTATTTTCCTTGAATTAATTAATCTCGTATAACCCTTGTATTTCTTAATAAAAGCGTGAGTTTTGTTTTATTATGTCTAAGTCATTTTAGGTCATTGTTCATACAATTGTATAAATGGTTTATAAAAGCATAATTATATTTTATAATTATAAACTTGTTTGTACAACAGTCCAGATATTGACAACCAATAAGCTCAGTTGGCAGTGCAGGAGGTAGGGGCCCGCTGTGCAGTAGGTCCCGGGTTCGATTTTGGGTAGGATAATTCTTTAAATACAGGTCTGGGTCTGGGCATTGCACGTGTCGTGTTTGCGTTTGTAAGTGTCTCTGGACTCACGACACAGGGAATCCTAGTATGGATCATTGAGTGTGGCGTTATTTTATTTATTTACTAGCAGTGCCTGCGACTTCGTACGCGTAGACGCATAACTTGATTCCCGTGGGAACTTTATACTGGGTCTGGTTATAAAGTGCCCTAAATTATAACCCGACTCATGAGCTATAAATATGTCAAGTTTTATTAAAATCCGTCTAGTTGTTTCTGCGTGATGTGCATTTAGACAGACAGGCAGACAGACGGACACACAGGCAGACATTCGGGCAGACAGACGCACAGCTGGTTTAGGTTTTTTTATCGTTCGTAGAGTACACTGCAACGATTATATATCGTACAGGCACCGGTCTGTTACGATTTTATTATAATATATATGGATTTAATGAACGCTTTGACTGCCCTAAATAGTTTTGCATTTACTTATGTAAATGGCAAATGTTTCTAGACGTAACAAATATTGCAGTAATCTATGACTGTACCGAAATTGTTAAATAAATAATTTGATAATAACAATAATTAACTTTGGTTAGGGTTTTCAAACATAAAGTTTTCTTTGTTTCAAGATTCTGTTTAAATAGAAACAAGCCATAACATTTTACTTTTTAGATGAAACAATAAAATATACGATATGAAGAAAGAAAAATAAAAAGAAAACGCAAAGATATCAAAACCGACTTCAATAACAGAAGGAGTGATTTATATAATGGAAATTCATATAGTAAATCCCCAGCAGCTTGACCTGCACTCGTTTCAAGTTTAGTGTTTTTTTTTATAAGTATATAATATAAATTTCCGTTTCAAGCCATACCTTCCTAAGTATATCAATGAATTTTCAATGTAGGTGAAGGCGGTGATCAATAATAAATCCATTTATTTTTCACATGAATAATAATATTCCAAGTGACATTTCTATTTCAATCTAGTAAATAATAATCAGAATAATATATTCAAAGCGTTCTAATGTTTCAAGCAACAGTCAATTTAATTAATTTGTTTTATTTATTTATTTATTTTTGGTGATGAGAACCCCTCTGCCGGGTAGAGGCCTCCTCCAAAGCCTTCCTGTGATCAATAGATGTTACAATATGTCTTCTAGAAGTTTAAATTTATTACTTAAATACGTGTATTAGTACACCGACATAAAAAGACGTCACTTTAAAATATCGCAAATAAAATTGTCAATGGTTGGAGCGTTTTTCAAGACAGATCACTGAATACTCCCCAGAAGGGTCGTGGTCGTTTTTTCGACCGCAACCAGACCACGTCGTACTGTGGCCGCTCGTTTACCAAAATGACGGACGGACCTTTTTTTATCTCGCCCAACCGCAATTCGTTGCGTACGATCTCTCCAGCGATACACGGCACCCTCCGTTACGTCCCCGAATACATTTAAAATTCCCATCCTATAAATATTTACTTCAATTTTGATGCCAATGCCTTTAGATTTGAGGCTCGATAAAACTTTGTTGTTGTTAACAACTTATTTAAGTTTAATAGGCGATAACGGCGGCGTTTCAGGCAGAACGCTGGAATGATTGATGTGATGACGCCATTACACTTTTGGCAATTGTTTTAACATCGTAGCTGCATTTAAAAAGCTTGTGTAATAGTAATTAAAACACGTGTACAAAGTTTTTGTTTACTCAGAAATAATATTTAAGTATTGCATAGCAGCTATAGTAAATAAGTTCTAACAATTCTTTTTATCTACTCGCATAAAGTAAAATATAGTTCTCAACAATTTGATTTGTCCGTGTTGTCTCAAGTTTCCTTACCGTGAACTTTTTCAATTCATGTCATGTTTCGTATTATTTTGTACAAAAGAATGCCGATCTTTGGACACGAGAAAAAATTGCTGAACGGCTCAAACTTTGCCGTCACTATATCGAGTGAGCGAGCACCCCAATAAAAGAAAAGTTTACAGAGACTGGGCTGGCCTTAATTTTTTGCAAATCATAAGCTTTCTGAGAAGCTTTGAAAATGTTGTTTTGTCGAGATCCGTCGGCCGGAGTCTTTGATACGCCGCCGTAACATGTTTTAAATTGATTCATTGTCTTCTGTATTAGTAATGTCTTTAGTTTCTTAAAAGTTAACTCGGAGATGGATAGTCCTCCTTTCCAGTTTTAACCAAAAACATTTATTACAATATGTGTTCAAAGTAAATTAAAACTGAGTTTCGGATTTTTGGATAATATTTATCCATGAAAACTTGAAACCAGGAAGACAGTGAAACATTATTTTACATTCGAACAAATTTGGAACAAGTTTGAACATATGAAAAATAACATCCTTACATGATAACTTCTAAATGTCAGTGAACTCTCAAGCAACCATGGCTCATAAAACATATGTTACTTTGATGTTACATACATATGTTACCTCACACCTAACATATGTTACTTTGATTGATACATTTATGATATTTGGCTGTTCATAATTTGGTTAGAACTCATAACTTTCTCTCAACTTTCTGATAAACAATATCTGGAAGTTAAGGAGTTACACTGTATGTGATAAGGCTAATGATCTTGACTTTGCATAATTACCTTCATGTTAAATAATTATATCAAAGTACAAATTAAAACTAAATATGGGAAGGTATAGGTAATGGAATTGAATGAATTAATGGAATTAATGTATTTATATCACTAAGGTTTTTACCTAGAACTTGAGTGTAGTGAATAAAAATCCCAGAATAGTGAGTCCCACTGCCCTCCCCTAGTAATTCACTGGGGGGGGGGGGGGGGTTGTTGGCATAATACACATACACGAGATTAAAAAAAAATGTCTCTATCTCGACTGGTGAGAGAAAAACATCGTACGGTTTATTGTAAATAAATAAACAGTACCAGTTAACATACTGAATTATCAATTAAAAACATCTCTTAGTCAAGGCTTGGCCGAATAGGGCCACTAATATAATAGAGATCAATTTGAAAACCAAGGTCATATACCTTGGATATGTTAATAATGTGTAGGAATCTATATAGTCTATACACAAACATTAGCGAATAGATAAACATACTGCGATTTTTAATTTAAAAAAATATTTGAATGTAGTAGGAAGCACAGTTTTTCATATGCTTCGTCGTGTTGTAACATAAACTGAGTATAAAAACGCGATACGTGACTGTACGACTCTCGTAAATTATTATCCGTTCCGCAACTTTAATGTTGTTAGCTCTAGCATGTTTGGAAGTTAAAGTTCGTTGCCATAATTACCTCCGACACAGTACCATACCATACCATCATCTTGTCTCTCCACTGCTGGATACAGGCCTCTCCTAAGGACCGCCACCACACACGATCTTCAGCTCTTCTCATGCGACCACTACCGGCGACTTTCTTCAAGTAGTCAGTCCACGTGGCCTGTGGGCGTCCCACGCTACGTTTCCCGGCACGTGGTCTCAACTCGAGGCCTCGTCTCCCCCATCGGTTATCGGTCCTGCGGCATATATGGCCTGCCCACTGCCACTTCAGCTTGCTGATTGGAGCAGGCTTTTAAAATGCTGGACATTGGAGATGTTTCCCATATTGCGGAATCAATGTTAACGGCGAATATATCTCTCATTGACGTTGGTTATCGGGGCAGAATCGCTGGAGGAATTAAGTTGAATGTTGAACGACCTCAATACGACTTCACGACGCGTTGGTCTCGGGATGAGCTTGAACAAGACAAAAGTCATGTCCAACGAACACGTCATCCCTGGACCGGTGGGCGTCGATGGCGTTCATAAAACAAAACAATCGAACCGGTCAGGGTATGCAGTACTCGTACATATACAAACTTACTTGATTCATTAATTTTAGTTTATTTCAATATACATACGTAGTCATATAGAAGTTGGAACGCACTTGGATTTTTTAATTTTCTTCGTAATCTTCAGTTTAATTTTGTTTCCGGTTCACGACTTCACGAATTCCGGTTCAAGCGAGACTTGTGCGCTGTAGTGGTGGTACATTATATTATATTCTAATATCGATGGATCGTTCGAAGGTGTATTGAATTTCTTTTATTAAAAGAAAAGCAGACAGGTCATCTGGTGGTGGTTAAAGGATACTGTCGCCTATGGATGTCCACGGTACGTGCCAATATCAGTCCAGAATAATAAAAATTGGCATGCCTCTGGATGCGCTGCCTACCTTTGGAGGATTTGGATTTGAAGAAAAGTTTTTTTGAAAATGGGGAGGGATAGGTTAGGATATGATGGTACTGGGCTACGGCATAACTCAGTCATCGAACACGTACGTATATTGAGGAAATAGAATAAACTGGGAAATGCGGTACATTTCGTAATAGTATTCTATCCGAGAGAGAAGTAACTTGGTGAGTGGAGTGCGCGCGCCCAGCGGGCGTGAGATTGCAGCGTGAACCCTCCCCCTCCCAAAGATGAAATAGAAGATGAAAAGTTGGTTCTACTTTTCACCTTCTAATGCAACAACTTAAGCATATATTCATTATTTGTTCTAAAGCTTTTCAATTATAGCAGATTCTTTGCCGTAACTTCTTGGATTTTAACATTTCGAAAATGGGTTTCGATTTCTATTGTAACCATTGTACCATGTTGTAGTCAATGACCATTGTAACTTTTTTTTATAGGGAAGTAGGCGGACAAGTTTTAAACGTGTCGTCTGGATTGTGTCGATTTTATCATATTTATTCAATAAACTAATTCTTCAAGTAATTTCGTATTCATCCAGCTTCCACATCAATAAGTTACAGACAGTCGGACATTGCATAACGAAATAGAATTCTAAAATAACTTCAAGCGTTAAAAATGTGGGTTCGTTAAAAATGTAAGACGATTCACTCTCCTAAACGACCATTAAATATGGACGTCCAATTCACCCCATTCCGTCCAAATAAATATGTCATAGTAGGGGAACGTTTAAATAGTGTTGTGCTCGTTTGTAATGTAAATGTCCGCCACCTTAGTTAGTTGGAGCACCGGCTGCGAATGGCCAAAGTGAAGTAAAATGGCCGACACTGACGGCCATCGTGACGGACTACCATTAAACTATAATTGATGTGCCTCTCTTGAGATTTAAATAATGTATGCAAGTGTTAAATGCTCAAATAATTTCGGGAGTAAGTTTTCTGTTAACACTAGTTGCTTCGAATGGGTTCGGCTGTCAGTCATGGTTTTTCAATTCATTGAAATCTGCTGTTTATACAAGTCAGCAGTTATACTGACGGTAATTAATTGTCAGAAATACCAGACATTAGTAAGTCATCATTTGTGACTTCTATTTTCTTACTTTGTGGTTTTGGTTATGCAGTCGACCTACCAATGTTTTTTAAAAAAAATCTTTCAAAATAATAGATATTCTTTACAAGAAGTGAAAGAGTGATAACCCTATGTTTTCCTGATTAATATTGGATGTTTGTATCTAATGCTTTAACTTTATCTGGCGGCGGATTATCCTAAATGACTAATAGTTACACTTTCCTGTAATTAGTAAGTCAAATTGAGGAATACATTAAATCATTCCCAATGTTGATGTTATAAACAAATGTATGCAATGCAGTTGGCGATATATATAACTTATCCTGAATAAGAAAAAGATAATTGATCCTGATCGTGTTTTCACTTTTGTGTATCATATAACTTAATATAAAACTGATGAGGCCTCACTTAAGAAAGTGCTTAAGAAATAACTAAGAAAGTGCTGTTCAAAAATCATAATAATCGATTGTCTTTTTCTCATTTACGTCATTCCATATACATCGTCGGGTACTATAAATATGATGCTTGATTGCGTTGATTTTATGGTTGTAGCATCAATACTACTTGACCCTTGAGTATATTCAGATAATGTATCATTTATCTCGATTCAATTTATTTGCGACTTCATTATTTATAACGGTGTTATTATTCACAAAGCGTTTGGTCCTGAAACTATAGATGTTACATTTTAATAGGTATAGGTTTTCTGTAAACACATATAGTTAATTATTTTCTTATTATAAGTTCTATAAATATAAACGAAAATATTTTTATTCAAAAGTTACAGCCTACTTTTGGGGGATTAAACATATTTAAATATGTATTATTTACTTTTGTTGTGATAGCACAATAAATAAAATGTGGATGCTACAGTATTTTATATAAATGTCTGTATAGGTCATTTATCTTCGTCTCGTAAACGGCAGCATCTGAGCCGCAATATAAAGGAAACTACTTAATGGGACGATTTTTAAGCGGTGTCGATATAAAGCACTAGTGCGAGCTACGAGCTAGTAGCTGCAGTGTAGAATTAAACTCATTACTGAACTCCTTCAGGTACTATTTCGGGTGAATGGGACGCGGAGTGGCGAGATAGCGAGCGCTTATGAGCGATATCGCGACAAACGAAGTGCGCCGCTCCCCGCCCCCCATCTCCCCCTCGCCGAGATTGAAGCACTGTGCCTGCGCAAAAACCTGGCATCTTCAGAATCTTATCCCACTTTGACACCCTACAACACGCGGAAATGAAAAATTTAATAACAAAATATGTTTACTTTCTTGTATATTGAATTAGATGTCATAAAAAACGGTGTCTATTCTGTTTCACGTTTGTAATGTCTTTTTTTAATAGAAAAACGGCAGACGAGTATACAGTCCACCTGGCATCGAAAAAAATGGCATCGAGTTCTACTGATAAGCTGAATGAATTTAAAAATCGAGCAGTGACTAGATCACAATTACTAAAAATACTGTTATTAAACTAGGTAATGTTGAAGGGATTACATTTAAAATTATCAAGAATAAATGAATAATAAATATTTAGTTTGACGGCGATCTAATATTCCCCTATGCCCTTTAGAAAGTCGCAGCCAAGTTTTAATTATAATAATAACTAGCTGTTGCCCGCGACTTCGTCTTCTTACTTTAGTTTATAAACACCGTCTTTATTCGACGTGATATTTAAATTGATAAAACTTTTTTATTTATGAACTGATTGAAATAAAACAAACACTAAATTTTAAGTGAAGCTTACCACAATACACCGCACCAAATCGGTTAAGCCGTTTCTAAGATTAGCGCGCACAAACGCACAGACAAACAGACAGAAATTCTAACAATCATTGTTTTGGGTTCTATTGCGTTGATAAAGGCCCCCCAATAATAGTTTTTCTCATATATCTTCCATGTACAGACAGCGATTAGTTACATTTTTATTACATGTATAGAATAGATAGATAGAAGATATAGATATAGATATTAATAACGCCACGCTCAATGGCCCACACTAGGATTCCCTGTGTCGTGGGTCCAGAGACACATACAAAGACAAACAAACATTTATCTTTTTTTTAAACAAATGTATGTCCGACCGGGAATCGAACAACCCGGGACCTTTTGCACAGCATGCAGGGTCACTATCACCTGCGTCAATCGGTCGGTCACCAATTGAAACAATAGCGTAGATGTAGCGTGACAATAATTTATTAATAGGTATTCTCAAGCTGGATAATAAATGGGTATCGATAAAGTTTCATTAAATGCTCGATTTGAAGTTTGAATACACTATAATCTGTTTTGATTACAGTTCATTGCTTCAAAGTTGAACGAACGAATAATTTAATTAAACTTTCTTCAATATTTAGCTAGATGCATTAGCTGGCTGGCTTATTTTGGAAAATATAAGGTATTATGGATAAAGTGGTTCACTATATTTAATTTTAGAGAGGTTATTCAAAATAGTAGACGTCGTTCTGCGGTCTGGAGAAAATAGAACTGGGAACAAATAGCGGCGGGACTAAGATAAAAAGGGCCCGTCATTTTGTTAAACGACTCGCAGTCCTGCCACAGTGCAAATAACCCAAAAGCGGACGGTACATCAATACTACTCACTAAGAAATCGAAATTTTCAGCGTTAGTCTAATTTTACACACTGTTCACACAATTTGCTTTTCTATTATTTATAATAACGGTGTGGCGTTATTATTATTTGGTTTGCAAAGTTTCATGCATCTTTTTATATTGTAAATCGTGTTTGAACGCGTATTATAATGGTATGCGTTTACCTTTTATATTTACTCGACGTTTCGGCACGGGTTATACCAGCCGTGGTCACGAGTTGACGAGTTGAGTTGAGTCACGAATCAGTCAAGAGAGCTGTGAGTAGGATTTTGCAAGATCGGCGGCGCACCCGCATACCCCCTGGTGTTGCAGGTGTCCATGATGGTTGCACTTACCATCACGTGGAACCGGTTGCTCGTCCGCCCACTAGTCAATAAAAAAAAAAAACTCGTAACTCAATATAAAACGTTAACAATATAAAATGTGTACAAAACGGCAAAAGTTTAAAAAGTTTATACAACTGATTATATCGAAGATTAAAAGGTTATTTAACTCAAACGCCATTTTTGTCGTCTTTACGTTATATAGGTATCTACATCCTAATTTTAATCGTAAAATTACCTCAAAAAGACTACTCGCGTAATGTGCACAATATCGCCGAAAATGATGTTTAAATTAAGTCGCTACGTATGTATATGTATGTTATATCTATTAAGATATGTTAGGTATTATGGTTTCTCTCTCCACGATTACAGCTTGCAACATGTCATTGTCTCTGTTCTTGTTTTATAACTCGCTGGTTAACTTCTGTCTACGTCTGATCATGACTTAATCTGTATTCTGTGAATTGCGATTTAAATTATTTTGTGTGTATGATGAATGCTTTTTTGTGTATTAATTGTGTACGTTTTTGTCTGCTAATAACACCGCGATCGAACGAACGTCATTCGTTGTGTGCTGTTGCATAAATATTTTGTGTTTATTTACTTGCAATAAATAACTTTAGAAATAAGGTGTATTTTCAGATGAATGAGTTTCGTTGGGATCTTTCGGTTCTTTTTACGTTATTTCGAAGTTTATTACAACTAAGTAAATATACAAGATGATCTCATTCACAAAGCATAGGATAGATCTCTTTATTAAAAGTATTCCAGGGAAGTAATTCTCACTGACGACAGTAATTGTATTTGGAAGTATTTGGAATACAAATGTGTATTAACGCTCAAGGACATGTTAACTGTTATCACAACGTACACAGCTCTTACCAAACTATGCCTGTGAGCTAGGGGCTGAATGAAAAGCTCTTTCATCGCGCACACTCTTTGTCTATCCCCGAATTCATGTGTAAGCTGTCACGAGGGAGGCAGGCTCTGATGACGCTACAATAAAGTACCTTACACTTCCTAGCACTGAAAAAATGGAACTAGTAAATTGTTTTAAGGAGCGGATTATGATCTTTTGGCATGAATTTGACATAAGTTATTTTATTTTGTTTCTAGCACCTACAAGGAATACCAGCAGATTTAACTGTTCCCCATAATTAATAACAAAACTGAACTATATTAATTATATTGACCATTAACACAGATTAGCGATTTACACAAATAGCTGTAATTGTTTGTATATGAGATTTTATTTAGAAAAATGTTGGATTGTCAGTAATCTAAGAATACAGAATATGAATACAGTCATAGAGAAAATAAAAAATCTACTAAACTGTGACATACGAGTACATACCTGTATAGTTTTGGAATTCTGCATCAACTCTCATAACACACACATTACAGTTGATTACTCTTTGTAATTATGTCAAAAATAATGTCAGAAATTCAATTCCAACAAAAATACAAAGCGAATGAGTTTCTCATTGGTATAATATATTGCTTTTAAAGCGACAAAAGTATAAGCGCTAGCCGTAGCTAGCTTTAAAATCCTTGTGTTGCAACTCAGTTTCCCAGTTTTCAACTTAAAATAAATTTTCTGACCTAAGAAATAATAGAAAAAATATTTAGAACTTTATATTTATATAACCGGAAGTTATATTTAAAACATTAATTTAATAAAATAAACAATGGACAATTGTAAAATGAATGAATACAAGTAAGTATCATAATTAAGAGTGCACAAACTAAAGAACGCTTATAAAACATTAATATTAAACTTTTTTTAAAAAGGTTTTTAGTGATCTAAAAGTGATCGACACTGTATTTTCTTTCAAAGGTAGAGAAAAATTGTCCTGTGTTTTGCAGCCTAAGCGGCATACACCCGAATGAATAGAAAAGTAAGTATCGGTGTAGCGATACGAGACTAGATAGAGCCTCCTCGGATGTATAAGATCAGGCTAACTAAGTATTCGATGTCGGGATATGCGACTACCGTTAGCAAGTTTTGCAAACTTAATTGTGAGACAACAGAGATAAACAAACTTCTTGAAACGTTGCGAACAAAAGACGCCGGCGCCGGTGAATTATTATTATAATGGAATTATAATGGATTCCGTTAAAGAAAACTTCGAGCAAGTGAGACAAAACTATGAATAGGTACACAAACAAAACTACTGCAAGGGAAGTACAGAGAATTAAATAAAAGAGGAGGTGGCACACTTTCATGGTTCGTGATTTAGTGTAATGAATTTTAATTTTCGTTACTACGAGTACCACTGCACATGTTGATTTGAATAGCTATTTTATTTATATACTACACTACACTGATCTATACTATATTAATACTTCAGAATAATACAAAATATTATACAATAAAAATACTAATGTTTGTAGATAATACTAATCTACTGACGTTAATTAAGGTTTAAGGTAGGTTAAAGGTAGATATAGCTCATTCGAAAACGTGCCAACTTTGGTCTTTCTGAACAGATATTGGCTTGCTTCGCGGATATCCACGAGCGACAGTATCCACTTACCACCAGGGAGTCTAACTGCTCGTCCCTCGTCGTCTGTTTATAATTCAAAAATATTACGTAAGTGCCTACATACAGCATACCTCTAATGTCAGTGTTCTAAGTGAATATAACTAAATGTAGGCATTACAAGTACCTACTAATAAGAGGAACGATGACTTAAACTTTATATTTTGTCCCTATAGTTCCTCATAAAGTATACACATAACTTTGTTTTAACAGGGTGTGGCATAATTGGTGGGTACGCCGTGGCTAAAGGCGGTGGTTCACTCGGTTAAATTAAACAACTTTTGTTCACCGAGTCTTGGAAATCCGTGAAAAATGTCAGCTTACTCTAGGTTTCTCTACAGCAGTCTACAGGAAGTCAAAATGTTATTCCCCCAAGTTGTAGAGTGCGACAAAAGTTGTTACTTTGACAGTGAACGCTGCAACTCCCTCTCAGAATAATATCATTAAAGAGAAATTCTACATAAATAAGCATTTAATATTTAGTTTGATATTTTAATTCGGCGAGTACCTAATTAATTCTCAAAACATGTTGGTCTTGTAGTACAGTAAGTGACGCCATTTGGTAATTTCAAATCTTAGGCACTACAAGACTAATAAATAATTATTTGGATGCAATAGCAAACGTGAATTTGTATATAGTGATATAAAAACGGTGAACATATTTTCTCCGTGCATGTAAGTCGCTTTGCTATATGAGTCGTAAAGTACATACCGCAAAATAAGTAACATTTACGTTTAAAACTTCATAAATCAATCATAATATAGGAGACATAAAAAGCTACTAGCGTGACAGCGTCACGTATTCAATGCAAAATATACGTTGTGAGAAGTTTCTGAAATCATAAATCATTCTGTTCACTTATTTTACTTTATCAAACAACGACGTTATAAATTTGAGAACATTTTGCTGCAAATTAAAGATGTTATTAAAGTTTAAAATATGTACAAACGTTTACGACTCCTGTACTGTACGTAAGCTCTGTGGAGACGAGTGACGTTGCCTTAATTATTAAACGCGCGTGGCCCAGCATAACAAATAACGGAGTTAATTTATGCCTTCCGATCTTATGAGTGGGACATTAAAAGATCCTCGTGGGAAACTCTGCCGTAATATAATTTAATTTGGGATATGAATGCATAAATTGTTTGCCCCTTGTACGAATAAAAGCTGCATTTGGAGAAGTAATTGCTCATTATGTTCATAACGGCATGGGACTATGTTTCTGCTGAAAGCTTATAGCTAGAGCTGTAGTATTTGTTCCAATGGCTCACCTTTTGTAATCTCTGTACATTACTTATTATATTTATTAGGTAAATTACTTATATTTCACTGTTCAAATTAGCTTGTTAACCTTTGTATTTCACTTATTATTCACGATAATTTAGTTGTATCTAATTATTTAATTGTGTTCTTTATGTTTTCTAAGTATTAACCGACATTTGTTACTTTTATTAAACTTTCATACTAAGAAAAACGCATTACTTAATCTTTATATCATGAATAATTAGATAATTGAATACTGGCCGAAATCAATAGCCCTAAAAATCTAGTAATTATGAAAATCCAATCTCAAAATTAAAAAAAAATAACCGTCGTATTCCGTCGTACGTCACAATTTTGAAGTTGGAAAACAAAACATATGTTTCGAATTCTGCCGACCGCCTATATAAGAAGGGGACTCATGTACTCTGGAGTCAGTCGTCAGTTGAGTCTTGAAAACTCCCAACTATGTCACAAGTCCCGAAACAAGCAACCCTTGCTATCATCACGGCAATTAAAGAACAAAAAACGCACAACCTACATTCTTAACTCTTCGACGCGGCCGCCCTTTGCTGGCGTCGCCACTCATTACCACTCGCCACCGACGCCGCCGCCCTTGGCTGGTGTCCCAATTATTGGGCGACTCCACCGCTCTTGGGTGGCGTCGTAGTGGCCGGACGCCGCCGCTGTTACTCCACCGCTCTGCGCTGGCGACACCCTTTTTTTCTGGCCCGTCTCCGCTATTGCTCCGCCACTTTGAAACTTAACGTGCAAATGTTACTTAGTTTTAATAATTCCTTACTAACAACTTCTGTGTTAGACTTTTTCCTATAATATACGCTATTGGAACAAACTTACTTTTTTTGTTTTTTTAATAAAATTTGTCAGTACGTAGTCTTCACAACATAGTTAGGTAATTAATAGTGGCCGTGGAATACTACCTGTAATATCATTAGCAATATAACATTCACATGTTTTAAGCTTTTATACCTTTTTTAATTCAAAACAAATGTCACAAAAAAATAGAAACTGTACGGTAGTTCCGAAAAATAAAGGTTTAGACCAAACTGTGTTAACATATGTGCAAGCTGTTGGATATTTGCAATATTCTTCGGTTAGTTTTTCAATAAAGCCTATGTTCGTTATCAGTTCGGCACGTAATTTTGAAACAAAGGAGGTTGTTGGCAAAATAACTTTTACTGAATCAGCGGAAAATTGTAGGTGGTGTGGGTCCGCTCATCAATAATGTTACATAATGTAATTTATACATACATGTACTTACTGTTGAGTTTGTTGAAGGAAAAATCTCGCGCAGTTGATGGATCGTCCCGGCCCACACAATTTGTATTTCACTAAATTGTGTGATAAATTGGCAAATTTAACTTTTTGGCTAATTTTATACTGGGCTCAGCGTTACAAAAAACTGTTTGTGTCTGACGAAACGAATTAATAACATTAGGTGAAATAAATGTTACTGTAACAAAAGAGTGTAGGTTAATAAACGCGGTGAAATACCTCTGTATTACAAAACGTAAATTTAGCTTCACAACAAAAAGTCATCGATTCAGTCCAGTTAGGTTGTAAAAGCGAGTATTTTATTATTTTTCCGTAAAATTGTGAAACCGTCGAATATAGACGTTGCAGTTATAGGAGCAAAGCGAAAAAATAAAACGAAGCGAAATAAAAGAGTCTCAGCCTATTTCAAATGTAAATCTCCGTCGTTGTAACGGGTCGGCTCTCCTGAAAAATAAGACGTAGGACGGCGAGATTGTCGCTTCTTGCTTTCGTTGACTTGGAAAATTTCTGAGACGACGCACTCAAACCCTCTGCAGGATTTGCGACGAGTTTATGTGTCGTCCTGGGAGAGAAAAAGTTAAACAATGTACGTGGAGAGATGTTTATGTGTAGAGGATGAAATTGGCAGAGTTACTTAGAGTTTGGAGACGAGAAATATCGTTTCAACTGCTGCTGTTGGTATTTATTTCGCCATTTGTTTTGCAAACTTTGTACGCAGCTGCTGTTTGATTGCATAAACTACTCGTAACGTTATTTCTACTCACTCTACTTCTACTCGCGATTTCATGAACTTAAATAATAATAATAAATGTACTTACATTAAACAAAATGTGTAAGCCTGATTTAATCGTTTATACTTATTTACTTATAGTAAAGAAATAAAATAAGGTATGAAAACGAATTAATAGTGACAATAAACCTTGAGTTTTTATTTCTTAATAAAATAAGATTAAAAAATATCTTTCAATTCATAAAATGTTTATTTTAATTTACTTGAGCAAAATTCAAACAAAGGAAAAAAATATTTTCTCAGCCTTGACAATTTCCGTCGTTTACAAGATAATACGAATTCATTGACTAGCCAAGGTTGTATAAAATTTATGTTTAATATTGACAGAAGGAATGAATTGCTTCTCTTATGTTATATTTATTGATAAGAGTCAATAACTAAGAGTAAATAAAGTGGTTATTGGAAGGTTGTTTGCTGAAGCAATCTTACTTATCCAGAGACTAAATAGATATACTGGTTCAATCTAAACCTCGTGTGAATTGACTACATTATTCAGCTCTGGATTCGACTTTGATAAACGTTATTAAAATCTTGATTCAATAATATAACCTTACCACCACAACTGCAGAAATAATGTAAATATCCCAAAATTCAATTTGCTACACGGAATAGAAGTACATTTTGTAGGGGTGTTTACAAGGACATAACTGTGGATCGCCGCGTGCCGGCTGCCCTATAGATAAGTCTTGCGGAGTAGTTATCGGACCACAAGGGCAGTAAAAGCTAATTGGTTGGACGGTAACGGGCACAACGTTAACGCGGTATCGGGATTGGGAAATTAACCTCTTCCGAGCGACCCAATTGGTGCACTATGATTAGTTTGTAATTTGTGACCGGCCTTTGTGAATTGTGACCGATTCCGATGTTACGGTTTTTGTGACAGGGCTTTAATTGTTTCAATTAATTTCATTGCGTTTCGTGTCGATGTTTCATTTTGGGAAATGTCCATTAGATTATTTGGAAATTATTTCCTTATCTATAAGAAATATACTATTCAATTCAAGTAGTTACTAGATACTACATTTATCATTCTATTTTGCTCTGTCGCTTATTTTGTATCCGTCTTAATGTCAAGTTATTACACATTCTTTCGTGAGATTTAACTAAAATACGTCTCCCATTATGAGACAAATCAAAATTATTCAAGAAGTTTCGAAAGATTTGAAGGGACCCACTACAATGACTCAATTGTGTAGCAGAGTAAGTTCCAACGAGGGTCCGTGGGTTTTTACGGCCTATATTATTGAGCTATAAACCATAAAGGCTCCCCGCTTTCTAAACGCTAAAACAAAACACAAGCGACCGCATATTTCTTGTTTATACACTCCAAGATACATTATGCTACGCAATCAACTGGAGTGAGATTTTTATGAAGACTTCTTAATACTTTTTACTCTAGAAAATAAATAGTACAACTCGATCCTGGAAAATATGAAAGACATTTTCAACATGAATGTGCCGTGCACATGGTTCGATAAACGATGTTCGACGATGACAATGACGAGCGTCGTCATACCGTCTCCCAAATATTTTTTATCCGAAAAATGATATTTTTTATTTATATAAATTTTGTTGTGTCGGACTAATTCCAACTTTTACAATCACCTTTATTCACGATTATCTACCATATGTGATAAGTGTGCAAAAGGCCATACACAATGCCAACGGCAACTTTGTTTTGGAATCTGAGGAGATTTAAAAGTTATGACCCATTTGGTATAATAAGATAAATTAAACTTTTTATATTATAGTTATATATACTCGTCACTCAAAAGAACTATCCGTTTTGGCGACGATTTAACTGCCACAGATTCTGTTAACTTCAACTTCAACATTCTACAAAGTGCATTTTGATTTAGTGCTTTAAAAAGTGTAGTGACACAAAAGTTTACAAATCATTAGGAAGTTTCCGGTAAATGTGGAAATAATTTATTTATGTGTTTATTTCTGTTATAAGGACATTTAATAATAATAATTTATTTCAGATTAATGTCCATAGAAAATTTTGTATAAATAATAATAATTTTAAAATAATATCATAGTCCCAATGAGAAACTGAGTTAGCGTATATGTACCCAAACCCAATGCCTCAATATAGAACAGTCCAACATATCCGCCAAGGTGCTCAGAATGCCGTCAGAATCAGTCCTCAGAATCAGAAGGTGCATCGGGCAGGCGATTCCTTTGCGCACAATTGCATGGAAACAGTCCGTCCGAGCCCCAGCAAACATACCTGATGCGCTACAGAAACGTGGTAATCTCAACAGCACCCTGATACCATTATTATACTGGAGGCGCAAGGCATTGAACGATTTCTGCGTATATCTAACCCACAGGTTGCACGTGTAAAACGATTGGCAGAATGCCTTAACCAACGTTATTTTAAATTCTTTAATACAACCGGCAAACCTGCGAGCCATCATGTTACATTTGACTGCCAATGCCCTGCGTTCCCTTTCTATGTGAGTGCCATCAGTGAGGTCCTCGGTGACGATGTGTCCCAGGTATTTGAACTGCGACACCTGTTCAACACTTGACCGTTAAGTGTTACAGGAAGGACCGAAAGCTCGAGCTTACGCTTCGCCCGAAACACCAACAGTTCACTTTTATTAACATTATATATAAGTGCATGTGACTTAGCATATTCCTCACACACTCTTACAAATCTTCTAAGTGTACTGATCGAAGGACTCAGCAACATCATGTCACCGACATAGCCGATGTTATTAATTATTTTATCATCTATAGAGCATCCGACCATGGCGTTGCTGAGCTCGACGATCAACTGATTTATGTAAATGTTGAAATGCGTAGGGGACGTGAGACCCCCTGCCTCACTCCGCACTCCGATTTATACACGTCAGAAAGTTAATCTGCTCATCTTCATTATTTTTCTGATTAGCGAACATTAATGTCCATATTTGAAAATATCTATTAGCTCATCAGGTAAGCCAGCTTCGCGTAGTTTAGACGTGATTTATTTAAGATATGGTTCAACTTGCAAATATGTACATACTTTGAAATCATTTGCCAAGACTATTCTGAGAATAATATGGAATTAATTGTAGCTGATATTTTTCAAATACTGATGCCATAGATTGTTGTTTAACGTGCAATTTTATGGAACACGTCATGAAAACATGCCCATATATAGTATATAAACACTTATATAGTTTTAAATGAATTTAATCTATTCAGTTTAGTAGACTGCAGTTGAGCGTGGAATTCAGAGTCAGCGGTTTACCGATCGAGTGACTGCCCGTGGCCGGAATCCGCAACAAACTAACTTTGTTCAAATTTTAGATTCCATCAACAACTAATTCGGTTCGATTCGAGCGCGGCCGTTCGGAATATCAAGTGTCTCTTCTCAGCAGTTTCTTTTTATTCGTTTATATTCAGGAAGAAAATGCGATTTTTCTTATTCATGTTATTAATCCAGCCCTCAATTCCTTCGCAACGCTTGTTAAATGTAATTTTTATTAACGTTTACTGGAGGCTAGGATTACGAGCTTCAAATTCGGTCGATTTGCGTAGTAACGTCGTAAATCGTCTGCGCATGTCACATTCCATTAATAGGTTGCTATAATGTTGCTATGGAAAAGAAGAAGATAATGTTTTGTCTTGGTTACGCTCGCCGACAATTCTGTATTGACGTGTACAATCAAAGACCAAAGTACAGGAAAGTTACGAGTATTTCCGTTGGCTTTTTCCCTTTCGACTGTAGTAAATTTTGGCGACATTACTGCCTAAACCCAAGTGTATGTAAACGATTGCGGTTGAACAGGTATGAAATTCGTCGAAGTTGAGTTTTACTTTAAGCAAATCTGTGATACCACGTACAGATAGGCAAACAAATTGGGACGTTTTAGGGTAACAAGAGCCAGTGGGGCACAGATGGCGCGACCGTGCGCCACCAGTTTCGTGTACCGAGGCGACAATTTAGGCATCCTCAGCAAACTTTCACACTTCTTGCCTTCGCACAGGAATAATGTGAAAACTTTTGCTTATTTTTACCGCTTGTATCAAGTGCCTAGTTTTAAAGTTAATGTTTATTTACACATTATGCGTATTACTTACGAAGAAACGAAACTTTGTAACTACTTTAAAAATTTTGTGCTAAAAGGAAATATAGCCCCATCTATTTAAATTTTATGAAACCTTATTTGTGATCCATGAATGTTTCTAATTAAAATACGGAGCAAAAAATTGTTTAGAGGATTATTTTAGTTTTTTTTATAGAAAAAAGGCGACAGACGAGCACACAGTCCACCTGATGGTAAGTGGATAGGTAATGTCGTCCATAGACATCCGCGATACATGCCAACATCAGTTCAGAATGACAAACGTTGACACGCTCCCGGATGCGCTGCCTACCTTTGCAGATTAACGAATGGATTGGGAAAATTGGGAGGCATAGGATGGGATGGGAATGGGCTTGGCGTTCACATTGAGAAAATGCGATAAAATAGGATCTGCAGTCTACACCGTCAACACACAGCGGCCCTCAGCCAACACTTTTACCAGGTATCGGCACGTGCCCGGGCACTTCTCACCGACTCGCGATCCCGCGGTATCCCCCAATGCAACGCCCTAAGTCGAGGCCCGTTCCTTCCGCCGGTTTACCGGCGGGGGAGCCCTTAGGCTCGTTGCAACACACATTTTGTTCCTGGCTGAGCGCCTTCTGCGTTCGCCCTAAATTAAACAAGTCCGGTGACTCTTGAAAGGCCACTAGGGCCACAAGAATTTAGCCATTCCGAAAAAAAAAAGGATCTGCATTACAGGTGGTCTTTTGTGAGAGAGGTGTAATGTGACCAGTCGAGTGCGTCCAGCGCCTATGGGAATGCAGCATGCACTCTCCCCCTAGAATTGTGTAATGACATTATTATACAATTTTATTGGTAGGTATTTCATCCGTAGTCAGGATTTTATCCAGGGTGGGGCAAAAGCAAACAATTTTATCTAGGGTGGGGTGAAGCAAAACAATTTTCTTATAATTTAAATAGAGGTAGTGTAATGCAGAAAATGTGTTATTTATTTTTCCCTATGCCAGGGAAGGGGAGGGGGGCAAGCGCCCCAACGTGCCCCACCATGGCTACGCCCATGTTAGGCGCGGCAATTGAATGCAATTGACTCAGGTTTCGTTGGTAACTTGGTAAAAAGATAAACGATAAAAGTATAAAGCGATAAAAATGCGATAGCTGTCGTAAAATGGAAACCTGTTTTGTTTACCGTAATGCTATTTATTCTATTTCTTTATTAAAATTTCGTTGGTAACAGTAGACTTAATAAAAATAAATACTAAAAGTTATTGTTAAATGATAATTAATTAATTACATTTAATGAACTGTTGATTTATAACTATAATTAAATGAATGAAATTTTGTCAATGATTTTATTAAGTATATAATCACTGAATAAAACATATAAATAATATAAGTGTCACTTAATAAAATCATCAGATAATTATAATTTATTTATTAGTTCTTTTGCTTTCTGATGGCGCGGTATCATACCAGTACACAATAATACGTACAGTTAATACAATTCTGCGATACTATTAAGCATTATTAATGTGACATAATATAATTTTAAATACATAAGTGTACTTTTATCTCATAGTTACAAAAATAATTCTAATAATACGTGAATCATCTAAGGAAGAGCAGCCGTTAATATTTGTTCGAATACGAACAGTGGGTAATCTAAATGTAAACGTTATGTATATTCGTAAATTAAAATGAACAGCCATATTCTGCGAAATGTATCCGTCCGAAGATATAATATGTATTTATTGCTTATTCTGTGGTATATTTACGATAATTGACATTGCTCTGTATTCACAGACACCCATCTTGTATGATGACAAACGCGTCTTGGAGATGAAGAGTTACTACAAGTAATTTGGAGTGAAATAATAAATGTTTTCTGTCGATGAAGATAATAGAGTTATCTGATTAAAAACTTAATAAAATGTCAGTAAATATTTGATAAAAAAATCGTTAAAAAACTGTTTTCATCCTCGCATGGGAACGCCCTAAATGTATTTTCTTTAATTAATCGGCAATTAGCTCATAATTCGGTAAATTTCAGTGCAGACTGTAGGTCTTGTTAAAACATTTTAATTAATATAATACTTATCTTATACTGAGATTCAACACTAGACACCAAAATAATAATAGAATTTCTAATAAGAAAGAAAAGTAAAATTGACACTAATAAAATTGTGAGAGACCGGAGACAGATATTTTATATCTATTTTTGCGTATCAGTTTTGTTTATTTGGTGGCTATCATTTTGGTAATAAAACAATACATTTCTGGCTTTTTTGTATTTTATATGACTTTCACTATATAGTGTATTTTAACGGTGTAATAAACATATAGACAGAGATTAAACTTGTCAATATCGACTATCGTTGTCTCATAATAAATTATGAGATTTATGATTCATAATAATTATTATATACGCCGAAGTCGAGTCTAGTGTTATTTTATATCTATGTAATTGAGGGAAATTTGTGAAATTGCCTCATAATATAAAATATGGCATATTTAAATTTTTATTATTTAATATTTAATATTTTTATTTTAAACTATATCGATTTTTTTTATTATAACTATCGTGTTTCTGCCAGTAGAATCTATGTATCGTATAAGTACTTTTTTCAGACAAAAGGCTTTGGTTATTATGTACTATTTCGAAGCAAAAAATATGTAACTGAGGTATTATGAACTCTTACACGTGTTGGCTGTGACGGACGGACGATATATTCGCGTCAATTTCGGATAGATTACCTCCTCCATATTAGTTTCAGAATTTAAAAGACAGGCGTCGACGTTATTGTTGTCATTGATTGTCATTTAACCTATTTATTCCGTATATCCGACGCAACGGAGTTAAGAATTTAAAAAATGGAAAATGTAGTTTTTTTTCTGGCTGTAATCGGTACATACGAGTACCGTGTAGGTATATAAAAAGGGTAAAAGGGCACTAAAGCACTAAAGGTAAAAAATAGAAGGGAAATAAAATGGTACTACATGAAACACTTAAATTTTGTCATTATTCATTGTGACATATTTTAACATAATAGATATGTTAGGACATTGTATTCACAACTAATCTATCAAGCTCTATGACGATTTTAGCTTTCAGTTATTCACTTTTGTATTTTCACAACGTGGCCCTGTAGAGCCCAGACGCTGTTAACTGATCAAGATTATTTAAACCAAATGTATTATCAATATATACCTATATGTTGTATTGGTATATATATAACATATTTTTTAAATTACTGAAAATCAAACTTTACGCACCTATCGTAACTCAATATTCATGCCGTCAGTAGGTATGTCCCCACCGGAAATGGAAAGTTTGTGAGCGACATTGTCAACTGGACGAACGGGTCGACAGACTGGAAGGGCTTTAATAGAGAAATAAAATTGTTTCATTGATTTCACAAATCTCCCTTTTTATACATAAAGTATTTTTACAGAATTACAGACCATAAATCTGATATAATATACCGTTCTAAAAAATGCCAAAAAATAACTTTTCTTTAAGCAGACGGCCCGCGTAATGAATGGAAAGTGGTTTACAGTCAGGTCATACACAATTTAGAGTGTCTTTGCCGTCGACCTGTTATATTTGTCCACTAAGAGGTGCAAATAGTCTCTTCTGACGGCCGGTAAATGGGTGGACATTTTCTGGAAATACCGAAAATGTTTTTGTGAAGCGCAGTTCTCCTATCAGGTGGACTGTTAAGTATGCTGATAGTGACTGGATGAGAAGTTCGGGACATCGTGTGTGATGGCTGATGCTACAAATATGGCATGATGATTAAAAATCATTTACTTTCTTAAGTTTTAACGCTGTGTTAATAGAAACAGTATAAAAACTTGGTCTCTGTGAAGCACCGCTTCTCACGTCATTAAATTTTGGACAGACTACAGCGAGAAACGAAGGAGGCTATATAACAATTCATTTGTTTGCGGAATTAGATTTCTACGTGGTGTTAATGTACTGTTTTTATATAGTGTGTGTTTTGGTGTAGACGTAGGACGTATCCACAATGATATCTATACCTATAATAAAGATTCAATCTCCATGGCTACCTGAAAAGATTACACTGCGGTTTTCAATTCCGAAGATTATTTCTCGTGGAAGATTTAGGTAGATGTACCTTTATCGGTAGTTATGTAGGTACAACTTAATTGTACTACGAGTACAATTGAGATGTGAGCAGTAAACAATACTTAATATTAAACACTATTTAAAGAAATATCTAAGCGCCCATTTGTATTTTGAAGAGCATAAAATGTATCTAAAGAAAGTTATACCCACGTGTATTTTAAAGAAAATTATACGCCCTCCGGCGGCGCGCGGCGGTGGATTGACGACTTGAAGAAAGTCGCCGGTAGGGGCTGGATGAGAAGAACTGAAGACCGTGTGTAATGGCGATCCTTGGGAGAGGTCTATATCCAGCAGTGAAGAGACACAGGTATGATATGGTATACGATTTAACCATTTTTACAGTTATCACTATGTTTTACCACAAAAATAAAACAATACGTACTATTTCCTGGTAACAGGGCACATGAATAAGAAACATACACAAAGCGTGAGTACTCGTGAATACGTGCGTGACGCCCCAGACTTCCCCGGTGTCTGTAATGTTTGGATTTACTCGTACCTATGTGTGCGAGTCAATGTAACCTGTATCTTGGGCATTTATATGAAGTAAACTTACCGTTATATCACAATATAAAGTCGCAATAAGACCCAGGTGGAACGTGGTCAAGTCGTAAATCTGGCACTGGATTCACCTAGGTATTAATTACCATACAAACCTTCAGCTTACTGTCACTGTTGGACATAGGCCTCTCCTAAAGCCACACACGATCCTCGCCCTCTCATCCAACCACGACCGGAGAACCTCTTTAAGTAGTCGCGTCGGTTTACCTGGTTGAAGGGCGTCCCACAGTATGTGACTCGAGGACTCGTCTATCTAATCGGTTATCGGTCCTGCGGCCATGACCTGGCCACTCTGCCCACTGCCACTTCAGCATGCTGTATCTGTGAGCAATGTCGGTGACTTTAGTTCTTTGACGTATTTCTTCATTTCGTATCTTTTTCCGCAAATAAACTCCGAACATTGCTCTCTCCATAGCTCGCTGAGAGACTTTAAACTTATGAATCAGGCCCACTGTTAGAGGCCACGTTTCTGCATCATTGAAAACTTTCGTCTTCAAGCATTGTGATTTGTGGTATACGCGACGAGAAAGTATTTTAATTACATACTGATATACCATCTACAGTACAAGCACGTTAGAACAAGTTGTTTAATAATAATAAGAACTTTTGTTCATACTTGATGGATGCCTTATCCATCCGTCTGCTTTATAAGGTTGAGGCTTAAGTCTTAATCGTTTCTTAATTACTATCAGCCTACTTACTACTAACTCATCTGTATGCTTTCTCTCTGCCTAGCGATGACCTAAGTAATTATATGTGACATATTTAAAACTAAATTTCTTTTCTATAGCTATTATGCCTATTTATATGTCTGCGTATAGCTTAATGTCTCAAATGAGGCCATTGCCATGTTTCTACGGCCCCTATGTTCATAGATATTGTCTTTTTTAGGAGTTGGTAGGAAGATGTTTTTATTGATAAAAATAAGTGTGTAACACTCCCTTAAAATATCTGTAATTGATCCCCTGACACACTCTATACCTGTGATATATCTTATGTATAATATTACTATGTATGCAAGTATTCCACTAATATAATAAATGCGAAAGTTTAGATATTTGTTACTCCATCACGTCGAAATGGTTGAATCAATTTCACTGAAACTTGGCTAATAAGTAGATTGTGATCTGAATTATTACATAGGCTACTCATATAGACCATTCATGTAGACGAAGTCGCGGGCAAAAGCTATTGTTATATATGATCTAGGTACACGACGGTGCACCAGCCAAGTTCACATCTAATTAGTTTTTAAAATATTAATTACCAATATTTATCTGCCGTATTTCTACATTACCTGTAGAAAAATACTTCAATTTGGTACGAGTTATGGGTCAATGAATATGAATATTCAGTTAATGACTAAGCCATAATCTAACTCACAGTCACCTATTTTAATGAAACTAATATGTTCCTTTATTAACATATGCTAAATTATTTATTATTAAGACTGCTCCACTTATTATTTGAGGATTGACAATAGGCTCTGAATTGTAATACCATGCCTCGAGGCCACGGGTAAAAGCATTCACTTAAATGTTTTGCTAAAGCGAGAATTCAAACTGCAGCACGTTCGCTATAATAGAAAACTCTTTCTTGCTTATGGTGTACCAGAACCAACAAATTCTCAAGGTGTATATGCAATATGCTATTACAAGGGCTGTTTAAGACAGCTGTGAATAAGATTCTGCAAGTACAGCGCGCACGCGCATCCATTCCTGATGTAGTAGTTGACGCCAATTGGCGAATTGGCCGTTTCCTAGATCTTCTATAAAATAAAGAAAAAACAAAACATGTTTCCAACTAATTCGAAAAGTCGGAGGTCCTGTCATACGTAGTGATATATGTTACTAAGTTTATGGCCAGTGAATTGTGTATAAGTTTCGGCGCAGACAAGACGTAATCGAGTCGCCGTTGACAAATCCACCTTTAGTGTAACATACGACCCAATAAAATCCCCTGTAATTGCAGCCGCCGGCTTTTATTGTCCCCCCATTCGGTTTAATTATATTGTACAGTATACATACCTACTCTTAGCTCCACCTAAACAATGGAACTGAGTGCATCTTCGTGTTACCACAATATTGCGTAATAAAATGTCTATGCCGTATGTGCTATTATTTTTTATGATTCATCATTTTTAATGAATTTCGTATTTATGTGCTGCTAAATGGTAACTCAAGGCTTTTGTACATAGATTTTTCTGCCCAGAGTTGTTATAAATATTGTTAATTTAGATTTACAAGCATTTTAGTTAATTTAGATATTAGTAAGAAATCAATATTAAAAGTAGGTATGAATATGAATTTCATTAACAGAAAAACTTTAGTAATAAAGACAATTTGCATACTGTTTTATCGCAAAAACAAACACAGACATTTGTATAAAGAAATATATTTACTCGTATGTACGAAGACAAACCAATTTGTCGCCATGAAATTTGTGTGAAATATTCGCTAAGTAATTTCCATGGCTGAAGTAGATGTTTAAACATGAGAAATGTTGACGATACCGGATTTAGGTCACTTCGTAATGGGCGCTAAGTAAGGTTGGCTGATGTTCCAATTTTGGCTGGAGCGTTCTGATTTAACTGCACAAATGTTTTACTAAAAAGCACCCTCACATAAATGCTTGAAAAGGTATTATTTTCAGGTTTCGTTTAAAAATAATCCAGAGTAATCTGAGAACTCCCCCTTCTTCTACGTTTCATTTTACTCAATTATTTATGACTTGTTTTCATTGACGTTTTAGATTATCATTACACAGACTTTTGCCATAAAATACGAAAGGAAATTCTAATCGCGATTTATTCAATTTTATCTCAGAATTGATCTGCCCTATTTCCAAAATTTTGCTAATTTTGTTATGCGTATAACATAATTATTCCCGTCATAGTGCCGGCGCTATATTCCATCTTAGAGCAGCAGTTGCTAGTTCGAGCACGTTTCTCCAAGTTTTCTAGTAGGTACTTTAGAAACTGTGGTATGACTACAAAATAAGTAGGAAATGGTTGGAGTGGATAATGAAACTTACCTTATCTATACGTCACCTGTTTTATTAGTAAACTAATTAAATGTTATTCTTTTCTTCATCTTATACCTACAATAAGCGCTACGAAAAATCCCTGAACTGACTTCGTTATTTGTTTAACAAAACGTGTAAAATATTTTCAGGTGGGTTTTGGAATAATCAACATCGATCGATCGTTATAGAAGTAAACATAATAATATGAGAAGCAGAATTTTGGGAACAAGGAAATGTGTGAAATTAAAAATGAAAGTGAAGAACTTAAGATTTCCTGAAAATCGACAATGGGGTCTGGAATACGGACGCCATTAACAAAATAATATAGACAAAATGTCGCTTAATTAATATTTTATTATGAGTAAATCTGTGATGTGAGAATGAAGACGCTCTGTCGTCTCGCCAGTGTAATCACCGAATAATATTTGCGCAGCGTTTAAGTGTTAAGCACAACATTTTTACCGTTAATTAATTTGTGGGAAACATGTAGGCCCCGAGGAAAGTATTGCAATTTGTAGATTAATTTTCATGCTCTCACGTTGATTGTGTGATTGAAGGATTTTAAAAATAACACTGTCAATATTTCTTCAAATTTTCAGGTTATATACTATCAAAACAAAATTTAGGCAATCTGGCCTTTACTACTAAAGGAATATTATTTTATTTTATTACGAATATTTATTTTAATATGACAATTCATTTATTGTTTAACAACTTTTAAACATAATTAACTATGGATAATTAATATTTTTGATAATTGACTATTGTCCAGTACATTTTCCCACATACTGTGGATATATATTTATTATAAAGTATCATCTTTAATTCTTGTTCTTGCATATAGTATCTTTTGAGTCGTTCACTTTTATCAGATCGGTGGTGCTCATGGTGATGGCGGTGGTGGGCTGATCGCTATTGTTGCATTTGAAACCTATTGCTTCTGTGTAATATGTCATGCTAGTTACAGCAGGAATACAATAAAAAAATATCCATTTTATTATTTATTTAAGCTTTAATGTATTAAAAATTTGTACAGGAGGCGGACTTAATGCCTGGAGGCATTCTTCGCCAGTTAACAGGTTGACACCTTCGGTTAAACAGAAATGCAATGGATGGTGTTAAGTAGTGTGCAAAGTGAATAATAGGAGTGAATACAAAATAATACATATACAAGATATACCTATATACATACATAAACACACACACATACATATATATATATATATACATGTACAATAAAATATATAAAAAAACATACAAATACATGATACATAACATACATAATACATCCCGAAGATGAGAAAAAATTGTACCAAAATAAAGGAGAGAGAAAGAGACTGTTTCTTCATTTATTGAAGAAAATAGTGAGTGGCCTTTGCGAATTGACTCTACCGGACTAAATAGAGCCAACAGCTACCTATGCTACCTATCTCTCCCGAAACTAGTTTTTTTTTTATGGACGAAGGCGGCAGACGAGCATACAGTCCATCTGATGGTAAGCGATTAGTCCAAAATGACAAAAGTTGGCACGCCCCCGGATGCGCTGCCTACCTTTGGAGATGTGTATAGGAATGGATTTGAAGAAAGGGTTAGGAAAATGGGGATGGAAATGGGCTCTGGCACATCTCACTCACTAACGAAACACGTACGTACATTAGGGAAATAAGGTAAAGTGGGAAATGCAGTAAATTTCAGGGTAGTCTTCTGTGAGAGAGGGGTAACGCGGCCTGTCGAGCGCGCCCAGTAGCTGTTGGATTGCAGCGTGCACTCTCCACCTCAAAAGATGGCGTTCCATTAAGTATGTGTTATATGAATATAAAAATAATTAATGAATTAAATACACATATTGGTGTTTAATAGATAACAATACAATTAACAACTATTCGTGTTTGATTCCTTTGATTTTAACAGATAGGTAATTTTCGAATGCATTTTATAAGTTATTACATCAATTGGTCCAAACGATTAAATGAAACGACCAAAATAAATACAAAATAGAGTACGTTTATTAAATTCAAAATCTGCACACCTCTAATTAGTTTAAAAGTACTCTTAACTTTGTAGGTGAGTGGTTAAATTCGAAGTAGACATTTATAAATATTTAAATAGCGTTCAGTTAAAGACATTTAAATTGACATTTCGCCGTAGCAAGTTTGTTTGACAAGGGTTGAAGCGCTTCCGAAGTCCGGACACAGCGGTTGAGTTGCGATTTCTGAATGTTGTTCGTACAATTAATTGATCACCAATTGTTGCCTTTCATTTTAACCTAATATATAATATTGATGATATCTGTGCTATGCGTGTATCGATTTTCATGTTTAAAATTGAAATGACAACAGAAAAAGTTACATTGTTAAAGTACGTAGCGCAGTATGTATCTATTAGTCTAATAATTTAATAGTTTATTGTATGCTAAAAAATATGTACTTACTGAAAGAGAAAATATTTTAAACATAAAGCGTAAAGATTAACGAGAAGAAAGGTCACGTAAACTTCGTAATCTGAAAAGCGGGGACTATTTAAGTACCTACATAATAAAAATATTTTAAAGTGATTTGAATTGTAATATTTACAAATGTGAGTGAGAAAAATATTCATGTTATATATCATTCATATTCATATTAATACATATATAGTTTTTTTTAACAATAATTATTTTGTAACGAATGCTCATCTATGACGTGACTGAGTCATGTTTAATGATTAAACATTTTGGCGAGACCCTCGAACCGTTAAAATACCTACTCTTATTATTTACCTTTCAAAAGGTTAAAAGAAAATCACAAACCAGTCTTGGTGACAATCGGTAATAGATTACAATTGCAATTTGTTTTTGTCGTCGTGTTCGTCGTACTGAAAATTACACGTGAAAATTACACATATAAACGGTTCTTAACGCGAATGTTTACCTTATTTATTTTACTCGACGTTTCGGTTGGGTTGCACAAACCATGGTCACGAGCTGAATTATGCGTGAAAGATATGTGTGAAAAACGCAAATGTTGTCGACCTGTCATGTGCATCATCTAAGTCGCTTTCCTTTAACTAAAACTGAAGTAATATATCGAATTGATTTTTAAATCTTATTTTTTACCTGTATGAAAGTTTCCAGCGATATTTCCACGAAGTCTAGATTTTATGTAGCGAGAACTAAAAGTGAAATTTGAGTCAGTTAAACGAACATACGTTACGAGTACATTATATACATACTTCTTCTGTACTAGGCGACTGCAGTCCTGTGCAGAATGCACATTGTAATAGTTATGTAGAATATCATGATTTCTTTTTTCGGCAACTGCCAACATTTTAAAATGAATACTTTTTGGCATCGACTTCCAGAAGTAGTAGTCGATGCCAAAGAATATTCATAAACAAGATGTTTAACGGGAAGTCTTTTTTCTTCTTGTTTTTTAAAATAGTTTATATAATTTTCCCCTTGTTATTGGTAAGAAACCATTTTTATAGAATAGGCGGTAGACGAGCATACAGTCCACCTGATGGTAAGTGGATACTGATACATGCCAACATCAGTTCAGAATGACAAACGTTGGCACACCCCCGGATGTGCTGCCTACCCTTGCAGATTAAGGAATGGATTTGGAGAAAGGGTTGGGAAAATAGGGAGGGATAGGATAGGATGGAATGGGAATTGGCTCTGGTATATCTTACTCATTACCGAAATACGTACGTACATTGGAGAAATACGATAAAGTAGGAAAGGCGGTACATTTCAAGGTAGTCTTCTGTGAGAGAAGAGTAACGTGGCCAATCGAGATCGCCCAACGGCTGTGGGAATGCTGCATGGACTCTCCCCCTACATACTCCAGTACGACTAGATTGATTGGTGCAATACAAATCACCTTTTGAAATTATCTGCGCCACAAGTAACAATGTTTCCCGGCGTGGTGGTAGGCCCCACTAATTCTTCAGTCATTTATCCCTGTGTTGAAGTATGAATAGTAAAGTGGCATACCTATTTGCATTTTTGCTCTGATATTAAAGTTACGTAATCGTGAATATTGAAATAATGTTTACCTAGACAATTTAAATATGTTTTTGTTATCAATACTTATAGAATAAATATGAATGAGTCAAAGCTATTATTATAAGGGAACAAATTATTGGACCCGTGAATTTTTTTTTTGTTAAGTGTTGTAATAAATCAGCTCAATAAATATTTAACGAACTTAACAATATTCTATCAATATTAAAATTATTCTATTAACAAATTTGATTGGCACTTTGTGACGATTTCAACTATTTAATTAAATTTCGAACAGCTAAATAAACTGCCTCTATTAATTATTCGAAAACTTAATCTGCATACAATTTAATCATTGTAGTAAACGAAAGATTGATTGGTCAGACGCATTTAAACAGTAATCAGACTTTTTCTTTTTTTCTTGTTTATCAGAATTTTTCTTGTGTGGTTATTAAAATAATTTGATGACCTATCTCACTAAAATCCTGATATATTTATTGAAAATATTTGTGAATTTCCGTAAACATGGCTGAGCTTAGGCCGGCAACAGTCTATTAATATACATCATATTGTAATTTGTATACATTTGCTTTTCGATTAAAATTACGTTTTTATTTCAATTTGTATAAAACATATAAAAGTGAAATTTAACAAAAATTTCAGTCATTTTACAAAATAACGTATTTTTATTTTTGTATTGCATAATCAGTTTTACAACTGATCAGAAAAATAATATGTGCAATTCGAAGTAACTTAATATAATAGATAAAGTTTTTTTAAGCTCTAAGATTATATTTTTTGTCAATCGATTAATTTTAGAGAAGTTCATAATTAGCTGAATTCAGCTGTCCACAGATCATTATGGCTAAACAATTAATCCATTTTCACTTATCAATCTTTAATCATCGCTGATTAAAACTTGAATAAGACACTGAAAAGTTAAATTCTACCCTTATTATAATACATAAGTCGCACTAAAAAAATCCGGAACTGGCCACTTACATAAACAATATTTAAAAAGTAATTACAATATTTGAAAATGGAACTGTTTGGCTGTAGAACAAAGTTTGTTTCATCTAACAGTCATTTGCTTTTTCATTGTGGCGTCATTTTAAATATTGCGTGTTTGCATTACGATGGATTACTGGTGAAAATTTTCGTTGTACGATTTTCTACGATTTTAAGGGTAATTTGACAGCTCAGTAGAGCCTCGCTTGGCTTCAAACTGCTTTTGGCGATGAAGCACCAAGCAAGACGACAATTTATAGCTAGTTTGCAGAATTCAAGCGCGGTCGTGTCAATCTCAGTGACGAATTTCGTGAAGGTCGTCCGTCCACCGCTGTCGATGCAGTGCGCCATATAATCGAAACAGACAGGCATGTGATCGACCATGAGACTCGGGCATCCTTAGGCATAGGCATGAGTCAGATACAATGAATCTTACACAAACATTTGGCTGTACGAAAGCTGTGCTCGCGGTTGATCCCACACAATTTGACTGAGGCTTCAAAAACGGAACGCGTCACTTGGTGCAATATGCCATACTTACCAGATTCAACGAAGGAGAGTCAAATTTGGTGTGGAACATAGTAACAGGTGATGAAACATGGATTTACAGGTACGACACCGAAACAAAACAACAATCGACCATTTGGGTCTTTCAAGATGAGCCGACTTGGTGGGGACCAAAGTGGCGCCTGTGCAAAGTGCCGCGAAGCAGATGATCGCTTCTGTTTTTAGAAAAACTGATTGGAGCTTTGTAGAATCGTCGTACCTTGAATGCTGATTGGTACACAGCCATTTGCTTGCCGGAAGTTATATAATATGTAAACAACCGTAAACGCCGCATAATCGTGCATCATGACAGTGCCAGCTCTCACACGGCCAAACAGACAAACGACTTTTTAAAGGCGAAAAACGTAGAACTCATGAGCCATTCCCGACTCAGTCCCGACTTGGCACCTTGTGACTTCTTCGTGTTTCCAAAAATTAAGAACTAATTACGCGGTCAACGATTTTCATCGTCAGAGAGGCTGTCGAAGAGTATGATAAAAAAAAATCCATGGTCACCACGGAGGAGTGGAATAAATGTTATGGAAATTGGTTTATTCATATGAAAAAGTGTATTGACGCTCACGGAGAATATTTTGAAAAACAATAAATTGATTTTTGGCTGTTCAATTTTTTTTTATTCATTTTGGAAACTTTCAGTGCGGCCCTCGTATATTCCAACCATTATGAATACATAATAATCGTTCAAATCTTCGTGCCGTCAAGAACGACGAGATTTATGAAAAAGTATATCTACTACTTACCAGCTACTTTAAACTAAAAACGTTACCTCATGGTAACTATCAATAAAGTTTTCTTATTTTCATGTGATAAGTTATACGTAGGCTGTGGAACGAACTGCCTCGAGAGGTCTTTCCATTATGCTACGATATGGGGTTCTTCAAGAAAGCTGTGAATAGCATTTAGCAAGGTCGGCGGCTGACCCGCAGACCCCCCGATGTTGCAGGTCTTCATGGGCAGCGGTAACACTTACCATCACGTGGGACCGCATGTTTGCCCTCCTGTTTCCCTATAAAAAAATAGGGACTGTCATACGCAGCGGTAGCGACGTACAAGCTCTGCAATGATATCCAAATAATCGGTGCAATTTTGCCGTCTGCAATTATGATATTATCTGCTAATTTGTCAAGCTTTGTATGATGTTATTTTAATATACTTAGGTGGATAAAACTACAGTCGGTTTTATATTTTATCATACCATCAGCCCGTGTCTTTCCATAGCTGGATATAGTCGTCTTCCGAATATCATTATCACACCCAATCTTTCCATAGTCCGTTACTGGTAATATTGATAAGTCTTAATAGGTCTTTTGAACAGTAGATATTTGTTTACATCGCTATTATATTAATAAGTTGCTGATATCTTGATTCATGATAAAATAAATAAAGCTCATAAAGCTCCGGTGCGACGCGCCTGATTGTTGTTTTTGAGACCTGCCATTTAGGACTATAGTTCGAATCACAAATTTCTCCTCTCTTGGGAGGATCAGCGAACTTTATTTTGTGGAAATTGTGTTTACGCTGTTTTTGGGAAGTAAATTACAAAAGTTGATCGTAGAGTTTGTAACGTTATTTCAATAAGCTCGTCAAACTGATTTCAAAAAGAAAGGGAATGAAAGCTACGCGGGCACGGTGATGTAAAATTTGCATTATAGCTATTGCTTTGAGTGCCTTATGAGTCATGCTTAACTCATTAACTTGGAGGCGTGGGGGGGGGGGGAGGTGTGCACACTGCACGGCAACAGCCGTTGGGCGCACTCGACTTCACACTACCTTGAAATGTACTGCATTTCCCACTGTATCCTCTTCCCCAATGTACATACCTACTGGTTTCAGTAGTGTTGTGAGATATGCTAGATATGCTAGCCCAATCCCATGTCACCCTATCCTATCGCAACCGTAACGCGCAAGGATCTCTGACCTTATTCCTCGGGCGATCCGCGCCCGCGCAACCCGTGAATTAACCCGTCACCTATCAATATGTATGTCCATATGTATATCATAGATATTGTTCATGTATCAAAACGATATATATCTTTTTTTATACTCAAAATTGAAATAACAACAACAAATGTTACATTTTTAAAGTAAGTACCTACAGTACGCGAGAACATGAAACAGCCATCGTACATCATCGACTACTTTCTTAGTCCCTGTTTCGCAATTACACGAAATGTAATTAGTTGCCTTTGAGACATATACGTCTAGGTCGTGTTCAATTAAGAATATTTATATAGAGTAGTTATAACATAAATAACAAAATGATTATGGCACCGTCTGATTTTAAAAGAGGGATTTACAAGCTCGGCAAGTTTTGAAGAATAAATTGAAGATAATATTTAAAAAACAATTTTTTTTTTAGTAAAGTCATGTTTCGAATAAGGTTGTTGTGAACCTGATACTATCACATAATATTCTCCTAATTCGTTTATATATCCCTACGAACACATAAAGAATGGAGGTGCATGCTCCAAATGAATTATGATTAAGTATTCTTATTTGATTTCAGTGGATTAAAATACACCTGTAATTGCTCCGTATAAATCAATGCCAATTCATATTTAGTTTGAATTTAGAATATCGATTCACATAATGTACTATGAACTTTTAAAAACTTTACTTATTCACAATCAACGATAACAAGTAACATAATGTGACATAACCATTCTGAACTTTATTGATGTTGCAATATAATGCAAAAAGCCTTTTCTGCACACATGTTTCGCTGCACATTGTTTCGTACATGAGGGATGTATGGCCTTAGAACGCTGGCCAAGCGGGTTGGCGAGTCTACTCTTTTAGAGGTAGTCCCTCAGGACTTATGTGAGCCGCTGTATTATCCCTTAGTCGCCCTTGACAACACCCACGGGAAGAGATGGGGTGGTGCTATTCTATAGCCGTCCCACACTTTACTCAATTTACTCATTTAAATTATTTACTCAATAATTTAAGTGGAGATTTTAAAATTTTTCATTCATTTAGTAAACGTTCGTGAATATACGAAGAGAGTGATGTCTCGTCTAATTACACGATGGCTTTTTTATATTGTCGAGTAGGTATGGTAAGTAGTGCAGTATGTATCTAATCTATTTTTTGTAAAGGAAACAAAGCAGTTATTAAATATGATACCGCTTGAAGCGAATATAATTTTAAACATAATATTATAGTATAATAATCGACGATAAGAAAGACCACGTGAATTTCATAATCTGAAAAGAGGAGAGAGATTTTAAGTGTATTAATTAGGATAATTTCTATATTCATTTGAAGTGATTCAAAATTAATATAGAGCGGGGATCTATTCTCGACTCCCATTTGTGAAATCGTGAGTTTAAATGTCTTATTTAGAATGTGACATATTCTGTATAGGACAGATTCTAGAAAAGGCAGATTCTTGTCCTCGGCCCGTACAGTTGAGTTTCGTACCCCGTACTTAAGTACAGATTTTTAAAATTATCATAATCGTGTGATACGGTGAACGAAAACATCGCGAAAACATCAAGCATGCGAGTTTATTTGCGAGAAGTAAAAAAAATCTGAAGTATGTGTATCTATCTACCAATCCGGATTGGGCTTGCTTGGTGGATTATGACCCGAAACTCCGTAGTGATTTACTAGGGTAGGTCTGTGCCGTGTAGTGGGACGTTATAGACAGTGACATCCATCGCAAGTGATTCTATTGTAATGAATTAATCACAATGTAAAATTTATAGATGTGATTACATTATACATAATAAATTACACATTATTTACATTATTCATTTTATTTATTGATATGTAAAAAATGTTTTGTAACGTAAACTAATGAAGTTTTTATCATATAAAAATTAATAAAATGATAATATTACTTTTTTAAATTGCCATTTCATTGCTCACCTACGGCTGTGCCAGGTTTACTCAAAAATTTCCCTAGGGCGACAAGAAGGCCTTTTGTACATTCTTTTTGTATATACAAGTCGAAATCAGTAATCATTCGAAAATGAGATTCAATCTGCGAGTACATATCAGATTTTATAGTTTAAAATATATAATTTTGTATTTTATAATATGTTTGCATGATAAGATTTGTATTTTTTTAGTTTTAAATTTTATGACCTATTTTTTTGAGTATATCCTTTACGAACAGAAAAATTAGTGTCACAAATGTCGGGAGATCTTAATAGTGCAGACCGACAGTTAGGAAAATCAATAAAGTGTGGCGATTTACTTCTATTCAGCCATATATAATATAATAATTATATATTTGTATTTTAAAACACAAGAGACGCAAAACACAATCTTTGTATTCGCTACTGTAGTCGTGAGGTTAATCTCATCGCTTGATTTTCCGTCGGCTACTTACCTGTGGGAATGTAAGCAAAGTCAACGTCATGTGCGCAAACCCGCTTTTGTTATGTTCGCCTATGCATAAAAGCATACCTATTTTTTATGTAGGTGTGATCGATCTCTTCCAAAATAATTCTTACTTTTAATGTATGTCATGTAAGTACATCATCGATCAATCTTATATGTTTCTATCGAAGTCGTTTTCCTTGTAACTAGAACTGAAGTAATACACCCACATAACAGGTATATTTTAATTCGAGTTTTTTTACCTTTATGAAAGTTTACAGCGATATTTCCACGAAGTCTTTGAATTTTATGTAGCGAGACCGTTGTGGCCTACCTATAACGTGAAATTTGAGTCGATTAAATGAACACACGATACGATTACAACAGATACCTTCTTCTATGGGCGGCGGTAACACTTACCATCACGTGAGATCGCTTGCTCGTCCGACCTTTTCTCTATAAAAAAAAAAAAAAAAGGGCTGCCGACAGGAATGCAGGATATGCTTTTTGAAGTTATTGCCAATATTTTATTCCTATATTTTTATTTTTAACATAATATAAGGGGTAGATACACAATGTATTTGAAATTCAAGGTCATTCCTAACCTATTTATCTTTTTAAAATAAATTATTTTAATTACCGATTGTTTATGACGAGAGGACTGAGACACGACTGGATTGCTTGATGTGACACCATCTTATTTTTCAAGTTAACTGCACAGCCAAGTAGCAATGTTTTACATCTTGGGGTTAAAGCGCATCAATTTTTAAATCAGTGCAGCGAAAGGATGTAAGAATTTTATTAGTTTGCGGTTGTAATTAGAATGGAACATAGACAGTGCCTACCTAGGATTGCGTAGTCTGAGAGTTACGAGTGGCATACGGCACCCTAAGCCGCTTACCATTAGGTTGCCTCCGGTTAGCTTGGCTGTCTCCTCCGCCTGCCTTTCACCTCATGATATCTTATGAATTACTATGCATTACTATATTTACTATTATAAGTATTCATTAAGAACGTAAAGAGAAGTCCAAATTAAAATATTCTTTTTTATAAAAAAATATTACTTTACTTTTGTGTGGTTTTTATACAGATGTCTAAAAGTTCTAGAATGCCTCCGAAATGAAATACTGGATACATATGGCGTTAGTGAATGTTAATACCTTTTTCAATTACAAAGATTAATTGTGAAAGTTATATCTATATAAATTGGTCTAGTACCTGCATATAGAAAAAACTGCGAACATAAATTCAAATATACACAATACATATGATTGTTTGTGGCTCTAATAGAGTAAATTTTAAATTAGGCAATGTAGACTTGCGGGCAATAAAATGATATACCTATTTCCATGCAAGCACTGATATTAAATTGCGAAAACCCTTTATATACATAATATATTCCTAGGAAGATTCAGTACGTTGAGTTAGTAGACATAGAGTAAACATAAATGAGAGTAAACATAAATATTTATAACACTGCTGCTTATAACACTCTAAAATAATAAATGTTAATCGCAAACGTTACCTCATTATAACTACTAATTGCATTTTCACGTGATAAGCTATATCAGGCAGTGTCTTGTAGCGGTGACGACGGCCACGCTCTGCAATGATATCCAAATATTGTGTGAAATGTTTCAGTCGGCTGCTAAGATATTAGCTGTTGATTGGTCATAGTTCCTAGGATATATAATTTAATGCAGATAAGTAGAATCAGAGTTAGTTTTATACTATACTGTACCATCAGTTTATGTCTCACCATAGCTGAATATACTTATAGTAGTTATACTCCAACTCCCGAAGTTCGCTACCTCGGTACGAACTTTTGTATTTCACGTCAACCCACTAGTTCAAACTTGAGGTGTTATGATTATTTATAACCAAGAAGTAATTATTATTAACATTACATTATTATACTAAAATTAAAAGAACAATAAGACATGGACAAATTTCCTTTATTCATAAAATTAACAAATGTTTTTGGGATCTTCTCCTCCCTCAGGCGGATCAGTAAATTATGCGGAAATTGTGTACAAACTGTTTTTGGACAAACAACAAAACCATAGAGCTAACAAACAAGATGCATATTATGTAAGAACTAAATATTGAAATATAATAATTATTGTAAATATAATAAACGAAATTCAGACTCAGACTTTTTAGACGTTTTAGACTTTCAGATTTTTTAATGGGCTAAGATGATAACTTGTCTAACTATTAAATATAGGCTTGTTTCTCGAAATAACATAATTTAGTAGCGAGACAGACTAACAAGAACTTCATTTGCGCATGAGAAGTACTGAGAAAGGATTTGCTGAACGTTGCCCAATGTTTTCAATAACAAATTAATATAAATAAATAAAAACTAAATCTTTATTGGTAACAGGTTTTTGTCGACCTAAAATTGTTATGAAGTGAAATTAGGGAATTAGGGATAATTCCTTGAATAGGAAAACATGCATCACAGGAGCTAGCTAGGTGTCTTCCCTAATAATTACAATTATAATTACGTACCATAATGAACATTTAAATGGTTCAAGCAAATCTATTTTTCTTCTGCAAGTTGCTTTTTATGACGTTGCAATGAGAAAGAAGATCTATATAATTTATAAGAACAAATATTTTGGCAAAACAAAATGTATATACGTTAAAATTTTATCGGTTTTAGAGCCTTGACGTAATTACTCAATTAAGGAAGTAGAGAACATGAAAAAGCCATCGTGCAATGAGACAAGACATCAAGTCTCTTTGTTTATTCATGATTGAACTAAGTGATTGAAAAATTTTGAAATTGAATTATTGAAATTAAAATTAAATAATTGAAATTATTTAATAAATACTTTAAATATACTTTAATATTTAATAAAAATTTAATAAAACAGTAATAAAGTTCAGAATTGTTATGTCACATGTGTCACTTGTTATCGTTGATGGTGAATAAGTAGTAAGTAAAGTTTATTAAAAGTTCATAGAACATTATTTGAATCGATATTCTAATTCAAACTAAACATGAATTTGCGTGTTTATCAACAATTATACTTATCAACAAGTGACAAAACGATATTGATTCATTTGCGTCAAATCGGGAAAATGAAGCAGCTCGGAAAGTGGCCGTATGAGCTTAATGAAAGTCAGCTGCAAAGACGCGTCGAAGCTTGCCTTAATTTGCTGAACTGGCACAAAGATTCTGAATCCTATTGTCACGTTCTGAGATGTTTTAGGAGTTACCTAAGGATATTTTTGTTTGTTTTGATGCTGTTTAGTCCTGTTAAAATACAAAACAATATTACAGAAAATACTTATAATGTAATGGCAAAATGTGTGTTATTACAAAAGAAAATGAAGAATTCATTCGCTTAGAAATGAAGAAACCGCGGACTGGACGGATGGGCATATGGACGCTACTACTAAGATAAAACGGACAAAACGTTGCTTAATTAATATTTTATTATCAGTAAATCTGTGATACGAGAATGAAGACGCTCTGTCGTCTCATCGGTGTAATCATCACCGAATGATATTTGCCCTGCGTTTATGTGTTGAGCCCGCATTTATGCAACATTTTTACCGTTAATTAATTTCCACTGAACATGTTAATTCTGGGAAAGTATTTCAATTTGTTGGTATTGCAATCTTCATTGGTACTGCAATGGTTGGATGAGCAGAGCCGAGGATCTTGTGTGTCGGTGAGCCTTGGGAGAGCTCTGTAAGTACGTATAACATTATCGTACAACAGACGAGCTTACAAACAGCTAAATAAAACGACCAAAGTAAATACTTGAAAACAGAATACATTTATTAAATTCCAAATCTGAACATCTCTAATTAGTTTTAAAGTGTTCTTAACTTTGTAGGCGAGTGATTAATTTCTAAGTAGATATTTATAACTATTTAAACAGCATTGAGTTAAAGACATATAAATTGACATTTCGTCTTCGCAAGTTTCTTTGATAAGGATTGAAGCGTTTCCGAAGTCTAGAGACAGCAGTTGAGTTAAGATTTCAGAATGTTGTTTATCCAATCAAATTGATCACCAATTATTGTTGGTCTTCGTTTCAACTATACCACTGATACTGATGGTATCTCTTAAATAATATATTACGAGATACCATTACTAGTGTATAAACAAAATTCTGAACTCTTAACTCAACTGCTGTGTCTGGAGTTATATTTTTATCCACGCTGAAAATTTTAAAAACTTCATTTTTATAACATTTTTGAAATCAACAGTTAAATTTTTAAAGTAAGTACATTGTGCAGTATGTGTGTAATTGTTTCATTAAGGTTTAGTTTTACTGAAAGCTATTAATTATGCCTTTAAGCATAAAGTGACATAATCAATGAGAAGAAGGACCACGTAAACTTCATAATCTGAAAAAATGGAGAGAGGTTTAACTCCATAAATAACACAATTTAAAGTTATTTTGTCCTAATAAATCACAACATATCGATCAAGAAAAATATCTATTGTAACTCAAGAAATCAAGAAAAATAATTATTCATTGCTGTAGCAATGTATCAGCCTATAACGTTCTACTGCAGGGCACAGGACTCCACTGGGTAAATCACTGGGGGATTTCGGGAAATAATTCATCGCGCGGGCCCAGTGCGGACTGGTGGATACACAAGCTCCAGATTTTTAAACATAGGTATGTATGTCTACAACGTACGTATGTAAGATTTAATAATAAGAACGGATTCAGATTCGTTTATTCACTCCAGATTTTTTATATTTCTGGCGTTTACGGGTTTCCTCACGATACTTCCCCTCACCGCCGAGCTAGTGACAATTTTTAAAATCCTTACTTAAGTAGAAGCTCAGTGGTACGATTTCAACTCACGATCACACGAATGATAGTCGATTACCATTCGTAGTAGGCTATTACCGCTGTAGTACGTAACAATAGTTTGTAACGTAAACTAATAGTGTTTTTTTTTTATTTTTATTTATTTTTAACATGAATATACAGCTAAACAGAGAAATAAGTAACGCGATCCCGCGGTACCCTTCCAATGTAATGCCCTAAGCCGAGGTCCGTTCCTTCCGCCGGTCTACCGGCGGGGGAGCCCTTAGGCTCTGTGCCTTCTGCGCTTGCCCTAAACTATACATGTCCGGTGACTCTTGAAAGGCCATTAGGGCCACAAGAATTCAGCCATTCCGAAAAAAGGACAAAAATATAACTGAAATAGATCTAGCAAACTTATTGCCAATAACAGATTCCACTATGTATTGGTAGGTACATCTTTTATTTGTAGATTAGAGTAGATTAGTACATTGAAATATATTGAACATAATTGGAAATGGTATCAAACATTTCGTTCTAAAATGAGATTCCGTTTGTTGTTTTTTCCCGATTCATATCAAACTTTGTGATTTAAAATATGTTGTTTTACGGCTACACATCCATCATGCACAAGACAATATGCAAGAGGAAGACTATATCCAACAGTGGACTATTAAAAAGACCGGTTACGGTCACGGATATTTTTATATTTACTGAAATGGCCATGACATACGTTTTTTTAGAGTATTGAATCTTATGTGACTTCTGTTATCTGACTTCTTTTGTCTTTTTCTTTTAACGGGTGCTGTGCAAACAAACATTAAGCGTTATGTTGTACTGTTATTATTATTTTAAATATAAGTCATAGTTTGTGTATTGTTACTGTGCGAAAGAAATAGAAAATAAAATAAACAAAGAGTTTTATTATTTTAGAGTAAATTTAACGAACAGGAAAATTGATGACACAGCCGTCAGAAGTTAGATTTTAGAACATAGACCATCAAATGGGAAAATCAAAGAGTCGCAATTTACTTTTATCCCGGTGTACATTAAATGTTTGGATTTTAAAATACACAAGTGGCAGTCTTCAATCTAGTCGTTACTGTAGTCGTAAATATAGGTTAATCTAGTCGCTTGGTGAATATCTCTTGGATTTACGGCTAGTGCAAATGTTGAATTTTGAAAGTTTTGGAGGCATGTCTGCAAATCCGCTTTTGTTAACTATGCATACAAGCACACCTAACTTATTTCAGTGTCTGATATAGATGCACTCGACATCCACAAAAATATATTCCTATTTTGAAATCATGTCGTGTGACAAATTGTTTCCCCATCTAAATTGCTTTCCTCGTAACTAGAACTAAATTAATATAGAGATATATTTTCAAATCGTATTATTTACCTTTATGAAAGTAACCAGCGATATTTCTACGAAGTCGGTGGATTTTACATAGCGAGAGCATTGTGATCTGTAAAGTGAAATTTGAGTCCATTAAATGAACATGACTAAATTGCTTGCTGCTAAACGAATTCCTTCTTCAAGCTGTTAAGCAACAATTTCTCCGGCGCAGTATATCACACAATTTTTTCAGCCACAATTGCCGATGAGAGTGTCTGATAGGTATCCGTAGGCAGTTGCAATTGGAGATCCAGAGGTCGAAGAATATTCGTTGTCCTCCAATGTTGCGAGTTGAGTTGGCGAGTGGAAATTGAAATTAACAAACGCTTCAATTGCGTGGAAATCAAATATTCCGCCAAATCTTAAATATCGCTCGGGTCCGTGTTAACGTATGTTTATATATTAATAGTAAAATGCTATACTAATTTGCATGTTAGTTTTGATATAAAAGATACATAATTGGGAAAGCCCAAATAATGTATACCTAGACAGATTTAGTACCTTTCTATTCTTAGTAGATATATATCTATAATAAATGTATGAATAAAGCTATCAATATATACTCCAACCACCCACCTACTGGTATAAATACATAATAATAGTTATTGCTAATAAAAGCGTAATAATTCAGGAGTAATTGTCATTATTATGAAATTTATACCTACCTGTTTTGAATCAAAAACATTACCTCAACATAACTATCATTAAAGTTTTCTTATTTTCACGTGATAAGTTATACCAGGCGCTGTCGTACGCAGCGGTAGCGATGTCCTTGCTCTGCAATGATATCCAAATTATCGGTGAAATTTTGCAGTTTGTGACTGAGGTATCATCTGCTGATTTGTCAAACTTCCTAATACTTTGCAATGCAATCAGCCCTTTCAGTATACACTGCAGGACATGGGCCTCTTCAAGCACATGGTCCCGTGCATGAGAGATATATGGCCTTAAAATGCCACGCTGGCCAACGTGTTGGGGAGTCAATTCTTTCGGAGGTTATTCGGATTAAGGCTTTCGGAGTTCCTCAGCGCTTGCAGCGGCTTTGCTATCTCTTAGTCTCCACTAACGACACCCACGCTAAGAGATCCTTGCTGTTATTCTGTAGTCGCCGTCATCACACGGCACGCTAACACTTACGCTAACGGCAATGTAGGTAGGTAAAATTAGAATCGATTTTATACTACACCATACCATCAGCACAATTACGAGTATGTATTTCCATAGCCGGATATAGACATCTCCTAAGTACGTTACCACACACAATCTGCTTATCACTGTTTTCTTTTGCTGGAGGTAGCTTTTCCCATCCAACCACTACTGTAAATATTGATATGTGGTATTATAGGTTGATATTTGTTTGCATCGCTATCTATACATCTATACATATAATATATTTTAATATGTTACGGTTTTCTTAATGCATAAATGAATTAAATTCATACAAGTCATGTACGACATGTAAGTCATGTACGACACGTCTGTTTTTGGAACCTGCCACTTAGGACTACAGCCCGAGGTACAAATTTTTCCTCCCTAGGGGAGATCAGCGAATTTTGTGAAATTTATGTTTATGGAAAGTAAATTGCAATTTCTTTATCATAATATATTCTACGGAATTAACAAACAAGACACATATTATGTAACAACGTTTAACAAATCCTTTCGAAAAATTTATATTTTTAAGTCTCGATTCCTAAACTCCTAAACATCTCGGTATGTGTCACAAATGTCAATAAACAATAATATTCGCTCTTACCATCGGGCGTACTGTCTGCCACTTTATTTTTATAAATAAAATTAATTAATTAATAACGTCACAGTCAATGGCCCACACCAGGATTCTGAAATACATGAAATACAAAAAAAATGCTTACTCAGCTAAAGGATAAATATAGTTTTTTTATGAATTCTGATCGAATCAAACGTCAGTAGAACATCGCCGGTTCCTGGGGTTGGGTGCCTCAGAAACCCGCAGCTAATGTGAGGAGCATACAACATACGAATACTGTGAAGTGATGACTACGATTATCTTCAAGTGAAATGTTTCGCGATTGCCTCCCCCCATACCACCTGTACAAAAAAAACTCGCAGTACAGTACGTATAAACTAACAACTTTTTACAATTCATATATGTACTTACCGAATCCGTCAACAACTGTCCGTAATAGCAAGTATAAAATACGTATACTATTAAATACGCCGACGCCCCAAAGCCCAAATAAAAATTTTCCGCGCTGTGATTAACCTGAAAACGAAACCGCTTTCAATGATAGTTTGTTACTAGGTCACTAACTACAGTTAAATATGAGTATTGCTTATTTCACATTTGGTACCAGTTTCACACAAAAAATTATGGGTTGGATTTTTCTACTGTGAGGCATTGGAGTGCGCTTGTACAGTTCGATGTCTCAGAGTGAAAAAATCAAGGTATTTTATCACTATTTTTATTATCACTATTAGTTTCGTAATTTTGGAATTGCTAAACAGATTTGAACTATTTACGAACTGAACTAACATATTTGTGCCAAATGTTATTGCGATAAATGCGATGTTATGCCAATGACAAAATAAAAATAAATGTAAATTAAATTAACAACGACTAACTTTCTGTACCTGTTAAATATCTGTGTATAAAAATGACGACTTACTATTACTGAAATTCCATAGAAGCAAAGCGGTGCAGTCAGCAAAACCAAATGTATTGCGAAAATAGCACCAAATGAGTTACTCATTTCATCCGTCAATCTGAAATAATATCCAAAATATAATAATAAATAATTAAATAATTATAAATCCCTACTTATTATAAATAATAGTTCAATGAAGTCTATGAAAATGCTATGCAGCTGTTTAGATGATTTTAACATTCAGTGTTTCCTTTTGTAATATCAATTGGACCCATTTGACGAACTGTTCAAATTGCCGACGATCTTTTTAGTGTTTCAAAATGGTTAGAAAAAAAATATTTTTCTTTTTTTTTATACGGCCACCCTTTCATATGTTTTCATACGTCTAAAAACTTACCCAGTAATTTTTCAGAAGTTTTGAAGGGGTTTTAGGGGTTGCTACCAGTTATGAAAATGTAGGGTTTTATCAAGAAATACAAGAAGTGAGGAATTAAACTGTAAGTATTTATTTTATCCATTTTTTACAAAAATGTAATTGAACACAAGATTAAAGTATGAAACATTTAAAAATAAACATAATTAAAAAGAATAATAAAAACATTCAATTTAACGCCAAAGTGGACTTTTTTGAGTAAGGAAATTTTCGTCAATAATCTTTAACAGTCAAGAATAAATATTGCTTCTGTTCCTCATTGGTGGTGTGAAGACGATTGTACTCTTCCATGAGCGCTACTCTTCTCCCTGCTATGTCATTAACAACTTTAATAGAATGTATTAACACAACATGCGAGCAAGAATTCGGACCAAGCACGTTCACCGTAATCGAGAAAGAGTCAGAATCAAGTTTACGTGGCACATGATTTATACAAGTTTTAGTCTGCGGGCTTTCTGTGACAAACATGCGGGGACAAACGTTTTTGAGCGCGTGGAATATTTGTAAAATACCATTCAGAGCTGAGTCAGTCACATGTTAAAGCTAGGGACCGCATGAATAATATAAAAAGAATAAATGTAAAACTACGGCATAAAAAATAACACGTATAGAAACACGTTGACAAGGTTTATGTCTGCATATAACTTTTTTGATACTTACTCTAATAAGTTTATGTGTCTATGTATAATTTGTTTGAGCTTTTTCGTTGTATCTTCCTGTATATGGTCCTCAATTTTGGCGTCATTTGCAATATTTCTGAAGTCGTCTTGTAGTATCACAAAAAAAGTTCGCAAATGGACCATAGATACTATTATTACCAAGAGATCCGAGACTACAAATATTGCTGCGCTAAAAACTGAAACAATAATAATTATTGCAAATAAAGACCCATAAGACTTTTCATATTACTATAACGGTCTATGCTTACCTATAGCTTCTCAATGAATGGTTAGTTCTAGATTTCTCGATATACAACTAGACAGTGAAACAGACATATCGCTTCTCTATATATGCATATGAGAAGCGATAAGGAACAGTTTAACAATCTTTGGCCGATGTTGTTGTTGAATCTATCTATCGACAATTGACAACTAATTTTGATTCCTGTAACTATTAAAGTCATTAAAAAAATGACGGTTCTAAACTATTCCTGTGTATTTAGTCCATACATAAGATCATATATAGAGCACCTTAAACAGACAAACATACTTACTCATTACAAAGTCATATGCAAATACCAATAGAAATATTCCAAAATTGTTTTCATAGTTGAAGGGTAAACTAAATCTAAATGTTGTGAAGTAAACGACGTCTTCCTTCATTGCGTATCTCTTTATCAGTACATAGGGAAGCGGCAGACCCACGAGTATAATCATAAAAATCACCACAGATTTGAAAAAACCTGCAAGAAAAATATTCTTTATTTATTTTTTTCACTTTATTGTCTTGACTATGAAATAGTTGAGAGCAAACAGGCGGAGGACAAAACCAGGGGGGATGCGAGTGCGCTGCCGACACAGCCTTCTTGAAGAGCCTCATGTCGTAACTACTCGTATGTAGAAAAACTCAGTAGGCAGGTCGTTCCACAACAGTATTGAAGACTTGAAGGCGGCTCAGTAAGAAGCAGCTCTCTGTCAAGGAAGTGCGGATGAACGGCTCTTCGGTGACAAGAGGTGGGATGATAGAAATCCGAAGTTGGCATCACACTGAATAGCTCTTCAGAACATTCCCTATTACGAAGAAAACGGAAAGAGATACTACATCTTGGATATTGAGCAATTCTAAACAGCATGTTTTTAACCGTCAATAAGTACACCTAGCTTTTTAAAGTCAGTTTGCACTTGTTTTTTACATTTATTTATTTATTTAAGGAAGATACTGTTTGTTGTTAAAATAAATTACGTTAATACAAATCTTAATAAATAAATAAAAACAAATAAGTCTCCACTATTTAGGCTTATCTTACAGTTTAATTTGGCAAGTTTAATAATCCAAAAAGTAATAAATACAGATTGAGAAATAACTTCACAGCAATTTCCAAATAGGCCCAGGTGACTATGGAACACCACTTTGCCGAAAATATTGACACAAAGTAACCCAATACTCTCTGAAATTTTTAGAGCGGTGTTATAAAATTGATGTGTTATGACGTTTGGGATTTTTAGCGGTAAATGCACAGACTTGTCTTACTGGGGCTAAATTGAACCAAATTTAGTGTACCTCAAGTCTAGATCCGGTCTCGACTCACGATACATTGTACTGTATTCGACTGCAATAGACATAATCCTATACTGAAACATGCCGCTCCAAGGCTTATTTTTAACTTAATAAACCATGTTTTCTTGTATAGAAGTTAAAATGCACAGTATTATTAAGCTATTTTATCATTTTCATGGCTGAGTACCAATGCGACATTTGTAAATATTAAAGGAATATTTGTGATCGATTTTCTCTATTTTCCAACTGTCAAGATTCTGAATTGTCTGAAGTCTTTGCTTTCGAAGATCGACATTGTCGATAGACACGCTTTTCTAATGACATTTTCTCATTTAGAAAAGCGCGTGTTGAAGTTTCATGGTTGTCGTAGTTTAGAGTTATTGCATTTCAGCATTTCGGAGATGGATGCGTCTCATTCTTATGGATGAGTCAGATTTACCGCCTACTCTCCATTTAATGGGATAGGAGAGAATAGGATAGGATGGGATGGTAAGTGAAATGGGTTCTGAAATATCTCTCTCACTACCGATAGACTTACAAAAAAGGACCTGAGTATTATTGGTACTTAATGTCGCTCGCTGGCAATGGTACATAATGGACATTTATTACACTACCGTAACAAACTTACCTCTTTGAATTGAATAAATGGTATTTATTTCTTTTCGCCTAAAGGATGCAAGATCTGGTTTCAAATCAGTGTCCTTATGCCACTCTTTACCTAATTTCAGTATGTAGTTTTCAATCTTCTTTTTGATTAAGCATATATGCACATAAAGTATATTCACTGAAACATTTTATATAAATTAAATAAGAACAAATCTTAGCCATAAATATGTAAGGCTTAAGTGATAAATTAGCCTCTTCATGTAGCGTCTGAACATACCATACTTACACTGAATTTGTTTGCCGTTACAGCACGGAGCTAGAGCTATTTCCACTTCATGATGAGGTTAAATATTTTAGACATTTATTGTAGAAAAAATATTCTTACCAAACTATTACGATATCTGGCTACTCTATATACAGTGTCCGGACTTTTTATGTAGTGTTAAATTACAGGAAGTAGCTACGACATATACAGTGTGTAATCGATGTATTTCCGCAGACTGAAACCCTGGATTATGTCTATGTTAAGTAATTTATTATTTTTTTTATTTTCTGCTTAGTCTTTCTACACATTTGCTAAATAAAAAACACATATATTAACTTTTCTACCAAAAGTTGCGTAAATATCATGTCAGAATCATGAACCTAATCCACAGTGTCAGTCGTCGGGAATATTTCGGATACATACTGTATAATAAGTACATAAAAAATTAAAAACAGAGCCATGAATAAATAAATGTATATGTTTAGAGATAATTTGAAAATAATCAAAAATCCATTTTTGATTATTTTAGCTACAGTATTTTAGCTATTTGTGTTGAACAGAAGAACTGTTTGCTGATACAGACATCAGCAAATAGGTCCTCAGTTCAACACAAGCACGCGTCTTACAGATTTTTGACTAAAGCTTGAGTAAAAAGCTCTTGGAAGATTCGGTATGATTATAGAAATTAAAAGGTATGTGAAAAATAAATTATTACCTTCAATAAGTGACAACGCAGTAGATAAACTAGCCGATAATTTTATTATATCATCACCTTGGACAATTTGGTTTATTACGTAATGCAAATGAGTTATCATTAGGATGATGAACATGAAGATCGCAAACAAATGCAGGTGTTTAGTTATCGGATGCGTTCTAACTCTTTCATCGAAGAAGTCTATGCACGTGTACTTTCTTAAATACATAAAGCCTATTAAGTAAGGTTTAATAAAGTCTGGGTCTAGATCTTTGAAGTCAGACATGTTGAGTTTTCAACAAACCCATCGAAATTGTATATTTTTTCAAAAGACAAAGAAATAAATTAAAATGAATAATACAATAAAATAATAAATAATCAACGATAAATTCCTTATTATCGTCTTGGAGGCAGCATTTACCTGTAATGTCATCGTAATAATGTGTTTCTAACATACTAGCAGTTGTCACCGACGACTCATGTTTACGTCGAGAATGTTCGCGTTTCTAACATCGTGTTACAGAAAAGACGAGCTTTCTGTAATACGAATATTTCAATGCCAAAAATTATCTACCAAATTGCATTCTTAATGTTATAATAATATAGTAGCAATTTTTTTAATTGTGAAGTAATATATGAAAGTATGTACTTTCTTATATACCTACTCTGAAATGTGCCAATGTTCGTTATTTTTTATTCCTGTTGGCATCCGTTATAGACGTCCATGGGTAACTAGATCCGCTTACCGTTAGATCGGTTGAACTGCCATCTTATTTCTATAAAAACAGATGAAGATGGAAACAAATCTTATAATAATTTTAATACATATTTCTAAATCAGATGTTTCAGTAATATACTCGTCGAAACCCTTCACTCATCGAATTACCGATTATTACCCTTACCCATTATTTCTGCCTGTCTATTTGTTTGCTTCGGGTTAATCTTGGCAGCTATATGTCTGCTGTGTAGCACTTTCCAGGCATATAGTAATTATATATTGTTAGTAATTCGATTTATGATATTATCTGAGTAAAGAGACCTTGTGGATGGTATACAGTTATTGACTTTAGTTAAGATTTAGGAAATTAAAAGAATCTTTATTTCATGATTAATGAAATAGAAATATGCTTCACTTTCAGATTAGATTTTTTTGGAAATTATACCATTTTTAAAGCTTTTACTAAAGTTTCAACATCTGGGAAAGAACTGACATTATTTTTCTTAAATAATATCACATTTTACGTTAGCAAGGAAATTAAAAATAAAAATTGTCTAGCATGGGTAGATAGATATAATTTATTGTATATCAAACCATTCCAAAAAAAATACAAAATATAATTAAATACAAGCACAACCGGCGGCGGCCTTATCACTAATGCAATTTCTTCCATGCAACCTTTAGGTGCAATGGTAAGGAGGAATCTGTAGATGTAAGAATCCTCCTTACCTTAGAGAGAGATGATGGTAGAGGTAGATAGTACAATAAAGAAATAATGTTTCTACATACATACATACATGTTGCATTGTATTGATGTAAGAAAAAATCTCGTGGGAAAACAAGTTTATAGCATAAATGCATAATTCTAATTACAATTTATTCTTTGTCCACTACTTTAAAGCAATATTTAAATGCAGGCAAACAGTTTAGGTATAATTTGTGCTTTGTGGTGTGTCGCGGAGTGTTATTTATCAGAAAACATACATTTGTGGTAATTTAAAATGCAACACGAGTCCGCTGATTACATGGAAAGTGCAATTCCGAATTAAACCTATGACAGTAACGATGTTTTGTAGATAATACTGGGACAAGAAATTTAAATAAGCGTATTCCACCTGTATTGTTTTCTGTGAGACATATTATTTACACATATCGGTTATTAAAGATCATTACTGGCTTGGAATAAGCTTGCAATGAATTTTTTTTTATATAGACCAGTGGGCGGACGAGCAAGCGGTCCCACGTGATGGTAAGTGTTACTGCCGCCCATGGACACCTGCAACACCAGGGGGTATGCGGGCGCGCCGCCGACCTTGCAAAATCCTATTCACAGCTCTCTTGAAGAACCCCATATCGTAGCTTAATGGAAAGACCTCTTGAGGCAGTTTGTTCCACAGCCTACAGGTTCGCGGTATAAAATAATTTTTGGACCGAACAGTGCGCGACACCTCCGTATCGAGGAAATGCGGATGGACCGCACTTCTGTGACGGGAGGTGCGGTTGTAGAAACCCGAGGTGGGAATTATATTAAACAATTCTTCAGAGCATTCTCCATTGTACAGGTGGTAGAACACACAGAGAGACGCAACGTCTTTTCGAACGCTGAGGGATTCCAAACCGCCCGTGAGAGTGGGATCGTCGACAATACAAACAGCACGTCGTTGGATGGAGTCAAATGGGTCCAATTGGTATTTCGGTGCACCGGCCCAGAGATGAGAACAATACTCCATATGGGGCCTCACCTGAGCTTTGTAAAGCATTAGGAGTTGCCGAGGGGTGAAGTACCGCTTCGCTCTGTTCAGCACAGAATAATTTGGTTTTGAACGGAATACACAGTATTAGGCAGATTTGGCGTGTAACAAATTTCTACTGTCTTAGTATTATTAAATGTTCATCATTTTTGCCTTATCGCATATATCCGCAGATGTTCATGTGAAACAGTTTCCATTTACCATCAGGTGGACTGTCAGATTTTATCACTAATCTGTAAAATCGAATACGTTAACATTAAATGCCTCCGGTATTGTTCTTAAACACAGAACGTTTAGCATCTTAAAATCTTCAAAAGAAATCATTCCTTATGAGGATCTCTAATATATATATTAGGTGTGCAATTAATATTATTCTATAAAACATACATTATAATTAAAATTGCGTCAGTGAAATAATAAATATTATTTTGCCGATTTGAAATATCGTTACTTTGATATTTTTGACATAAAAAATGATAATAATTAATGTAATATAATAATATACGTAAAATAATGATGTAACAGTGACGTAAAACACTACATAAAAACTATATGTAATATAACATAAATAATATAAAATATTGTCTACGTATTTAATTCTTACCTATTATAGGTATTTACTTATAAATAACTAAGATAAAACTATTAAAACTTTGTTATTCCTATACGTCAGACATTCCTTGCCGTTACCTAGCTAGCTAGCTACTTTAGATACAGAATACTAAATATTCAAATAAAATAATTCAATAACGTAACACAGAGGAATAATGAATTATTATAATTCGTGTTTTCAAACAAACCTGCTTTCTATTTAACTACTTTATGTTCCTCTTTTACATTACTTTAGCTTTCATAAAATAGAACAATTATAAAATCATGTTATAATTATTTCGAAATAAATACCTAATAAATAAATATCCCTAACTCTAAGCTAGACTATTTTTCTGTCGTGTGTCCAGAGACACACAAAGATGAAAACAAACATCAGAGACTGACATTTTTGAACAAATTGGTGCCCGACCCGGAATCCAATCCAGGACCTCTTGCGCTGCAGATGTGCACTAGGTACCGATCGGGCTACTAGGCTATCAATTCTTCGTATTATTTCCTAATGATAACTAGCATCTATATATTGAAACTAATACATTGTAAGTACACTGATTCAAATTTAACACTAAACGTTTGCCATATTATGATCATGCATTAGATGTACAGACTTTTAAGAACGTCAGGGGAGTTGAGGCAGAAAAATCAAAATTACATTCGTTTTCGGGAAAAAACGGATATAATGCAGAAAAAGGTTAGGAAATTGAAAATTGTGCCGCGGAATATAACCCCATTACTGAGGAAATGAGCTACGTGAGTATGTTGTAAAATTTCTCCTGCGAGTTTCTCTTTAACTTTTTGTACTTCACGTACTCGCTGAAGAACAAATACGGACTACAGTTCATAAAACATCCTCCAGTTGCACCTAATGTAAACACGTTTCGCGCACAATTTGTACACCATTTCTTACTTAGCGAAGACATTTAGGTACTTCTACAAAACGTAGTCACACACAATCCACTTTGTGTATTCTACAGAAAAATCGAATAACATAGCCACAATGGTATATTGCTGTTTTGTTGTAAAGCGTTGTTTTTAGCGCTTACAATGAAAGCACGAATGCGTGCACAGAAAGCGGTAAGCGGACTCGTTATTAACTCGCTAATGATTTCTCCATGAAAAGCACGTTTACATCAAAAGAGGTTTTGTTTACGACGATTATTCATTCTCTCATTTATATCTAACGTCGAATTACATTTTCTCATTCGTTCCGTAATGATTATATTTTCCAAATATTTTAACATAAGCGTTCATGCATTTATAGGAATTTATGTTCCAAAAGTTTAACTAGAAATTTCTTAAATAAACCAAAAAATAAGTAGCTAGTGTCTAACTACCTCCTCGTATGGACGGAGAAATCCATCCAATACCGAAAATAGGACAGAGAGATAAATATTTCCAAAAATATTAATCTCGTTACATTTTCTCTTACGTCACAGTTATTTAAATTAATTGGAGCCGTGTACATATCCGTGTATTATTTATTTTTTTGTCTATTAATGGTCTATTTGGTTGTCTAGTTAGTTAATATAATGCTCAAGTCTACATAACAAGTATATGTAAATAATGTAATTGTTGACCTTAATAAATGTATATTATACGTTAAATTTTCGAGGCACTCTTAACATTAATATTAGTCAAGTACCCCTACTTAAGCCTAACGTAAGTAGAGCAAATACCTACTTCAATTAAGAGAAGTTACGAAAGCAAGTGATGGCAGGTGGTGGTGAAGGAGTAGCCTTGTTTTGACTAATTTGCCTAATTGGGGCATACCTAATACCATTAAATATCAATTAAGATCCGAATACATATCTCCTTAGTTATAAGTCGCTACTCGTATATGGCTAGAAAACGTCATCTATTCCCACTCCAATGGCATATTGGTGACTGCCAAAAAAACATTATTAACATGTCTAGATAAAATCTTATTAGGTACATAATTACGTATATTAATCCCCATATTATCCCAATTAGAAAAGTTATCCCAATTTAGAGTTTATCTATCTATATATCTTAAAAAAAATGTATAACAAGCGTGTCTGTACATTGAATATATTTACCAAAAACTGATTGGGGGCGATGAAGGAAGAGTATCGGAATACAAAAAGACGATTTTGAAATTTTTCGTCTGTTTGTCTGTTCGAACACGTTAATCTCCAAAACTACGGGACGGATTTTCATGGAGTTTGCACAGGTTAATTAAGATTAGCCTGGCGCTTCGAATAGCCTTTGTTTCATTGAAATCTGTAGTGGACTGGCCACTCCCTCGGCCTGCGTGCCGTTCTACGGCCATATATCCCTTATGCACCAGACAATGAGCACGAGATACTGAAGTGTCCTGTAGTGGATACTAAAAAGGCTGATTGCATTGCATTACCTAGGGTTATCTATACTCGATACACATTCGTATGATCGTGAGTTCAAATCCTCGACCCGTACCACTGAGATGCTCCTTAAGTACGGATTTTTAAAAGTTGTCACTAGCTCGGTGGTGAGGGAAAACATCCAGAGGAAATCCATGCGGCTCCAGAAATAGAAAAAAGTATGTGATCCACCAATCCGCACTGGGCTGGGCTGCGTTTGTATAGTTAGGTTTTCTTTTTTAAAATTGTAAAAAATATTTTTTACATAATACATTGTTACATAATTTGTTAGTTTATCTAACATATTGTAAAATAAACTTTTGAAATCGGATTACGAACGTTATTTTAATTACTTATCGTTGTTATTTTAATTTACTTCCATAAAATTAGTTTTTAATTTGAGAATTTTGTAAATATGTATGTTAGAGTAATGAAATTGCCTTGGGTTTAATTCTAGTAACTGACGTCCAGTGACCTACATACATACATAGTGAGCTACATACATATTATACTTTATAAAATTTTATGTCGCCTTAGAGAAAACAGGATTTCTGCGTTCGAATATATTCGACAAATGAAAAACTATTTATTCTATTCCAATACCCATCATAACACAAATGGTGACTTTTAATAAAATTGTCCCCATTGTTGTTCACCCCTGAGATATTGTGTTCCGATGGTATGGCGTAACAGATCGCTCTAATGAGAAAAGTTGGATAGCCTTCGTGAGCCTGAGAAACAATGCCAACATCCAACAATTCCCTGACACTGGACAATCAATTCAAAAGCTTTTTACAGCTTCAACTTTCACGAACTTTTTATTCACGCTTTCTAAAAATTCGTCGTAAATAAATTATCTATTGTGCCTAAGTGACGTTTGATTACTTTTATTCAAAAATAGTTTAGAATAAATTGAAGAGGATAAGGGAAGGTCGTACGAGTTCAATTCAGGTGCAGCATATTTTTCAATGAAATGTTCTTCTGTATGTTAATCATTATATACAAGCCTAATGTTTTGAGAAATCGAGGTACGGTTGTTTTTAAAAGAAAATGTCTGACGAGTAGACAGACCTAGTGGTTGGATACTGTCGTCGCCCTGTGACATCCGCGATGCATGCTGACATTGCTCCAGATTGACAAACGTTTGCACGCCATCTTTGGAGATTTAGGAATAGATTTAAATAGTATGTTGGGAGAATGGGGAATAGGAATTATAATGCGCTGAGGAATTTTCCTCATCCGATTCACATTTTAATTCCGCAGGCGAAAGAGAGAGAAGGAGGTTGAAGTAAGATGAGAAGTCAAGAGTGTAATGGAATAAGGAGTTTCTTTTAGTCTATTATAATCTCCAGTGGATAGCTTAGGAGGGGATAGGGTAAATTGGGATGTGAATATCTCACACACTACCAAAATACATAAGTACATTGGAGGGAATAGGATAGGGATGGATAATTTAGTAGTAGGTAGATTTTGCGTTAGTCTTCTATGGCTGAGGAGTAACTAATGCTTTCTCATTTAATCAACGGTCCACTGGTAGAGAATTCCTTAAAGCATTAAGCCCGCCTCTGTATAATATACTGCATAAAGAGTAAAATAAATATGGTAAATAACTTGGCCAGTTGGGCGCGCCCAGCATCTGCGAGATTGCAGCGCGCACCCTCCCCTTCACCCCTATTTTGTATTTAGATGATAATTACTTGCATTTCATTGGCTAACTCAAATAACTCTTCATTGGCTAGCTCTTCTCATCCAGCCACTGCCGGCGACTTTCTTGAAGTCGTCAATCCACCCGGCCGCAGGGCATCCAGGGCAGGCATCCCACGCTACGTTTCCCGGTACGTGGTTTCCATTCGAGGATCGTGTGTGGTGTGGCGTTCCTTGGGTTCTCCTTGCGCCTATAGCCAGCAGTGGAGAGACATGGGCTGATGGTGTGTATGTATGGTATGTATTATTTAATTGTCTATTTTGAAGCACTGTCAATGCTTTCAAAATTTACCAAAAAGTGGTTTCTTTTGATGGATGCGATATATAATAGATGTAAAGTTCGTAAATATGTTATACAGCTTAAGCACTTCTCAGAATGAGATCGAATGGGACAACATGTAGTTCTAACACAAAAGAGAGATCTCCATAGTTTATTAGTTATAAAAATGTAAAGTGATGTTATTTCTGTGCGTGTTTATCTTATTTGGTATTATTCCTCTTGTTTGGCGAGGCGGGTGTTAGGAGACTTTGTTTTCGTTTGTTTACAAAAGGCCATACAGCGGTGTTTGCCTTTGTTCACGTAATTACGTTGTTACTTTCGTTCCGCACCTGTCACCGTCAAACGCTGACGAATTTTCACTTTATAAAGGATCGACGTCGGTTATACGGAACTGACATACACTTTTAAGTTGCTTTAAAGCCTTTCATTTCACAGAAATCAATTTAAATCATTTATTTTTCAAGGATATTATAGGTAACAAATGTGGTATTCATTACAAATATCTCCCATTATATTTCGCTTTAATAGGCGTGCAAAAACTTATTGTATATTTATCCATTACTAATTTAATTTAAGTTCATTATATCGATTTGGATAATACTCCCTAATCATAATAATTTCCCATCAGTGTAAGTTGTATATCTTTATGAGTTGTACCCAAAGACATATAGTTTATATATTGCAATGGCTTTATTTTTTTTAAATATTTTTTGTAAATTATCGCCGTCTTAATTTTGGAACTACTGAATCGATACAATACAACTTTAATACTTAATGAAACCGAGAGAAAAACTTAATTAGCATCAATAGGATGAGCCCTTAGCCTGAGGATAAGTATGAGCTGATGCTGGCCACAAGTGCTAGTGCTTATTTTAATACCTGTATTAAATACAAACTACAATATTTTTGTGCCAAATTTCATTACAACCCTTTAAGAAATGGACTCAATCTTTTGAGGTTTGATTTATAAAGTGTTTTGATGTACGCAACGATTCCTTATCAAGGAAGTGCGAATGAACCGCACGACGATAACGAGAGGTGCGATGGTAAAATCCGAAGTTGACATCAAACCGAACAGCTCTACAGAACATTCCCCATTATACAGGCGGTAGAAAACGCTCAGATATGGAATATCTCATCGGATTCTTAGCGATTCTAAACAGCCTGTGAGAGTGGGATTGTAGACAATTCGGACAGCACTATCTTCGATGTAGCAAAATAATACAATGTAAGCAGTGATAGTAGATAACAGCATTATATAAAGTAGGTTTCGTTTGGTGAAGTGACTTGTATTTTACCTCCACCTGCTTCAAGGTGGAGGTAAAATACCTCCACCTTGAAGGCTGTTCAACTTCCTGATTACGTATATAGCGTTATAATTACAAATGAAATTACAGATAAGTAACATCAGAATTAGATAATTTCAATTGTTACTAGCTCGTAATATGATGTTAAGACACGTTTTATGGAGATGAGTACCTAACAAGTAACATGCCACATAGAAACAAAAATAAAGGACACGATTTAGTTTAAATTATCAGACTTACCCATTATAAAGCGAAAATCTCAGTTTTATTACTAAAACAGTAAGTTGGTGAAGAAAAGAAAAGTACAGGGAAACTGGATTATAGGTTACAGTTAAATAAGAACTAATTTTAAACTAACAACTAACATGGAAATATACTTTAATCATAAAATAGAAATAGCTTTGTATTTTAGTAATGAGAGCGCAGAACTCGTTGTTACTCACCTGTGAGTGAAGAACGATTTTCAATTATCTTCTTTAACGAATTTTCAGGCGAGCATTAGCGTAATTATGGGGCCGACAAGTTGGCACCCCTGTTACACAGTCAGTACAAGTAGTCACAGCTTGCGGTCACGTCAGCGGGCGACCGCAACGATTGGCATAGAACCGCGTGTCGGGGCACGTAACTCTATAATCAACATTCGATAGGTACTCACTTTTGTCCAAATTATTATTTAGATTCTACAATAAAGTTTTATAGTACTAGATCAAATAATCAGGGTACCAATAATCAGGGTACCAATTTCATTTATAATGTATGTTGATAAAGATAAAGTTTACTTGTGATAGTCTAAATTATACTATCAAACAAATCTGTTTATGCAATTTCAAATTAAATAATACTTCCTAACGATTTAACAAAAATCTCTCTCCATAGAGGTCATCGGTGAGATCAAACCTTGAAGTTGACAGCTCATTCATAAACTACTCTGATATGAAGTTGCACTTCAAGTGAATTTAGATATATTAATAGGCAACCTTTTGCATTTTGTGTTGTATTTTCTTGCACCAAGTTGTTCGCCTTTCTCGCATTATTTTGTTTCGCACCGTATTGTTTGCAACATTGTTATATTTCCATGAAGCATCTTTTATATTTTTATTGATTTCCGTAAAGTTGTTTTAAAGTAAAGCATGTCTGCGACGTAAGTTTTGACTGGCGTGAGGTGCTCGGAATTGCTGAAATTGCAGTTCAACTATGCAATGTGATTTAGGATTACAATTGCACAGTTATCAGAGCCCGTTTCCTAGTCATGGCTGTGCCGCTAGACAGTGATTGCCGGCAGTTAATTTGTTTGAAAATGTCCGAATTGAACAATTGGCTTAACAAACATATTGCAAATGTGTGTATCACGAGGTTATATCAGATATATCAGAGACATTTTACTATGTCACTTTTTTATGGAATATGTGAAGGCAGGCGACGGACCCGATATACCTCAAAAAGTTGTCAGTGGTGTGTCTCACACACAGTACCTCGAGTCGCGCAACCTTAGATGGCGACGGATATTTTGCCAACCTTTGGTGAGTTCCATTACAACAGCGCTAGGTGCATTCACATCTGCGCTTTTAACTTGAAAACCACTTATTTAGATATACAGACGCTGCAATGTAATATCGATTACGTATAGTTCTCAGTGTAGGTTTGTACGGTGAACGGCCGTAGATTTCGCCTCTTACGTGTTTCAACCAGGAAAATATTATATTAAGAATGTGTATTAAACATTAAGAAATAAGAATTAAACATGTGTATATTAAGAAGAGCAGAAAATTGTGTGCGTTGGGAGGGGCCTATATCCAAGCCTATAATGGAGAGATTATAATGGGTATGGTATTATTCGAGAGTTTCAATGCAGTAATGAAAGATGCGATAACTAATATTCTGCTTTTGCTATAAACACGATCTACATAGTTTACGCAAATTATATTTGAGAATTAAAAATTTTCATTTGGAAAGTCGAAATTATAAATTGTGTACTATAATTTGGTGTTAGCACACTTGGCATAAAATTACTAGTTAATTTCACTATCTCAAATACAATTTTCGTAACCACATTAACTTGATCACGTTTAAAGCAAAGTCACTATTAGTTGAATAATGAATTTTACTTGCTACAAATTCTCTTCCCTACATTTACCTACATCGGTACGAATAGGTACGAGTACTTCCCTTTTTTTTTGTTCACGGGGGGGAAATCTTCTGTATTGTCCCATTGTCCCCATTTAGTCGCCTCTTACGACAGGCAGGAGTATACCGTGTCTATATTCTAAGTCCTAGACTACTGGGCTGAGGGGCCGGGGCGATTGTCGCCGCCGCCTCGGCGCGCGGCGCCTTCGTCTCCGAGCGGGATCGGCTCTCTCCCGATCCGCTCGGCGGTCTCCTTCTGAACCAGGACGGTTTCGGAGAAGAAGGCCACGGCCCTCCACGCCGATTCCCCTGCCAGCATAGCCGACACTAGTGCCGGCAGGGACAGGTCCTGCCCGATCTCCTGGACCAGGATCCATCGGTCAGAGTCCCAAGCTGGACACTGCTCGAGCGTGTGCTGAGCGGAATCCCGGTCCCCTCTACAGTGGTGGCATTGCGCCGTCGCCTCGCGTCCGATTCTGTTCAGATACTCACCGAAGCAACCGTGTCCGGTGAGTATCTGGGTGAGTCTGTAGGTGACTCGCCCCTCCCTCCGCAGCCAGGTCTCTAGGCGTGGCAGTATCGCGCCGACGACTCGTTGGCGCATGCATCGCTCCTCCGCGAGGCGCTCGCGCCACACCTCGAACGCTCGCCGTCGCTCCTGCCGCCTCAGGATTTCGAGCGTTGTCGCTGCCGAGTCCCCGCCGCCTCGTCGAGCGAGATGGAGCCGGTCGTGGACCCTCGCGTCCATGTCCGCCAGGATGTACAGGGGCGGGAAGCGAGCCAGAACCGTTGCCGGCTCAAAGGATATCGTGCGGTATCCTCGCACGATTCTGATGGCCATCTTCCGCTGCAGGCTATTGAACTTGGCTCTGCACGTCGGAACCCCGACAGCCTGTTCGACCATACGGGCGCCCCGTAGAGGGCCATCGATCGTACGACTCCCGTGTAGAGGCGACGAACTTCCTCTCTCGGTCCCCTGAGATTGGGCAGCAGTCTGTGCATAGCACCCACTACCCTCTCGATCCGGGGAACCAGGCGCTCAAAATGCTCCTCGAAGCCCCAGCGACCGTCCAGGGTGAGACCGAGGTACTTCATGTACCGACCCACCCGGACTTGCGTATCACCTACGCGAATCGACGAGCTGGGTGGTTCCCTAGTCCTCGGTAGTTTGTGGAACCATAGAGCCTCGGTTTTATAAGACGCTATCCGAAGACCCAACTCGCGGATTTTAGCGACGACGCTTGCCACCCCGAGCTCGGCGAGCTCGATGGTCCCCTTAAAGTTGTCCCCGCCGGCAAAAACGAGAGTGTCGTCTGCGTAACAGACGATGTTCATTCCGGCGGGGAGATCGATACGCAAGATCGCATCGTATGCGAGATTCCACAAAAGCGGACCTAAGACGGACCCCTGTGGAACCCCGCAGAGCACCTCCCTCCGGTGCAGTGTTCCATCCCGTCCCACGTACTGGATGTACCTGTCGCGCAGGTATGCCCCAACAATGCCCTGCAGATAGGAGGGCACGTTGTGGTGTACGAGTGCCCTCCTAATCGCGTCCCATGGCAAGGAATTAAACGCATTCACAATATCGAGGCTTATCGCAAACGCCACCCCGCCACGGGACACTGTCTGCTCCGACAAGGAGCGGACGCGGAGAATCGCGTCCACCGTCGATCTCTCCCGCCGGAAGCCATACTGACCATCGGCAAGATCAGGACCTACGCGCGACAGATGCTCGCCGAGCCGAACGGCAAGCGTCCTTTCGAACAACTTCTGGCAACTTGCCAACTTGCCAGAAGGCGAATCTGCGGCCCTGCCTTCCTTCCTCAAGAGGACCAGTCTAGTCTCCTTCCAGCCGATGGGGAATGTGCCCGTTCAGAGGCAGTTGTTAAACAGCCGCCTCAGCCTATCACCCAGGGCAGACAGAGCCAACACCCAGGCACGACCCGGGATTCCGTCGGGGCCCGGTGCGGTGTTCCTGGCTCCTCCAGGGTCTCCGTCAGTGGGGGGACCCACGGGCGTAACTTGCCAAGCACCGTCTTGTACGGTCGGCCCCATGGGTCCCTGTCCAAACCCTCCAGAAGCTCGCTCCAGGATCGAGACTTGGCATTTGCGATCGCGATTTGGAGCGCCTTCGTAGCCACTCGATATGCCTCGTAGGCTCCAGCCACCTCTTCGGCTGTAGCTCGCCGTCTTCTTCGAGCTCTGGTGTACTGTCGTCGGGACCGCAGGCAGGTCTCGCGTATCTGCGCGATTTCCTCTGACCACCAGTACACCGCCTTTCGTCCGGGAACGCTGGCACGAGGCATCGAGGCGTCGCAGATCGACGTCATAGTGCCCCGCAACCAGGTTGCCTCCCTTTCTGGGTCGGGCGAGACCTCTTCGGAGTTCATCTCCGGCCAGGCCGCGACGCTGGCGGCGGCGACGAGCATATCTCTGTCGAGCCGCTTGAGAGACCAACGTCGCGGGGGGGCTGCTATTTTGGCGGCTGGAACCGCCGTCGGGAGGACAGAGAGCCACTTCGATGTGGCGATGGTCCCAAATTGTGACCACCTCCTCTGCAACCCTCCATCTTGTCACCTTGTTAATGACAGAAGGGGTCGCCCATGTGAGATCCACGATCGACTCCCCCTGCCACCGCACACAAGTGCTTACCGACCGCCGGTTCAGAAGCCGGAGGTCCAGTCCACCCGCCCACTCTTCTAGGGTTTCTCCCTTGAGATCGCTCCGGTGGTTCCCCCACGCTCTCGAATGAGCGTTGAAGTCCCCCAGGAAGCGACCCCCAGTCGCTAACGAACCAGCGAGGATGGTCCGGGACGAAAAGAAGCCTGATCCGGAGTGGCAGTCTCGAAGGCGGGTTCGTCCGCGATCTGCGTATAGCGGCACGGTCGGTCCAGGCCGCGACGGAGGTGCTACGCAGCGGTTGCCCGCCGATGCCAATGTGGAAAGGCTCGAGAGGGAGAACGCGGAGCTGCGCTCTCAAATCTCCGGTCTTACCACCAAGGTGGATAAGCTGACGGATGAGCTCGGTACCCTCCGTCGAAAAGAGGAAGTGCCCAGGGCTCCGTCTACTCCTTTAATGGAGCAGATAGGAGCTCTGATCGAAAGCAAACTGGCGGCTTTCAAGAAATATTCCCAGACCGGGCCTTAAGACCCCCTCTGGCGAAGGCGGCGATCCAAGGGGCCGCCTCTAATAAGCAGATGCCACCAAGGCAAAAGGGCAGGAAGGCCAATGGAGCGCAGGCACCGCCTCCGCCCGTGGCACAACCACCGGCGGTACCACCTCAGGTCCCGGAGCCCACGACACGGTGGTGAGGAAGAAGGCGAAAAACGCGGCTTCTTCCCAGCCGTCACCGGCCAAGGTGCAGAAGCTGCCTAGACTCCCAGCATCTGCAGCCATCACCGTCACCGTGTCGGAGGGCAGCACGACCTCCTATGCGGAAGTGATGGCAGCAGCCAAATGCAGAATAAAACTGTCGGAACTGGGCATTGACACAGTTCGGCAGAAAAAGGCGGTAACCGGCGGTTTGGTCCTGGAGCTGTCCGGTCCCGACTGCGCCTCCAAGGCTGATAGCTTGGCCGTCAGGATGAGGGAGGCTCTACAAGAGCTTAATATTAAGATAGCCCGCCCAATGAAAATGGCTGAAGTGCAGGTGATGGATCTAGATGATGCCGTCACCCCACAGGAGGTGGCGACTGCAATCGCCGAGGCGGGGGGTTGCGCGTCGGAGGACGTGAAGGTGGGCGAAATTCGTCGTTCGCCCACCTCTCTGGGATCGGTGTGGGTCCGATGCCCGGCCGCCGCGATGCGCAAGCTGGTAACAGCAAAACGCATCCGCATAGGATGGGTGTCCTCGAGGGTCGAGGTGCTGCCAGCACGGCCGTTGCAGTGCTACCGATGCCTCGAAACGGGGCACGTTAGGAGGCAGTGCCCCAGCACGGTCGACGAGTACTTCCCTACATTTACCTGTCTGGCCACAAATACCTTACAATAAAGAATAATAAACAAATTACATTTGAATTTGGAATCTATTATTCTCACGTGAAAAATAAATGATTTTTTTCTCATTTTGGCGCCAATCATTATTAAATATTGTACTAATATTAAAATGGAGTGGGGTGATAAAGAAAACTGTATTGCTGTAATTGCATGTAATGCAATTACAGCCATGGAAAGGGCATGAAGGGCAACAAAGAAGGGCTTGGAGCCAATTGCAATTTTTAAAACTCTTCAGCCTTTTGGTATTAGCCGAATGTTTGCGTACCGGGCTATTGGTAGGTACATTGAAACGCCCTCTCTTTGTGACAGAAAAAGGTCTGGCCGTCCACGCGCTATTCGTACTAAACAGACGATTAAAAGGAATTAAATGGAAGGAGAGAATCCGAAGAAATCTCGTCCGAAAGTAAAAGATTTTATTCAGAGATAATTTAAAGATCATTTAGGAGTGCTGCTCACAAAAGACGTACTGCTCATTTCTTCACTGATATAATTTAAAGAAAATTAAGGTTGACAAATCAAAACAACTTCTTCGGAGGAAAGAACAAAGCTCACAGACAAATCTTATTTACGGACGAGAAAATGTTCACCATTGAGGAACATTTTAACAAGCAGAATGATCGAGTCTATGCTCATAACTCTAGAAAAGCTGCTCAATCGGTCAATAGGATGCAACGTGGCCATTATGCGGCTTGTGTTGATTTGGTGGGGTGTTAGCTATCAAGGAGTGACTGAACCATATTTTTGTGAAAAATTTATTAAAATGTCGGCTCAAGTGTATCAAGATACGATTCTTGAGAAGGTTATAGCGTGTTTCAATCGAAAACTGGTCCCAACGTTTGAAAGATTGAAAAGCAAATGGTGACCATTTCGAATACACGTTATAGTTTTAAAACGCTTACCTATTTATTTCTAAAATGATAATGTAAAAAAAATATCAATGTTTTCTTTGTAATAATATTTATGGCTAGACTAGGTATAGTCAACATCATAATGATTTTCGAAAGATTTGTCTATTTGTTCGTTTCAACACAGAACCACTAAACGGATCTCATGTATGGATTAATATTGGTGGCAAATAGTATCTTTAAATTTTTAAAGGGAATTCTCGTCCAGATGAACGAGAATTCCCTTTAAAAATTCATGAAAAACAATTTCAAAACGCTTGTCATAACTCTAAATCAGCGCTTCAGCAAAAGTTTAGCAATCAAATTTGAAGGGATATGTCACGGTAAGCCCGTCATACTAATTAGCGTCCCGTGTCATCAATGGAAAATAAAATGCGCCCCCAATTTAAAGTTTCCTCTGGAAATTCCCGGGCGCACCTTAATTATACTACTTTTGTGGAGTACTCATTTTGTAAAAACGTCTAGCCTGTTTTTAATACACTTGTGAAACGCCAACTTGTTATCCAGAAGCCTTGTAAACCTTGTCTTTATAATTTAAAAATCTTTATGTGAGTCGATCTAGATTAGACTAGATCGATTGGCAACAACTTTTAGTGAAAACAGATTATCGAACTAAATATGAAACATCGAACGTTCGACATGAAAGTAAGAATCCAAATATTTATGTATCCTTCCATGGAACGACTTACATAAAAGCATTCTAGTTAACCGAATGTATTTTATTTTATATCATAGTTGACAGACAAGTGGGCAGCCCACATGATGGTAAGTGGTCATAGACACATGCAGTACTCTTGAAAACTCCATATATTTGTCGAAAAACCTTAGTTGGGAGTTCATTCTACCACTTTCTGGTTCGTAGTATAAAGTCTTCAAGACCACACAGTAAGCCGTAGCTCTTACCCAAGTGCGAATTCACCCCCTTTCGACTACGAGATAGAAATAGATCTAACTACTTGTAATGCAACTTTCTAACAAACATCACTTCACAGCTACCCCCGATTCTCTCAGGCGTCTGACGGCTGTTGTTAGGCTCGTTACTCGTTGTGTAATGTTTAGGCTCGTTACTCGATACAAAAGTTTATTTGTAAAGTTTTATTGAATGTTAGATTACAGAGATATTGAGTATTTATTCATATTGTTATATTCGCAGGAACGTTTCTCAAGGTTAAGATGAATTTGCTTTAGTTTGTACACACAATAATTGTTCCAAAGGTAAACTGTTCTATTATAAGGTTCTAATGTTGACAAATCGAGCGAGTTTGACCCAAAAGGGTTACTAATACAAAAAAGAACTATTGAAGGTTTATATAGATAGTATTATAGTTTAGTTATGACCTTTATTTGTTTTATCATTTGTGTTAGTGGTCCTATTTTGCCGAGCCGAGCTTAACTAATTGAAACGAATATAAATCAATACAGACGTTTTAACGGGACAACAGGTAATACTTCTGATTCCTTTCAAAAATGTCAAAACTACCAATAAAAAATCAATTTACCTATTTCTAACAGTGTCGAAGTATTTTCAAATAACTATTCCCTTTTATTTACTTAACATAAAAAGAGGTCATTGGACTATTTATGTTAGTTGTTATTAAAATGACGGATGATTCCTTTCGTGTCTGAATAAAAAATAAATTGAACGCGAAACATTTATACATTTTTGTTTCGGAGAAGAGTAATGATATCAAATATAATTTGAGTTGTCAGTTCTTGCCTCTGAGGCAGTCCCTTGTCAAAGAAAGGCTGTCGTGTCACCGTCGAGAGCTTTTTCTAACTCACTGAATTGCACAAATATTATGTATGTTTTGATTTGTTAAACACGTAATGGGTTTTTGTGCTTGCGAGGCTCTACACGAATTGCGTAACATGCGTATATTTTGTTCTCCAAAATATTTATTTTAGATTTATAATTAGATCATAAATATAATATAAACATAAATTATATCAGGGCTACTTAAAAAATAATTATATTATTCCGAAATTTCCTTAAATTTTAACATAGTAATTGTTATGTATAGGTAGTAGGTACCTGTGAAACTACATATAAGTACAGAAAATACAAAACAGTCCTTCATATACCCAAATAACAAAATATATAATATATGTAAATGGAAAGAAAATTTGTCAAAATAACCATTATTAATTTTTCAGGTTAGCGAAAGATAGTGAAATTAATTTGCATGATTTGCAAAAGCTTAGCTGACCGCGAAACGAAAATTTCGTCCACATGAAATTTTTCAAACGTGTTATTTGCATAGATAGGAAATTCTTGGTAATTAATAGTCGCTGTTGCGTTGAGAAATGAGGGTTACGTCTGACCAGTTCATTCTCGTTTGACAAGATTAATGGAATAATGCCACGCAAGCACTATATCTTCACGGTAATTATTGAATCTGTTTTTATGTTACTGATTTGAACATACCTCCAAATGTTTTTAATTCCCCTTAAAAAACTGAAGGAAGTAATGTGCGGTTTACCACAAGAATCCGAGTCCTTCTTAAATTAATGCGGGTACCATCAAGTACTATTAACGTAGTGAAAAGCTTTTGTTTTGTTAATTACTGAGCTCGGGGCCAGTCCGCACCTGCTTTCGCCGCAGCAGAATAAACGGTTGCGACTAAATTTCCTGCTTTTAAAATTAAAAGATATACTCCTGACCAATACTTCCCGCCTCTCGTGTAGTGCAGAATTTAGAGCAATTTAACCTTGCATTAAGCCAAGGTGCATTTAAGCTTAAAACGGCTTTGCGGTTCAGCAATTTTGTAGAACAATTACATAAAATTTCTCAATTACATACGAGTGTATTAGTGGTGTATTTTCCGCTTATACAAGTATAGTATTTTTATTTTGGTGGTAAACAATTTATCTAAAAGTGAGTAAATTATTAAATCTAACGGGGTAGAAAGACTTTTGATCTCTATAAGATCGATTAATATACCTATTTCCTTCTTCCTTCCTTTCTTAATAATATAGATACAGAGAGATAAGTAATAGATATGTACTTCCCTCCTCTACATAGATAGGTACTTCAGAATGTATATGTAAAGAAACTATAAAGAAGTATTCTCAATCAAGGATAAAAAAAGGTGTATTTTTACGTGTTGCACTAGGCAGGCAATACGATCAATACAAATATAAGTAAATGTACATTTTTCTATTCACGTTTCTTGCTCCAAAAGGTTACAACAGTAACTTTAAAGTGTGCTGTCTGATATGAGAAATTCGCGATAATTTCTCCAGGGAGGATACCGCTGCCGTAACCTCACCCAAAACTGGGAAATTTAGAACAACACTTTTTATGGAAAAATGTAAATAGATTGACACCTTCTTCCACTCCTAGTATAGGAAGTGGTACTACCACTAGGCTATTGGTCGGCTGGTAGGTTTATTAAAATGAAAAGTTTTGAACATATTGATATGGTTTGTTAAATTTCTTTCACCAATAATGGGAATTCTGTATACCGCTATGGCAACTAAATATTCGTAAGGTGAGTTATAAAAGCAGTGAGTTTGAGACACAACCAAAGAACTAAACACCATCATAAAGAGAGACTGTACTGTTAACTCAAAGTACAGTACAGTCTACTACAACAGTACAGTTTACTCAAGAGTAAACTCAAACACCAATGAAATTCATTTTCCACATTTAGGAAGCTAGACTAATGCAGATGGACATACATTTGGATTACCATTTGACCGATCGCTAGGCGGGTTGCTATATGGTATATATAGTTCATTATAATTTAAGATTTATCAGTTGTAAACAAAGACTCTATAATAATTAAGATAAATTATAATTTAAGACTTCAGAAGTGCCACTGAGTGAAAATTTGATTGGCCAATTTGATTTCCGTCGCGCGGATAGAGAAGTGTTAAGACGTAGTTAAACGTGTAGTGACAGTTTATTTTTAAAACGTGCTGTATAATGGTCAGTATTTGTGAATAAAATTTTAATTTTGATATTATTATTTTGAAGTACATTATAATCAGCTTATTATTATTAGCTGACAATATATATCACGATTGCTCCTAGGACAAAATACCGTGACGATATGGCAGAGATATCGTGACAATGTCGCTCGCCATCGCCAAAATTGCTTGTGAAATACGGCTAATACGATATACCCGCACAAACGTGCATACCTACATGTATGTACGAGTATGCATGCTACAAGCAAGGTATACGAGCGCACATATGCCTTGCTTGTAGTAGTGAGTGTCCGTATCCATATTTAAAGTATTTATATTTATTTTTGCGAGTCTGGCCATAAATACTGTTACAATTAAAAATAAACTAAATATTACATTTGAATTAGGAATCTGTCATTTTTATATGATTGTTCATTGAGTTTTCTCATTTTGGCGCCAATACATTGTACAATATTTTGCGATATTAAAATGGAGTGGGGTGATAAAGAGAACCGAATCGCTGTGATTGCATTACACAAAGTAGGTATGGAGCCAAATGCAATTTTTAAAACTCTCCATACGCTTGGTATTAGTAAAATGTTTGTGTACCGGGCTATTAATAGGTACAATGAGACCTTCTCTGTTTGTGACAGAAAAAGATCTGGCCGTCCACGCAGTGTTCGTACGAAAAAGGTGGTCAAAGCAGTAAGGGAAAGAATTCGAAGAAATCCTGTCCGAAAGCAAAAGATTTTATCTCGGGAGATGAAGATAGCACCTAGAACCATGTCGCGTATTTTAAAAGATGACTTAGGACTTGCAGCCTATAAGAGACGTACTGGTCATTTCTTAACTGATAATTTAAAAAAGAATAGGGTGGTAAAATCGAAACAACTACTGAAGCGGTACGCAAAGGGAGGTCACAGAAAAATTTTGTTTACGGATGAGAAAATTTTTACAATTGAGCAACATTTTAACAAACAAAATGACCGTATTTATGCTCAAAGCTCTAAGGAAGCTTCCCAATTAGTCGACAGAGTGCAACGTGGGCACTACCCGACTTCAGTGATGGTTTGGTGGGGTATTAGCTATGAAGGAGTGACTGAGCCATACTTTTGTGAAAAAGGTATCAAAACATCGGCACAAGTGTATCAAGATACCATTCTTGAGAAGGTAGTGAACAACACCATGTTCAATAACCAAGAATGGTCCTTCCAGCAAGACTCGGCGCCGGGTCATAAAGCTCGGTCTACGCAGTCTTGGTTGGAAACGAACGTTTCGGACTTCATCAGACCTGAAGACTGGCCGTCGTCTAGAGAGTACGGCTTGCTCTAAACGCCATGATAATTTGGAGTCCCTAAAACAATCCGTACGATTGGCAGTGAAGAATTTTCCCATGGAAAGAGTGCGTGCTTCTATTGATAACTGGCCTCAACGTTTAAAGGACTGTATTGAAGCCAATGGAGACTACTTCGAATAAGCTTTTTATATTTTAAATTGTTTTATATTTATGTATTAAACTAACACACTATAAAAGTAATAAATGTTATTTGCAATAGATAATGTTTTTTTTCTTTGTTTCAGTATTTATGGCAAGACTAGGTATAGTATGTAGGTACATACTTTTATCCAACATGTAATCGTATATTGGGCTAAGATGTAAAAATCTTAAAGACCTTTAAGGTGAGGAAATCCAGCACTTTGGTCGTATACTAAAAAACGACAAATATACAACAAGAATGCAATATACTCGAACTCATTATGCAAGGCAATATACAGAGCAGGAGCCCCTCCCCGAAAGGCGAATAACATCCTGGCTGAAGAACTTATTTATGCCCGTAGTACGCCAAGGTTATGATAGTAATAGGTATGGTAAGGGTAGATGAGAGAAGCCGAGCTTTGGGAGAGGCCGACGAGTATATCCAGCAGTGGAGAGACATAGGGTAATGGCATGGTACGGTACGGTATGAGCACTGGATCACTATTTTGTGCTGCAGTATCAAAAGTACAAATGACCATGATGATTGCCAACCTTCGTTAGAAGACGTTAGAAGCAAGAAGAATTCGTATTTTATTTCCAGTAACAAAATTTTAGAACCAGATTATTAATGTACATGTACAGCAGGTGTACCTACATTATATTAAAAGTAAAGCTAGGAATTATCTATCAATATTTCTCTTGTATAGTAAGTAGGTTGATTCTTCATCGATCTTCGGCCGGATTAATGACATTGACATAGATATGGGTGCCCATTGTTGGTGTATCTATCCTATCACAATATATCATTTTACACAAACGGCTTGGGCCCCCGGCTATACAAACCGGGAACAAGGACAACACGCAGTAAGCTGGCGAAATCTGAAACAAAAGCTACTCTGTAAGATCGTAAAATGTTATCGTGGGTACACATAACAATATCAATGTACATAATGTAATAGTGGTACATAATGCTATAAACATAAACGTTTTACACAATATAAACACCCACATCTTGAACTAAGATTCTCAGTGCTGTGGTCATCAGTTACAACAAGAAAATTCTCTTTTATCAATAAACTAGTGAGATTTTTGTTCTCAGTGGTTCTATTTTCATAACCAAATTTATTTATTTTAAATATTGAGAAATGTCCCATGAGAAAAAGTTGATCGAAAAATCGAGTCCCTGAATTAGGTATTTATTTTGTTAGAACCATTACAAAAATCAGGACATTTATCAATTAAAACCAAATTACCATTTGCTAGAAATACTTCAGGTACAGGAGATTTTTTTTTTAATTTGATTTTGCAGAGTTATTTCCAAATTTTGACGAGGAAATCTAAACAATCATTCATCTTGAGATTAATTTAAACGTTGTCATGGACTAAAAACCCTTGTGTAATTTATGAAGCGATTGGTGAGTTCTCAAAAGTCCTTACAGAAAGAGATGGCGCTAAAGCAGTACGTGTGAAAGCAATCTGCTTTCTCTTTCATTGTGAAAAGAAGGGGAAATTAATCGCATTAACACTTCGGAGAGAAGGCTGTATGACAACGCGTGCGCTATCAAAACGCAGGCGGAGGTAAAGTCCTCGTGGAGCACGAGCCACAGCGCCGCGAGGCATCTGAAGCACTCTCCACTCCCCACTGACGCGTCATCTCCTTTATTAAACTACGCACTTAACGAAACAATACGTCTACTATGGTACCTGTGTTTTTCACTTTTTATGAGGACGTTGTACAGATCATTTGTTCCATCTCTATTCTCTATACATATAGGTAATGTATATATATACATGGAGCGGAGAGAGTGAAGGGTTAGATCCATTTGTTCACTTGTTTATTAAGTTTATTATTATACAAAATGCGAAACCGAAGAAAGTAATAACTACGCATTCTATGAAAATGGATTTCTTTTCAACAAAAATATATTAAATAAATACTAAGAAAGCTACTACATATATGAAATGTTCCATGAAACTAAAAACATAATATTTATAAGGTAGTTAACATGTTAATGAACCAGAGAAAGCTAACAGAATTTCATTGCACTTTCTATAAAACTGTATAAAACAGAGCAAAGTTAAAATTCCATAAATTTAATTTTACGTTTCTTTTTCCCATCTACAGAAATCTGCATAATTAAAACTCCGCAAACCACTACGGATGTGACGTCAGCATAATATTTTAGTCATGTTCTAAAATACTCCGCACGTCCATTTATTCTACCATAGTCCACTTCATGTATTTTTATATCTCTTACATAATATATTCTTACGAAATGTAAAGAGCAATCGATGTCTCTCTATGTTACTCGCGTTAATCTCACTAACTTTTGAGTAGATTTTAGTGCACTGTTCTGTTAATTGATCACGATGAATGCATGAATATTCATCCCTGTTATCAATATTCAATATTAGTAATCCGATGTAAGCAGTGAAAGTTGCTGCTTAAAAATGGTAAATACATATCTCCAAATGAGTAGGTATTGTATTTTTCATTATTTATGTGTAACTAACAGCATGTGTAACAATGTGAATAATAATATAGCGTAATGTACTCCAAGTGTTCTTAATAAGAAAGAATGTTCCCGAGGATAAAATAATTTAATTTCTACGCTGTCATTTATAGACGTGGAATAAAAATATAGGTGGGCCCACCAATATTTTTAGGATATAACCCTGCAGAATTGAGTAACTGCATTTTTCAGAAAGAATATGGTATATAGAAAAAATAATCAAAAAGAAGCACTAACAGTAAAAAATTACAGGAAGTTACTTAAGTATAACGTATAAAAAATCGCATAAAAAGTAATTTCGTTTGTAACGTCAATTTCGTCAAATTTTGCTCCAACTCAGCCAATTATTAATATTTTCGCATGATATGTTATTCACACAATTTTAAATTCTAAAAGGATTCTAAAGAGAAAATTTTAAAGAAATTAAAACTTAACCATCAAGGTGTAGAATTGATCCGAAATCTTCCCTACTTTTCAAAACAAACGAGTACAATTTCCAAAAAAAATTTTTTGAATCACGGATTTTTTTTTCAAACCCAAAATTTGTGTGACGAACTTTGGAATATATTTTTTTAAATAGTACACGGCATTGTAGCTTAATATTTGAAAATCTTAAAGTTATATGGATGAAAGGTTATTGCAATAAATCTAGCATATCGGCGCGCGCAGTGACACGTTCTCTCACACGACGTCGATTGTTGCCCTACGCCGCCGCACTATGTATGGTTCACCCCTAGGTCATAAATTAAAAAAAAATATTACGTCATACCTTCTAATTTACATTGCCTAATTATCAAGGTATCCTAAAATATAAGTTTGATTTCTATTTGACCAGAATTTCGTCCATTTATATGCATCGGAAGTGACCGCAATGAATACACGTAATTAGCGTTATCAGTGAGCCTTTTCCGTCGCGTATTATTTTCTTGTTTGTGTATAAAAAAATAGGTATTTGTGGGAACATGATTACAACTGTACTTCAAGTATAGAGTGAGTACAGAATAAATCTTTTTAATTTTCATAATATTATTGCCCGTAGGAAGGCGTTACCCAACATACCTATTTTTTGTATTGTTACTTAAAATACCTTACGAAAGTTTTAACTAACTTGCCACTTGACGTCACCTATGTGACGTATATGATTATAATGCTCAAACCCTCTTCTTTCTACCAAAGATCTTCTGCCTTTAGCGGCCGTCTCTTTTATGAGGCCGTCACACTGACGTAAGCTTTGTCGTAGCAAGTATTTATAAAATTAAATTATAAGTTTATTTGTATATCTAATATGAGGGCCAAATTTCATTTCATTCACTCACTCAATTTTCTTCAAGAACTCTTGATGATTGTTCATTCTCAAGAATACAAATTACTTAGATTTGGATAACTGAAATTGGTGTGAATGTCGCGGAAAGGACTTCTCCGTAATTCGATGACAAGGGAAATATTGAATATGAAGACTGTTAGAAATTATATGAATATTATATGTAAAAGTATTTGATATTTTTGTATGAATGTAAATAGTACTTAATTAAATTATATTCAATATTAAATTTTATATTAAATATTAACATCAAATAGTAGGATATAGAACGTAATATATATAACCAGGCCTACACTTTTATTTATGTATTCTGGTTATCAGAAATTGTCACCAAGAAATGATGAACTAGACTAAATAAAGACTAAATAGAAGTCCTTGTAGCACTATTTTATAACGTTAAGCTTAAAATTATAACATCAACATTACCAAATTTGTTAAGTCCTTGTTGGAGACAGTAATAGTGGCAAGGTTTAATTTCTTAATTTTCGTAAACATAATCATTATTCACAGATCTGATATTAAATAACATTCTTTATTACAGATTAGGGAACTTTCCCAAGAGATAATAAAAATGCATTAAAGATATTAAAATTGTGAAATGACGCGAACTTGTAAACACAAACTTACTACTTTTTATTAAATTGAGATCCTTTCGTTAAAAGTATTAATTAACGAGAAGTTATCTGTAAAAAAGAAACGTGTATTGTTAAAAAATGTGTAGACTTACTATGTATTTAGTTAGTATTTTAAATTAATTCCGTTTTCTACTACGAATCCAAAAGCTGTTATTATAATAAGATGTATTACTATATTTATAGCAATGAAATGGGTTTAACTTTACATAACAAAATTTCTGGACCTTCTATCTATACATATATGGTACCTAATAAACTCGTAACAGAGCCATGTCTGTACATTTAATATTTTTTTAAAACAGTCGTTGCCGTATAAAATACGAACAATTTTTGGAATTTTTGTTTCTCATTCTGTCAGTCTGAACGCGCATCACGCAAATCACTGAATGGATTTTAATGAAACTTGGCATCATTGTAGCTTGTGTAGGTACCGAGTTAATATTTAGGGTACTTTTTATCCAGATAAATTATGAAGTTCCCACAGGAATCATAAGTGCACACGAGCAAAGCTGCTGGCACCGCTAATCATCAATATGGCCTGTTCCATCTATCCCTACCGGCCAATCCCCACTGGTAGGGAAGAATGGATTTGGATATAGAAATTGTATCGCCACTTATCATCAATATGGCTTGTTCCATCTATCCCTACCGGCCAATCCCCACTGGTAGGGAAGAATGGATTTGGATATAGAAATTCTATCGCCACTTATCCCTATGTAATGTAACTATGTCCTATATCCTGTAACTATGTAATGTAATGTAACTAAATCCACTATGTAAATGTACTATGTAATGTGAGAAGAAAAGAGTTTTTTTGCACAAAAATAAGAATAACTGAAAACTAAATTCAGATTCGTATTGCTTAACTGTTAAGTATTAAAACTTGATTTAATATAATCGATTAATTTTTCACTCTATTTATAGGTATTTTATTTTAATATACTCGTATTTTGACCTTAGATTGTCAATTATAATAACACATACAATCGGAGCCAGTTTTTACACAACACATAAAACATTGTTACCGGCAAGTCATATTTGGTACAATACACGAACGATCCAACAAATTTTGGCTGGAAAATGAAAACTACGACCTTACACCAGTGTGTACAGCCAAGTACAAAAGTACTTGGCTGTACAAAAGTACAGCCTTGCGAAAGAGGTCATCTTGCGATAACCCTGAATCTTGTTCATGCAATGTTGCTAACGTTAAGTGCTACAAAATATGTAAATGTGCTTCAGAATGTTCATTGTACCCTTTAGATGATTTTAGTGATTTATAATTGGTGTATATTTTATGAATGTACAATTTGAATACATTAAAAATGAATCAACTTTTCTCTATTAGTGGGTTCTCTATTACACTTCTATTAGTGTGCATATTGTTTTATTCATTTTATTAATCGATTATGCATCTAGATTCATTGTCATTGTTGATTTATTAATCAATTATGCATCTAGACTCATTGTAATTGTTGATTTATTAGTTGATTATGCATTTAGACTCATTGTCATTGTTGATTTATTAATCAATTTTGCTTCTAGCCTCATTGTCATTGTTGCTTTATTAATTAATTATGCATCTAGCCTCATTGTCATTGTTGATTTATTAGGCAATTATGGATCTAGACTCATTGCCATTGTTGATTTATTGGTCGATTATGCATCTATACTCATTGTCATTGTTGATTTAATAGGCGATTATGCATCTAGACTCATTGTCATTGCTGATTTATTAATCAATTATGCATCTAGCCTCATTTTCATTGTCAATTTATTAGTCGATTTTGCATCTAGACTCATTGTCATTGTTGATTTATTAGGCGATTATGGATCTAGACTCATTGCCATTGTTGATTTATTGGTCGATTATGCATCTAGACTCATTGTCATTGCTGATTTATTAATCAATTATGCATCTAGCCTCATTTTCATTGTCGATTTATTAGTCGATTATGCATCTAGCCTCATTGTCATTGTTGATTTATTAGTCGATTATGCGTCTAAACTCATTGTAATTGTTGATTTATGAATGGCGCAAATGTTTAAATTATTATACAAGACACATTAAAAAGATTGATGGCTGTCGCGTACGAAAAGTTATGGATTAAGTAACACCAGGACTCCTATTGAGTTGTCTGTTAATTAAATCGTTTAAAACTCAGTATGACGTATACAAATACTAAAGCAAATCGTCACATTATTAAAAGTATCTTATCGAAAAAATAAGATTTATACAAAAATCTAATTATCTTTTATTTAACGAAATGAAACACAGCGAAACGATGTTTACTTTTGTTTATTAATAAATTAATTAAAATTGATATTTTTATATGCGCTGTGCCGTTTACAATGTTCTAGTAGAACGTTACTAAAAAGCTGAAGCAAATTTTGTAAGCATATCGTTACACCGGTAAGGTTTCATCTGTGGTTAGCATTACAACTTCTGTGATAAAGTTCGATTATTCGGTTATCTCCTCTAATGTCAGAAAATTGTATTGCAATGTAATGCAACCAGTCATTTCAGTATCCATTGCTGTACATGGCCTTCCTCATGCACATTGTCGCGTGCATGAGGAATCTATGGCCTTTAAACGCCACGCTGGTCAAGCGGATTGGCGAGTCCACTCTTTTAGAGGTGGTATAGTTTTTCACGGGCTATGGCAGGTGCTTTATCCCTTAGTCGCCTTTTAAAACACCCACGGGAACAGATGGGGTTGGTGCTATTCTCTGATGCCGACATCACGAAATTGTATTACGAGTAATTGATTTTGTTACAATTCCAGCCTCTAGTTGGAACGAGTTCATGAGTTTCATGAGTGCAACTTCAGGAATCCGCTTACGATGGTTTGAAAACAAATTTTCTCCTCGCTCCATCTTATAAATGAAAACGTCTGTTTGCTTTCATTTGGTTAGTCTGATTGCGATAAACTTCGAAATCAGAGAACCGATTGCGAAGGATCGAGGCAAAATGTGTAACAAGTTTTTTCCGTGGCCATGAAGTAGAAAAATATAAGATGTTCGGATGATTAAATAGCGAGTTTTAACATTGGGTCCTTACCTATGAAATGGCCGTTTTTATATATTTTTTAATGAAAATTATGTATTTATTTATTCGAAGTTTTGTAAATTATTATCAATGCACTTTTGCCATTTTAATGAACGTCGATTGATGCCTCTTTACAGAACTCCTGGGGACGGGAATTGATGAATTCTCTGAAGGCGTTTTTCACTGCCTCATCAGAGTTGATTTTTTTTCTCCTATAAAAAGTTATCCAAAATCCGAAAAAAATTAAAATCTGTAGGAGCAAGGTGTGACATGTTCGGTGGGTGACGGAGAGTTACCTGTCGAAGCTCCTATAACATCGAGACTGTCTGTCGTGCAGTGTGTGAGCGAGCGTTAACATGGAGACGTTTGAGACATTGTTTGGCTGTGTCACCTGGGTTCAACCAATGTGACGAACGTTTACGATTATACAGGATCCACTTCTCATCAAAAGTGATAATATGATTCAGAATAACTTTATTTTTGTGCCGGTTCAGCAAAGTAAGGCAAGCTTTGACGCGTGTTTGCAGCTGACTTTCATTAAGCTCATAAAGTACGCACTTTCCGAGCTTCTCCACTCTCTCGGTTATGTGGCAAATGAATCAATATCGCTCTCTCACTTTCGCCGAAGGCTGCTGTTAACTCAGACGTGGTTTGAGATGAATCCGCTTCCACCATTGCTTTCAATTCGTCATTATGGACTTTTGTCTCCGGTCGTCCTCGGGGCTTGTTCTTGAAGTCTATATAGAATATAGACTTGTTCTGGAAATATTTCCAGAACGGTAACGATCAAACCAAAAACACACCGTGTTTGGTTTGCGGTGTTTGGTTCGTACACATCGTCGATATTGAGTGTCTTATATGCTGCGTTGTTGCCACGACGAAATTTATATTCGATAATAACGCGAATTTTTAACTTTTCCATTGTTGCAAACACAATGATATCTAAGCAAAAAGCTGTTTGACGGAAAAACAAACGAATAAACTAATTTACAAAAGAATATTTTATCTTTAAATATAAATTAATTTAAATTTTTAATCCCACGCCAAACGCAAGATAACTAAGTTCAAAGAGGCCACTGTAAACAAACAGAAATTTCATTGATAAGGCATTGATCGATACTTTTTTGATAAATATTTTTGAATTTTATCTTTATATTATTATTTTGAAATATCAAAAATCAATTACAGTCAAATCAATCAATGTCACCATCATGGGATGCCATCATCCTTCTGCCCTTCCTCGCAATCTTCAACGCATGGTAATAATTCCTTAATGTTGACCATCCATCTCCTTTTTGGCGACACGGTAATCTCTAAAAAATGTTCTAAAATCCAACCTTGAAAACTCGTAAAGATATCCTCTTACAATTTGTCTGAAAAAGGCAACTTTCCTCTTATGGATACTGCTGTCTACTGACAGCAGCTCCCACCGGAAACTTGATCTCTCTAGAACCTTGGTGTTAGAGGTAGGTAAAACTTGTCCAAGAAACTTTTAATCAGTCTCCCTAACCATCCACATTTCAAAGGTTTGCATACGCCTAGTTGTTTTCTTCTTGAGAATCCACTTTTTGGGGGAGATGGCACGCTGCATTCCCACAGTCGCTGGGTGCACTCAATTGGCCACGTTACCGCTCCCTCACAGAAGACTACCTTGAAATGGTAAATGGTATGGAAATGTTGAAATGGAAATCGTATTTCCCCAATGTACGTTCGTATTTCGGTAATGAGTGAGATATGCCAGCGCTCATTCCCATCCCATATTCTCCCTCCCCATTTTCCCAATCCATTCCTTAATCTGTAAAGGTAGGCAACGCATCCGGGGGCCTGCCAACGTTTGTCATTTGGACTGATGTTGGCATATATCGCGGATGTCTATGAGCAGCAATTTCTACTTATTACCAGGTGGAATGCATGCTCGTCTGACGCCTTTTTTCAATAAAAAAAAGGAAATTAGAAAGGCAGTATTAAAATTTAGACAACAGACAATACTTTTTTCCGACGTACACTAACACACATACAATATACATATAACAATAACCAAAATAAAAAAAAAAATGTAGGAAATTAGAAAAACAAAAGAAAATCACAAGCATTAAAAAAGTTCAAGAATTAATAAAATAAATATATTAATAAAACATGTCACGTTGCTATTGAATGTGTGTGTATTGTGATCCTGGAAATGGTCTTCAACTCAATTTGGGTAGGAAATGGAATTTTTTGGTTATACAGCACTTTAAATATTTTATAGAAGGCTGTTTTTGCTTGTTCTATCCTACATATAACTTCTTCCAGATGGTCAAAGTCCGAAATGAAATATCGGTTTAAATATTTTTAAACATCTGTACCTACCCCTCCGATGGGAATTACATGAAGGGATATTTTAGGTGAATGTAATTGTTTCTTCGGTAGGGCTTTAGTTTTTCCCGCTTTGATGTTCAATCCCATGTTTTCCCTTATTCAGTTAGTTATATAGTTAACTGTAATAAATACTATAATATTATTTGTAGCGAGTATGAAGCAAATAATGATGTAAAAATGTATTAGATAACTCTTATCATAACACTCAATCTGTCTCTCATTGAGCTTTATAGGATGTTCACTTTATCTGGGCTCGGGCAGAATTAAAGAGATTATCTCGGGCGACCAGTAGCGCGACTTGTTTATTGACTTTTAATCCGCAGTTCCAGCGAGGTTCTGTCCAGATTTCCTCAGCGACTAACTAGTGATTTTGTTACCAGCGGTGTGCATAGTTTTTTGCTATTTTCGGTCACTTGAGGATAGTAGTTATAGTTTGTGGTCGCTAGTAAATTTTCATACATACTGTAACTACAAGGCTTTAATAGTAAATTATACGAGTAACTTCCATTGGTTCATTTAGCCCAGTTAGTAGTACTCCTGCCTGCTGTGCAGAAGGTCCCGCGCTCGATTTCCGGTCGGACATTATTTTTTTTTATCGACATTTGTTGTTTCATTTGTTGGTTCGAGTCTGGGCACTACCCATAATAAGTCCATAATACTACGGTCCATAATAAGAATCCTTTACCACTGTAAAGGACTCTTATTATGGACCGTTGAGCGAAACTGCTAAAAACACACATAAAGGTAAAGGACTCTTATTATGGACCGTTGAGCGAAACTGCTAAAAACACACATAAAGGTAAAGGACTCTTATTATGGACCGTTGAGCGAAACTGCTAAAAACACACATAAAGGTAAAGGACTCTTATTATGGACCGTTGAGCGAAACTGCTAAAAACACACATAAATTTTGCTTTTTATTTATTATTCATTATATTTATTTAATTAGAAATAAATAAAGAAAATATATTTATTCGTTATTACACCACAATTACGTATGTACAATACATTAAATAAAGATACAACATATCTAAATATATAATATTGTGTCGCGTCAACAAAATGGAACTGGCTCAGCAATCGCTACAGATATTCCACAGCATTATTGCATATTAGAGATTTATGTATTATATGTAATATGTAGGTATGTATATAATATATAATATATGTAACATTTGTTCCAATAGTGGATCCTTTATAACCTCTGTATTTTTTATAATATCTGTATTCTGTATATATCATACTGTGTGAATTCACTTATTCTTGCATTGCATTTCACTATTTAATAATATTTTTATATTTAATAATTATTAACCAGTGTTTCTTATCTAGTTACTCAAACGCATTACTTATCTTCTTGACATGAATAAATAGCACTGGCCGAAAACAATAGATGCTAGTTGAAAACTACTTTACGTCTAAAAAATTAAAGATTGAAAAAAGGAATCGATGATATTCTAATAAGACCTCACGAAAAATGTAAGGGGTCGGCCGGGTGTGAGTTGTTCCCTGGGGATCAGTAAAGAAGGGTTAAAATAAAAGTCACAGACCTGTCCCGGGGCCCAGCAGCCCTGAGACAAATCATCTCGGCCTCCAGCGCTCCTAAAAACCTAAACGCAGCCACAGCAGTGAAACTCCGACGTTCTGTTGGCGCCACTGCTATCGCCAGTCGTGGCTCTGGACCGCCGCCCTCTGATCGCCTCTGCTTTCGGCTGGCGGTAGTGCCGCTCTTCGTCGTTCTGGGTGTGCGCCCTGCCGGGCGCCGCCTCTCCTACCGTTCATCTGTGAGTTCCATGAATTGAACCTCTAGGTACTACGAACACTTCCACCACTTACGCTTTGCTATAATAAATTCTGTCAATTTTGTATTCGGCTATTTTTTAAATATTTTTTTAGGAATTATACAAAGCAACATTAGTATTATATGTAATAGAGGCGTTATCTGAGCAAAGGGATTTTATTTTCGGGATAAAGGGACTTCTTAATTTGGTTAAGATTTTTCAGCTTAAAATTTCTTTGTTTCAAGATTATATTTCAATAGAAACATGGTCTAACATCTAATTTTTATGTCAAGGCAATAAAAAATATATGTATTTATTTAATTTCCATTAAGACTATTGGGACTATTGATATTGATTGACTATTGACATTGATTTATGAAAGTAGAACCAATAACGAGTTCTCTTTTGTAAGGTAATGTCATAAATTAATTTGAAATTGTAACTTTTTGAAATTGTACTTGTAATAGAATTTCAGATAGCTGTTATACCTAATTAGCTTAGTGCTAGTAATAACTGTATTGATACGCTAGTCCAAAGGAAAGACGTCGGTAACTCCCGGCGGAGACAACAGTCATAGAAACATAATTTCCGCTTGGATAAGATTTAATAGGCGGACCGCCTTTTGGAATCAAACCTACGACGTAATCTCAATATTACGCAGGAGGATTAGACCAATATTGTTACGTAAATGAATTAATCTGTAGGTATATAACTGGTTTTACCTACTACTCAAGTCCTCTTTCCTTCACCTAGGTATAATATAACCATATCAGAAGCACACTGTCTTAAGTTTATTTTTACTGTCCCTTTTTTATATAATAGGACTATTACGAATTATTTGAAGATATATTGTACTAAGTTCATTATTTAACAAACTGAAAAAAACTGTGTATATAATTGTATGTTAAGTTTATATTGTTTTATAAATTAAGACATAAAATGAAGACCAAACGACTTTCTACACGTTAACGTAAAATAATGTACCTCCGGTATACAGTAATAATAATTAAAGAATGAACGGCTCGCTATCTACTTACACATAAACTTTAATAGCTTTACATGGCTACATAGAATGTAGCAAATGAGCATACAGTCCACCTGGTGGTAAGAAGATACTGTCGTCCCTTATATACCCGTGGTACATGCCAACATGGGTTGGGAAAATGCAAAGGATAGGATGGGATGGGAATGGGCTACGACATATCTCACTCGGTTTCGGTAAACAGGGACGTACACTGGGGAATATAAAAAGTGTTAAATGCAGTACATTTCAAAGTAGTATTCTGTGAGAGTCGAGTGCGCCCAGTGGTTGTTGGATTGCAGCGTGCACGGGGGGTGCATATAGTATGTTTAAAGAAATAAAAAACAGATCAGTCTAGTGCATTGACTACGATGATATTTCATATGATAAACAACGCTGATAGTGGAAACTAATTTATTGAATCAAGATTATAATTATCTTTACATCCACCAATCTCAATCAGGTCCCTTGAGATTATAAGTGGAGTAATACAATGAGACGTGACAAGTATTTCCTAACATAGTAAGTAAGCACTATTAACATGTTTAGGTAATGTAACTTATGTAAAAATTAAAACAAATCTGTAAGTTAATATTTTCTTAGGTTTTCGCGATTACTATACATTGCAATTAAACAACTTTTAACGGTTTAAATCGCGTATATTTGACATGATTTATATCCCGACGTTTCGAACACTTTGCAGTGGACGTGGTCACGGGGTGACTAATTGATTTTATTTGTCACTTGAGTTATTAAGAAATTATTACTACCGTCTGAAATTTTTTGAACTACCGTCTGAAATTTTTTAATCATAACATTCCCTATGCACGCAGTATTCGCTCACGGTGTCCAGAGGTCTTGCAGTATGGCGTTGGCCTTGTGATTTAATTAATTTAATGACTGGATCCCAAGCTGGTGGTACTTGCCAACCATCTTCTCTATTGAAATTTGGGTGTTTCTTAATTTCAATAGCCTCGCGTAACATTCTTGGCATGTACCGGGTCTCTCTAGCGAGGATTTGTGGATTATCAAATCGAATGTAATGGTTGGGTTTGTCCAGAGCATGTTCACAAACTGCAGACTTGGTCGAGCGTCTGTTCTTCATGTCAGCTATGTGTTCTTTTATCCGGATACCGATGCTCCTCTTTGTTTGCCCAATGTATGATAACCCGCATTCACAATCAAGCTTGTAAACACCTGCATCTTGTAGGGGGATATTGCTCTTGACCGGTCTTAAAAATTGGCTAATCTTCTTGTGCGGCTTGAAGTAAGTTTTAATTGAAGCTCGTCTTAAGATATTGCCAATTTTGTCAGTGATGCCCTTGATGTATGGTAAGATGGCAGGTTGTCGCTCAACTGTAGGAGGCTTGGGGCGGCTTCTGTGACGCATTCGTGGGAGTTTGTGATTGTTGCTTCGCAGTACTTGTTTCACATGCAGAAGCTCTTCCTCGAGGTGGTCAGTGTCACAGATGCCGTGTGCTCTCTGTAACAAAGATTTGCCTACGGTAGTCAACTGACATGGATGGTGATGGGAGTTACCATTGAGATATTTATCTGTATGGGTGGGTTTCCTATACACAGTATGACCAAGAGAGTTGTCAGGATTTCTGATGACTGAAATGTCAAGGAAAGCCAAGGATTTATTGACCTCAGACTCCATAGTAAATTGGATTTTATCATGTAACGAGTTTAAATGATTTAGGAATGCAGAAACATTATTTTTGGGGAGGACGGCAAAAGTATCGTCTACGTACCGTTTGTAGATCTTCGGCATAGCCACAGCTCTGGTGAAAGCCTTCTCCTCGAAGTCTTCCATGAAAATATCGGCGACAACGGGGGAGACTGGAGAGCCCATTGCTACACCATCGATCTGTATGTAGAATTTATTATCCCAGAATAGGTAGCCAGATGTTAGGCAGTGTTCTAGTAGTTCTGCATATTCTATGGGTAGGTCGTGCTCAGTTAGTTTTCTCTTGACAATTTCAATGCAATCATGTACAGGTAAGCATGTAAATAATGATTGTACATCAAAGCTGACCATTATTTCATCATCAGTCAATTGTAGATGTTTGATTTGGCTGACAAAATGGTAAGAATCCTTGACATGCGCACTCGTTTGACCACGAAGTGGAGACAGTATTTTAGCAAGATGTTGAGCTAGTTTGTATGTCGGCGAGTCAATTTGGCTTACAATTGGGCGCAAAGGGACGTCATTTTTGTGTATTTTCGGTAATCCATACAGTTTTGGTGGTTTCACACACGAAGGTACCAGTGCCGTGACGTCTAAACCAAGTGTGTCGGAGTGTTTACTAATTATTTCTTTAGTTTTAGTTACAATTTTGGCCGTGGGATCGCTTTTTACTGGTTTGTAGGTGCTTTCGTCCGACAATAGTTCTTGTATTTTTAGGTTATAATCTGACGTATCCATGATCACAGTGGAATTACCTTTATCTGCTCGAAGTATGGTTATGTCTGGATTTTTGCGTAGGTTGGTGAGTGCAAGATATTGTTCACGAGGTAGATTCGGTGTGGGCACTTTACTTCGACGCAAGACAGCAGAGATATCTTGGCGTAACGCCTCCAAATCTTCCTTCTTTACATTGTTTTTTGTGAGACAATGTTCCACGGAGCAAATTATCTGTTCAAAAGGCACTGATCTCGGGGAAACCGCGAAGTTTAATCCATTTTCGAGGGCCTGAAGGGCGACCGGATTTAATACTGTTTGTTTCGATAAATTTGTGACACTATCAGCTGTTTTTGACGGTCGCGAGGTTGCGTTTCGTTCCGAATGTAGCAATTGCTTTGCCGCGAGTTTTTTATATTTTGCTAAATGACGGTTTTTGAATTCATCATTTTTTGCCGCGGCGCGATTATTAATCATTTGCATGCATTTTTGGAAATCCGATGCTGATAGTGCTTTTTGAATCTCGATGGATTGAATCTCAATGATGTGGTTGATTTTGATGACATCCAGGCGATGTTGGCGTATGCATCGACATAATAATTTCTTACTTGTTTGACGGAGGATCCCGGCGCTTCCAGAAATGTCCTTTTTAGGTGATATTCTCACGCACAATTGTAAGCCAAATTGACTCGCCGACATACAAACTAGCTCAACATCTTGCTAAAATACTGTCTCCACTTCGTGGTCAAACGAGTGCGCATGTCAAGGATTCTTACCATTTTGTCAGCCAAATCAAACATCTACAATTGACTGATGATGAAATAATGGTCAGCTTTGATGTACAATCATTATTTACATGCTTACCTGTACATGATTGCATTGAAATTGTCAAGAGAAAACTAACTGAGCACGACCTACCCATAGAATATGCAGAACTACTAGAACACTGCCTAACATCTGGCTACCTATTCTGGGATAATAAATTCTACATACAGATCGATGGTGTAGCAATGGGCTCTCCAGTCTCCCCCGTTGTCGCCGATATTTTCATGGAAGACTTCGAGGAGAAGGCTTTCACCAGAGCTGTGGCTATGCCGAAGATCTACAAACGGTACGTAGACGATACTTTTGCCGTCCTCCCCAAAAATAATGTTTCTGCATTCCTAAATCATTTAAACTCGTTACATGATAAAATCCAATTTACTATGGAGTCTGAGGTCAATAAATCCTTGGCTTTCCTTGACATTTCAGTCATCAGAAATCCTGACAACTCTCTTGGTCATACTGTGTATAGGAAACCCACCCATACAGATAAATATCTCAATGGTAACTCCCATCACCATCCATGTCAGTTGACTACCGTAGGCAAATCTTTGTTACAGAGAGCACACGGCATCTGTGACACTGACCACCTCGAGGAAGAGCTTCTGCATGTGAAACAAGTACTGCGAAGCAACAATCACAAACTCCCACGAATGCGTCACAGAAGCCGCCCCAAGCCTCCTACAGTTGAGCGACAACCTGCCATCTTACCATACATCAAGGGCATCACTGACAAAATTGGCAATATCTTAAGACGAGCTTCAATTAAAACTTACTTCAAGCCGCACAAGAAGATTAGCCAATTTTTAAGACCGGTCAAGAGCAATATCCCCCTACAAGATGCAGGTGTTTACAAGCTTGATTGTGAATGCGGGTTATCATACATTGGGCAAACAAAGAGGAGCATCGGTATCCGGATAAAAGAACACATAGCTGACATGAAGAACAGACGCTCGACCAAGTCTGCAGTTTGTGAACATGCTCTGGACAAACCCAACCATTACATTCGATTTGATAATCCACAAATCCTCGCTAGAGAGACCCGGTACATGCCAAGAATGTTACGCGAGGCTATTGAAATTAAGAAACACCCAAATTTCAATAGAGAAGATGGTTGGCAAGTACCACCAGCTTGGGATCCAGTCATTAAATTAATTAAATCACAAGGCCAACGCCATACTGCAAGACCTCTGGACACCGTGAGCGAATACTGCGTGCATAGGGAATGTTATGATTAAAAAATTTCAGACGGTAGTTCAAAAAATTTCAGACGGTAGTAATAATTTCTTAATAACTCAAGTGACAAATAAAATCAATTAGTCACCCCGTGACCACGTCCACTGCAAAGTGTTCGAAACGTCGGGATATAAATCATGTCAAATATACGCGATTTAAACCGTTAAAAGTTGTTTAATTGCAAATCTGTAAGTTCTTTATCGTGGTCGATAGCTTGTTACGTCCAACTGGTTCATACCTTTCCAGGCGACCAAGAGGGAATTTTGGGCCATAATCCACCACTCGGACCCAGCGCGGATTAATTAATGTTATACATGTCCTACTCGTAGATATACTTTTTAATTTTTGGGGCACGCGGGTTTCCTGCCAATGTTTTCCTACACCGCCGAGCTAGTGATAATTTAAAAATCCGTATGTCAGTAGAAACTCTTACTCGCCGGCCGTACAAGCCGGATTTAAAACTCCCGACCTCACGAATGAAAGTCGTGAACGCAAAAGCTCTTAGAATAAGGCATTACTTTGTGAAAGCGACACAAATATGAATCAAATATATAGTATAACAAATGACAGTCCATTTGGTTAAGCTAGAGCTACTTTTACAACAGAGTCCGTCGTCAAATAACATTTTACATTGTTCAGTCGCTGCATAAAAGAATATAAAAAGTGTATGAGAAAGCTAAAATTGTATTATCCCCGATGCACAGATAACTGTGAACATGGTGGGAGTGAAATTAAATTCGGATTCAACCAACCCCTTCAATTGAGTAACTAAAAATACATTTCCTATAAAACAGTGCAGAAAATTACAACTACACGAACGAGTCAATTTAGCGAGCAACGATGTTTGTACGGGAAATAGGTTCTTGTGAAATTGTCAGTGCATACAGACAAACGAATGCAATACGCAGGTACATTTTTGGTTATAAATCACAAATTCATTAAAAAAAACTTTGAGGTTTTCTCGTTACATTATCGTGGATTAGTATGAAGATATGATTAGCCTATGACAAAGAGCTTTTGTGTCAAGTTTATAAGGTATTTATTTTTAAGGTATTTGTAGGGTATTTTAATGATCAATCAAAAAAAAAACCTTGTGAAATAAACAAATTAACCCTTTTGTTAAATCTTGTGAAATAAATACATTAACCCTTTTGCTAGAACAAACACGAACCAGCTGTTTTTGAGATTAACCTAAACAAACAGAAGTCTTCTTCTATAATAAAAATTTAATAGAAGTAATAAAACTAAAGAAAGAATATTGCATTTCTATAAGTAAATAGAGAGGAGTATTTAATTTAATTTTGAAGAAAATACTTATGTACTTCAAAGTTAAAATTACTTTTTTACTATCCTTTTTTAAGAAAATTGTTTTAATTACCAAAGATAGCTAGTTTACTTTGGTTTTGACCTAAGAAAAGCGAATAAATAGAAGTAATAATATCTAAAGAACAAATAAATATTACAAAATTAAATGTAAAGATATGCACTTCAAAATAAAAATATTTACATTTTACATTATTAACGAAAACCGAATTTATAGAATTTAGTTAACCTTTATCAAATAAGTTTTCGCTTTAGTTAAGAAGTTAAGTTAAGTTAAGAAGAAGTTAAGTTAATAAGTTAAGAATTATAGTTTTCGCTAGCCACAATCAAATGTGTTTATCAAATATGTAAGCTAGTCAAAACAAAAGTGTGTTGGTCAAATATGTTCGCTAAGTGTTTTTCTTTGATTGTAGCTAAGTGTTCCTTTTGCTTAGACTTTGTCGCTTGTTTCTAAGATCTATACGTCTAAGGTCTATCTATACATACATTGCAACCTATCGATAATTTCTTTGATATGGGCCTATATAACCTCTATATAGGCTCTAGACTCACTCAGCCGGCGAGAATTCACGACGTAAATCTGCGTGCCCCGTGAACACCTCATTAAACTCACAATTGTTCACAGTCGTTCGCGAGCGTTGTGAGAACGTTCGCGGTACGCGCCCGCGAACCGATTCCAACCGGGAAACAAGAGCAGTGAACACCATCCACACTTGCGTTCGCAACTATTAGGAGGGCTTCACTGTGTGAGTCTAGAGCCGGCTTATCTTCTGCTGTGGGAGTCATTTCGCTTTCAGTGAGTTTCACAGCTGTGGTTTCACACCGAATAACACTATCTTCTCATTCATAATAAGGTATCCAGCTCATACTTCATTCTAATGTGATATTTCATACGCCGGCAACTAAAAAGTTTTTCTTTTTATTCGTAGATCGTTAATTTTGCTCTCTTTCTTACTCAGTGCCCACCTTTCACCTAGTTAGTAGTAAGTATGCAGCATATTACAAAACTAATTTTGAATTTGTGGCTTACCAAAACATATATTACCTTAATATAGATTAAATTATTTTTATTAAGAATTAATCTTAGAAAATGACGTTGCTTATTAAGTAAACGTAATTAAATTACGGGATTGAGTCTGAGAAAATCCATTATGGACTCGGGATGAAACGAAAACATGCTTCGCTTATATTTTATTTCCTTATAAAATATATTGGGTATTCAAAATATTATATTTTATTAGATACCTACTAGCCTGTGCCCGCGGTTTTGTTCACGTGTACTTACCTACCTATGTAGAAATTCCTATCCAAACACCTGAATAATTCATATTTAAATGTTTTATTAAGATATACGATTTGTTTTTAGGAGAGATGGCAGCGGGCCAGCCACATGATGTTAAGTGGTCACCGCCGCTCATGGACGTTCTTAATCGAAACCAGTGAGAATTTAATTCATGTTACTTAACAGTAAGGTAAAAGGAATAACTTGATCTTAATCATTAAACAATGAACTTTTCAGTGTAATATTAACTGTATTCTATAATTAAATATAGCGTTCGAAATTATGTCAAAGTCCAACTTCATGTTATCGTCTTTACTACCACGGCACAGTGGTTGATATTACAATGGTTGTGATTTGATGACATGGCACGCCAATCGGCGTATCTTATCGATAATCATAGACCTATTATCACAGTAATTTACATTACTAACGTTTATTTAATCATTATATTGATTTACATTAACTTGGATAATATACGTAAATAGATTTTGCGTAAATTTTGAACTAATATATAGATATTATGAAAGAATTGTTGTACATCTAACCGAATTGAATGTTCCGCCTAACATATAATAAAATTTACATAATTTACACATAATAAAATATTTTCTGATTATAATAATAGGTAGTCGGAAAAGTTCGAACGTATGATTTTAGCGTGGTATATTTCTGGCAACATTGATCACTGGCGGGAAAGTGATATACCGTTTGACAGCTGACTTTTTTGTAATGGCGGTAAATTGAAATTACAAGTTAAAAGTTTTTGTTTTCATATTTTTTAACAAATCTAAAATGGAAGTTAATAAGGAGAAAATTAGATATGTTTTACATTTTTTTTTGGCAAGGATATGAATGAATGCTTCTAGTGTTCTAAAAGAAATTCGTGGTATTTACGGAGAAGATGCTTTATCTAAAACTACTGCGAACAAAATGTTTCAGTCGATTCAGGTCTGGTAATTTTGATATGAATGATGTTCCTCGCTGTGATCGTCCTATTAAGGTAAACGTTGATGTTATCATCGACACATAAGCAACCATCAAATTGCGGAAGAGCTTAGCATTCATCACTCCACAGTTTTGGGTGATCCAAACTGAATTTTGTAAAAAAGCTAGACGTTTGGGTGCCGCGTGATTTAAATGAAAGAAACTTGGTGAATAGAATTTCCATATGCGAGATGTTGCTAAAACGAATCCATCCAGACCTCACTCCGTACAAAGTCATGTTATATGTATGGTGGGACTGGAAAGGCATTCTGTATTACGAACTTTTGCCACATGGCCAAACTATTAATTCTGAGGTCTACTGTAAGCAATTAGTAAAATGGAAACAAACACTTGAAGAAAAGCACCGAGAATTAATGAATAGAAAAGATATAGTTTTCCATAACGACAATGCTCGACCGCATACATCTTCGATGACTAAACAAAAATGATTGACCTTGGCTGAGGAGTTTTAATGCGTCTTCCATACGGTCCAGACATAGCACCTTCGGATTATCATTTATTCCGCTCTTCACAAAATTCTCTAAATTGTATTAACTTAATAATCAGCTGTAAATAATAACATAACACAACATATATATGATTATTATAGAAATATTATTTACATATATATGTATTCACGGTCGATGAAATGAATCTATCTGTTTACTCTCCTGTCAACACTTCGCAGAATTGAAAGTTTGTAATATGTTTACGAATTATATTGTTGGATCTGTTTTAATCGGTGTGTATCGTATATCGGCGGATGTACTCGTATATGTAGTGGCCCTGGCAGCCGTGATGATTCCCTCTCCCCTAATGGACATACACTCAATTAGCTTTTATTGCCCTCGCGCCGTTCAATTTAACGCCTACTGCGACCGCACTCCGGTACTTACTTCTATTTATTTTTATTGACATCGAAAAAAGGAATTCTATATCACGAATTAATCAACAAAATGTTTCATTTAATGAAACCGGTTTCTCTTGACATTTTAGTTAGTAGATTGTGCGTAGAAGTTGAAGTTGGTCAGGTGTTCCGTTGCTTTTTATTCCTGTAACATTTTAATTATATCCACCCATAACATACTTTACTTACGTCTCCCCACTACTGGATATAGGCATCTCCCAAGGCTCGACCCCACACACAATCTTCGGGTCTTTGTTTCTCTCTCCTCTCATTATCCATTGTTATTATGCTCGTATTTCAAATTCTAATTGTGTTACTTAACTTACACCGTGTTACACACGTGTTGTGAGCTAAGGTGGCATAAAAACACAAAAAAACAAAACAAGAAGAAATTAATAAACAAAAATTAGTCCTTTAGAATAAATAGTGTCTATTGTGCTTAGTTCAATTACAGTTAAACTTAATTTTATTTTCATTATGGTTCACTGAACGAGCACTGGCTGGCAAACCACTGGCTGGCCACTCAAAACACTGGCAGCTCAAAATCAGCACTGGCTGTAATAACTATTTCGAAGCGGCTATTCCAGTCAGAGCACTGAAGCTGTTAAAGTTAAGGTCGACTCAGTTTGACTCAGCACTTGACTCAGTTTGATACTTGTAATATACTCATAGTAGATAAAGTACAAGTAATAAATTGTACACAAAATAAAAAAATATTGATTACAATAAAAACAAAGAAAAACTAGTTTAAGGAAATTAAATGGGAAGCAGTGATTTCAAGATTAATAATTAATTTTAATTTCTTCCAATAAACAAAATTATTCTTTCTTTCAAACTTCCTTAAATCTTCAGAAGTCTTGTTACGTGACGAACGAAATCTTGTCTCGTGTATTTAGAAAAATCAAAAGCAGTTTATTTCTGCGATGAAATCACAAATTATGGTCCTTAATTTTGTCTTCATTTTTATAAGTAGTCAATATTTTAGGAAATTGATGGCTTTTTACAATATATAGATTCTTAAACTCTGGCATAGATGGGTTTCTATTGAGACTGGTGTCATATGCGCTTCCTACGATTAAGAAATATAGGCCATTGCAATATAGTGCGCAATTTCATCTCTCTTTTGAAGTTGCATTCGCGTGCCGCACGTGTTTCTGTGCAATAATATGTGAAAGTTTGTCGCGAAACGTGGCGCAATGCTCATATGAAAATACTCGAAACGAAGTTGATCCCTTTTGTAGGTCTCACATTACTGTTGCTGTAATATAATATATTTTTTGTACATAGCACCTAAATATAGTAGGTTTCCACGATAAATGAGTAAAGCCGAAGTATATATAGAAATTGTAGAAAAAACTGCAGGGGGCATTTTTTAACTAATTGAAACGAAATTTAACAGAAAAATAGTTTGGGTCTACATCTTGGTTGAAACTAGAGAATAGAGAATACCCACTATAGTAGTAAATGACTAGATCTACTACTACTACCTACTAGAAATCAATTTGTGAAATCAAAATATACCTATCCAAAAATATCTATGTTAGGTATAAGCCTTATAGTGCATAAGTAAAAACCACTTCGTTACTGTGTTGATGACGTCACTACCACGGTAAAGAGTAGATTACTTCTCCAAGTTTATAATTACTAAATTTTCTAATGAATTCCAAAAACAATACTTTTTAATATAGATTTCTATGGTTTTTCTATTGTTTTTCTATGGTTTTCGAATAGATCATAAAACGTAACAATTTCAACCACAATCAATTACCATATTGTATCGGAATTATCGTATTGTCAAAATCAGAAAATTAAAAAGCGAAGTAAGGAAAAGAAACCATTTAACTAAAAATTACATGGGATACCCTGATACCCAGGTAATTTTTAGATACCTACATCGATAATGCTTGAGGATAATTTCAGTCTGTATCATAAACATTATTTTATGTAGATATCTATAGATATCTATCTCTATCTGTAGATATTCATAAATTTCTATTAAAACACGTGGGTGCTATTACACAAGCGCATAAAAATTTTGAGTCTGTTCTTTTAAAAAATAAAGCTGTAAAAGCATAAAATCGTTTTCCTTACTTAATATATTTCATGTCACAGCCTCTTGTATCTCTCGACTTATGTTGGAATCGTTCCTGTATCCCTTCCATGAGTTCTTGCAGCTTACAACTCAATTTCCTTTGTTAAATCCAGGATCAGTCAAGGTAAACACTGTTTGAGTATTTGCGAATATATCATGGGTGTGACTTAGATTTATTTAAGTGCTTTTTAATATTGCATCGTGAAAATAAAGTTAAATTTTATTCATTAAATATAAACAGAAGTCATATAAAAGAGCAAATAAACAAACGTAAAGTGTCATTTAATTATAGCGTTCTCATCTTAACCTAAAAACTGATGATTTTACTGTAAATTAAAACCTAACAAACTGCAGTTTAAGTATTTCGTTGTTCAATAATTCTTATTTATGTTTTCGGGGTCTCTACGTTCATGGACTCGTGATCGTGATCAAGGGTTGGTGAAAATAATTGTGTCTCATACTCGTATAATAAAATTCAGCTGGTTTACTTATTTGTATGGGTATCACAATACGGAACAGTGACTATAATGGTAATTCGTGCATGTTAAAATGTCCCCGATACAAAATGAATAGGTACGCAAATTAAACGGTATTCGTGGTATGGTAGTATGTCAATACGGTTAATGAAGCCGTGATAAGATTTGATTAAAACGTCGCTCGTACATACCATTCGGTAATGAAATTTGATGAAATATCCAGCGGTTCCGTTCAATCGTTAAATCATACAGCCACACTTTATTTGAGGCCGGGACGATTATGTCAGTCGTCGTTACCAAAATGGCGGTGGCCGTCATTAAGCCGGAGTGCCCTCACATTTAGGTCTGCGGCGCGTAAACAGGCAGCGGAAGGAAGGCGGGCTAAAAGCCTCTGGGTAGTTGGTGCAGCTTGAAAATTAGCCACGCTTGCCGGATGAAACACGTGAGCACGGGCTAAGAGATTACTTTCTATGTAACGACGACGCTTTATTTGCATGCATTTAAAACTAGCTGACACTGACACTTTGACATTTTCGCCTTAAAAAGTACGGCGCCCTAACTCTGTGACGTCCCAGTTACTTAAATGGACGGAAGTTTATATGACTATTTTGTTCTATGTGGATATATATCGCTGCCAACGCAAATTTGGTCCAGAAGAGCAGTTTCAACATTGCGTTTCTTTAGTAGGTAGACGTGGGTTACCACCACATAGCCTGTTAAGACTTAACAGCACTTAGGAATATACAATAGGTCTATAAAAAGGTAGAGATAATGGTGATAGCTTCAAAATGAAAGGTGCAATATAAGTAAGCAAAATATTAGGTCCCGTGAGAAACAAGGGAGCGCTATGACGCGTCGCTGCTTCCACGTTATAGGAAATCGAAATCATTGATTTGACGTGGAGTAATGAATTAAATATCACGTAGATGAATAAATATTTTTAGAAGTCCTCAATGTAATAATGTAATGTAACCCTTAATTTAATACTTAGTGTGATGGAATTGGTTATCAAAAGTCTTCCGCTCAAATTGAACTGTTCACAAACTTAAACTTTGAATCTTATAAGTTTATACATTTTACTTGATATGAAATCTGTCCCTGGAAAGAGAGGGCGATACACTCCTCTATCTTCACTTTATTACAATCATTGATGATCCTATTGTTTTTTAGAAAAGTGGTTAGTGAATAAAAAATGGATCAATCGTTCAGATTGTATTCCATTGTATTGTTTCACTGTTGTCCATCTGTGGCGAGGGTCTAAAGACCAAATGTAAAAGTTCAAACCCCATTATGTTTTGAAAAAGTCAATTAGCTATGTCGTAATATTAGTGAGTATGCTATTATTTTTTTTTTTGAGGATCTGTGTTATACCACTCCAATCAATATTGTTCTATAAAGTTAAGAGTCCAGATGATAGTTCACTCAATTCAATTCAGGTCAATAATGACACTAAGGTGACAAGTGAGGTTCTATAAGGGGTGATTCCAAGTGGAAATTAACTCAAGATTAAGGACCCCGTTATAAATTATTGATTGTTATTATTCAATTACAGTAACTAATAAAGAATCTCACTAGTAACTCTCATTATAATTTCAAAAGAATTTTGCTTGAATACACAGACAGTATCTCATATACACTACTCATATACATACATGAGTAGTATACATAACATCTAGTAAGTTAAAATTATTAACAAAAGAAGCTATTAACCAAAGTTAGATTAAATCAAAAGGAACATGCATATACGAGCAATTAAAATGCTAAGACGGCCGCGTAATCATCTAAGATTTTACGAGGACGCGTAAGTTATAGGGGCACAGTGACAACACCAAGTGCTAGTAACAATAAATGAGGATTTGCCCTTTGAGTATAGCTGTCGCAATGTTAAAACAAGACCTTAGGGTCCAATGTGGACCGAGATTTACCGCGGTCAAACTTAGACGCCTCGCCCCAGGGACATGGCACAACTTGCAAACACGACTACGTACGTAAATATAATAAATGTCAATTGCCAGATTTGTTCTCTTCATCGGAGGTTGATATAACATTCTCGCACATTCGTATTTTTCCCTTTTAGTTTTCACTGTACCTAGAATTTTTTTATAGTATTTTAAAATTGAAATGCTAATAAATCGTGATATATATGCTTATAAATTATCTGTTTGTCAATGTGTGTAATTGCGAGCTCATTTTACAATACTTTCTATATTACTTTCCACACATTACCTTCTAAAATTGATTACTAATTTTTATTCTAATAATTCGCTCTTTCCTTACTAATACAGCATTCAAATGCGTTTAAACACTCAAAGAATGAACAGGACAGGTTCTACTTGAGTAAATTTAGTACCAATTTCCATTGTCCCGGAAACTCGTGCTTTAGTACAATACAAAGATTTATAACGGAGGACGACATTAATGGTATCTTTAAAATTCATTGTATTTCTGATTGAGGGCATCTAAAGAAAATTAAATGGTCGTACTCTCTCAAATTGAGTGACTCTGTAAGTGTAGTTCTGCTTGAATAAACCTAGAGACATATCAGCGATCATTCCGTTTTTATTTTTTATTTTGTACGTAAGAATCGTACCTATTTGTTGTTTGGAAATCGAATGGAAATGAGGAACAATGGCGACAGATGACGTCGTTAGGACGACGGGAAACGATTGGACGAGTTTCTCGGAGAAGTGTCAACAACGTGTGAGAAACTTTACGAAAATTTCAATACATTTCAGACAGCTTTGTGCGCTCACCATGTTAAATTTTGGAAACAATAGCCATTGTAAAGACAAAAGTTTTGTAATCGACCTGCGCCAATTTTCTATGCCCCGCTTAAAATAACGTTTGTTGTTTTGGCTGTCATCCAACTGCTTGTTAAGGAAACTAGGGACTTTCATGAAGCCATTGTCTCTTGTTACTTACACAAGATACTACGCCTAAAGACTAATAAAAATATTTTCATTTAATTTTTCTTTGGATGTTAAAGTGTTTGACAGGGTAAAAGACAGCAATAAATATTTAATTAGGACTTTGCTCTTTAAAACTCATTTAATTTCCTAGGAAGACTAGAAATATTAAAATACTTTTATACATATTTATTATCATTTTTTATACATATGATTGTTATACATATATTGTTATTAGGTAGGTAAGGTAATACCATAAGAATAATAAACAATACTTAGGTATATTGTATGAGTATGTGTATACAATCGACTGATAATAATGACAGAGAACGGATATCACCGCAATAATTACGCCCGCCTACAACTTAATTAACATTACAGGAAATTTTAATAAAGTAAAAACAATACAAATTGAGGTAGATACTACAATAATTTTACGTTTAATAGAGTTCCATACCGTAAATAAAGAGGACACACGCTTACTGAAATCACCCTTTAAATTAATCCACAACTCTTGTAGTACTGATCACAATTCACTAACTTGTTCCTTTGTAAATTTAAAAAGCTATTTAGGTTTAATTTAGAAATTAGTCCGTAAAGTTATAATTACATTAGGTTGAACACGGGGTTTAATTGACTTACAAATAAATTTCATTGGATCGTGGACGTTTTTACGGCTTGTTCATACATTTAAATGAGACAATACTGCTGTTGAATCCTTACTTGATTGAATCACTCTTTTCAAGCCCGCCAGGACCGTCTCACACGACGAATTTGAATTTTATTCGAATCATGGAATACGATTCAATTGAAATCGACACGATTCGAAAGAAAAGCGGGAATGCAAAACGCAAACAACCCTAGTAAGCCAGCGGAATCATGTATTCAATTTGTGTTGGGATTACCTATTCTTACTGTGGCTCTACAGTTTGCTAACCACCGTAAAAATTTATTTGCAAGTTCCACAACAAATGTAAATATATGTTTTAGAGCTGGTAAACTAGACTCAAAGACAGTATATTAAATCTAGCAGTAAATCTTATCGGAGCACACGTTGCACTAACTGAACACGCGTTCCGTTCCACGGTGGCAGAAAACATTATGATAATTTTTATTTCAAGACATAATTTTGGCAAGTGTAGGAGCCATCTCGTACCGCGTTCCGCCCACTCCGGATCGACCTCACTGCTTTTGTCGTCGCACAGCACTAAATCTTAGGAGCTTCTCTTTGTACGTAGTTGCTTTTTACTGCAAAAATTTATCTTGAGGTGAATTTATTAATTTCTCGGAATATATTTTGTTACCTAGGTCTTGGCCTCTCTTGATGGATAACCCGGAAATTATGTCCTTGGCTACGTTGATAGTAGCAATTTCTCAATAACTAAATACGAAAATTTAGCAGGGGTGAAATATAATACCTATCATTATTACTTGAAGCTTTACTTAGTTATAATTCTATAGCTTAAGTACCTAAAGGACGAAACATACCAATGTTAATTCGCGTATATGGTTCTAATATAGGTACCCATATATACTAGAATTATATCCGCGAATGCAAATACCTGCGCTTGACATAGAGCATGATACAGTTTACCCGCAGTGTGCTTCCGCAGCAAGTCATACAGGAAAATTAACTTGATTTTATTCTTAGAGAGAGTATTTTTCTTGAAATAATATTTTTCCGCTAATGCGTCGAGTAAGTTCGAGGGGACGTCCTCGATTGTGTCGTAGCGCGGCCGAGTAGCGATAATTTCACGAAAATGGGCGCCTTGTCGACGGCAGCGCCTCTGCAACGAGCTTGGCTGAAATAATAACCACATTATGATTTTAGACAGGCCACCGCTTAAAGTGGTTTAAGGTGACGCAAAGTAAAAGCATGACTCAGTGTAACCTCAAAAATATCATTAAAATAATTCTATTTATATTAGATTAGCTTTATTGACCAGTTTACCATACCGCATACCCCCTGGTGTTGCAGGTGTCCATGGGCGGCGGTAACACTTACCATCACGTGGGACCGCTTGCTCGTCCGCCCACTAATCTATAAAAATAAAAAATAAAAGTTACTCGACACCTATTTCATTAAAAATCATATACATACACAAATAATTGATTGCAATTAAACCTAAGAAAATATTACAAATAATTGATGTTCCAAATTAGCAACAAGGTTAAGCAAACATTTATTTATTTAATGCGAGTTGAACTTCATTGCAGAAATAATTGTACAAATGGCGGACTTAATGCATATTCTACCAGTCAACCACCGGATCAAACATTCTACCAGTCAACCACCGGATCAAACAGAAATAAGAAAGCGGGTGCAATTTAGATAAATAAAAATTTTACAAATAATAATATACACAAATAAAGAAACACGTTTTATGCATAAATATATAAATATTATGCAGATAATATATAGTATAGTGATTCGTGAATACCATTGACATTTTTTTTCGTTGCTAATCGTCCACGGTTAATTGTTGGTTCTTGGTTAATTTTGGTTGTGATTAAATTTTGTATTATTTGACTACATTCGTATAATGTAGTCAAATAATACAAAATTTAATCACTTGTATATACCAACTTGATGAAATATGTATAACAGTTGATATTTATCATTTTTATTTTTAATTAAATATTATCAATTGTAATTTAGCTACATTGAGCATGATGTACAATATACAATATATACTTTTCAAGTGTGTTTTAAATTTTAGGGGTCAAGCAGTATGTTATACGAAATTGTTTTGTTTTCCGTCAATAATTAAATGTAAATTATAATTTACATTTAATTATTGCGTAACGACCGCATTTATAATTGAAGGAATAGGTACTTACCTAGGTACATCGTTTGAGTAACAAAGAAATTATTAATTTCTCCCGTCTCGGCTTTCAGAAGTAATTATTTGAAAACAGATTGCGCCTGTCACTAGGAAGGACGCTACGTTCAGACTTGTCACACTCTGATTCTGCAGATCAGATTTCCAGAACGATTCGTGGAAAATATTTTCCATTATATTTTTCCGACTCCAGTTCAAAAAGAAGGAAACCTCATTATGCAATAAAACACCATTTGGTATAGGTATAATAGCTACCACATCTTTAATTCACATTTAACCTTTGTCTGCCGATACATTTTTGTGAATACTTGTTATATTCTTCTTTCTCGTTGTTGCTACACACATTCTCGTCGGAAATCATCTTTCAATGTTAGTACATAATTTATAGACACAGTGAATTTAAATATGTATACCTACTAAAAATAATTCAAAACTCATATTGAATCATAAGAAAATATGAAAATGCGTAAGGGGAATTAAATTACTTAAGTATTAGGTACCTACCCGTATTAGATTTCGTAAGAGAATGAGGTAGAAGTTATTTTGATACACAGATTATTATTGAATTATTTTCAAGAGACAAAATTTAATCTATAAATCCATTCTTTATTCGTACCGTTTTTAATGGATATTGACAGATAATAATACTCGTATATACGAGTATTTATGTGTATAAGTTTGAGGTAAAAATGTTTGAGGGCAAAACGCAATCACATTAATAACTAGTATAAAATAATTCTGCGAGTTATACTATCACCCTATGTCTTTCCACTGCTGCATATAGGCCTCTCCCAAGATTTGACACCACACACGATCCTCGGCTCTTCTCATTCAGCCAAAACCGGCGAATTTCTTTAAGTCGTCGGTCCACCTGGAGGATGGCCGTCCCACGCTGCGCTTCCCGGTGCGTGACCTCCACTCAACAACTCGTCTACTCCATTGGCTATCGGTCATACCTAACGTGATCATACGTCCCGGATTCAGGGTGCCTGTCCCCGTGTCCCAAGCGAATCCGAAAAAGTCCCGGATTGGGAAAAATGTCCCGAATTGGGAAAATAAAAACAAAATAGGGTTGAATTATTTTTATATTTCGCGCGCGCGTAAAATGAAGCGACGTGATCACATGACGCGAAACAGTTTTAAAATAATAGTAGAGTACATTTTATGTTTGCCGGATTCCCAACGTTCACGCAACGCGCCTGTAGAAAGAGTGTTCTCACTGATGAATAAAATATGGACTAGTGAAAAAACAACTAGGAATTCCGCTACTTAAGGCAATTTTAATTACATACCAAAACCAACATTAATAAATCGTGTCTCCAACTGCATACTTATCTTAAAAGTTGACCCCGACATTTTAAGAAAAATTTGCTCGTCTGACAAATATAAGAAACCAGCCAAGACCAGCTAAATATTTAAGTTTTTTTTTCTAGTATTTTCTTTGTAAACTTAATTACTCAATACATTTTTTTTCTATATAAAAATGTTTTCATTTATGTACGTAACACACGACATCATCATCTCCTATACATATAGAGTAGGGCGTCCCGGATTCAGTCAAAAAAAATGGTCAGCTTAGTCAGCCGCAAATATGCCCTGTACACTGCCACTTCAACACGATTTTACGAGCTATCTTGGCGAATGTCTTCGTATGGATCTTATCCCGTAAAGAAACTCCGAACACAACTCTCTCCATAGGTCGCTGAGTGACTTTGAACTCATGGATCAGGTCTACTGTTAGGGGCCACGTTTCAGCAGCATACGTCATAACTGGCAGGACGCACTGATTGAAGGCTTTCGTCTTCAAACATTGTGGTATAGGCGACGACAAGAGCAGACGCATTTTTCCAAATGCTGCCCAGCCAAGCTGAATATTGCGAGAAAAAAAAATTTTGTTACATAAGTTTAAAAAATGATAAAGTCGAGTGCAATTAGATTTTTACCCCGGAACCCAGTTAATCGAATGAATTAGTATATTTTTTTTGTTGTATTTCTAATGCCAATGACCCTTTAAAATCACCGCCAATGTTTTTTTTACTCAGTTGGTCAATAAGTTTTATCGTGTGTCCATATATTCTTTTATTTTTTCAAAGTACTCCCCATAAGCTTAAATCACTCATTAATCCAACTTTTCCATTTTTCATTGGGAATTAAATCGAGTTCTTCCACAAACGCTACGAGCGCTGCTCAACTGCTTCTCTGTTTTGCGGCCCTTTATGCACATTTTCATATAAGGAATCAAACCGAAGTCACACGGGACTGTAGAGTGGAGGTTTTAAAACTTTGAACTGGCGGTCGTCGGTGTATCCTCATCTTTGAAGGCCCACATCTTACTCTGTGATTTAGTTGGCACGTCATTTTTTATGTTTAATTGCACTCGACTATTAAATCACTTTATCATAATATGAGCATAGTATATAAAAGAATCTCCTAAATACGTATATCTGTACAATTTCGACTTATGTATCTACCACTAGGCATTATTTAACTTTCCCGAAGTTAAGGCCAAGCGCACGTTTTTAACTTTAATACTAATTTCCAATTAGTAGGAGAACAACTACATAACATGTAAAACGAATCGAGAAAGACCTGCCAAAAGTCTTCATTAAACAACTTTATTAAAACATCATTAAAAGAAATCGCCAAAGGACCGTTTTTCAACTACTCCATTTTTAACTCATTATCATCTGTGAAGTGTACGGTGATCAAAACCGTACAATATCTTTGTATAAAGTTATATTTATACTCAATAAACTTGAAAAATACTCGTTGAAGTTTGATGTGACATTAGCTGATAGAGTTGTAACACTACCATGGCACAGAATCCGCTTTTGATTCTGATTTTGATTCCGATCTTTGATTTTATTAATTGACCTATGAACCCTTCTTGATAATGATTGGATCGATGACCTTGATTTTAAAAAAAATGTCTCAAACTTGTTAATTTGAAATAAATATCTTTTTTAAATAAAAGTTTTAAATCATAAGGGCCACAGCCGAATACATGTTGATATATTCAATTTCATTTAATGAAACCACGGTGCCAGTGACACCCATATAAATAAATAATCTAAATAAATTTAAATGGAATTTGAATATAGTAAATAAACCAATCTAATTAAAATTGAGATGCCAATCTAATCTAAAATAAGGTTAATAAAGCGGCAAAATGAAAGGAGCGAGCGATTATATCGATTAATTCTGAACAACCAATAACAAGACAAGGCAAATAAACTATAATCCATATGGGAATAATAACCGGCAGAATCGCCTACACGGTACGACCATTTTCCCTTAGCGAAATCTTCGTGAAGTTCAAAACTTTTCTTTCACTACCGGGAGTACACAGCCGCAGTAAATTTCACCGTTATTATAACAAAATTAATTATGTAATAAAGGATACATGAACTGCCTTCCTGTGCACAGTGTGTTAAAAAAAAACTCAAAATCCAACATTGTCTTTTTATTCCAATAATTATTGAACTACAAAGACAATGTCTGACTTAATATTTTAAATGCCAAAATATAAATTCCGTGTGCCAATTTCGTCTAGTTTTCAAGTAAAATAACTCCAAAGTTAACCCAAAACTCGGTATCTAAACTGAATAAATTTCACTTATTCTTAGTGTATTGGCAAAACATAATAAGATTAAGAATTGTATTTCGGTTTTAAATACGGGACTTTATACTTAATTTTGGGGTTTGATACATTTGATATAGTGTCGAATATTGCACTAAAAATAATGTCCGATTTTAAGATCTTTTAGCACACTGTGGTCTATTAGATTTGAACTGGATTTGAAGAATCACTACACAGGGAATTATAGCGTAAGAGTCAAGGTTGTTTAACTGTTGTTAAACAGTAGTCGTAGTGTAGTCTTTGTTTTTTGTATATATTTCATGAGCTGGACTTATTAATTCGTTTATAATATATTAATATTCGTAATAAATAATCTTTGGTTTGACTTTAACACTCAACACATTAAAATAAATATTATGAGGTAAAAATACAGTATCTGACGATATTACAGAATTTTATTTTGAAGAATTTCTATGCTATGACAATTTCAGGTCATTTTATCTCCTTTTTTAAAATCGTGATAGAACAATTATGTTACATTACAGCTTTTAATGCGTCATAATTATAGACAATGGTGTTGGTAATGATTATTTTCTCCTAATTAACATATTTGTTATATATTGTATTGACGCAATACGAATATAGAACAATAATCATAATCAACCAATAATCATAATCAAGCAATAATCATAAACAAACAATAATCATAATCAACCAATCATAACCAACCAATAATCATAATCAAACATTAATCAAATAATAATCATAATCAAACATTAATCAAATAATAATCATAATCAACCAATAATCATAAGTAATAATCATAATCAAACAATAATCATAATCAACCAATAATCAACCAATAATCAACCAATAATCATAATCAAACAATTATCATAATCAACCAATAATCATAATCAACCAATAATCACAATCAAACAATAATCATAACCAAACAATAATCACAATCTAACAATAATCATAACCAAACAATAGTCACAATCAAACAATAATCGTAATCAAACAATAATCACAATAAACCAATAATCATAATCAAACAATAATCATAATCAAACAATAATCATAATCAAACAATAACCATAATCAAACAATAATCATAATCAAACAATAATCATAATCAAACAATAATCATAATCAACCAATAATCATAATCAAACAATAATCATAATCAAACAATAATCATAATCAAACAATAATCAAATCAAACAATAATCATAATCAACCAATAATCATAATCAACCAATAATCATAATCAAACAATAATCATAAACAAACAATAATCATAATCAACCAATAATCAAATCAAACAATAATCATAATCAAACAATAATCATAATCAACCAATAATCATAATCAACCAATAATCATAATCAACCAATAATTATAATCAAACAATAATCATTTTAGTGGATACTTTTATGATAGTTATAGACAGCATAAAATATAGACACTTTAGAACTGTGTTATAAGAGATGTTTAACTAGTTAATGTATGGGTATATAACTTAGATAGTAGGTATGCATAGAATCAAGTGATAGGAATTTTCCGGAGGTGACCTAATGATGAAAGTTGGACTCGGTACGGAAGCGAAACTATTCAGAAATTGTCAGGCAAATTTCTGCATTCTCATCCTAATCGAACTTCGTCTTTCAACTTTGATTTCATAGCAGATTGTATAAAAGTTTTTCTATTATTACTTCACTATTTTCCTTTATAATTGGCTTATAACCTAAACTCGTATTACCTCAATTAGTTTTACAATGTATAATAAAATTATTTTATGTAAAACTGGCTGTGAGGTTGCAACGTGTATCCTCTCCCTTGATAACGTAGGCGTAAGGATTGATAGATATTACACATGATCGTTTTCTTTCACGATGTTTTCATTCTTGTGATAACTGAAAACTCATTGAAACCTTTCGTTATAAGCTCATATTGTGGTCTTAATTGGGCCTTAATTCGTAATAACTACAGTGGGGACCAAGGAAATTGAAACACAAACATATTACCGGTGGGCATTGTCAGTGGGGACAACGGTACTAAACCATTGGAGGAACTAGGGTTCAAACTCATCACTTCACTAATATCAATAGAGAATCGATATGTATATTCGAAGGCCTTTGTACCAATATTTGTACCTACTTATTTCCCTAATAAATTAATAAATACTTCACTGTTATTATTTTCACTGTTATTTAGTGATATAACTCATAGACATGGACTCATAGTTTGTACAGATTCGTGAGCCCTCACTAGGGCTGATATATTGGTAGCTATATTAATGTTGTTGAATGTAAGTTTAGAGTACGGTAGAACTGGCATGTGCCAAGGCATAAAAGTTCCTTAAAAAGAAAAAAAAAAGAAAATCATATACTTGTGTAATCATATGTAGAAAATCATTGTCTGTGTTCCAATTATACAGTGTACAACCTATTCACTCTCGAAGCATGGATTGTGATCATGATTCTTAGTTAATGACTTATAATTTTTCGATTTTATTTAGTAGACATTTTATCCAACAATATCTCCATTAGTTAAGGGCCTCTAAAACACAATTTTAAAGAGCACCTTGCAGACTAAAGATATCTTTTAGTCTATAACTATTATAAATTGTATTTATTGTTTTTCTTATTTTTCTATTGTATGAAGAATTTGACAAAGAGACGACAAACAGCATTTATTGCAAAAATATTCGTAAAATTTTCTAATCAATGAGATCAGAATCTTAATCGGAATCCATGCTTTCAAGCTTCGCGAATGGAATGGTTATATTGTTGGTGGAACGTAGTCAAATCAAAATAATATGAACATACGCGTTTAAAACTCGTTTAATAGGTACATAGATGGATTAATTGTGGATTAATTTGTCGCAACTTGCAATTTCAATGTTTAATCGTAAGTACATATTATGTACGAGGCTATAGGGAGCTCTCATAGTCACTTACCGTTACAAAAATAACGTGTGTGGAACGGTCCTAGTGAGTTAACTGAGTTGCAACTTCATTTTTTAAGTTCAGAAATGTTGCCGTTTTATTCCACTCACTTCTTTATTAGCATAAATTTACGCTGCACTTTTGTAGATGCAGAATTATGGCGGGTTGCACTTACTAGTCGCACTAAATATTGCTATCTTTTGAATAGTTAACTTAATAATGCCTGAACAACAATGTTAATTTATATACAGATGTTTCATAACGTGCTATAACTAAGTAGGTTTTATTTGCCGCAAACAAGTTGTTAAGGCTCAAGATAGCGCCACTGTTATCATTTGGAACGTAGCCAGTTCACGGCGATATAATTTTTTTCTTATCTTTGCTTACGGAGCAAGGGTTCTATAACTGTGAATAGGAACGATTTGAATGGAGTTGTGGTTATTTCAACGTCTTTCGTTTAATTAATAGATTAGTCCTTTTTAGTAAAATAGAGAACAGTCACGCATGTATAATAATTATGTACTGCCATGTATAAATAATCAAATCTCCGAACAGAGCAAATTCTATTGGAATAATGACATTAACACCAATATTATAATATTTTGCGCCGCAAATTTAATTGTACCTTTGACATATTTATATATCTATCTTTTAGCCAGAGCCAGTTTCCAACTCGTCTGAAATTCTCCGTGATAAAACCTTCATATAAAACAGGAGATAAAGAAGAAATAGATAACTAGAGACCAATAACTTTGATACCAATTATGTACAAAACTGTTGAGAAGACAATGTATATAAAAATGTTATTTTTATTACAAAATTGAATTTACTTAAAGCAGAACAATTTGGTTTTGGGAATAACAGTTCCGCGACGTTGGCTTGCTTTTCACAAATTAAAATATTTGTAGAAAGTTTAAATAACAAATTGTCTCTTGTTGCTGTATTTTTAGATATGTGCAAAGCATTTGATCTGGTATGTCATAAAAACTATTAGGTAAATTGTACAACTATGGTATAGGGGGTAAAGATTGGGACTGAATAGAAAGTTATTTGGATTTGAGGCAGCAATGTGTAACGTAACTTCGATTTCTAACCACAATAAGAAAGTCACCTACAGGTCAAATTATTGTCACAATATAAGTGGTGTCCCTAATATACAATTATACTTGCCTAATTATACAAAGCAAAAGTATGCCCTATTTGGTGATGACACTACTTTAGATCGTTGAGGTTAATAATAAAACGAAGTTGCAGTCAGAGATTAATCATAGCCTTAAAGATAGGACTGGTTAAAAGAAAGGACCTTAGTTTAAATATGAATAAAACGAAAATAATACAATTTCAGACATATAACAGCAAACCTGTGAATGTATAAATAAGTTGCAATAATAATCATATAGAGTTAGTTGAAATTACGATACTTTTAGGCATAACAATTGAGAAACACTGTAACTGGATACCACGTATCGGTAAACTTGCAATAAATTAGACAAATTCATTTATGTATTAAGGATAATGAGCAAAATAGCAACAGCAGAAGCAGCAGTTACAGCATATCACGAATATGTTGCTTCAATACTAAGGTATGCTCTTATCCTCTGGGGAAACTCTGTAGACTTAGATAGAGCATTTAAAGCGCAAAAAAATATTATATTGACTTAAGATCATTGTACCTATACTCAATCATTGTACTCGTATTGTATACTCGCACCTGGGTTGTTTGGCATTTTCATCACCGACTTGTGTCTCTTATCTAATCAGAAGGGTATCTGTTTGCAGATGATGTGAAGTACTTCAGAAATCCACTAATTAATTGTGATATTTTGAGAGGGGACCAGGAACACATTCAGGAGTGGATAATTAAACTTAATCCAGTAATATATACTGTGTTCCACATTGGCCGCAACAATCCATGAGAAGAATATAAAATTGGTGATGTTCCAATTACTACTGAAAAATCTCAAAAAGACCTTGATGTAATAATGACGTGTAATTTAATATGGGCCTAACATATAGATGGAGCAAATTATTTATGCCGTTAGAAGATTATTCCAGCATCTTACACCAGCTACTTTTCTAAAAATTTACAAAACATACATATGCCTACCATTAGAATACGCATTTCAAATGTGGAATCCCACTCTATTAAAGACGTTGATTTGCTTGAAAGTGTTCAAAGGTACGCAACGAAACTCCCGCACTGTTTACACAAATAATATGAAAATAGGTGTCGAATACTCAATCCCCAATATTACATCAACGTCGTGTGCGAGTCGATTTAATAGAGACGTACGTGATCCTATACAACTGTCGAGACTAATCTGACTAAACTAATTCAAACTAAACATAAACGAAGAGCTAAGACGCTGCAATAATCTAAAATTAGATAAAACACTGGCCGATACATAATCAGTTCAAAATATACTCAGTAACAGAGTTGTGCACATATGGAATAAGTTACCACAAGAAATCGCCAACTATAAACAGTTTTAAGGTCAGATTTGACAAACGGCTTCCAGGAGAAGAAATATGGCAAAACTTGTAATATTAACTAACATAAGATATAGGCATACCACGAAAAATTCTGCTCGCCCATTACACAATAATAATAATATTTCTTTTCTCCCTCCCAAAATTTAAAATTATGTTCATTAATGTTTGAAGATGTAGCTTGGGACGCCCCGCGCCCAGGAAGGACTGACGACTTGAAGAAAGTCGCCGGTAGTGCTTGGATGAGAGGAGCAGAAGCCTTGGGACAGGTCTATATCTAGCAGTGGGGATACACAGGCTGATGGTAGTAGTAGCATGTCTGGAGACTTGAAATATTTTTTATTATAAATATTACTTTATTGAAGTATATTTATTAGAGGAGACTTTATTAGAATGGGATATATGAGTTTGTACAATTATACTATGTAAATTATGTATGTTCGCTTATAATTTATAGGCATTTATAAATTATAAGCGCTGGCTCTAATAATAACGACTTGACTAGACTTTATAGATTTTTTGTTCATCATTAGAGCTTGTCTTTCGTCTAGGTTAGTTATTGCAGAGTAAGAGGCTGAAATACGGCGCGCCCGTTAAATATTTTACGTCGCTGATAACTTTCAACGCAAAAAGAATCTATGAAGTCAATTAAAAGTGACGATTGTAGTAAGTTATTATTTATTTTATTTTATGTAAAAATGTACAGATAACGAACTTTAAATAATATACTAATTTTATAAATCTGTGGTTAAATAGGACTGTTATGTATGTATGTATAGGTATTTATACAGAGACATTTATTTATATATTGCACCATCTACCCACCTCTATTCATCAGACATCTTACCACCAAACGTTGCTAGAAGAAATCGCTTTAGCGATAAGGCCGACGGTTGTACATACTTCTAATTACTTGTATTTTTATGTTTCTCTTCCTTATGTTTTGGTGTACAATAAAGTATATATATAGGTATATCTGCCAATCTATGTAAGACTAATTCTTAACAATCTATTTGTCATTAAGACATATTATTATTTATAGAAATGTTAAAAGGAAAAATAGATTAGAAAAAATATTGACCAAGTTTAAAAACCAAAAATGTGGGCAGTTAACAATAGAAACAGAAAAGCGAATAATTGCTTGGGTTAAATGATTTTGACGTTAAACAATTTTATATTCATTTTTTCTAAACTACAGTTGTAAACGCCTGAGTGCACGTTCAATTTAACGCAAATCACCGAGTCGGTGTATAAACTGAGCTATGTGGATGGACTGTAAGTGCCTCGGAAAGGAATTAAAGTTACAAAGGGAGCCAAACGACCTCGCTGTGATTGTCAACCATTTAAATACGGCAATATAGTTTATTAACCATGGAACAACCAACGAGATACCAGTGGTACTATGGTTATTTTTTAGTAATCCTGGCACCATTGACCGAAAATCACCACCAACCCAGCCTTAGTTGTTGAAGATCCATTGAGCTACAATAAAAAAAATATTTCCTTTAATACTAGCCAGTTTAATACAATGAATTTTTTTTCATTCTTAATGGACATAAAAAAGTAAAAATCGATGAATCGTCCTACATACATCGCGAAGTAACTTACTTGAAAAATGAGTGGTACCATGGTTATCACCTTTGTACCACAGGTCAACCGATTGTACCAGCGTTAGAAAAAGTGGTACCAGTGGTGATATAATCGGTGGTACCTCGGTTAATAAATGCAAATATAAATGAAATTATATTTGCAATAAATGAATTATATTTGTTAATAAATGCAATATAAAGTTAATAAATGAAAGTAACGAAGAAATTCGCTACATTTTGAAATGTTATTACAAAAAAGGCAAAGATGCGACACAAGCCGCAAAAAAAATTGAGCCGTTTATGGATCTAATGCGGTATCGGTAAGGGTAGCACAAAGTTCGATCAAGCGTTTTCAGTCTGGAAATTTTAACGTTAAAGATGCAGCTCACTCTGGTCGCCCAGTTACAGATAAAGTCAATGCCATCTGTGAAAAAGTGGAGCAAGATCAACACATCAGTAGTTATGACATTGCTGAGGAACTGGGTATTGATCACAAAACGGTTTTAAGTCGCTTGAAAAAGTATGGGTACCAGAAAAAAACCTCGATATTGGTGCTACATGATCTTACGGAAAGAAACCTCATAAACCGTGTTTCGATTTGCGATTCTCGGTTAACACGAAACGAAACCGAACCATTTTTTAAATGATTGATCACGGATGATGAGAAACGGATCACTTACGACAAGAACGTCTGAAAAAATATCGTGGTCAAAGCACGGACATTCTCCACAAACACCAAAACCCGGTAACGTGAAACAATTTGTATGGTGATGATTGTTGCGTGATGTTATGTGTATGGTGAGACTGGAAAGGTATCGTTCATTATGAGCTTTTACCGCCGGGGGAAACTATTGATTCTGACCTCTAGTGCCAGCAACTGATGAGATTAAAGCAAGCAATTGAGACAAAACGGTCTGAGCTAATAAACAGAAAGGGTGTGATCTTTTACCACGACAACGCCAGACCATATACATCTTTAGCCACTCAGCAAAAATTGAGAGAGATTGGCTGGGAAGTGTTATGCATCCACCGTATAGCCTTGACCTTGCCCCATCTGATTTTTACCTGTTTCGATCACTTCAGAACTCTTTAAGTAGTAGCGTAAGGTTGATATCAAGAGAAGACTGTCAAAACTACTTGTCGCAAGTTTTTGGCCAAAAATCCCAGAATTTCTACAGCAATGAAATCATGACACTATCCACAAGATGGCAAACAAGTTATCGATCAAAATGGCATATATTTATTATAAGTAAATGTTAAAGTTTAAAAAAATAATGTCTTGAATTTCTATAGAAGATACGAAGAAACTTTCTCCCCGACCAATATTAAAGTAGTTAGTAAACAAAATTAATAAATTAAACAACAATAGTCTAGGCAAAAAGGATGTCTTTTATTAACTTGTTATCGAAGTCCAAGAAGGGTATATTTATAATTATACTTAAATGGTTATATTAAAGTTTGGATTCGATCACTATACACAGATGAGTAATTATTTTAAAGTTAAATTGATTTTAATGTTTTCCACTTTTAAAACAAGGTAGAATTGTTATTTATTTATTACAGACGATATTTCGGTCCAGTTACATGAACCGTGGTCGCGGCGAGACTGCGGCGGCGGGTGAAGGTGTTGTTGCTATTGACAGACAAATCTGTCTACCCTCCGTCGTATTTGTTTTTGATTCATCTGCTCACACTGAACTTGTTTTTGTCGATTAAGTTCCTTGCACACTATACTAATAATATTATCACACAGTCTCGCCGCGACCACGGCTCTAACTGGACCGAAATATCAGCTATAATAAATAAATCGTGAGTAACCCGTTTGCATAACAATTATTAAGTTCAACCACGATATCAAAAGTTTATAATCTTAAGGTATAATAATCAACAGCAATGCTGTCAGTAATTGAATATTTCACCTCTTTTCGAGACGCTTTTTATGGAGTTCTAAAATATAAAAGTATTGTGATTCATGTCCTGTTGAATATGCAAGAATATTCATGGCTCGTTAGCGAGCGGGTCGAGCGTATTTATGTAAAGTATTGTATTAAATACAGTAGCCATATTTTTGTATTGGCCTACTGAGATTTTCCCAAAATAAATGACAGTACTTTGGTATAACAGCATTAACTTGTTTGTTTAAATTACAAGAATGTATATTATCTTTAATACACGACTGATTAAGAATGAAATGTGAAATGAAAACATATAATAATAGTAATGATAGATATATAATAAAGAGACAGATTAAAAACATCAAAGACGTTAACTTAAATGAACCGTGGGCAGTTAACAATGACATAATAATGACATTCCTGAATTTTTATTTTTTTTATAGAAAAAGGCAACATTCGAGCATACAGTCCACATGATGGTAAGTGGATACTGTCGTCCATAGACATCTGCGATACATGCCAACATCAGTCCAGAATGACAAACGTTGTCACCCCCCCGGATGCGCTGCCTATCTTTGCAGATTAAGGAATGGATTGGGAAAATGGGGAGGAATAGGATGGGATCGGAATGGGGTCTGTCACATCTCACTCACTACCGAAACACGTACGTTCATAGGGGAAATACGATAAAGTTAGAAATGCAGTGCATTTCAAGGTAGTCTTCTATGAGAGAGGCCAGTCGAGTGCGCCCAGCGGCTGTGGGAATGCAGCGTGCACTTACCCTCCATATAAAGTTATATAAGTCTCATGTTATATAAGTGTAAGAAAAGTAAAATTAATACTGATATCTATTACTGCCACTACCGCTTACCTAGTCTGAAAATCAAAATATCACTCTGCAATGTACTTCTACTCGAGTTAAGCAGGTATTTGAAATTTTAAAATAACATAATAATACCTAAAAATATATTTATTCAAATTAAAAAGGGCATCAACTACTATTATATAAAAATAATTTTGATGGCGAGACGTCGAGAACGCACTTTTCTTTCACCAAGTTTAGATTGGCGCTGTCGGGCAAGTTACCACTTTACGCTGATTTGTGAGACAACATAAAGCTCCTACATATTTTTTCATCAACATTATTTATACGAGCAAGTTATTTTTACAGCATTCTTAGGAGCACAAAGTGCGGGAAACGTCTTGCAAGCCTTTGAAAAAATGCTTCCATATGTTACGAGCATTTTTTGTAAATCTTACCAGGCATGTGTCGCGTTTCAGTTATATTATAAATGATAGATGGGTCATTTAGAATACGCTCATTGTTGCGCATGTTTTCAGGACCCCATATCCAAAGATGATGAACCTTTATAAATAACAACGTGATTTCGTTCTTTTATAAATATTTTGTACCTACAGTGCCGTAGAAATCATATATTTTCGTATCAGACAAGTTATTTTAATAATGTATCTGAATACAATGTTTTCAATTAGAAGTTCACGTGTTATTGCAATTTTGTTACATGAAATTTTTCAATAAGAAAAATCTGAACAAATAATCCCAAAGAAATCATTTGAAGTTATCGCTAAGTTGTTACAATAAAAGATCAAATAAAATTCAACATAAGCGCAAATTCCATTTTTATTTCCTCTGCAAATTATTATCGTACGGTTTGCTCCAAGGACTTTGTAAGCAAAAATTTGATTTTACTCAAATACAGTCCCGCAGAGCGATTTGCTGAAATATAACCTACATTAATTCTTTGATTCGTAGTCAAAGGTGACTCGGGTATATGTATGTACCTATAGTTTTGTTAAAAAATGTTGTAGGTCCTCGAATAAACAGTTTGTGGGTCCTTTGAACAATGTGCCCGGAAAAGCAAGTAGCTGCTTTAATCTCAACAATAAACTATTATTGGGTGGCATATTTTTCAAATGTATATGTATACCTAAATGCATGAAACTGAAAAATATGTTTCATTAGTTCAGGTACGCAGCAGGTTTATTAAATTCGTTATTTGACATTGTACATTTAAGAAAGTTTTACAAGGTAAAGTAATGTAGGGGGAGAGTACACGTTGCATTCCCACAGCCGCTGAGCGCACTCGATTGGCCTCTCTCATAGAAGACTACCTTGAAATGCACTGCATTTCTAACTTTATCGTATTTCCCCTATGAACGTACGTGTTTCGGTAGTGAGTGAGATGTGACAGACCCCATTCCGATCCCATCCTATTCCTCCCCATTTTCCCAATCCATTCCTTAATCTGCAAAGATAGGCAGCGCATCCGGGGGGGGTGACAACGTTTGTCATTCTGGACTGATGTTGGCATGTATCGCAGATGTCTATGGACGACAGTATCCACTTACCATCAGGTGGACTGTATGCTCGACTGTTGCCTTTTTCTATAAAAAAAAAATAAAAAATCAGGAATATCTCTCACAGAAGAATGGCTTGAAATGTACTGTATTTCCTACTTTATCGTATTTCCCCAATGAATGTACGTGTTTCGGTATTGAGTGAGCTGTGCCAGAGCCTATTCCCATCCTATCTCTCTCCATTTCCCAAACCTTTCTCCAAATCCATTCTTATATCTCCAAAGGAGGCAGTATATCCGGGGGCGTGCCAACGTTTGTCATTTTAGACTAATGTTGGCATGTATCGCGAATGTCTATGGGTGACAGTATCCACTTACCATCAGATAGACTGTATGCTCGTCTGCCGCCTTTTTTCTATAAAACAAAACTTAACTTTAATCTTTAACATCTGACTTTGTTTGACTTGTAAATTATTATTAATATAGAATTTATGTCTCCAATATTAGACAACGTTGGACCAATTCTCTATAACGTTAAAATTGTAGCAATATCTGGCAAACAATACTAGTTTCAAGTTATATATTCAATAATACTAGAATCTGTCTGGAAACTGCTGATTTTGGAGCTATTGGAGTTATAAATAATGCACTGCGAAGAAACCTCTATGGTTTTTAGTGCTGATGTTCGATAACATTCAACTGTCTACGAACTTGATAATAAATATAAAAGGTACGTTTTGATTTTATAGACTTCCCGTACACCGTATCAAGTATCCTATACAGTGCCTCTTTAATTAAAAGAACGTTATCGTAGTACCGGTTGTTTGTTATAAATGTTTATAGTTATACTTTAATTATGGTACATGAAACTATTTTTCAGTTTTATAACTTTTATAACGTACGTGTGATATTATTATCACACGTACGTTACATTTAATATCTTCAAAGAATCTCATTAAAGTCTACCACAGAAATGATAAAATTAGTTTAAAATTTTCATGACTGCTATAAAATCTCGGTCCTCCGAGAATTGCTTTGAAATTTTAACAGAACATCTACATCGAAAGGATGATTTTTGCAGTCACATAGTCTCCACCATCTCGCAACGAAGTATCAACACTGTTCGAGGTAGCGCTTTATTAAAAATTCTGTGATATTAATTTTACTCGAGTTGGCTTTTCTCATTCTATCGATGACCTAGTAAAAACAAAATATCGCAAAGACGATTTGAAAAAAATCCTTTGTGCTTGCATCTTGATCGTATCAACCACTGAACTTTTCATAGAAAATATCTGAGGAAGAATCTCATAAATCGTATATTTAAAATTTTGCGTGTCATTTTTCCTCCTGAGTAAGCGCACTTGGATTGGAGCCGGTAAATTCTCCTTGCAATGGAGCAAAATGGAAGAAAGAAATACAAAAGGCACAAACCCGCAAAATGTATGTCGGTTATGTATCGATCGATTTACAACTGTATGGCGAGATGAATAAGAGTCAAATAAAATCACGGGAAATGTTGGTAGACGAGTTCGTGAGGTTCATTTGGGCAAAGGGAGGTCAAACACTTAAACTCCGGAGATACAAGATTGCAGGCGAGTGAGGCAAACGAAGCAAGCCTTATGAATCGCTTTCGTGCATGCGATGAGGATTTTTCCCGACTGGCATGTTTAAATTTACCACCATTCGTGAAACACACGTTCCTTTCAGTGTATCTTTTTAAAACTGAATTCGTGATTTTTAAATTACAAACTTCAATAATAATATTCCTAGGTGAATGAAATTTATCTCATGGCTTTATTAAAAAGCTGGTAGGGAACGACACAATGTAGAGATACTAATAATAAAATTTAGGAGAACTCTACGTGGTTGAATTAGTTTAGATTTTAAGGTTAAAATTAAATTTTATATCAACATATAATTTAGATATTTATTTAATTTAATTATTTATTCACTTCATTATCGTTCAGAAGGTGACCTTATTGCTTTAAGGTATTCTCTACCAACCAACCTTTGGGTTGATCAGAAAGGTTCAATTGGGAGATGCGAGAAAGACTTAAATGAAATGATATGTTTACATATGTGATATAATACAATGTCTCATTATTAAATGAGGCCTATTTCTCAATAATTACTGGGGCCATAATCACGCCCAGCGCGGATTGGTCATAGCCGTAGTTTTTTTTAGTGTTCGGGCGCGCGGTTATCCTCACGACGTTTTCTTTCACCGCCGAACAACGGTTAGTTTAAAAATTCGTACTTAGGTAGAAAGTCTTACTAAAGTACAAGCCGAGTTTAGAACCCACGACTTCACGAATGGGAGTCTAGAATAGATTCCTCTATGTTATCACTGCTCTTAAATTCACGCCTAAAGCAGCACTGTCAGTCTCCCGTGAATGAGCACACGTTATCTCTATTATATTTAAAATATGTATGTACTATATGTATATATGTATAAGTATGTATATGTTTGTGTGTATTCGTATAATAATATATTATTGGTATGTAATAATCGTATTATAAAAGTAGTGTATCTATATGTGACCATTTCATTGCTCACCTACGCTCTCCCAAGTTTGCTGGTAGAAATGTCCTAAGGAGATGAGCGCGCCTTTGTATATATTTTCTTCTTTTACTATTTTTATCATTTATGTGTGTACAATAAAATATATAAATACATATTTTTTTAAAGAATACAATAATAAATTTTATAGCGAAGCCAAGTAGAGTCCTCCTTTCCTGCAAATTTAAACATAATGTAATTATATAGATTTATACGCACATAATTATTATAAATCATAAATACATTAATTTTCAATAGTTGTCCATTCACACTGTCGATCATTATATACTTACTGATTTATGTTATCATTAAAACCATATCCTGACATTTATCTTTTCCAGAGCTTATCTTTACTAGCGCAATATAAGCCGTGAAGTATTGACAAAGTCCAACTGTGCCTTTCAAAAGACGCGTAGAAAAAGGCGGCAATGTAACGCGATGAAAATCTCTGATGGAAAAAGTAGGGTCCTTTCATCGACAAGGCGTGAACGCGACGCATCACCTCTTTCTAAAGGAACGTAAATAAACGCACCGCAAAGAGTGCGTCTGAATCGACACATGTAATACTCGTCCGTACACCGCCGGTGTGTCAACGCGGGAGGGATTGAGCGTCACTATTCCACGAGATTGTAATGACATCGCGAACTCCTTCGCTTGTACTGCACTTCGGCTTCAGCTTCGCATCGACAGTGAATGGTGATAGATCGACTCTCTTGCGAAAAGAACACGCCAACATAGAAGCTTATGAAATCCAATATAAGGAGGGTAAATCTTTACAAATTCATTACTTATTCTGAAACTAAAAACATGGCTTAAGTATTTTTTGGAAAAATATTAGCTATCCAACTGCACGAAATTTCTAATGTCAAAACAATGAACAACAAAATGTTCATTCTCTGTTAGTAACGTTTTAATTTAGTCACCGACAAAAATGATAAAAAAACTCCAAATCTGTAATTGTAACCAGTAATTTTTTTGTCCACTAGACTTTTGGATATGGGCCTACTCATTATTTTGTGCACAAGGGATGTATGGCTTTAAAACACCACGTTACTGGCCAAGCGGGTTGGCGAGTCCACTCTTTTAGTGGTGGTGTAAGTCTCAGGGCTTGTGGCAGCGGCCTTGTTATCCCTTAGTCGCCTTTTACGACTCCCATGGGAAGAAATGGGGTGGTGCTATTCAAAATCCGGCCGACACCACACCTCCCAATACTACTATTGGGCCCTGTTATATACTACTATAATACTATCATTAATGATATTTTAATAATAATAGTATTATTAAAATATTCGAAGTCAATGTTTGTCATTCAGTCAATCTATTTGATACCAGGTGTTGCCCGCGACTTCGTCCGCGTGGACTTTAGTTTATGAACACGGTCTTTAAATTGATATAACTATTTTATGTATGAACTGATTGAAATAAAACAAACACTAAATTTTAAGTGAAGCTTACCACAATAAATTAGTGAAAACCGCACCCAAATCGGTTAAGCCATTTCTAAGATTAGCGCGCACAAACGCACAGACAAACAGATACACAGACAAAAATTCTAACAATCATTGTTTTGGGTTCTATTGCGTTGATAAAGGCCCCCAATAATAGTTTTTCTTATATATCTTCCATGTACAGACAGCGATCAGATACATATAGATTAAAAGTCTATGTTTAAGCATCAATAATTCAGTGTTGATAGGTAGGTGGCATTTTCCAACAAGCCATTGTAGTTAAAAAAATAACAAAACTTGAATTAACTATTTTCGTACGCATTCTGCTACTTCCTACACTATAAACGAAAAGCTTTTGGAAAAAAAATTACAAAGGAAAGATATCAAAGCAAATGTTGGTATAGAAGGAAATTGATTACAGTAATAACTAGATTACAGTAATAATATAAAAGTAACATTAAATTAATTGTGGCTTCGCGGTCAATCTGATTCCTTTACAAAGGGAAAAGAACAATACAATCAATGTCAGCGACCAATTAACTCGTCATGCGTATTCGAAGCAGATTCGTGTATTTTACAAAAATCAGTTGGGAGTTATCAAATATTGATGGAATTTAAAAAGGAGTTTAAAGTCTACTGTATTCATTTGTTCATTAAAAATGTTTTAATGAATGTTTGTGGAATTTATTTTAATGAAATAATTCATTAGTGGTAGATAGTCATAATACTTGATGAACACATCTATAGGTAGGTACATATATATGATAAATATATTTTATGATGATAATGTAATGTAATTATGATAATTTATGTGTAATAGTAATGATGACGATTGTAACAGTTATTTTATTTAATGTTAAATTAATTAATTTCCAGAGAATAATTATTTTTTGAAAAAATATATTTTGCATACCTATTAAAGGCAGAGCGCAACGGGATACACCTATATATAAAGAAACAACTTTTTTGTAACCTGTGTTCGTGCAAAATAAACGACTATTATTATAATAATTATAATAAAATCGTAACAAAGCTGTGTCTGTACATGTTTTTATTTCTTTTATAAGTTATTGCATTGTAGAGTACTATGAGTATAGTCATACTCATAATTAATCATTAGAAGTAATTTTTTTATAATATATAATTTAAAATTAAGTTGGTATACAATACAAAAATGTCTAATTATAGTTAAAGTTAAGTCACACCATTTACTCAAATTGATAAATTCGTCGACGTTATAGAAGACCTGTTCGACAAGCTATATCTATAAAGGCGAAAATAAAAAAAATAAAAAATTGTCTATCTGTCTGAAGCGGACCACGCACAAAACAACTACACGGATTTTAATAAAACTTGGCGTAGTAATAACTTATATGCCAGATCAATATTTAGGGTACCTACCTTTTATCTAGATTAATTATAGAGTTCCCAAGGGAATCAATCTAAATAAACGTACTCCAACATCTACGCTCATGAAATCGCGGGCACTGCTAGTACATAATAAAGTAAAAAGCGGCATTTGCGGTTAAAGTTATCTTTTATATCGTCAAATCATTTCAAACAGAAAAAAAAAAGAATTCAGAATAGTCCTTCGAATCGCTCGGCGTATTCACTGGAACATTTCTAATTACCACAACTCACTGGTAGCAGTTGTCTTTACCACACCATCAAAGGCATTGTAAGTGACATAGCTACCTACTATCAAAGTTATTCATGTCGCGGTCACTTTATAAGAATACCAGAGATTTCATCATAATAAGATTTCATTTCATTCCATAAAAGCTTTAGTATAAGATTGATACGAGTGCTGATTATAAAGGTTCAATGAAAGAATGTGATGTATTTAATTTAATATTTATTTATAACTAGCTATGCCCGGCCACACGTTTCTGTGGCTGCCCAACAGATGGTGCTTACCCTGTTTTTACCTGTTCTTGGGTAAAAAGCAGATTTTTACCCTGTGATAGGTATATAAAAACATGCGCGTATTCGAATGCAACGTTGTGTCAAAATTTCAAAGCAATCGGTGAAGAACTTTCGGAGATTTAAGATTTTGAACAAACGAACATTTACATTTTTATTTATATAAGACAGAAGATATTAAGCTGTTAATTAAAGATTAAGTACCTACATATTGTAATGCACGAGAGTTATGTTGATGAGTAGGTACTTAGGCCACCTCTTGCTTCTGTATATCTTATGTTTAATGTTTTTGTAATTAGTAGTTAAAACACGAATGCAATACAGAATTTTAGCTTTGGATACTTATAATGAAAGAAGTACCTAACATCAGTAAAGTTTGAAAAGAAGTAAATGACTGTGTTGGGGCGTTTATATATCCATAGGAAACCACTAAATGTATCCTATGGACCAGGGGGTCAAGGACCTGCGGTATGCGAAAATAAAAAGAAATGACTACTAAATGGGAGCACAGTGCGAGGGAGATAAATAAATAAAATATTAAAATAAATGATTGAGGGAAAAATACGAAAGTGATCAATTATAGAAAATATCAAACTTACCCGGGAGATTCCAGGCGCAGCACATCCAACAGCTGGAGAAGACGTGGTCACCTTCTGTAACCACTTCGCTGGGGTCGCGACCCGATTAATTGTTTTAATAACGATATGCACTGGGGTTTTGCGTGGTGCCGACAATGGCAATTATAACGAACGCGCGCGCGACGAAGAGAGGTTATACAGCGCGTCAAGTAGGTATAAGTTGGCGCGTGACAAGAAAACGACCTATTTTTTTTACTGTTGAAGTGTGGAAGAAACACTGTAGTTACGTCAAAAATATTGATGACAATTATTGCCTTACAGACGACCGTCTTGAAATAGCTATGGAACCATTTTTGACCAATTTGGATAGCAGCGATTCAGTCTTCTAATTCAGATGATCTTGATGAATTTATGGAAGGTATATCACCATTAATAGACCACAACTATTATAAAATTATTATTTTTTTTGTTATATCTTACTTCTTATTTTTTTAGAAAACCCACGCAATAATTTAGTCTAGTGCAACAAGGATTTTTTGAGCCTAGCCTTGGATGACGCTGACGGGAGGACGCTGCTACTCTAGAAAACTGTCAAAAATAACGTCGTTTCATATGAGTTTCTCAAGATGGCCGCGTTAGTTTTTAGCCACGGCTTATAAGATCCTTGTCGCACTGTACACTTGACCTCAGAATACCGAACAAACTTGACATAACAAAAAACAGTTTCGACCAAATTTCTAAGGGAAAATATGAATTAGATGGGGCAACACAAAAGCATAGGAGTCGCCGCCATTGGAACGCCAACTTATACTTGATAGACTGTAATGATATGCGAATTTTCTTCCGGTGACAACGTCAGTCGTCATCTATCATGGGTTAAAAAGCGGTTTTCCAAAACGTGGCCATAAAAATAAAGCGGCACGAACAGACTAAGTTTCTGTTAAATTTAATTATACTATAATGTCTACTGTTGATATTTTTGACACATTTTCTATAACGAAAAGAGCAATTTTGGATTATATTTTACATTTGTGCTGGTTATAGGAAATCTAGTTATGCGAATAAATCAGAACGCTGTGGGAAGAGAACAAAGTTCCCCGTAGTTCGTAGTGGAGCTCTTCGTAACTGTACCCAGTGAACAAACATTAATCGTCCGTGGAGAACAAACTAGTTTCTCTAATTATTTCCTAACCTTCGACCCTTTGGTTTTGTCTCTCGAAGTGCTGTACTCGAGTAATGGCACCGTTAATCGTGGTACGTAATAATAGAATCATCCGTTTGTTGTTAAAGAGAGAAAATCATTCTAATTTTAGTGCGAATAATTCATAAAGGTTAATGAATCTAATATATAATATCTTCTATATCAGAGTCATCGATCAGCCGTAGGATTTCTTAGTACAGAAAAGTTTTAAAAAAATCACATATTTTGTTGTAACACTAATTAAAAATAATGTATCAATATATTCGTAGCTTTTTAGTAAAAGATAACAAAGCATGTATGTTAAGTTTAAAATTAAATTAGAATTGTTTTCCATAAAATTCGCCCAATATTCGCCTTAACGCGTATGGGCAAGCCTTTACGTTCGTGTCCAATTAGGTGGTCTCTCAAACGGGTGGGTTTTGCTCGACCAACGAAATTAAATTACGTAGGTAATATCTGCGTGGAGACGGCTCATTAGGCGAGGATGGACCGCTGTGATCGTTCGTGCTCTCCACTTATACAACCCATGCTTAAATTATGTACAGATACAAAAGTCTTTCCTACAAGAAATATGACAATTAGTACAAGAAATATACTATAGAATTAATAAAGCAAATTATTACTTTAGAAACTTATTATTCAAGAGAAAACAAAACAAAAAATGTTTGCTTATTTTTTAAATCCCGTCCCTAGTAAATATGCCTCACATTTTTCGGAATATAAATATCCACAAATAAAGAATTACGTATAATCCTGAGTAAACCGAGCCGTTATACAGGAACTGTTTCAAACTCTCAGCCGTGACGTCAATGGCTATTATATTCTCTGCAATCACGAGTCGTGTTTACTCAAGGACCGTTGTATTTATTTGCAATACTCTTGAGGGGTCATCTGGTAACGCCGTTCTAATTTTCCAACGAACCCTGAGTAAGCATTCAATTTCAGATAAACATTTTAGATAGGATCGAGTCGTTGAATAAACTATAATATCTCCATAATTATGTCTAAACATGTCTAATTTTAAATAAGGTAACTATTACTATCAATAAATGAAAATATTTTCTAAGTTCGCTCACTTATTTCAATTCCTTTCTGAGTGACACTGAAAGTAAAAGTCCAATTTAGAATTAGATTTATACCAATTGCCATAATGCCTACCTAATTATAGTAAATTAAATAATAATAATAAATTAAATCGCTCTCATAAGAATAGGGTTTTCAACGACCAGAGAGTAAATAGTACAGTGATTGCTTCGCAATTGAAAAGACAAAGGAGTTTTCAATTAAATGGGAACACTGAACGAGAAAGCCCGTTTGATGGGTACGTACTAGCGCTATGACCCGCTTTGTGATAGACTCGGAAATAGTAATCAGGGGAGGTTTCGTGACATTTCTAATTACACTTAATCGATTACAGCGGTTGAAAACTATTTTACAAATTGCAAACGAGTTTGACTTGTGCAGGCTTAATATTGAAACGGTTGAAATTCTCGTATATCAATTTGTTTTGATCGAGTTGGAAATTTTTATTGTTTTTTTTTCTGTATACCGTTTGTAGATGTGTAATATTGATGGTCTATTTCATTCCACCTACGCTCTCGCAATCATAGCTTTTGATATCGTGGTAGTGTACAACAGAGTGTATTTGTTAGATATTTGGAAATGGAACTCCATGACTTACTTTACAAACAACATTATTTAATATGCAGTCTATCGATACGTTACTAAACACTTAGCAATTTCATCAAATTCAATCAAGCTACTTTATACCTTCTCACATTTCTTTAATTCCCAAATTACTTCGCACAAATCTGGTACATATATTGCCTTAAGTTTGGACAGCTGTTCTAACATATATAGTTTGTGCCTCATACAACTTGGGACCAGTATATCCTAAAGTTTGGCCAACCCGGTTTGCAATATTTATGTATTGTACGTGGTAATCTTACTGATGTCGATGCCCATCTAAACAATGTAGGTAGATTAGAAACAACTCATTTCCAACACTCTGCAAATGTCGGATAGGTACATAAATTATACAACGCCACAGAATACATAATAGTGGTAACAACGCACGAAACTAATAATAATAACGCTAACAGCAAAAAGGTAGCTGTCGGTATGAAGTTATTGATACTTTGAAAACCTATATGAAATTCTCTATCGAAACCTATATTAATTTAAATTACAATACCGTAATTAAAGACACATCATATTTCGCCAGATACAGCACCCGGTGATATTTATGTCACAACGTAAATGAGAAATCGATAATTTCTTCATTAAAGTGTATCGTTTTAATAATTTTAAAGCTAAAGCCCTGGATGAATGTAATAATTAAATTGATTGTATTGTGGTTAGCCAATTTCAATTTCAATTACCGAAAATCCAGACGAACAACTACGGGGGTGTGCGTAAATCAACGACTACACAATCACTTCGCAACTTATTAATAATGTATGTTGTGGTTATTCTAATTAGGTAAATTAATTTATTCACTGAAACAGTTGTTCCTTGGCCAATTGCGTAGTCCGTAGAAAAATTGTTTAGATTGATAGTTTATACTATGTCTATAAATTTGGTTTTTAAGAACTACTTGATTTCGGATTCTATCCATCGAACGACGTAGGAGACAGGTGTTCGAATGGAGGCCGCCTATCAGGAAGCGTAACATAGATCGCCGACCAGCGAGATGGGAATGATAACATGAAGGATTCATCGGAACCCATTCAACGAGAAAAACGGAACACTAAGTATTGTAATCAGACCAGCCGCGGAAGAGGCCTATATAATACATTTATATTGAAGTAGGCGGACGTGCAAGCGGTCTCATGTGATGGTAAGTGATACCGCCGCCCATGGACACTTGCAACACCAGGAGGTATGAGGGTGCGCTGAGAGACACAGGCTAATGGTATGGTGTGGTCTGGTACCCCTTTATAAAAATATTAAAACTCAATTTCTTGATATTAAAACAAAACCATTTCTCAATCACAAAGCTGATAATTTCTCAATTCTCAATACAAGTGTCAAATTATCACTCCTACAATACTTGTACAATACTTGTTTGTGGTCACCTACTGGTGACCACAAAAATACTGAGTATCAAACTTGTAGCCTTCAAAAAATGATGTCAAGAGTTATCAATTTCTTTTTGGCTATCAAAGTATTTCACTCTTTAATGGAATTCATATAAAGATAAGACGAGAAAAGGTCCACTTTCTGTTAGGTATAAAATGTAGTAGCATTTATAATACCGTCAGAATAGCAAGAAACTAAATTACTCTAGGAACGTTTCAAGGCCGAACTACTAGCAAGATTCTAGTACAATATTAGTGTGCACATTTCGGTACCGTGCAGATTCACGATGCATTTAATAGGATTTGTCTTACAACATGCCGCCCACAGCCAAACTAGAGTTTGCTTGCCAAACGACACATTTACTTTGATATTCGAAAAAATAGACAAAACATACTCCTGTATTCGTTTCTGTTTAATAATACGAGTATATGCTTAAACTTTTCTTAATGAATTTACTAATTTGATAGATAGATACATAAAACACACAGGAGAGGAACACAAAAAATACAAGTATTTAGAAGCACAATCGCCGGCTTTATCCCTAAAGCGATTTCTTCCAAACAACCTTTAATTGTATAATACATATATTCTTTGAGAGTCGAATAACTCGATTTATGGGACGCGCCTATTCTCACGGGTTTACATCGGGTTAATGTTCATGATACAATGAACTATCCGCTCACTCTCTAATTTATCAAACTGGCAGAATGATACTTTGTAAAATCTGACCATCTTAACTACAGATACGGAATTTCTATGATATTCCATGATCTTAACGATAGATTCCGGGATAAAATTATGATTTCCATAGATTACAACCTCAACCCCATAATATTTTTTGTTACACGAACATGTAACTAGATTGTCAATACAGCGTGTACCAATCTACAACACAAATGTTTGTATCACTTATTATTTATGTTTCACTGTCGTACTCCACGTCTGATATCGAGTTGCGAGAAACACATTCTTTATTTTCTTACGTCAATTCCTTTCCCGCTATGGTTTTGCCTGTTATGTTGCAAAAGTTCTTTTGTAAAATTGTGTATTGAAATGCGGGCTTCCTGGATCCTTTTGCGTCTTAGTTCTAGTCTAAATCTCGGGATATCGCATGTCTGACCCAATCTAGTTCTTATTAGCTAAGGTGTCTGATCAAAACTGTATAGTACATTGCAAAATGCAATAACTTAAAGTGCAATGTGCAGTTTAAATTATTTGTTTGTACTTTTTAGTAATTTTATTATTTTTGTCGTGTTCTTCTTCTTTTCATTTACTAAATTTTTTTACTATTGTTACTACATCATCTTAATCCACTGCTAGACAAGATCAAGATGCAACAATATAAACAGTTCTGAAGCTGCCTACCTCTAAAGAAAGATTTCATCATCGATCTATTTTGGACCAAGGAATCCCTATACTACGTTACCAAATGCTCCCAACCGGGTCTCCATGTTACCAGCCCATTATCTCTTGAGAGTTTTGCGCATGTTCAGACTAAGTTATTCTGTGAACTTTTTAAATTGTAATGACAATAATTATTATGGGAATATTTTTATGAAATACAATTTATAAAAAAGTTGTTTTAAAATAACTTACATTTTATTAAAATATTTCACAAAACATTTTAAACTTTGTGTGCAAAAGGGTGTGCGTTAGAATAGTGTAGGGGACATGTGTCATGCAAGCCCGTCCGAGGCAGGGTTGCAGTCTCGCACTGTGATACGACAAAACAATTACAGGCCCCCAACTGCTACCATTGTGCGACTGTAACCTAGGCCTGCTTTGTACAACTGCACTGCCATTGTATGTTACGTAATATATCTCTGTGATGTACAACTGGAATTACCTCAGTGTATTTTGTATTGGAAAATATTTTCGAAAAATATGACAGACAGTTGCCGCCAATGGGGACGGATTAATACTAAGATAATATAAGCCGAGCTATATATATAATATAATATAAGATAATATATCCAACAGTCGCTGGGCGCACTCGACTGGCCTCGTTACCAATCTCTCACAGAATATTACCTTTAAATGCCATTTACCACTTTATCAAATTTCCCAGTGTACGTACGTGTTTCGGTGGTGAGTGCCAGAGCCCATTCCCATCCCGTCCTATTCTATCCTATTCCTTCCCATTTCCCCAACCCTTTCTCCAAATCCATTGTAACATCAACAAACGTAGCTCGTTTGCCACTTTCTTTCTATAAACCCTTCCATACGCCTTTATCTTTCTCTGCGTGTGTGTGCGTGCGAGTATCGAGAGCGAGGCTCAAGCAGAATAACAGACGTGCAGACTAATGCGTGGCCGGTTGTATAACGTAAATTGTTGATTTGATTCCTTATTTTAAATTATTTGCATTGAAAATATGATACAAAATAAAAAAAAATACATGAACTATACAGATTTTATTTCGAATTACATTCGGAGTTTAAAAAAAATGCGTGAGGATCTTCGTTCCTGACGGGCGTCCCCTGACCGCACACGTTTTTTTCTAATTTGACATTTACTGCTAGTTTGTTTCAACTAAAATTGTTGTAGTCTTTTACTCAGGTTTTTCCAGTTTTTCATGGCAACTAAAATCATGAACAATTCCTATTTCTTATAGTCTTATGTGATTCAAATTATTGTGTTGAAGTTTTATTTATTGTGTCATAAAAGAGGGAAGGTTATAATAAATAATACGTCTAAAGCAAGTACTTACTTTTCTTAGGATCGTCGTCAGTATTTAAATAGAAAGATGTCAATTAATCGCAAATAGAAATGTTTTTCTGTTGTACGCCCAACGTTCCGATTTTTCACATAAATCTCGTACAATACTGCTGACGAATCGTGCCCCGTTTCGTTCTGTTAACAAAGCCAACATTCAAACTGAGTGATACAATTTGTGTAGTTACAATATTAAAACAGTGTTCGGCTACGTTAGTTTGAACGAAAATAACCTGATGAACAAGAAAGGATATATATAAAATATAGATGGTTTCTTTTAATGTTATTTGGTGTATGTAAAATAGCCGAAGTGACAGTGGGCAGACCATATCTGCCGCAAGACTGATAACCGATGGAGTAGACTCGTCAACCCCATCCCATAGTGGAATGACGACTTAAGTATAGTCGCCGGTAGTGGCTGGATGAAATGAGCAGAAGACCGTGTGTTAAGGTCGTCCCTGGGAAACGCCTTCATCCAGCAGTGGAAAGACACTGGTTCATTGTAATTATAAATACTCTTTATTGCATAGACATAATTATTACATGTGCATATATCTTTAAACGACAGAATATAGAAAAATATAGATGTTCTGATTAGCCCAGTTGTTTGTTGTGTAAAGGTCCAGATTCGATTCCCGGTCGGACATTCATTTATTTAAAAGACAATTGTTTGGGTCTGTGTGGTAAGTTTTTCTTTGTATATCTTTGGACCCACGACACAGTGAAGCTTAGTGTGGGCCATTAAGTGTTGCGTTATTATTATTATTATTTTTCTGCGTGATTTTTCTGGCCTCCGGTCTTTTTCAGAGCTCTATAGAAACAGGAATCCTATTAGCGAAGCTTCGAACGTCCGCCTTCGAAATAACTCGAAAACTACTGGAAACCAAGTGAATTTTCAATAACATGTATATTGAAAATTCACTAAATGCTCCAGAAAAATGAGATCCGAGAAATATCGGAATCTGAGTAGTTTGTATTCGTCTTTGTGTACCTGTGGGACTACGACACTGGTATTCCTATAGTGTGCTATTAAGTGAGGTGTTCTTGTATATTTATACTGGTAATATTCACATTACAATTCAACCGCGTTTTATTTTAGAAGTTTTTTTATGGAAAGAAGGAGCCAGAAAACAGACAGTCCACTTGGTGATAAGTGGAAACTGTTGCCCGTGGACATTCGCGATACAGGCCAACATCAGTCCAGAATGATTGATGTTGGCCTGTATCAGTGGTTTGATTTTGAGGAAACATTGGATAGGATGGGATGGCTATGAGCTCTGGCATATATCACTCACTATCGAAGCACGTACACACATTGGGGGAATTGGGTAAAGTGGGAAATGAAGTAAATTTCACGGTAGTGGAAGAGGGGTGCTCTGACATGACCAGTCGAGTGCTCCCAACGGTTGTGGGATTCCGCGAGCATCCTCAAACTCCCTTCTAGTTAATTGTTCTTACATCACATTATAAAGCGCAACATCTGTTAATCCGTCTGTCTGTATGTTCGAGCTAATCTCAAGGTCAACAAATTCAATGTTTACAGTTCTAACTGTTGTATGAAGTAGGTATGAGTATTTACTTAAGATTCATTTAGTATGTTTTTTAACAAACGTTTTTTAATTATTTTAATTATTCATTTAGCAGATTTTACAAAAGAAGCTGTTCAAAATTACAATTTCCCGGATTAAGTCTATGTTTCGAATGAACGAGACCGCAAGCAAATACTACTAGTGAATGCATAGCATAGCTCTGAACGTAATAGCCAGAAATTTGCCACAAACATGTGTTTAAGAGCCCTAAAGTAAGCATACACTTTGTTGCAAAAATACCTTCTCCTCACATGTTGAAGGACGTGGCTGAATTTATACGCTTTGAGAGTGCATCAATGTGTATTTGGAATACGATTTATTTCCTCAAACACAAATGCATCCTTATAATGTAAGGTATGTGTGTAATATAGGTACCTACTCTTAACATAGGATAAGACACTTTTATATTGATTACGTTTGTGAAGTATAAAATCCTGTAAAATACGAGTTGACTCGGACAGGGGTTCCATCTTCTGCGTCTTAGATGAACGGACAGACAGGTTAGTATACAGTGATCAGAAACGCAAGTAGTCTATGATATATATCAACTCTTGACGTGTTGCTTTTATAGGGACATACCTACTACATAGGGGTCCTAAAATTACACAAACAACAACAGACTAAGCTAATTGCTTTTTAGACCACCTGCAATTTAGATAAATTAATAGATATAACATTAGACGATTTGACTTTTAGTCCAGTTGCTATCATTAATCACTTACATTTCTGTCCACCTCATACTAACCCGGACAGATTAGTAGACGAACAGATATACCTAGTCTTTATAAAGAAATATACGATGTCATTAACCTGTGTCTTTCTCTCCGCTGTTTTAAATAGGCCCGTCCAGCTTAATCATTAATCATCTTTACTTACCGTAAACCGTAACCCTTTTATTGTCCACATTGCCTCGTGCGTGAACCTTAAAATTGTAGGCCGGCCAAGCGGGTTGGCGAGTTCACTCTCTTAGAGGTGATGTAGTTCCTCGAGGCCTGTGCTGGTGGCTTTTTTACGTCTTAGTCGTCTTTTACGTCACCTACGGGAAGAAATGGAAGAAATGCGGTGGTGCTATTCTAAGCCGCCGGATACCACATGGCCATCTTTATTTTTATTTAATCATTATTAATTTTATTAGTTATTGAGGTTTCGTGAATCAACTTATCGAATTCTATAAACGTTCTTAAAATCCTATTCTAGAGTACCTAATTGATACGTATAATGTTCGGGACCATGCAAGTCTTTAATTAATGTAAACTAAAAAACTTTGACTAAACTCCACACTGGTTCATGTTAGGATCGGATCAATTTGCATAAGCCTTGCTTATCGAACAAAACGTGGCATTACTATTATGGAAACCTTACTTGGTTTAACTAAATGGAATCGAGAACTTCACCTTTAAGCGTTTTTAAAGGAAAATTAATTTGTAGAGAGAATTTAATCTGGGTTCCATCACTAAATGTTAGGGTTCATTTTGTAGCTGAGTATAATCGTTATTTAATTATTATTTCGTTTAAAAAATACTATACTACATCTTCACTGTTAGTGATACTATCCCATACAGGTATGTCCCAAGGTCGGTCACCACAAAAGCAGCTCTTGTCAATTATTAGTTTAGAAAGATTTCGTTGAAAACTATTTTACGATAACAACTACCTTAAAGACACCATTGTTTGCGGAAACAAAACGTAAACAATAAAGGTCAAAGATAATGTCGATTGATAAATCCTTCAAGTTATTTGACCTCATGAGTAGATCTTTGATGTTTACCTTTTGTTCACATAGCCTCCGGAGTCCTTACGCCATTAAACAACATTATACGTAATAGACTAACATTGTCTTAATACACTATAAATCTCCAAAGGAAGGTGACGCATCCTGATACTTGCCAACGTTTGTCATTCTTGTCTGATGTTGGCATAAATCACGGATATCTGTTTATGTGCGTGTTTATCATTTAACTGTTTATCCTCTAAGTTATATATTTATTTATTATTTATTTATCTCTCTCTGTTTACCCCAAAGTTTGGCTAGTAGGGAATGTTTAAACGCATTAAGCTCGTCTTTTTACGATAAATGCACAATAAAGATTTATAATAAAAAAAACTGCTACCTTCTTTCTAAGAAAAAAGGCTTCCCTCCACATTTTACACCCAATCATTCTCTAGTACTTGTTATTTGCTAGTCTTTGGAGTAATGGCCACAAATAAAATTGACACAAAGTATTTTTCAAAATTCTATCGCATTCGTAACATAAATCCTACGCAAATATTATTGCAGCCGAAGCTAAGCTAACAAAGGCGCAGATTGGCTTCATCAGGCACACGACAGCGGCCTCAGCGGAATTATTATAAACAAGAAATTACGCGGTGCACTTGAAATTTATAAACTGGACTAGAAACCACGTCGTTTGACTCATCTTGCTGCACTGGGGAGTAAGTTCTGTAAGTTCGCCGATAAATCGAATCGACGGGTCTAAACACCCCCTCGAATTAGTCAGAAAAGAAGGTACATTTGAGTAATATTTAGGTATAAAGATAGTTTTACTTTAACCGTTAATTCCGTTAACGATTTTACTCCCCATCCCATATATTCATCTTCCCCCCAAACATAGACGGAGAGTGTAATGAGATCTCGTTATAAAGGGTCTTTCAAAAAGTGCGCTCTAGTTTTAGGGTAAATATAAATAAACCAAATAGTATAATCGTATAGTTGTATATTGCATATGCAAGACAAAATTTGCTAGTAAAAAGCTCAGTGTACTGATTAGAGCAAAGCAGTACTTCACTCCGAGGCAACGTTTGTCGCTTTATAAAGCAGACCCCATGGAGTACTACTCACACCTCTGGGCCGATACACTGAAGCTGGACCCTCTTGACTATCCGAACAACGGCCTTTTTTTTTTTTATGTACGAAGTCGGCAGACGAGCATACAGTCCATCTGATGGTAAGTGGTACTGTCGCCCATAGGCATCCGCGATACATGCCAACATTATTCCAGAATAATAAACGTTGGCACGCCCCCGGATGCGCTGCCTACCTTTGGAGATATAGGAATGGATTTGGAGGAAGGGCTGGGAAAATGGGGAGGGATAGGATGGGAATGGGCTCTGGCACATCTCACTCACTACCGAAACACGTACGTACATTAGGGAAATATAGTAGTGGGAAATGCAGTACATTTCAAGGTAGTCTTCTGTGAGAGAGGGGTAACGTTTGGAATCGTTCAGCATCCGTAGAGATATTGCAACTCTCTTCGTTTTCTACCGCCTTTATAATGGAGAATGTTCTGAAGAGCTGTTCGATTTGATGCCAACTTCGCGATTTTACCATCGCACCGCTCGTCATCGTCGTGCGGTTCATTCGCACTTCCTTGACACAGAGTCGCCGCGTACTTGGCGGTCGAAAAGACACTTTATACCGCGAAAGCTGTGGAATGAACTGCCAGTTGAGGTACGATATGGGGCTCTTCAAAAGAGCTGTGAACAGGTTTCTACAATGTCGGCAGCGCACCCGTAAGCCCCCTGGTATTACAGGTGTCCACGAGCGGCGGTGACCAGTTACCATAATAATAATAATAATAAATACTCTTTATTGCATACAATAGTTATTACATGTGCACAAATAATAAATGACAGAATACAATAGGCGACCTTATCGCTAAGGCGATCTCTTCCAGGCAACCTTAGGATAGAGAAAAATAAAAGGGATATAGGTAGTGCAAAAGAACCGAAATCCAGAGATGGATCATGTTAAATATATACTCATCGACAATAAATATAGTATAATAAATACGTATAATAATAAATAACTTAATAATATATAAATACATATAATAATAAATAACTTAATAATATATAAATACATGCATACATATCTACATGCACACTGCACACAATATCAGTTCGTAAATAAGATTAAAGAAAAATTACCATCATTACCCGACCGCTCGTCTGCCATCCATTCTATAAAAATAAAAATCAGTTTAGCTATATATTTTTTTATTTGGAAGGTCAATCGATAGCTTTAATTATGGAATGTGATATCGGGCAAATGACCGCCGCTGCTTCGTTGAGTGGCGCGCATTCTGGAGGTCCCATTTTCGATGACTCTATCACATAAATCGGGCTCGATTTTATTAATGACGCGGGTAATGTTGGCCTTTAAGGCATCAATTGTTTGCGGTTGATTTGCATATACCTGGGGTTTAACATAACCCCACAAGAAGAAGTCTAAGGGCGTTAGATCACATGATCTCGGTGGCCAGTTGATGTTACCGCCTGGCGAGATAATGGAGCCTGCGAACTTCTCCTGTACAATGTCCATTGTTGCTTGCGCTGTGTGTCACGTGGAGCTGTCTTGTCGAAACCACATATGACTAATGATCATACCATCTAAGCACGGCCACACATAATCACTTATCATCACCGGATACCTGTCGCCGATGACAGTGAGTGCAACTCCTTGCTCATTTTGAAAGAAGTAAGGGCCGATGATGCCTCCGGATCAAAATCCACAGCAAACAGTGATCTTTTCGGGATACATTTGACGCCCTTCAATTTCCCGTGAGTTCTCAATAGTTCTCATCGCTTGAAATGCGACAATTTTGCTTGTTAACGCAGCCATTCGTCCATAAATGTGCTTTGTCGCTGAAGATTTATTGTCGACCAAAAGCAGAGTAAACTTCCCATTGCTACCAAGCCCAGTCAGCGCAGGAACAGCTTGGTACATGGTCATTCGGCTTCAGTTCTTGAGTAAATTGAATAATTCGCAAAATTTGACACATTATTCGCCAAGTTGCAATCGCAGAAAGACCTAGTTCTGGCGCATGGCGATTAATTGACTGTCTCGGATTCTCACGCACACTGTCCCGAACAGCAACAATGTTTTCGATAGAGCTTGCGTTTCGTTAACGTGCAGGTGTTCCATTTCCAACTCGCCAACTAGACCATAAATTCAAGGTAACGCACGGAACGTCATTTTGTTAATAAAATTTAATGATTTTCACGCGTTGTTGCGTCGTTTAATTTTCCATGATTAAATGGTGAAACTCAATAAACATTACTGTCAAATATGACGGATATATCATCTTAAAGTTGGCCGCAATAGGCTTTTAAAAATTGAGCGTCCCCTTTGACAGACCCTTAATTTCCTATTAGCCATCATTCTCAACCTTTTCTCCAAATTCTCTCCTAGTTTCCAAAGGTTGGCGGTGCATCCAGAGGCGTGCCAACGTTTATCATTCTGAACTGATATTGGCATATGTCACGGACCACACGGGCGACGATCACACGTGCATGAGCAACGGTATCCATTTACCATCAAGACTGCTCGTTTGCCACCCAATATTTTAACGTTTAAGTTCGATACATCTATAGTCTATACGATAGCGATACATCTGTACGGTAGGTACATCTTTGACTTATTTTTTGTTTTTTTTTTTAGAGAGGAGGGCGGAGGAGCAAGCGGTCCCACGTGATGGTAAGTGTTGTTTTGAATGATTTACAATCAATCTTCTATATCTACATATACATCATACACATACCTATATAAAATGGAAGTCCTATCTGTACAAAAATATTTTTGAAACAAAAAGCCGGTCCAAAACTGTTATTTTTAGATAATTTTCTTTCTGTCTGTCTGAACGTATATCACATAAAAACCATTGGACGGATTTTAATAAGCTCACTAAGGAATATACTTGTAATCTTTTATGAATTTATTTTTTTTAACAAAATTCAGGTTTTAAAATAAATTATTTATATTATTATTCAATGACAAAAATTAGCTTGTATTTAAACGATCACCAAAAAATACTAAATGAGCAGCAAATCATGATCAACAACACAACCTACATATTTTTTTTAAATAACAATACAATAAAAGAAATCTACAATACTGCTTGCAACGCACTGCGCTAAGAAGCTATTGTTTGCGGAAAAAAAGGAAAGAAAAGGACAGTTTGGATACAGAGTTGGTAAATCAGAAGGGTAAAACTTGGAGCACGCGCTCGTTCACTTGTAGAAATGCAGCCCATTATTAACTAACGCACAGACGGGCGCGCCCCACATCTAGATCTCTAAACTAGCGGTCGGCGAATGATCGCATTGACTCTTAAGCTCAATCGCTCTTAAGCTCTCTTATCGCTTATTGACTCTTATCGCTCTTAAGCATACCTACTCCCTTCCGCCCGCACAACATACCGCGTGCTCAGAAATCTACAGACGTGCGATTTACACGCATGCTTATTTTGAGCATGCTCGTTTCTAATAATATGTCTATAAACATGCTAGTAGGTAACAACTGCTCACTAATAGCATGCTTTCGTGCTATAATGAGCATTTGTCTTCCCCACTCTCATGTCAAAACTAGTAGAAATTGGCAATCAATCGTCTTATATCTCAAATTCGAAACGTTTTGACTTACCCGGTAGTCGATAAGTCGAAAATTCTATTCGAAGTATCTTTTAATCAGTCAGACCAGGTTTAGCGCATGTGTAGATGATGAAAAGAACCTTTTATGAAGTCGGTTAAAAAGAAGATTGATCGCTCGCTTATCAAGATGAATACGAGGCTATACTCAGCCATTCATCATATTTATTGGTCATATTTCTATTCCCATTACGTACAATTACTTATGTACATATAATGTATGTTATCTTAATAGCGTAATACGTTATTGCAGAGTATCTGAGCGTAATAGTAGGCGCGCAGATGAACGAGATGCGATAACGTCAGGTATTATTCGGTGTGAGGTTTAGAATATGGCTCTATATGCACAAACAGCTGTGTATTATTATTGCTATGTATGAGATAAACATTTGTAACATTAACATTAACTATGCATTGATTGAGTAGAATAGAATGGGGTTTTATTTCTTTAACTGATTTCACAATTAGGCGCACCACACATCGAATACTCATATATGCATGCTCTGCATTTGCGTGCTTCAACGCATATTTTATTCAGGACCCTCCGCAAGAGCCCACACACCGACCGGTACAGTATACTTTTTATGACACATGACAATTTATCTACAATAGTCATCATATAGGGTCAGATTCCGATGAAGACGATTTTATATCGTCGCAGTTAATAAGAAGAAGTAGAAGATGAAGATACTATTGGGTACATTCCATTGATGGTATTTAGAAACTCACTGGTACATTCTATAAAATATAATGTGGTCCTGTTGTCTATGAGGGCACTCGTATTAAAATAATAATAATAATAATAAAATCTTTATTATTACTAACAGATTTTTTGTTGACATAACACGATATGAAACCCCTAACTCATGAAGTAGGTGAGATGAACCTGCATCACAGGAACTATTGTCCTCCCCAATAATATGAAAATATGAGTAATTTGTGCTTATTTATTAAAAGTACAAAGAAAACAAGCTTACAAAGAAAGATCAAAGTAAAAAAAGAAAAAGTATATAATAATTTTCTGTACATGCGTATGTATATAAAATACGAGTATATCTATACATATAATAAAAATGTAACTGATCGCTGTCTGTATATGGAAGATATATGAGCAAAACCATTATTGGGGGCCTTTATCAACGCAATAGAACCCAAAACAATGATTGTTAGAATTTTTGTCTATTTGTCTGTTTATCTGTGCGTTTGTGCGCGCTAATCTTAGAAACGGCTTAACCGATTTGGGTGCAGTTTTCACTAATGTATTGTGATAGGCTTCACTTAAAATTTAGTGTTTGTTTTATTTCAATCAGTTCATAAATAAAAAAGTTATATCAATTGAAAAGAGCGGATTGGTAGATCATACTCTAGATTTTAAATTTAATGGTTTGCAAAAATTTTCATTCAATGCCAATTTTATTACCTCGTATTTCAAAACTGAAATGCTCTCTGGAACGTACCACAAGAGTGCCGTGGTGAAGGAAAATAAATAAAAGCTGTAACCCAACTTTGCTGCGGTAACCTCGGAAAATAAAACGCTAGATTAGACGGGATAAAAATTTTAACTAATTATACTTTTTGTTAATATTATCCTTGCAAAAATTCGCAAGCGTAGTACTTATGAATCTTTTTAGTCTTGTTCCAAGCGTCATTTCGAACATTCAGTACATTAGTACTTATGGATCTTATGGATGGATTAGTACTACTAAGTCCATAGGTACTACGAAGATTCGTACCCTCTGGAAGCCAACTATTGTACTACTATATATAACTATATAAAATATAACTACTATAATAACATATAATAACAACCATTTCCTACGTCATGCCGTACTTAGTGCAAACAGATAGGTATATAATATATATATAATAAAAATGTAACTGATCGCTGTCTGTACATGGAAGATATATGAGAAAAACTATTATTGGGGGCTTTTATCAACGCAATCGAACCCAATACAATGATTGTTAGAATTTTTGTCTGTTTATCTATTTGTCTGTGCATTTGAGCGCGCTAATCTTAGAAACGGCTTAACCGATTTGGGTGCGGTTTCCACTAATGTATTGTGGTAAGCTTCACTTAAAATTTAGTGTTTGTTTTATTTCAATCAGTTCATAAATAAAAAAGTTATATCAATTTAAAGAATCACGTCGAATAAAGACGGTGTTTATAAACTAAAATCCACGCGGACGAAGTCGCGGGCAACAGCTAGTTATTAATATAATTTACAGTCAATTTACAGTACTTGGTGATCCAGGTACTGTAAATTGAATCCATATGGAACCGGCATGTATCTAACAAACAATGGGGGCCACAGGGCCACAGTCGTCAGTTGCAGACATACAAACAGAGACACGGTTCAGTTTAATAGTGGTATGTGCACAGATGGAAAGAGAAACAATTTACTTTATTGTTTCATACTCTACAATAAAATAAAAATGAATTGTTATATAAAAGGAATTCAAGTTTTTTATTTATTTTGTATAGCCTATATTTAGGCCCAGTCCAGTCCAGAGGCTGCGGTGATGTCATGATGTGAGGTGTTGTGGTTTATTAACAGGAAGGAATTTTTTTCTTCCTACACATTTTAGAAATTTGTCTTTTTTCGATTTTGATTCTAACATAACAACTTAACAATTATTATGCTCAACCACGATAATAAGTTTGAGATAACGAAACAAGGCAGCGCATCCGGGGGCGTGCCAACGTTTGTCATTTTGGACTAATGTTGGCATGTATCACGGATGTCAATGGCTACAGTACCCACTTACCATCAGGTGGACTGTATGCTCGTCTGCCACCTACGTCCATAAAAAAAAAAAAAACTTGATTATTATGTTTTAATTGAATCAAATTGATAGCAGCAAAATATGAGCGAACAGGTGCAAAATGAAATAACTAAATACTGAAATGCCTGTTCTATTGTGTCTTATATAGATAAGTAGGTATATTTTTTTTTGATAAATACCATTAATTGTTAGTTGTTGTCTATACGTATTTTTTAAAATGTTAACTACGTATATACATAGTCGTATATACGACCAACTGGGTCTGGCAATTCAAAGAAAAAATATTGTAATATATGAACTCTATCTCTTTAATGTGAGTAAGTAATTAAAATGAAAATAGGGAAAAATATGTGAAAAAGAGATGTTTTTTTATATTACGTTGGTATTTATTTATTCCGGAATCGTACAGTCACTTCTAATTATGACAAAAAATGTTACAGCACTAGACAAAAAATGTTACAGCAAAAATACTACAAAAATCATATTGACAAAATTCAAACCATTGAGAAAGAACCCAAAATATTTATGGTCCTATCTAAAAACTTTGCGTAACAATGATACCGGTTATCCAAATATTATGACACTCGGGAACGAAACATACAATAATATAGATGGAATTTGTTCAGGATTTAATAGTTTCTTTGAAAGCGTGTTCATGAAGTCTGTTCTCTCACATCCTAGGATGAATTTACCAGATGTTAACCATGATTTAATTATATCTGAATCTATAGTATATAAATTTCTGATCCAACTAGATCCCAATAAGGGTCCTGGGATTGACAATATTCCAGCATTTTTTATAAAAATTGCGCTTCCAGTCTTGCTAAGCCTATTTCAATAATATTTAACAAATCAATCAATACTTATCAAGCATTTCATTCTATTTGGAAAGAAGCTTTAATTGTTCCTATGCATAAAAATGGATCTAAAAGTAGAATGGGGCATTATCGTCCCATATCGATCCTTAATGTTTCAGACAAAGTTTTTGAAAAAATACGACGAGTGTGTATCCCTTAATAGCTTGGTCAATACCGGATCAGCAACATGGTTTCATGAAGGGACGTTCGACGGTAACAAATTTAGCGCTGTTTAATAATAATATTAATAAATCTTTATTGGTAACAGATTTTTGTTCACATACATGTTATGAAACCCCAACAAACTATGTTTATCAAAATATGGATGGGGGTCATCAGGTTGATGTGATCTACACAGTTTTCGAGAAAGCATTTGACCGTATGGATCACATTATCTTGTTCTAAAAGCTACATGTCCTTGGAATTCGCGGAAACCTCAATCGATAGTTATTATCCTACGTCACTAATAGAAGACAGGCGGTTAGGATTGGCAGCTCATAGTGATTATGTTCATGTATACTCAGGAGTCCCACAGGGCTCAATTTTAAGATATCTTCTCTATAATGCCTACCTTTTCGATATATACCTACACCAGCTTTGAATATTCCAAGTTTCTGACGTTCGCCGATAATAAAAAGATTTATTTAAATATCAAAACTATCAATGACTGCATATTAGTACAAAATGATCTAGATAACCTTGCAAAGTACTATGAAAGAAATAGAATAACTGTGAATGTTAAGAAGTGCGTCCAAGTAAGTTTTACACGGAAAACTAAACTTATTTCTTATCAATATAAAATAAACAACACAGTAATTGAATCCGTTAAATCTATTAAGGATCGGTGTTCGTATGGATTCTAAGCTGAAATGAATTGGCAGAGCATATTAACTTAATTAGTAATAAAGCATACAAGCAGTTAGGCTTTGTCAAACGTCTCTGTAAGCCCTTTAAGGACCTTGACTGCATCAAGGCACTTTATTTCACTTATGTGCGCACTACACTTGAGTATGCTTGTAGCATTTGGTTACCTCAATATTTAAACTATATAGACGTAGTAGAACATGTCCAAAAACAATTTATAAAATTCTTGTTTTAAAGATAATAAATCAGCTGATTGTCATCTACCTAACTGTAAACTCTTCCATGTTGACTCAGTCGAGCTTAGGCGTCATCAACATGGAATTTTACTTTTGCGCGCTGATCAGGCGAAATCGGCTGTCCTCAGCTTCTGACCGAAGTGTCCTTACGGGCACCAACTAGCCGTACTAGGCATACCGAGTTGTTTGATGTTCCTCTGGTCAAAACAAGGTACGCCCAAAATTCAGTGCCTTCTCGCATTCTGCAAAATTACAATAAAAAGGTACTACGCAGACCTCGATATATTTTTATTAAGTAAGAAAAAGTTAAAAAACGGAAATCATAAAAAAGCATCAAAATCATTATAATATCTCCTAAACCCCATTACCAGACGAATATTTTAAAGCTCATCTTTAATAAATACACACACACATACACACCCTCACACTGGGGCACGCACACACGCACACACAAACGGACACACCAATGCAAACACAAATCAACATGTATTATTAATAAAAAAAATCACCCATATCTTGCCCACAATCTATTAAATACTGTATATAATGTCAGTGTAATCTGTATTTGGCCATTAGCACTAGCAACATATTTGCTAAATAAGTTACATAAAAGGCTGCAGATTACATAAATAAATTAATTATGAACAATATAACATTCAGATACACAAATAGACTTTGAGATTACATTGGTTTAAAAAAAACAATTACTGCGCTAAGAATGACTAAATAAACTATTACTATGTACATAATTCTACATAATAATTTAATGCAGTGTTTCCCAAACGTTCTTATCAGCAACAAACTTTTAAAGGACAATAAAATTCATTAAGAAATATGTCAATTATCTTATAATAGTACATAACAAGGGATCTCTCTCCACGTCACTTCCTGCGCCAGTGACACCGCACATCTATCTCGACATCCGCATTTTGGTTGAGCGGAGACTTTGATTGGTGCGATTACTACGCCTTTTAGCACTACTTAATTGGGAACGGATCCTGTTAGCATGGCTGGACTTCAGACGTACGTCTACTCCGTGTAAATGTTTTAAAAGATGCTATCAATGATAAGTTCTAAATAATTAAATTAATAAAGTCTCTAAATTATCAATGTCTACTTGTTTTATATAAATGTCAATAATTAATAATAGATAAGAGTAGTATTTTAGCTCGTAGATTTCTTTTATTGCAAATGTTTTGTCTAGCTTCAAAAACAGTAAAAACATCAAAAGAAAAAATATCACGGCCTGCACGGCCATCACGGCATGACTTTTTTCAAAAAAACAAGGCTTTGTTACGATTTTATTTTATGTATAGTTTAGACTGTCAGCGCTAACCGCGTTGACAACAAGAAAAATAAAGTGATACATCCGTGGTCGTTCGAAATATATCGATCGCAGCCAACTTTTAAATTGGATCCGATGTTGAATGGATCCGTTCAAAATGGAATATTGCAACCTAAGTACAGTCGTCAACACGTCAAGCTGTTCAAAGTCAGACACATCCAAACCCTTGTTTACAGGGTGATTAAGGTGATCAAGGTGTTGCTATGACCTTCTGTTTACTATATGTGATCACTTGAACGTACAAGTTACTTACATGTTCTCAAATTAATAAAAATACTTTTTAAATTATTACATTGAATAAACAGTACAGTGAATCTAAACTTTGAGACACGTGCGCGAAATTCTTAAGTCAAAACCTTGTCCTTAACTACTCAATTATTCAGAACTTACGAACGAATTTATTCAATTATTGAATTTACTCGTCGAGTTGTACCTATAACACAGACTCTAATTACACTAACTCATCATACAAAGTATCTTCCTATTCTCCTTATTCCTTACTCGATTATGCCCTTTAAGCATAAGTCATGCTTTCTAGTCATTGCATAAAGTTATCGGTTTTGAATAGAGTTGAAATTATATTTTTTAGAGAAAAAAAGTCGTGTGAAACCACTAGATAAATAGATTTAAGCAATGTTTTTGTGTTTTATCCACAAATTTATTGTTTAAGGAAATGTCGGGAGGATCATTCCATTTACTTTTTTAGAAGTGTCGCAATAATAAAATTGGATGTGACAGAAATAATACAGACAGTGTTCCTCTCACAAGTGTGACATCACGTATTTGTTCCTTTTTATATCGATAGAAAATAAAATATTCCATTCGTCATTTCCATAGGCGCCTATGTCCATGGCGACACAACACGCGGATAAAGCCGTTGTATCTATTATAAAACAAAAAGTTTTTTTCTAATTCCATTTTATTAAATCTTTCGCCAATATGTTTCTTGTATTATTCTCTAATACAGCTCGTATGGTAAGAGAGGGGCAAGAGTTTGTTCCAAAAACTCATCTTAAAAAATCACAAACCCCTTTGACGCCTTTTTTATACTGTGGTTCTATAAAAATATATACTGTAATCAAGACTTGACTAACTTTAACTTTATATTAAAACTACTCTAACTGGTTGTTTGAAAAATAGAAAGACGAAAGAGAAATTTTACCTGCTTACTTATCTTTTACCAACTTATCTTCGCAGAACAAAAAACTTTTGAAAGTGAATAATGAAATCTACTATAAGTATTTGAATTTTCATGTTCCATCTTGTATACGTACAACGAACTGAAGAAACTAGGAAAAAAGTTCCGCCTAATTTAACGCTCGACCAACAGATTGAAACAACTTCAAAGGCCTTATCTGAAATGAATACAACAATGTTCAATAACTGTATAATAAAATCGTATATCTAGAGGTTGTGTATGTACAGTTTATTATGTCTATCTAATAATATGATATGATAATCTAATGATAATATCTAATCATCATCATCATCATCATCATCTCAGCCCTTGGACGTCCACTGCTGGACATAGGCCTCCCCCATTGTCCGCCATTTAGACCTATCGTCTAAATATCTAATAATAGCTCTTATTAGTAGCGTTTTAAAGTTGTAATAAATTGAGTCATACAATAATCGATTAATTTTAATATACACTTAGAGTAAGTATACATAATGTATACTCTAAGAATATATATAATTAATTTCAATTTTAATTATTTTTAATATATGTAACATGGGCGCCGGTGGGGCAGGTTAAGGCGCCTGACCCCCCTCCCCCCGGCATAGGGAAGAATAAGCAACAGGCTACCTCTATTTAAATTATAAGAACATCTTTTGCTTTGCCCCATCCTGTATAAAATTCTGACTACGCACTTGATATGAAATTAATTTCATTTTTAATTGCCGCTACCGTGTATATACCTATATCTATAAATTGTGTCACTTTGTTAAATAACAAACATCCACATTCTTTTAGCAGAGCCAACAACAGGTATTTGTCCACGCAGCACTGTATATATATATATATATATATATATATACTGTCACTAGAGATGTTCCCAATATTGGTATACATGTTGGCGAACACTCGCTAATTTTCAAGTAATCGTATTCGTACTCGTATTCGCCATTTTCTAAATACTAATACTAATCAAATAATAAAACCCAATGTGAATAGTAGGTAAAATAGGTTTTTAACAAAAAGCTAATAGCTAATTATTTAGTCTAATTAGTAAGTGATTTTTAGTTTAATTTAAATTGAGGTACCTAACTTTAGATTAAATCAAAAAGTACTTTCTGATTGAACTAAAACTAAAATACTTATAGAACTAACTTTAAGTTGGACTAAAAATGATCTACTTAGTAATTATACAAGTGCGTACGCAATTGGTTAGGGAGGTATTATTCGTAATAGCATTTGTATCCGCGAATAGTGATTTCTTGCTATTCGAAACATGCCTAGATTGGAACTATCTAAAGTACTATCTAAAGTAACTATCTATGCTATGTGCGTGGAAATATGCAACAAAATTCCTAATTATATAAAAGAGGTTCTATTGAGGTCATTTAAAACAGAATTATGCAAATGGCCGCTTGACCATTGCTATTATTCTATTAATGGATCCATAATGCACAAATAAGTCTATGCACTTGTAAATGAAATAAATAAATCATCTGATATTTATAATAATTAGCTAGAACTATGTATATTAAAATATGATAATGTTTTCATCTGAAAATCTTTGTAATTTTAAAACTATAATTTTGTAATATGTATAACATGATAATTTGTAAATTGCTGAACCGGAGACGGTTAAGTACGTGGACGATGTATATATATACTGACCTACTAACTGATATACCGTACATAGAACAAATCAAATATTGTACTGTATCAATTTATTTTTTGGAAACATTAGTTGTCCCAAAGGTTAGGACAGTTACATACAATTTTCATTTATTTTCCAAGAATACATTTGAAATAACGTTTAATACTCGTACCATTGATTTGGTGAAGAAATTAATTTTATTATTGGTTTAAAAGGCACGGTCGAAAACAACGTAACAGGCTTTATGTACACGCTCCATTAGGACTTCAAAGGTAAACTTTTGGCGAAAATGATTGAAAAAATTAATAATTGTTTACTGTTTTCAGGTAACCTTATTAAAATATTTTCAGCAAAATTGAAAATTAACAGATTTCAATATAATAATAAATATTATGTACAAATACAAAATATATTTCCAGATAAACGGCGCAGATATTTAATAGTAAATAAATTTGAATAATTTATTTGTTGAGTAAATAACTAGTATCTCTGTCAAGTGGACATTTGAATAGTTTTAACATTAAAACAAATACCACTATTAAAAGTTGTGAATATTTTTTTTGCATACTGAAGAGGGAACATTTAGTCTTACTCGTTGTACCATGAAATGCGTGTCGTGTACACATAGGTGCCTCCCATGCCACATATTATGTTATAGGTTGTGTGTGAGTTGACGACGGGGGTCGTAACGATTGTAACTGTACGCTCGAGGCGAACGGCCCGATTTCGACCCAATTTGCATGCTTGCCGATCATTCGCGTTATCTAAACGAATCCCGTCAAACTTGCGTCGAGCCACTCAGCGGCGAACACATAGCTTTCGATCCTAGAGCCTGACACATCGATTTGATGAAAATACATTGCACGTGACATTTTCGAGATGACGTCATTATGTGTTCGCATTAAGGTAAATGTTGCGCTAGCAAATCATAAAAACATATCGATATTTGAAATTTAACGTTAGAATAAAATACAGCAAAGAGAAATACTGGCTTTGAAATTTCAAGCGCTTTACGGTTCGATTGCTGTGTAAAAAGTATAATTTAAAATATCTATTAATTCTGACGAAGTATTAAATATTGTTAGGTAAACACTTTTGATGATGATATCAGTCTTGTGCCTGATACCCCATCATGATTATAATGGTTTCGGGCGGTGAGCGGTGATAGCCTATTGTATCTATACTCGATTCGAATTCGTGTGATCGTGAGTTCAAATCCTAGATCCGCACCACTGAGTTTTGTAATTAAAAACGGATTTTTTAAAAATTGTCACTAGCTCGGCGGTGAGAGGAAAACATCGTAACGAAACCCGCATGCTCGAGTAATAAAAAAAACCATCCGCACACAGCCCACGTGGTGGATTACGGCCCGAAACCCCCCAATAATTTACTAGGGGAGGCCTGTGCCCTGCAGTGGTAAACTAAAGGCTCATACTAAAGTAAAGGTACACATGATGATTATGATGGGGTTTTGGGCCATACACCAGCACGGATCCCAGTGCGGATTGATTGATCACATGCTCTATTTTTTTCAATTCTCTTTTTATTGGTTAGGTAGGTAGTTGCTATTACAAGTGTAATATTCATAAAAATAATCTTTATAATTTGGCACAACAATTTCAATATTTTAGTAATGGTCATGCTGGCAGCATGACCATTAACAACAAACAACAAAATCCTAGAAAAGGAAGTTATCTCCAAGTTTCTTCAGCATTATCCCTGAGCATGGGGTAAACTATTAATGGGCCAATCGGATAAGTCAGCAGCTTCCGCGGCTTAAACCACACATAGATAATTACACTTTGTCGTATCCGACAATCGAGCCCGCATCTTCCTTAGAAATCTGAAGAAACCTATACATACATTATAAGTGCATATAATATATTTTTTGTCGGTCTCAATCAACAAAAATATTTTTTATCCGGGACTAAAACCATGTAATTTGTCGTCTGATGATAGTTCTCACAATCAGAAAAAATTTAAACAACGAATCCCATCAGAGTTTTGCACATAAATTTTGGAATAAAACCAAATTTACCTATACCTATGCCTACTTACTATCGAGTATGATAAGAGTTGATAGAACGTGAATAAAACTATGCCAGTGAGTTTTTTTTTAAAGTTTATTATAAGTACTCGTACATTGTTCTTCCTTGATTCATTTTCAAGTAACAGTCAAAGCAATCTTAAAGATTTTAGGTTTATGATTTATCCAGTAGCGAATAAGCACATAATGCGACACAAACTACGTCCATGTCCAAAAATAGATTGTACCCCGACCCGAAATGCGTCGATGAACTGGTTGTATCAACTAACAACATGAAATTCATTAACATGGAATGTATACAAACTATCCGCATGTACTTAAATCCGAATTAACCCTACCATGTATCTAAATCATAATATATCTTCATTGTCTCTTTGATTGCTGTCATTATTAGTTACATACAGGGTATATATATTTTGTTTGTTATGTGTGCTGTATTAATTACTTTTCTGTCAAAGAATAAGAAAATATCGATACTCTAGTGAAAAGGCGTGCATTACAAGTAGAGTATTGGAGTAGTTTTTAGGATTAGCTACCCTTTAAAATCTCGATATACTCATGGTCTTATATTAGACATACCTATTCGTTTTTTCTAAGATACAAGTATATCTCAGTGTATTTAGGAAATAAAGCCACGAAAGCGCGTCTTTTCCCTTATCTCGCATGAACAGCCCCGCAAATAATAAATCTAAAAAAATTGATAGCAATTTATATGTTAAACATCGGTCTGAGTGAGATATTTCGCGACTTATACGCTCCTTCTGTATTATTTATAAAGTAAAGAAGCATCCAGGGCTGTTTCCCTATGGGTTATGGTGAAATCTACCCAATATTTAAGATAAACTGTGGTGTTAAGAAAGGAAAGGGAATTCAAATGAATAAACTCAAGATTCTGTGGAGGTTTTTATTACAACTCCCGGATAATAGTAACTTATCCACTTGAGGGTCACTGTCATCGTAACATCAAAGGAGCTGTGATAGTTGTAGTTATTTTTTATTAACATTTTATACAAAACTGAACAAGTTGCTGAATCTTCGAGTAAACTTAAGCAGGAAAATATTTTTACTTGTTTTATGTTTACAAAACAATACATTTATACGTGCGTATATAAGCGAAGTTGTAAAAAAGCAAGCTTAGCTCGTGTAGAGATCCCATACGGGTGTCTATTATTTATTTTTACGATATTCATTCGAATTTTATAATAATAACTTGGTAATAAGCTTTTTCACCCACCCAGTTGAGTCCAAAATGTGAAAATATTAAAAGTTAATTAATCTATTTCATGGGCTGCAAGGTTGAGTTTTATAAGGATTATACATATAAAAATTGCTCGAATCCGCTTTATTTACAAAATGAGGCCTATAATTTACAATAAAATATACCTTCAGAGATAGAATAGAACGAGCTATATGTCCTACAACTATTGGCCTTAACTAAGTCTACGGGTAGTTCGATCTCCTTCGGTGTGTTTACTTATCGGAGAGTCTGGCTCAGGCAAATGTTGTCAAGGACGTTGCTGATTTGATTACTATGAAATGAAGGTCTGATTGATATCTTCTGACAAGTGTGTGTTAGTTTCATAGTCTCATATATCACAAGCCTCCATTAGAGAACGGTATTTTAAAAATGTCCGTGAAAGTTAAAACTTAAAAGTATGAACCAACATTGAGAGTAAATGGACTTACTGACAAACTAGAAATACATCCCGTCGCATCTTGTTACAATCAAGAGCATGCTTTAGACAAGACAATCCGATTTTATTCTTTACCGTGCATGTAGCAATTGTAGTGTTACTAAACATAACAACGTGTTTGAAGTAATGCCTCTCAATTAACTTATTGATGTACAGTTCACGACGATATATATGACACATTGTTACGTACGTACGTAATTCGTTACATTAAATAATTCTGAAGTAGACCCATTTCCTCATCTCAATACAACCACTGCATTCTAATACAAATATAATAACAGATTTTTTTATAGAAATAAAGGTGACGACAGACCAGTAGACAGTCCACTTGTTGGTAAGTGGATACCGTCTCGTACCGTCTGGACATCCGCGATATATGCCATTTTCGAGAATGACAAAGGTTGGCGTGCCCCTTTAGAGTTTCTTTGGAGATTTAAAAATAGATTTGGATTTGGATTTGAATAAAGGGTTTGGAAAAAGAGGAACAACAAGCATAATTAGACCTCGCAGTTCTGCTTGGGGAGATGAGTGAGATGGGGAATCAAGAGTGCAATGAAATGATATTTCATTATATTTCAATATTCATTATAGATTACAGTAGATTATCTTCATACTAACGATTTGAATCACCGGTTGCTTGTGTATGGGCCGTATTACATTTTAATTTCTCTGAATTTTATAGGTAAAATCAGCAGTTAAATAACTGTTGTGTTTTAACTATGACTGTTAAAAGCAACTGACGTAAGGTGACGACCGAGACGAGGTCTCACCTAACAGTCAGTGACGAAGAAGGCGCTCTGCAAAAACTATCCTACACCCGAAAATAACCGATTGTCTCGTTCTCATTTACGACGTGCTATGTATATTACTGGTTACTGTATTAATAATGTGAACGGAGTGACGTATATGCTAACGTAATTTACGTACACACAAATTCATCCAACTAGAGACATTATGACATTAAGCAAGTAGCATGCGAGTAAACGTAGACACGACTCGCCGTTTAACATAAATCTGTCAATAGTAGCGTCTCCGCAGTGGAGTACGTTATCAAATGTTATATCTCCAGGAAAACATGAGCATTAATTCTCCGTATACGGTGCAGAAAGTGCACCTGCAGCTTGGATGCACGGTAGAACGCAAGTTTTGCTATAATTTCAGCTCATAACCGCGCTTGCATCTCAGATGTGTACTGACAGTGTTTCCTTAGCTCAAAAATTTACCGCTACGGTGCAGTAATTTAATTTAACGTCATTAATTCTCATGTACGTAATACAATACTTTAACACAATATTAATTTAAACATTATATTTAAATTAACATAATGTAGGTACCTACACTTTACAACAGTTACGTACATAAATGAGACTTAATATTATTAAGTCTATTATATTATTTTGATATTATTAAATTAACATGTAACGTGTGGGTATCGTAAAAGGCGATAAGGGATGACAAAGCCGCTCCCACAAGCCCCGAGGAACTAACTACACCACCTCTAAGAGAATGGGCTCGCCAACCCGCTTGGCCAACGTGGCATTTTAAGGCCACATATCCCTCATGCACAAGACAATGTGAATGAGGAGACCATAAAAGGGCTGGTTGCCATTATTAAGTAAACTAAAAAGACGCTGGAATATAAGTGTTAATATTCTAAATCTTACGATTTCGCCTTGACCCAATTCAATCTTATTCACAAATGTTTGTATTTTAAATTGTATTTGCATTTTAAACTTCCTTGATTCGAAGTTTTTACTCAGTCGAGACGAGGATTATTTAAAGAATCCCCTGTCGAACTCTAAGTATCTTAGCACGGACCTTAAGGTATGATTAATGTTAAATAATTTATTAAAAAAATATAGTATTTAACAATATCCTATTTTAACAAGTTCAATGAATATGGTTACGATAGTTAACTGATATTCCAATGCCGCGTTATTGCGTTGGTTTTATTTGGAATTTCAAGCCAGATGCTATTTTAGACATATCGATATAATTTCACTAACAAATTCTTAGAACTTAGAAATACTTCCGGAATCTCGAAAGCGACTAAGAATATCCTGTTTGACATTCTCTTGAGGTAATCCTAAGTAGTCTTCCATGTAGCTTAAGTGGAAATTATCTTCAGATTATGATGGCAATTTACATTATTCTTTATTGATCAAGAGGGGAGAGTGCACGCTGCAATCTTATAGCCGTTGGGCGCGCTCAATTAGCTACATTACCCCTCTCTCACAGAAGACTACCTTGAAATGTACTAAATGCATTTCCCACCAGGTTAAAGTTCTGGGCCACCGTTCTTACAGTTCCGACTTGGTACCTTGTGACTTTCTTATTTCTCAGAACTAAATCCCAGCTAAAAGGGAAGCAGTTTTCGTCGCCGACAGACACATTGGCTATCTTCGAAGAGGATGTGAAAGAGGTACCCGACGAAGAGTGGAATAAATGTTTACAAAATTGGTTCAAACGCATGAAACTTTGTATGCATAGTTATATGTTTATATTAATAGATGCAACTAGAGAGTACTTTGAAAAAATGCAATAAAAAATTGGAACCCAAAGAACATTTTTTTTCTTCGCAAAACTTTGAGTTCCCTGTGTATTGAGCAGCATAAAATTTAAATTAATATTAAACAGCTTTGAACTAAACAGTGTTTTCCTATTAAGGTAGGTAAAGACGAGAGACAAGGAAAAAACAATATTTTAGCAATAATGTTCTTTGATGTAGAAAAGATTATATTATTATAAAGAACATCTGTATCGCGGAAACCATGGCAACCATGGCGAACATATGAACGCAAAGTCATGTATTAATAACAATATTACGATACCCATAAAAGTATATTTATGAGGATCCCAGAGGCTATAACTCTGGAACTCGATACATTACATAGATTATGATAATCTCACTATTTTTAAAATTTTCCTTTCTAGTTTTGAGTTTTTTATAAATATTTTTGAAACAAATAGTGTCCCTTAGGACAAAGCGTACGATTCTTTCGTGATCATTTGTCACTAGTTGAAAACAGCACACAAACCCCTGAAAGTATAATAAAAAGAAGGGTCTTGTACCGAACTTGTGTAAAACTCACGAGCAAACAATATTAAATAGACCTTACACGCCTTTGATCTTAAAAAAATCCACCTCAATTGCTACCCACTTGTAAAGGCGCTCTTTAAAATTCTACGTGGTAATACTAATCTCCTCCAATATACGATATCAATTACTCTGTCGGGGAATGTACGTGTAACTTGAATAAATTGTATTCTGCGATACATTAATAGATATCGCCTATAATTTTCAATATGTTTACCTTCTGTCAAGAAGCGAGGACAAAATCCTCAGACCTGAATGTCATTCAATATTAGTCATTTGAATATTCGTAATCCTTACGTAATAAATATTATTCTCAGATAATTAAATAATTTATCAATGCCCATTTACTATCAAGGAAGCAGCCTGCAACAATGTCACACATATTCCATAAAAAAACATACAACTGAATCAATCGCATTAATAAAAGGAGAACTATGACAAAGTGTATGGCAAAGTTTTATTACTGCACGCTTCCTTTATTGTGTCGTGGGTATGTCTTAAAACAACGTACAAGTTTATAAAATGCTTTAAAAACATAATTTCATTGTAGAACTTATTTATTTCATAAAATAATATTAAACATATGGCAAATGGACCGGAGAAATGGAGAACCCGGTGGGTGAAAAATGTAAAAATGTAAATCTCACACAAAACTAAAAGGATTTATGTGATTTAATAATAAGAATTGTATGTACAGTTATTTGACAGATGTAAAAAAAAATGGAAAGGCTCTAAAGGCTCAAATCAAAACAATAACTTGTTTAATTCCTACAGCTTATGACTTTTTACTGTCGCATTTAATTAAAACTTCACTAATGGCTTTGCGAGTCACTAATCGTCAGATCGGATTTTAAAATAACTCGCAGAATACTTACTCACAGAAATAGCTCACAGAAGATATAAAGTTTTTCTTTCGAAAGTGTTAACTCTTTAATAGGAAAACAGGAAGGAAATTTTAAAAGTCAAACATTTATCCCTTTCAGTAGAAAACACCGCGCTAAAAGGGCAAAGCGGTCAAATCAACTTTTGTAGCGGTACCAAAACTTAAAGCCAGAAAATTACCGAATATTCCTTTAAAAAGATTAAATGTTGTAAATTTTATAAAGAGTTTATTCATACGTAGACTCATAGGATCATTGGATAATTGATGTCTTAACTTCAAATTAATATCTTTCTTTCATTTTGTATGTATTCTGCTTTAAACAAATACGGATAAAGTTTAAAGAAATAAGTTTTTATATTATTAGAAGGCATATTTATTCATTCATTTAAACTATATTATTTAATGACATCTACAAAAGGCGGACTTAATGCCGTTAGGCATTCTCTACAAAAAAAAAGGATCGTGGTTTTAAATTAGGAAAGAGAAATTGTATATATATATATACAAATAAATATACATACATATAAACATCACATCCTATATATAATCTTATATCTAGACACCACTTTAAGTTTGATAGAATAGTTATTCTATATTATACGTATATGTGTATTTACTAAATAACAAGATGGTAGCGAGTACAACTCGATTACTCGCACGCCAAATGTGGTAATCTCAGTAACCTGCTTAGTGACAGTTATTGCTCGGTGTCTCGACACTAGGAGATGAATTTAATTGACTTCCTCCACCACTCTCGTTAAAGCGACCTTTGAAACTGATTATGGCTTTACTTGCAGTCACATGTCTAATACATGGCACAAACGATACAATACAATACAGGCCAATAGCGATCACCTCCCTCCTCTCTAAGGTAATGGAATGTGTCATAAACATACAGCTTCTTAGGTACCTAGAGGATCATCAGCTGATAAGCTATCGCCAGTGCGGTTTCCGTCATAGTCACTCGGCTGGTGATCTTTTAGTGTACTTTATTCACCGTTGGTCTGACGTCATCGAGAGTAGAGGTGAGACTGTAGCTCTCAGCCTAGATATCGCAAAGGCTTTCGACCTAGTCTGGCACAAAGCACTACTTTTCAAGTTATCATCATTCGGAATGCCTGAGGGATTATGCGAATGTATTGCCAGCTTTCTGACTGGACGGAGCATCAAAGTCGTTGTCGATGGTAGCTGCTGTCTCGCAAAATTCTGTTGTCTCTTCAACTCTGTTTCTTCTACATATCAACGACCTGTTATAAGTCAGTAACATGCGTTGCTATGCAGACGAGAGCACTGGGGAAGTTTTGTACAAAAGCCATGCAAATATCGCTCGGGCCGAAATGGAAGAGAGTCGCGTAAGGCTTGTGTCCGAAATCAAGAACTCCTTAGACCAAGTCTCCACTTCTTCTTCTTCTTCTTCTCAGCCCTTGGACGTCAACTGCTGGACATAGGCCTCCCCCATTGTCCGCCATTTAGACCTATCGGCAGCGACCTGCATCCAGCGGGTGCCCGCAACCTTTATGAGGTCGTCTGTCCATCTAGCAGATGGACGGGATGGTAATCTTAATTTCGTCCAATTTAACCCCAGTAAGACACAAGTTTGCGCATTCACGCAAAGTTGTTATGCGCATTGTTAAGAAAGCTCCATTTGCCGTGGCGCCTCGATTTCAGAACATTCCTCTTAAGATTTCCGAGGGTTTTGGGACCCTTGGCGTTGATATTTCGAGCAAAGTCAAGTTTCGGAGTCATCTGGAGAGCAAGATAAAACTTGCTATTAAGAAGTTCGGTGTACTGAACAGAGCAAAGCAGTACTTCACTCCAGGGCAACACTTGTCGTTTTATAAAGCTCAAGTTAGACCCCACATGGAGTTCTGCTCACACCTCCCTTTTGAATCCGTCCAACGACGTGCTATCCGAATTGTCGACTACCTCACTCTCACAGGTGGTCTCATACCGCTCAGCATCCGAAGAGATGTTGCGTCGCTCTGCGTTTTTTATCGCCTATATAATGGGGAATGTTCTGAAGAACTGTTCAATTTGATGCCAACTCCGGGATTTTACCATCGCATTGTTTGTCATTGTCGTGTGGTTCATCCGCACAAAGTTGTGGAATAAACTGCCCGCCGAGATTTTTCCATTAAGCTACGATATAGCACTCATCAAGAGAGCAGTAAACAGGATTCTGCAAGGTCGGTGCGCACCCGCAAGCCCCCTGGTATTGCAGGTATCCATGGGCGGCGGTGACCACTTGCCATCATGTGGCCCGCCCGCTCGTCTGCCATCTATTCTATATAAAAAAAAGATTATAATACATATTTATTATTATTACTCATTCTGGATGAAATGTAACTGCAGGGCGAGTGTACACTATACCTTAGCCACAAGATATAGTAAGACATGACATAATGTAGCAAGACATGTCGCGGGAGCCGCTCTGCCACTTACACTAAAGCCAACATACTAGAAAAACAAGAAATAGCCAAGAAAAACTGTCCATTTCGTTACATAGAAAAGCGTTAAGCTAAAGTTATTCTTATAATTTGCAATTTTATCATTATAACTTTTTGCTGGAAAACGTGGAACCTGAGTAGCGATGTGATGTGATTAACTCTTAATTTGTTTTTATATGAAGAAGGTGGTAGACAGCTGCGATATTTATTTCATTATACTCTCTATTCGATGGCATAGGACGGCTAGGATGGAATGGAATGGGAAATGAGCTCTGGCGTATCTCATTCACCACCGAAACAAGTACGTACATTGAAGGGAATGGGATAGGGATCAGAAATGTTACGGTAGTTTACAATAGTTACGATAGTCAGTTTACGATCGTTTTTTATAATTCTTTTGTGAGATGATGTATTTGTAAGGATGGATGAGGTAAAAAACGAACAATATACCTAATAAGAAAATATAAATGTACCCAAGAGTTTACCTTCTATGACGATTTTCGAAATCTATAAAATGAAAATATGATGATGTAAAATCCATCAAACGAAATACATGTTCCCAAAAATGTACGTCGCTCTCAAAGTTATAAATATATTTATACGAACATAAACACACTGGATAAAATTTATTTGACAAGATTGACAAAAATCTATGAAAGTCTTAAACGTAACTTTTTTTGTAAAAGATTTTATGCACTACGTAAATACCCTGTGTTACATTTTTAATTTATTTATAAAAATATTCTTTGGTAAACGGCTTTCCTAGCGAGATGTCGCTTCTGCGGCGAGACGCGTAAGTGCAAACACGGTTACGCGTTCTCTACAGGAAGGTATTTGTCGCGCAGCCTTGTCGCTCCTTCCTTTCGTCGTTATGATTAATGACACGTTATTTTTCATTGAAACAGCTGCTGCGTATTTTTTCTACTTTCAAGTCTTCTGTTCCATGACGTGCGCCTATTAGTCACGCTCTGAAAAGGTTCAGATGTGGAATTTTAACGTTATTTTTGATTTTTCCATACCCTAGTTTTGTAAATTGGATTTTGAGGCTTGTTCAACTTCACAATTGTCGTTTGTCGCAATTACATATATGCGGTGAGACTTTTGGTATTTGTAAGGAAACACACAGAGTAAAATTCGCGCATGGTATGCAGTAGGTCTCAAAGGGCATGTTTATTACACCGACTGCTCTATGTAAAGTATAACAATATCTGTCAAAATATGTTTTTAATGTTAAAAAGTTATCTAAAAATACTAAATGGGCATCAAATCATGATCAAAAAAACAAACTGTATTTGAATAAGTGAAATAAACAATTTTTAATTACTATGAATGACACTACAAAGTTGGAGGAGTCTCTGTATCTTTATTGTCACCAGAGAACGTAAACCTAACCCATCTTAAGCAGTATTTTGAGCCCGCTTTGAGCACACTAATTTGTTCAAATTAAAATTGTCGGCCCATCTCGACACTCACTGAAGAGCACCGCGGTAGGATTTTGGCTGCCATCGATTTACTGCCGCTTTCAGTATTTCTGCTCCTCATTTAAGTATGAGTATTTCCCAAATCAATTACTCACTTTCGTATACCTATACGTAGCAGTACTACGAATGTGAAGTCAAGTCACATAAATAAATATCCATAGTCATGTGGTCAAGCTGCAATTGCTACGAGAGTAGCACATTGTGGCTGTGTCCTGCGAGACTGATAACTGCAGAAAGAGAAAATTACTCATTTTTATGGACGAACAACGATTATCAATAAATAATTGATGATTATTAATCGACTGGGAGAAGGATGGTGCATGCTGCAATCCCACAGCCTCTGGACACGACTGCCTGGTCGACTTACTCCGACTTCACACAACACTACCGTAATATGAACTATGTAAGTGTTTCGAGAGTAAGTGAGATATGCCATATATCATTTCTTATCCCATCCTCCCCAAAAACTCATCCTTCCATTATATTTCCAATCCCTATTCTTCCCCAACCTCTTTTCTTAATCCGTTAGCATGCAACCCACATACTTGTGTTCAGTGTCATTCTAGACTAAGTACGCGCGCGGATGTTCACAGGCCACTTCTTTCCATAAAAAATATGGAAGTACCAAAAATAATTTATTTGATACCCGAGTAGTGTTTTAGGACCGGAGACAAATAAAACCTTTCTGCAATTAATACAAATAAAAATCTATCTATAAAAGCTATAGAATGAGTAGGTTTGTCGTTGCCGGTAGGTTGTTCTCAACTCGAGACGTGACGCCGGCGCCAGTCTTTCATTTCCGCTCTCTGAGGAAGTTTTCGACTCTTCCTGACTGTAATGGACTGATCCAGTAATAATTTTAATCATTCTAAGGAAGTGAGTTTATTAAAGTATTGTTGTTACCTGGCAACGAGATGTTTATCTGAACGCCTCGTAATATTGAAATTGAATTCTTTATTAATAATACAGGCAACGTGGATACTAATTTATTAATATTCGTTATCGTCCTATTAATTAAATCGTAATGAATTAAGTTTGTTGTTTCAATTATTACCAACGATTTCCAATAGAGTTGTATTTATTGTCCAATTTATTGTTATGTTTGATACATAGGGAAAATTACCTAATTGATAAATCGTAGTATATTTGATAGCAGTGTGGGGCTGTGCGGCTAAGACAAATACAACACCTTCAAAGTTACCAAAACGAAGAAACTAAAGTACTATATCATTATGATTACTTAACACCTACGAACAAACAAACAAAATTACTTAACATTAACTAACTTTACACATCACTCCTGTATTCTAGTCAGGAAAATATGCACTAACAAATACCACACACACACAGATCTGTCCTTCACCAAAAGAACAATAAAATACAAGCTGCCAAATAAAAATCTGCGTACATTACAGTTACCTAGAACTAACTATGGTAAAAGAAATATTATTGTACGAACGAGCGAAATAATTAAGTCAAAAATTGTAGGTACTACTCTGAATATGTTTAAGCCTAAATTATTGGCCTATATTAGTAACAAATTACACAATATATTTATCTGTTATGTGTATTTACTTACCCACGAATACTCGAATCACTAGCAAAATTATTTACCTTAGAATAGTTTAATATTAAGCTCATGTAAGTGAAATTATAATGAGTTGAATAAATTCTTTGAAAATAATTAATACATAATTAATTGATTTTCTAACTTTTTCTTTTTCGGAGATGAGTTATCAGCATTAGACGGGATGAATTTATGCAACTAAATTTTTGTTTAATTATTTTTACTGCAAACAACAGGAAACAGACTAAATTAACAGAAACAATTTGGCTTGAAGCGAATTATAAGTAATGATAACCTTTAAATATATTGTTATCGACCATAGAGTGAGACATATTAAAACCACATTGAAAAACTATTGACCTTTTTTGCTAATTTTTGGGTGTGGCACGTGTGTGTTGGAGTGTGTGTGTGTATGTATGCACGCATGCGAGAGAGTGTATATAACTGAATTCAAAGGTGAAGAAATTCTTAATTACATCGTATGTACGTTTTTTAATAGGTACAAGCAAGCGAACAGTTAGTAAACAAAAGACAATTATTAAAGAAGCCAATTAAAGTTTTCCTAACATTTAGGGCTTAATTACCTTGTTGTATAAACGGCGTAGAAACTTAAAAATAAACAATTATACAGAAAAAGAAATTAAAGGTCGTTTTTTATCTGGAATTACTTATTTATTGTATTTTTGTCATTGTTAAACACACCGTAACCAGACCGTTTATTGTCCTCTGCTGAACATGGGCAGGAGACAATGTGCATGACCCCTCATGACTCTCATGAGGGGTGTATGGCCCTAAAACGTAACGTTGACCAAACGTTGGTTTAATTCCTCTGAGCTTGTGGTAGCGGTTTTGTTATCTCTCAGTATCGTAAAAACGACAGCCATGGGATGCCGTCCGACGCCACACCACTAAACATTGAATGTTACTGTGATTTAAACATAATTAACTGCAATATTTCTATTATTACAGAATTATAGTTGGTCAGCGCTTACAAATAATAATCTTTCACTACGTGACATTAGTGTGAATACACAAATATAGTGGATGAAAGATTCTACGAAAACGTTATACTCTGGTATGGGTGCCTCCCAAATTGCAAGACCTGTATTTCGGTCACGTACCGCTACTGTGTCCGAACATCCATCTGTCACGTCTTAATACACCTCTTTACATTATAATATAAGTGCATATTTAGTTTTCAATAATATACAGTTCATTTATACTGTGGATTTTGATAACATTTTATGCACAAAAATCATAAGAATTGTGATTAAGTTAAAAAAAGTTGCAATTGTTTAATACACAATTTTAATTTAAAGGGATTTCAATTTGACGATAACGTTGATAACTAACTAAAAGTAATAATTTAAAACACAGCAGGTGAAATTCTTAAAATTGTACCCACGCACAATTGTGCGACCCCTAAAAACCATTTTTTTACTCAAATACAATTTTTAACCTGTATTCATTATACATATGTATTACTAAATTATCTTTTTTCTTATATATTTTACCTTTTCTTAGACTATATACTGCACGAACAATGAAAGAAAAAAATCGCTTTCATTAATTAAAAGGGCCTGAAAAAATACACGCCTTTAGGCGGGATCCCTCCAGCCTCAAGGGGTGCATTTTTCCGGTTTACATCTGTTTTACAGTTGTCCTTTAGTACTATGTAAGTTACAGCTATTTAAGAAACAGTTTATCAGGTGGTAGTTATTATTGTATAATATGTGTGTTATATGTAAGTACATCTGTATGTGAATATGTGGGAGAGTGGTTATAGATATCCGATTTAAGAAAATATTATAGAAAAATACATTATGATCTGATTATAGCTCAAAACCATCTAGAGATTTATAAGAGGAAGCTCGTGTCCTGCAATGGGAAGTTATAGCCTGATATCCGATACACAAAGCCTTATTTTATATGTAATCGGAATAACATGTTGTCATATGTGGTATGATGTATCACTATAGGGTAAAGGTTTCAGAGGGCTTCTTGACATATTTCACAATCTCCTCTTCGGCTTACATTCTTTTTTAATATTTTAATATCAACCTATAATACTTCATATTATAGGTATAAGTAACTTCATTAGCTCGCAGCCTTTGATAAACTTCATCTTGCTGAGCAAACAAAGTTCATAACAAAAGCGCTATAAGTTCAGAACTATACTCGTACTACCACTACTTTAAATAAAACAACCTTCTACAAGATGCCGTGACTTAAAGGTGTAATGTTACAGGTTTCTTTGTGTTGCTTATGTTACACTGAAAGATTTTAGAGGAATCCTGCACAAAAGATTTAAGATCACAGTATTTTTTATACCCTGTATACCTATTTATGGATAATTTCATAAATGTATTATATAAAAATGAATTAATATAAAAAAATAACTAAACATGGCGCATATGGACGGACGATACAACAGCCGCTCTGGGCGCACTCGACTGGCTTCGTTACCACAAAAGACTATCTTGAAATGCAGTGCATTTCCCACTTTAACCTATTCCCCTATATAAGTACGTGTTTCGGTAGTGAGTGAGTTTTGCCTGATATCATCAAATCCTGTCCTATACCTCCCTATTTTCTTAATATTTTCTCCAAATCCTCCATCCATGTAGGCATTTGCAAATGTAGGCGCGCATCCGGGGGCGTCCCAATGCCCCTGAAGTTGGCATGGCCAATTTTGGACTGAAGTTGGCATGTACCGTAGACATCCATGGGCAACAGTGTCCACTTAATACGAAGTGGACTGTATGCTCGTCTGCCGTCTTCATTATATAAAAATAAAATGCAGAGTCAACATCTACTAACGAAATGATTGTGACTCACACACACATATGTATAAAGTGAATTCAGAGTGTAACCAAACAATTTCCGAAACCTAAAAGCAACGGAAATACGACGGAATAGTCCGTTCATAATTCTGATCTTATTGACATGAAAATGAAATGAAAATTTTACTAACCTTATTTTTCATAGAAAATTCGTACAAAGACACAAAGTTACAAAGACCTAATATTATATGTCAATTAACTCAGAATCATGAACGAAATGTATGGTTTGAGGCTTCAGGAAAGGTTCCATTACATTCTTGTACTGTATTGTATTTTTTTCCTTGAAGTAGATAATCTCCGAAAGTGTTGGAGAAAATTCCTTCACTCGCTCTTATTATACTCAAATGACGCCAAATCACGTCGCCCGCGTGAACTTCATAAAAAAGTGTTGATCATGTAGGGAATTTAATAGGGAAGAAAAACTCATTGTCTTCCACAAATATAAACCGGCATGACGGAAAACCAATCCTCTATGATATCACATATTCCTCACGTGAACATTTTAAGTGAATACTGGGTTAAGAAGTTATACATGTTTCCCAGGGCAAGTTTAATATATGAGTAAAATGCATTCAGGTGGTTTTCGGTAATGTCGTGTGTGTACGATGATATTATCATCACGGTCTTCATGATATCTATGGGAACTTTGTATTAGGTAAATCTAGAAGAAAAGTATCCCAAATGTTAATCCAAAACACAAGCTACAACTATCCCTGCATCCATTCATATCTCTCCACTGCTGGATATGGGCCTCCACCAAGGCTCACCACCACACGTATCTTTGGCTCTTTTATCCAGCCACTACTCAACTTCTTGAAGTCGTCGGTCCATCTGGTAGACGGCGACAGTGATATTTCAAACATCCGTGCTTAAGTAGATACTTAGTAGTAGGGGCCGGGGTTCGAGCTTACGGCCTCTGAGTGATAAAGCCTTTATAGCTGCAGACGAGCATACAGTCCACCTGGTGCTACTACTCCACCAACATAACTCTGTACCCGCGTGGAATACGATCCCCCTTACTTCTTCCCCGCGACTATCCCGCGTCGCCCTGCGTGCACTCACGCGCTAGTACCGTTGGAATACTATGTACTGACGCACACGCTCGCTGCATCGTTTAATTTTGAATTGTTAACCGTTATATTTTCGGTTTGCTGTTTTGTTACCATAGGTAAAACAATACATAGCAGCGAAATAAATGATATTCCAAAAGTGTTTTTGAAAGCGAAAAGGGTAATAGTCGTTTCATTATACGTGTTGACCAGGACATGCGCGGCATCGAGCTTCTGAGGGAACTATAATGAATATATAGAAAGAATATCGAGGCTTAGCGGGAACGTCAGCATTTTACATTCTACCAAGTTACATCGGAACAATCAAATGCAATAGCAATAGATCAACGATATGGAAGAGACGACTTCTGCCCCTTCAACTCCTGTTGGACTGACCACTCCAGGAAAACAACGTAAATCAAAGCATAGAAAATTGGACCTAGATAATTTCACGACATGTATTATTAGAAATATTGTTAGAAGTATGTACGAAGTACAAAAAGTGGTGTCGACTTGAAAATAAATTCTTGTGGGAGCCAAAAATATTTGAATTTTCCCGGACAGGGAGAAACGTTAAGGAAAATATTGGTGAATAATTTGGGACGTAAATTTTAAAAATGCAGGAAGTAAAGAGAAATTCTTGTGGAAATAAAGGCTTGAAGGGCTCGATATTTAAGACGACTGAGAGAAAATGATGCTCTTGGTGCAGAGAAAAAACTAGTTGAGTATATTGACGAAACATGGGTTCATTCTCATTATACGGTGAGCAAGTTTTTTTTTTTTTTTTATAGATTAGTGGGCGGGCGAACAAGCGGTCCCACGTGATGGTAAGTGTTACCGCCGCCCATGGGCACCTGCAACACCAGGGGGTGGAAAACGAAGTTGACACTGACGTAAAGAAAATAACAGAGCGTGACGGAAGTGGAAATTCCTCCATTTCAGGCGTGGACGAATTAGAGTCGACAAATACAGATATATTATTTAAAAAAAAGCATGTCGTACTAATTTCATTTTTTCAGTGTAAATTTATTGTAGTTTCATGATGAATAATAATATAATGATAATAATAATAAATAGAGGTATGCATAAACACTACGCTGTTTGATTTCTTTAAAAACTCATTAGAAGTAAAAAAAGATTACAATTTATTGACCTATGCTTGCTATGCTAACCATACTGTCTACTCTATGACCATACTCTAACCATACTCTATGACGTCATCGGAATCAGGTTCACTGTTACGTTGGTGGAGTAGTAAGTGGATACTGTCGCCCATTGAAATTCACGATACATGCCAACTTCAGTCCTGAATGACAAAAGTTGGCGCGCTCCCGGATGTACTTACTGTCTACCTTTGGACATTTAGGAATAGATTTGGAGAAATGGTTGGAATAGGGAGGGATAGGATGATAATGGGCTCTGACATATCCCACTCATTTTACATTTACGCAGTTCAAAGTTGCAATACATTTTACGGTACTCTTCTGTGAGAGAAGGGTAACATGACCAGTCGCGTGCGCCTAGCGGCTGTGGGATTGCAGTATGTACCCTCCCCCCTCCCGTGCTAAAAAGTTAAAAATAAACAACTTTGAAATGTTTTCTTATAACATTTTATAAGGTCGTCGCTTGGATCATTTAAGTATTTCGTTATTTAACTCTTCAATAAAATATATAAAAGATCTCTCGCCAAGTGTGCCGCTCAACAGAATAAGAGGATGTTAAATCTCAATGTTTAAATTCAAGAGTGCATTAACTCCCCGTAACTTCCACGACGACAGTGTTCTTCGAGAAGTGCTGTTTCCAAAGTGACTTGGAGTAGCAAAACAAACAAACGGGCCACAGTTACTTATTACAACATCCTTCCTTTGAAAAGGTATTTTGTTACTAAATTGTTACGTTGGTGACATTTGCCTAATGAAAAAACGAACAATAGTACGCTATGGATCTAATGGTAAGTGACTCGTAACTAGACATTGCATAATTGTTTGGTAAAATTATATAAGTAATTGTAATGTACGCCACACCTTTACCACCTTAAAATATGTTTAAAATTTCGATAATGTCTGATGTAAAATATGCTTTAATTAACGCTAAGATAGAGGCATATGAAAAAATAATTGAAGCCCATCCAAACATATTAGCCTCATTGCTCATAAATAGTTTGCCACCTTCCATAGGTGAAAGGAAGGGTACCACAGGATAATTTACACTAAAAGATGATCACCATAACGGATGTGTCACTGGACGCATACCGAGCAAATTTAACTTCACTTTCATGATCCAAGGCTAATTGTCAACATTGACAGATTAACGCGTTACTATTGCGCGTTAATTGACGCATCACGTAGGTTAGCTAATAATCATTTTTTCCGAGTTATCGCCTAACGTTTAATGCCAAACCTGGCGCGTTACTAAACTTAACGATAAGGGCGGCCACATGTGCGTTCAGGGTCTAATTTATTACTAATAACGTGTTCCATCATAACTGATAATATTATGTATTAGGTACTAAAGAAGTATCAGAAGTATGAACGTTTATTACTCGTATTTGAACATTTTAAAATATAAAATGTTAGTCCTATTTCGAGATTAACATTTTATAAAACCGTATTGAGTTTTCAATCCATAATGCCACGGCAGCAATATATACACGTAGAGAGAGAGAGTTGAACATGAAGCAATTACAATAAGGGGGTGGTTTATATAATTCAACTTTATATTTCCTGTTCCACGGGAACCACACCCTGCTACCGCGGCCAAGTGTTGTCGGTCGGTTTTAGAATAGCACCACCCATCTCTTACCGTGCGTGTCGTAAAACACGACTAAGATGTGACAAAGCCGCTACCACAAACGCTGAGTAACTACACCATATTTAAAAGGGTGGACGTGCCAACCCGCTTGGCCAGCGTGACGTTTTCAGTATATACATCCCTCATGCACCTCATGTGCATGACGAGGCCCATGAAAAAAGCGATGGTTACTCTAATATCCTTCGTACCACTGACCGAATCACTTGTGGTACAGTTCAAGATAGATATCTTGACAACTGACAGATGTCAGTCGTAAAAGCTTTATCATCGGACCATGTTTAAGAGTATGAACTCTTTCTCTTCATTACTAATTCCACAACTGTTGTCATCAAACCGTCAGACCAGTGTTTACTTATGAGACCGACTCTGGTTAGAATAGATCACTTTAAACCGCCTGTTCCTTTGAGTTATTTTCTGGGTCTTTTGTTGTTTTTTCAGAGTAAAACTCTTATTTCTAGTATTTGATTTCCGGACCAAATAATTTAGATTCTGAGCCCTTTCTTGCAAGTTCGTCTGTCTTTTTAAAGCCTTTAAGGAGAAATTCAAGTCAATCCAATCAGATTAGCCTAATGGGGTCTCCTTAGATTATTTATGTCTTAGACTTGTGTCTAGGCAGGTACACAGTTGTCTATGGACCAACTTATAACCACTCCTGTAATACAAGCGCTTGTAGAATATCTTTATTGCGAACATAGTCTCATTATTGGAAAGACTTCTCAGTATCTCCTTATCGCAAATAGATAGTTGTAAGTATATATCTGCTTAAAATAAAGTCGTACTCATATATTGCTCCGTGCTTTGATTTACATTATACATGTTACTATTACACTATATTCACACGGAATTTTTGATTTCTGCATTTCATTAACTTGCAACTTGCTACACCGGATTGTCCATTCATACTTATAATTAAAGTTTAGATATTATTATTATATATAAGTTTGTGTTTAATGATTTAGTTATTTTTTATTTCCTACATTTTTTAACAACCTTTAGCTAAGATAATACACCAAACATCTAGGTATATTATGTAGCATAACTACAACATTGAACACTACACTACATGGTGAACACTACATGGTGTTTCAAAATCAGTGTTACATGATACTCTCACTTCATCTCGCGCGACGACAATACCTCATACTAACTACCAGTAGATGGAGAATCTACTCTTTCTAACTAGAAACTGCTCTGTGGAGCAGAACGTACCAAATTCAGACCGAACGATCCATTTTTGTCCACACAAAACCTCGTTAAAAGTTAATAAACCGGGAAAAGCCTCCAATGAGAAAGATTTAAATTTCAGCGACTGAAGTGGGAATTGAGATTACTGAAACAAAATTTATTTTGGTTTGGTGAGGTTAGTATGGACTCAAGGGATTTTACTCACACCACGAATTTCTAGAGATACTAAAGATCTTTTATTCAAGATAAGATCATCTCGTCTTATTTGAAAACTTATAATAGATATATTATTATATTTTTTTCAGCCATTTTAACTTCTCACTCCAAGGAACAGGCCTCCCCTAATAAATTAGTGGGGGATTTTGGTCCATAATCCACCACGCGTGCCCAATGTGGATTGGTGGGGTGCATGCTCCAGATTTGTTTAAATTCGGCATGTATCGCGGATGTCTATGGACGACAGTATCCACTTACCACCAGGTGGACTGTATGCTCGTCTGCCGCCTTCATAATATAAAATAATAATTAAAAAGAAAAACAGAATTATTATTACATACTAGCTGACCCGACAGACGTCCTGTCCCAATAAATTTCAATAAAAAAATTCCATAATTTCTAATTTCAATTAATTTTTTTTTCCCTGAAAACTTTTCCAGGACCATAACGAACAAAACAATTACGCATATCCATCGTTCGAATCGTGAGTTATGGTCTTGAGTACATACAGAAATTCCATAGAAAAAAGCACTTTCAGTTTTTCCCGAATTGTTCAATTTTCCGGACAACTTTTCCAATTTTTCTTTCCCCAAAAACCTTACTCGGACTATTATGAACATTTTAAAAAAAAATAGTCAAATAGGTCCAGCCTGACAACGGCTTACCAACGGTGATGCGCTTACCAACGAACAGCATTTAATTTTTATTCATATAGATGTATATGGCATCAGGAAGACACTCCATGCAGCTAAGTCTCCTGGCATGAAGTATACCTGGAGAGTTTCTGCTCCAAGTTACTTCATGAATTTGAATGGTCGGGTAGAGCTTTTTTTAACACTTCCGCAATCTCTGGTAATGCCCAGTCATCTATTGGTATTATACGAGGGCTATTTGAAAAGTTTCAGGCCTTTTTAAGAAAAACACATATTTCGAAGCAAAACAAAATTTATTTCTCAACATAGTCTCCCTGCAACTTTGGTCCAACGTTTCTCCCATCCTTTTAAACCGTCAGAAAAAAATTGATAGTTTAAACCTGAAAAATACTGGTTTACAGCGTTTTCTACCTCAGCATTTGACTTATATTTTTTTCCTCCGAGATATTTTTCAAATTAGGAAACAGGAAAAAGTCGCTGGGAGCTAGTTCTGGCGAATAGGGTGGGTGCGGAAGCAATTCGAACTACAATTCGTACAATTTTGACATTGCGACATGCACGTGTGAACCTGAGCGTTATCACAATCTAAGAATCCATACAGTCGGCCAACGGAGACGTTTAGACAGGGCAATCGTGCGGGGTGTGAGGGGTGAGACGCGGGTAGGGCGAGCCCAAGCTGCCGTACTAGTAACTCGGGACTTGTGTTTCAGGCCTGACGCATGTTTGTTTTAAATGTTTTAATTTGTAGGATTTTGTGAATTATATCCATAGCTTGGAAACAGAATTGATGTTGATCTTTACTTCTTTTACTGGAAGCAACATCGGATTCAAACTGTTTCAGTATTTGAGCACAATAAAATTCAACACCAAACCGTGCGCATGCTTCCCAAAGATTTTTTGTTAAAATTATTTATGAGGATGAGGATTTTTTATATAATTATGTTCAATAAGAGAAATTTCAATACCATTAAATCTAAAAACCGGAAACATTTGTCGGTCGCCCATTAATAATAGCGGATTTGGAAATTCATACATTATAATATCCATATATGTAGTTTTATATAAAACATTTCTAATACATATACATATAAAGCATTGTAAAAAAAGTATTAAAACATTAAATATTATAATTGTATTTTATTTAAATTATAAAGAACTGTGACAACCCTAGGTGCTGTGACCAGTGTCTTGCGATGTCGGCTTTTACGCAAACATCAAAGGCGTTGGCTCACTGTGTACACTGTGGCGTTATCCTGGTGAAACAGGTTTTTTTTCTTAGCCAAATGCGGACGTGTTTTCTTAATTGTGGCCTTCAATTTATCCAGCAATGCAGCGTAGTACTGTCCGTTGATTGTTTCACCCTTTGCAAGGTAATCGATAAGAATTATTCCACGGCTGTCCCAAAAAACTGTAGCCATCACTTTTCCTGCAGAGAGAACGACCTTTGCTTTCTTCGGAGTTGGTTCCCCCACCGCAATCCACTGCATTGACTGTTGTTTGGTCTCAGGCCTATGGTGGTGTACCCAGGTTTCATCGACGGTTATCAGTCGCTGCAAAAATTCCCGTTGGTTTTTTTTTTGAAAGGTTAAGACACTCGCGCGACATGTTCGTCCGTATGCGCTTTTGGTCGATCGTCAACAAGCGCGACACCCAGCGCGCGGATAAATTTCTCATTTCCAAATCTTGATGTATAATCTTGTGCACCCGTTCAGATGATATCCCACAAGCCTCAGCAATATTCTTAACAGTCAATTGACGATCTTCCATCACAGTTTGATGCACTAAATCGACCATTTCGTCAGTTGTAGCAGTTTTCGGGCGCCCGTAACGTTCCTCGTCTAAAATGCTCGTACGAACACGTTTTCTACACTTACCTTATGTCAATGAGGCCGGAAACTTTTCAAAGGCCTTACAGTTTCCTCTGATATATTCAACCAATTGAAAAAAATTAGAGACGTCATGACCCTTAGCTACGACCTGATCTGCGATTCTTTTTGTCGTTCCTTCCACTCCATCAGGAGCCCCTTTTCCGTGACCTGCTTCACTGAAATGCCATAAAATATTTTCATCCGCTAGTTTCGGAGCAATAAAGTTAGCGATTAGGTAAAACATGAACTTATTCCTATACCGAGTGCAAGTGCGAGTGCACTCAAAAAAAAAAGAGTTTTTAAAAGGGGGCACATTTTTTTAGTGCATCAATTATAGGCAATAATATCAATGATAGGCAAATCAACAATGGGTCATGTCTTATGTTCTCGGACCCTGTACAAAACGATGTAATAGACATATTACACAATTTGAAGAGAAATTTGAGGCTTAGACGCTCCGAAATAAGCGGACTAAACTTATGTAGAGTATTTACAATTATAATTCTGCGAGAAGTCCATGTGCAAGAGAGCAGATTCCTCGTTAATTTGTCCCTGTATACGACATACCGATTTAATCAAATCAATCGAAGAAGACTCATTAATGATTTTGACATTTTTAAGCGCAGATACTATTAAATCCATATTTGAATGCTGTGCACATGAACAGGAGCTTCCTCCGTTATTCCTTTAATATGACCTTGTTTCTGTTTTCGACTATATCTTTCTCCATCCTTCTTCTCCTTTCCTCCAATTGCTCTTCAGTCATTTTTGCTCGAGCTTTCCTCATACTGATCTTTTAATATGTCTGCTGTGTTTATTATGTTTCTGGTTATCAGACAAACCTTTATTTAGTTTATTTCTAGTTTTCGCCATTTTCACCTAACCAAGAATAATACCGGTATTATTCAAAATTGAATGTATTAAAAAAATAAACATTCATAAAAGATGTCCATGTTCCATTAAAATTTTGTGAGATAAAATCACTTCTGTATGCTGTTTTTCATAGAAAATATAATTACACGGGAACGACATAAGTATACAGTAGTAATTGAAATTAAAAAAAAAATACTTTTAAATAAATGTATTTAGTATAGACATATTTAAAACCTAAATAGTATTTATTTATTTAACAAAATATACAAATACATTGAAATGTCACAAATAGATAAAAGGTCATCATTTCTGTGTACTTTCGTTATTCCTGTGTATGTAGCTATAGACAGGAGTGATATACACATATGTGATAAAACGGAACAAAGCTTAACAATTGTCAAAAGCTTTTAAGGTTATTTGTGTTTGTCTATTGAATTCCAAGACAAATACTTGGGTAATACATAAAACAACTTAATTTCAGATTTTTCACATTAGATTACACGACACATTTAAGATTTACATTTTCACATTTTACACAACTTCAACAGTAATGACGCATGAACACTCTCAGTTTCGTGAAATTAACCAACTTTTTGCAAAAAAATTTACGCACAGGCACAATCAACGACTTGTCGGTATCCAAATGGCGGATACTAAGTGTTGCTATTGTAATAAAATATTTTAGAAATTTGGTGTTTACAGATATGTATTTAGTTAATAAATTATTAGTATACACAGAGATGACGAAAAATTGGTAATGTTAATAAATAATCAATTTCTACCCGAATTCCACCTTGCAGATGTTTTTATTGTGTTAGAGCTAGTAACTACAACTTATGACTAATAGGCGAACGAAATCCGTTTATTAAATATCTCAACATTTCCATTTCAAACCCAGCGTTCAAATTACATACACCCCTCGGTAACAATACATAGGACGTGATATTACACCCCCTGTTATTTTGTAACTATATTTAAAAAATTAGAAAAAATATATGGAAACAGTGATTTGTTTTTGAAAGAATAGATACAGACTTACAGATATAAATGAAAGAATGGTGTAATATGAAACGTATTCTTCATTTTTCCACTCAGTCACACGTTTTTTTATAGTAGAATAGAATGACCCAACTAAGTTATGTGTTGCGTTAGATCTTGTTTATAATTGAATTGCTTAGCGATTAGCGATAAATTCGATCCTCTATATTCCATACACAATATCCATCTTATATGTATGTAGATATATATATTGTAGCTGGTAGCTGATGACGGCTTAGAATTTTGTTATTCATGTTTAAACTAAATTTGACATCCGATCAAGAGTTGAATGTAGAATCAATGCTGTATCGATAAGTAATTTCATGCTCGATACAGTGTTAAAATTAAATTTAACTCAAGAAACTATGAACAAATTAAATATCATCTTGATTTTGAACTATGTTATACTTAGTAATGATCTTATAAATGTTACAAATCCTATTTATTTGTTTATTACAAATTTAAATTAACTGATCTTTATATCAATAATTACAGTCATTGGAAACGCGAAGTTTTTTTTTTTTTTTAATTCTATATACTTAATTTGGGACTTTGGCCAACACTGGCATGTCAGTCCCATCGTAACCTAAACAAAATTTCACTTACTAAACTAAACACTCAAAAAACACAACGACGGCTTGGACATATCCGCCAGTGCCACCGCCCAAAAGCGGCTCCGCCGTGCGGCCGGTTTACGACTCAAATTCAAGACAGCCCCACTCCAGGATAGACCTAAGATGGAGCTGATCCAAATCCAAACATCTCATACACCTGAATAGCAGCCTCAGATGCAGGAACCGCTAAAACGCGAAGTTGAAACAGGTTCTACCAAAATTTATCAATTAAGAAAAATATATTAATCCTTTTTGCTATTATTATTGATAGTGTTTAATAATAGCCACGCCAGTAATTGATCAAACAATTTTATAGTAAAATCTAAAAGCACGTCTCACGTCTCCATCTTTAGTTCATCTCTCAAGTGAAATGTAATAGGTATACTACAAATTGTATAGAGGCAACTAGATTACAATGTAAATCTCGGATTTCCCCGGTACTGCGTAAATTGGGTTTTGAATTATTGGCCAAACGTTTAATAATTAATTTAGACTTGACGCGTTATTTATGGTAATTGGTGCAGCGTTTTCAATTAGGTAATATTGTTTATGTAAATGCAGCTCAATCAAAACCGTATCTAATCCCACGAAATAAGTATATACATTTTCTGAATATAAATTTTAGTATCAATGTATTAAACGATTTTCTCTAGCGAATCGTCAGTGGATCTAAATTTGATTCAGCTAAGATGTTATTTCGTTTTTCTAACGCAAAAGGGGAGATTCTGTCTATTTTTATACATCCTTATTCATTCGTTCTCTCGGGGTTTTTATTTCCAGATATTTTTACAGGCGCCTCCGTACATCACAGTATTTATCAAACAAATTCTTGGATTTTCTATCGCTATAGTGAATGTGGACCGACTGTAGAATAGTTCCACCGCATCTCTTCCCGTGGCTGTCGTTAAAGGCGACTAAGGGATAATAAAGTGGTTACCACAAATCCTAAGGAACTTCACCAACTCTAAAAGAGTGGACTCGTCAACCCGCTCGCCCTGCGCGGCGCTTCAATTACATCCCATACATCATACATCCCTCCATCCTCGTACATGGCTCGTGCACAAGACAATGTGCACGAGGAGGTCCATGTCCAACAACAGATACTGCAAGGGCTGCTCGCATTGCATTGCATACTTAGTGATGTGTAATTTTCGGAAATAATTCCAAACGTTGAAAATTTTAAGAAAAATATTCATCTAATTTTATCATTTTGTTTCAAACGTACATATGAATTTACTTTTATAAATTGTCAACGTTTGAATAAAAATCGTTTTTAATACCACTTAAAGCGACGGAGGTATGACGCTTCATTCTAATTATTTCCAGTTATATTTCATTCAAGTCTTTTATTCTGTAATTCATATAGCCGTAAATGAATATTATTCATTTTTTAATGAAATAATAATTTTGTACATTATCTGAGACGCAAACTGAATCTAAAGTTTCATTTCATTTCTCTATTTTAGATTCGTTCTGAAACTAGAGAATTCATTCAGACAGCGATTACGATCCCGACTTGATGTCCTCATAGAGTAGAGCAGCTGTATAAATTGGCGTTATCGCTTGCAGCTACAATGAGAGCTACATACATTCAGGGCAAGCTGACAGCCGCTCGTGTTTCACCACACTGGTTAGCAAACCAAATCACGCGATATTAACTGCACCTATAAATGAACTCGATCCTTAAACGTTTTAACAGGAAATTTATTAATAAGATTACGTTAAATAAGCATATGGCAACGTGTAATATTAAGCGCTTGTTAAATTATTTTTCACGTTTATTTTGTCCTTCGCTTTAATAGTAATCATTCGTGATCATAAAACCTCTTTAAAATATTCGGATATTGTCTTAGAGGCTTTTGGTGAACGATATGTGCACATGGGATAGGTGTTTCCTAGGTACACACTATGAGATGAGAGTCATTGAATTAAATCAGCAGCAAGTAAGCATGTCAGGGGGTAACAACCCATAACTCAGAAGTGGAGAGCGTCTCGCGGCCCATAACATTCAATCGTCCGCACGAGGGGCGAATTTTGATGACCTCAAGGAAAAGTTTGCGTTCGGAACACTCTGTATAAATCCGGGGAGTCATGTCGGGATTTTCTAAATCGCCTTTTTTATTTATTGCACGGCCACCACAGTGGGCAGCCGTTTAGGAGTGACGTCGTGTTACTTTTACGTGATACTTTTTCCCAGACGGGTGAAATATGGCGAGCAGTATAAATTATAATATTATGTTAGTAGTTACGAGACTTCAATCTTTTTTTAGTACACACATTTCTCCCCGCTGAATTCTACTCTCATGTAGCGACGACCTCGTATATTCTATTTAAATTATAAAAACAATGACATGAACGCGTAGGTGGGTGTAGAATTATACAATACTCCACACTCTGCCAACACTTCCTTTGAATTTCAATTCGGTACAAATATCTCTCACGTTAATTAAACTAATGCGTTCAGTGTAAAAATTCACTGGGCCGATTATACCGTGTAATTCCCCGTGTAATATTCGCGAATTTCTGCCGAGCTCTTTTGAATATTGCCTCGCGCGTGTTGCAGTGAAAATAACTATGTACCGTCAAAGAGCCTTAATATACTAATTGCCGAGTGGTACTGTTAGTCTGTTGCTCGTATAAGTAAAAACTGGCGTTAAAATAATCCCCCCGGTGCGGCGGATGTGACGATGGAGGCCGGCAGCGGAAGCGGGCTCCGGTATGACGTTACTTCCTTCCTCCGCCCGCTGCGGCTCCCTTGAGCCTCTTAGCTGGTTCACACGAACAACTCACTACGTATAATTAATATCTATTCATACAATAGTATGAATAGATATTATTAATATCTAGTATTGTAGTATAGTATTAATAGTATTAATATCTATTCATACTATTGTATGAATAGATATTAATTATACGTAGTGAGTTGTACTTTAATCAATAGATTGTACTTTAATTAACAATAGTGCTAAATTCATGTAATGGGTATCCACCACTTACTGGTACTTAGTATGAAATATTGAACTTTATGTACCTAGTACCTAAATATTCAGCTTCAACTACAACAGCTTAAACTCATAAAAATAACAACTTTATTCGAACTTTACAAATAACTAATGATTTTGCTTTGGAAAAGATATTTAATTCAACAAATTATGACTTATGACTGTAAGTCCTGTAAGAAAAAATCCTGTATTTTCAATCGTTACGTATGAAAATATATTTTTCAATTCTGATAAAACATCCATTCATACGTTATATTGCTCGTACTTCTTACAGTTATGAGTAAGTACTCATAATGTACCAGTCTAATCTCACGGAAAATATTTAAACCTTACGTCACTATCCAGTGAAGGATTCGTTCTCCAAAATTACACGCAATAGAAAATGTACAATGGAACATACGGCTGCTTACAAGACTATGAAGGGCATAGATAAATTATCAACTGGCAACTGAATGATACAATAAACGACCCTCGTTTGAAGTTTCCAAACTCCCAAGATAAGTGTGACACCCGATCGGAGTTAAAAGAGCGAATAAGATTGTTCGATCTTTGAAATCTCGTAATGGATGAAAACGACATCGCGAGTACAAACCGCCGTTTGTCACATCACTAATGGTGCGGAAAATCGGGAAAGTCACGCTTTCCAACCATGATCGAATGGAATCGATAGGTTGCAGCCGAATATCGCATATTAAACGGCAAGTGCTCCTTCCTCAATTTACGTGCATATTATGCTTAAATTACAGCACAGAGTTCCAACTTGTTAAATCAAGTCAAGTTTTAAAGTCGATCGATGTCTGGAAACCTGTTTGGAAATTCTGGTAGGTTCATTTAAATTATTATTATAGTAACAATGGGCGCTTTACCAAGACGAGCCAACCACAACGGCACGATATAGGAATTAATATGTATCCACTCATTGGCTCCTGTTAGAAAATTCAATAAACTTTTTTAATTCTCCGGTGTCGGTCAAATTATCCATAGTACAATAAATTAATACTAAATCACAAAATTAAATTTTAGCGGTATGAAGAAGGAGTTTTAAGAAAAGTTAACTATTATAATTTTTCAACTGCCGTAATATCGCATTTTGCCAATAATTTGTAGACGAAAACTAGTAAATGATCAAGAAATCTTTACAGATTTCACTGACTTTGTTAGATAGTAAACACATTGGTTGGTGGTCACATTTGTTTAGATGGTAAACTTTACCAGTAAATAAATAAATTCAACTTTCTGGTAAAATGCACTCAGTATGTTTTTTGCTTTAATATTCTATTTGTATGCATGTTTGAATTATTTAGAAATACATTAGAAGTCGCCGACGCACCAGCACCGCCCCTGAAGTTGCGGCGGCTATCCGTGGACGGTGGCCATCTTACCATCTGATCACCTTCCAATCTGTCGACCTTCCCGTCTAAAACTTTCCATTTCAAAATACATATACCTCAAAAAATGTGATTTGAATAACTAATTTACTAGTTACGAGTTTCTGGGCACTATTATAAGCTTTTCACTATTCTTAGCACAACAACTGAGGAACAAACTAAATCCGAACACGTCAAAAGGCTTCAGAATCCGCAACATAAATGGAAACTAATTTCCAATTGGTTATGGACGTTTGATGAAATCGTCATCCGTAAACTACGGATATTACCTACCAGAGATTATGCGCTTTATCATGGTCCTGATCTAGATTATGGCTCATCGTTTTGTAATGTTTTCCCATAAATTAATTATCAATAAATATTCCTGAAGATACACACATCTCAATATGTTAAGCAAAAGTCTCAGATATATTCATATATTAATTTACCGGCCCGATTGCCAATTTCTTTTTCATCGATAGGAGCCTAAAATAAAATCAGCTAACTCCAATAAAACAAAAGACAAAATTTTTTTTTTTTATAAAACCTTCGACAGTAATTTTATCTTTTTATTTCAGCTTTTTTTTAAAACACATCCAACCTTATCTTATCCAATTCTATCCCCTCCCAGTTCATCTATCAAGTGATATAATGTTACGACGACAACAACATATCTCTTTATGCTAAATATTTTCCATTTATATATCACGCTGCGCGTGATATTTACGACTATATTTCACTATTATCTGCGTAAAAAATGATAAAAGTTGACACGTCCGCAGATGAGCTGCCTACCTTTCCGAATTTGGAATAAGAATGCAAAGAGATTAGTTATCAAATATTTGTCTTGAATTATAATACTTTTGTGCTATACTTTTTTTTAATAAAATTGTGGTTTGGACAGTTATTTGTTGTTTAAAAGACATGCTCATGAATGTAGAATTCACACCATAGATTAATTTGTCAATATTTACCAATTTTTTTATCGACACGGACACTAGAAGAAGGGATCATTGTGTCTATGGTGTCTCTTTTTGTTGCAAAGACAGTATGAAAGAGAAAGTAGTACGAACATTAGTCCGTACTATTCTCTCTTACGTAATTTTCTTAGTTTTATGTTGTTATATATGTTAGATTAATGTTGTTATTTTAACGGAGTTTCTATGCCTTTGGATTTATGTGGTTCTTTCAAACGAATCAGCGCGAAATTTTTCAACATTGTCATAGACCCACCGTACGTAGGGTAAATACACTTCAATATTATATGTATAAATCAATAAAAAACGTATATATTTTTAAATTTAATTCAAAAATAAATTCGATCTACATTCAACGTATTATAAAACATACCTATATGTTTTAAGTAGACGTATCTACAAAAATATATTTTCCTTTACTCGCTATACCCACACATTCATACCACGAAAGCTTGCGTAACGCTAAGATTATACGCCTGATTAAATATTTTCGCTCCGATGCAAATAAAGGCTGTGGGTGCGGAGGAAAATTCTCTCGCGAACATTTCAATCTTATATGTGAGCATGTGTGTGTACTTGGAATAAATGTACGTGTATATATCGCATATTGTAGAAGAAAATATCCTAAAGTTGATCAGTCTGGACTGGTGTAGGTACGAGTACCTAAATGATTGAAGCTCAACTAGTATAATATACCCATATTTAGTATCAAACAGCTGTTAATGACTACCTACTGTACCTCAGTACTGAAGTACAGTAGGTTAGTCTCAGTCGCCACCAACTGCTTTGCCTCCTAATGCTTTCACTGACAGTAACTGAGACAAATCTTCGAATTCGTCTGTGACGAGAATATTAATACCTATTTAATTATTACTCTTAATGTCATTATGTGATCGATGAAACTTAAATATGTTTTGAGGACCGGTAAACTCTGTAGGTAGCTAACGAGGGCTGTAAAGTCATGCACGCCGAAAAAGAAAATGAAAACCAAAAGAATCTGCACGGCTGGCTAGCCCGCGTTTAATACTTGAACATTTGCCTGGTCATGCATGAATCACTAAACTTAACTACTTACTATAGCTTTTCGTCCAATATATAGATATTTATACAATTCATTAAAAGTATTCATACAAAATATTTCAGCAACTTAAATCGTACTTTAGACGAAGAATATCAAACAGAAACTCACCTACATAAACGCAAAATGCGCACACAATAATTGTCCTCTAACCACCTTAACCTGACAACTTTAACACATAACTTAATAAACATGCCTAATAATAACATTAATATACATTAATAAATAAAAATAACATAACTAATAACATTAATAAATATGCCCTTTTTGCCCATTCCCTCGATCACAGGTGTCTAGTTAAATTGGCGAAGGGTAATAGCTGACCTAAATAGGTACCTACGTGACGTCTCACAAATAGGGGGAGATGAGGCTTATTAATGTCACATTATATTAGTACAAAAAAGCAGGGGCAAAAAGTGAACCTTCCCTGCTGTCCAAATGACAACATTAAAACCGGTAACGAAGAGTTTCGCACCGAGACGAGGGCACGCAAAAACGGCGAACTGCGCTTGGTTCACGTCAACCAGGAGCTAAAACGTCGGGCAATTTCCTTACTCATTCACGCAATGGAATAACTTTCGGGGATAAATTGTTATAAGCATTTTTTCAATAGCCCTAAATGGTAAAATAATTTTAAAACTTTTGGTGGAAAGTTGCAAATCTAAAATTTTCACTTGGAAAAGTTATTCGTTTTACACAATGGACCCGTTCGTCACCGCAAGGGAACCCACGGTGAGGTCGGACTTGCTGCGGTTATACGAGTATTGAATAGAAGTCCTAAACTGATATCACGATTATTATTTCCAACAAACAATCGTGATTTTGGTCGATGGAGGGGGGGGGGGGGGTGGACATTATCGAGCTGAGAGCACGTCGTCATAATGTTGGAGAATAAACCCGTGGATAAACAGGAAGGAAGCTATTGCGCAACTACTGCGCTGTACAAAATTGCTCACTCAGCTGAATAGGGTTGTCGAAGATGCAAAAAGTATTATAAAGAAAACACTCTTAAATTTAAGAAATATACTTCAAAGTAGCTTAAAAGTATTCATAATTAAAAGTTTCGTCCGAGGAAGAACTTGCCTCTTAGGGTTATGAAGCACTGACAACTTAAAAAACAAAATGTGAATGTAGTAAATAAAATTTACCTAATTAATAAACTTTACAATGTAAACTATTTATTATAATAAATAGCTAATGGATAATGGTAACAAGTCATCATAATGAAACATTTTAAAATCCATAAAGTGTTAATAATATGTTGTTTATTTTTCCTACAGTCAGCCCTGCGGTTCCCATTCGCGTCGTCTCAGATATTACGTCATAAATCTAAGACGCGCGTCGTTGGATCGCTGTCGCCTGTCGATTATCACGCAGAGAGCGATTCCGGTAACCCTGCCTCTTATTCGTGTTTGTGTCTAAAATACGAGAGGTTAGCGAGTAATAGAATCATATTTTTTGATAACTCGATAACATCACTTTCATTCGAAATAAAGACCTATGTAATTCGTAGCTTCTTATCCTCACTGGTTAAAGCAGTGTGTTAGAAGTGCATGCTGATATCGGTGCACTGATACCTAATACCAATGCTGTTAGAATTGGTATCAGGTTACAAGTTTTGGGTATTTATATAGATTTTACAGGACGACGAATTCTATCTTATGGCTTCAATAGGCGTTCACATTATTAATATTTTTTATTTATAATACTAGACGTTCTTTTAAATAAAATATAAACTTTAAAAAAAAGAAATTTACATTGGTAGAATTTCACACTAATAATTTTACTCTAAATATTACCCTCAACTGGAACAGCGCCACTTATTATAACGCAATAATTTTTATTTTAAAAAAGTATTTAAATAACACTTGCATGTACCGGAAATCAGAAATACCAGTTTTTGGAGACAAATAAATTAACATCGCTAATAATTCATTAAATAATGAAAGCGCTCAACTCTTATAACTTGTAGCGTGTTGCGACGCGTTCAGAATACATCCCCTAGGTAATCGGATAGGGGCTTTCAGCGAAAATTTTTGTCTCTCTTTATAAATAGATGTTGAGTTTGGGAAACTTCCTAATGTGACAAGATTTAGTTTTCTCTCTATAGATTGACGAACGTTAGTAAATGTAACCGGAAGAAGAATAGTAAAAAGGTAACATTTTAAAAGGATTTCAGTTTTTATTAGGTTTTTATTAGTGATGGTACAAAGGTAACAAGCGTAACCAATTTCCTTTGATGACGCTTACTGAATACAATTTAAAATAATATGAATTTCATAATCTTTTTTTTTACCCTTTTTTAAGGTATTATTTAGGTATAGATAATCTGTGTCTAAGTTTAGCGATGTTTTAACTTTATCGTTATGTTTATGTTTTAAAAGAGTATGACGTGTCATTCGTAGTCAGTACCGCGGAAGTAAGATACATTAAATTCAAATGGTGTATTTTGAACTTTGAATAAAGAAGCTTTGGAATTAGACAGTAGAACCTGTACTTTTTTCATAGCTTATGCTTATGAGATATCCGTAAGTAATACTGATTAGCGTAAAAAATAATTTATGTATCTACATTTATACTTTCGTTGTCCCAACATGCTAAAAATTTTAATGTTACACAATAAATAAAAAAGTACTTTCTAAAAGGGTATCAGTAGGTATGAGTTTAAAATTGTACGGATTACAAAACCCTCGGAATATGCGACGTGGACACAAATTCATTTATAATGCGGGATCCATTAAACACATTTTAATTTTAAACTTCAAAATTACCAACTTTCTCCTTCTTTGCATAAAAGGAAAGTTTATTTTTTGTTGCAACTTTGATTTAGGTATTGAAATGTTTTGGGTAAATGTCGAATACAAATTTTAATTTTAATTATTTCATTTAATAATTTATTGTATACACATAACAAGATAAATAAAAAGGAAGAAAAAGAAAAGATGTACAAAAGATAAGTTTATCTGTTGCGGAGATTTCTTCTAGCAGACCTGGGAAAGTGAAATATACTCGTAGGTCAAGACAGAAAGGCAGGCGTTGTGCGTACGGAATATTTGTATGTATAGTAGTTTAATAGTACAATAATACTAACAAATATATATTTATACAATACATAAAAACATATATACCTAAATTATAAATAAACATATAAAATATATTCCTACATATGTTATAATATATATATTTAATACATATTATATACAACACGTACTATTTAGGAAATTGACAAATAGTATTCTATTAATCGTTTTTTAAAACTAGTAAGTGAAGGGGTGGTATCTCGTGTACTGTGAGGGGGAGCATTCCATAAGCGCACGTGATTTTATAATCGTAGTACAAATGTTTAGCGAAAGCAAATTACTGTACTTATTAAATTCATATTATTTTTATTTGGAACCTTCTTTTACATCATCATTATTAAAAATAATGTTGAGTTACGTTCAAATCAGAGTCGTAAAATCAAAATTGGTTAATCAAGGATCAGCTTTTCAAAAGACAATTTTTTCTCCTTATCTGCATACAGGACGACAGATAGTATCGCCCTGTTCTAAATATGACTCTACGCCGAATATTTACCTCAGAATTTAAAGAACGAACATAAATATTTCTTTTATCAAATGCTTCTTCTTCCATTGCTAATCTACCGTATAGCTTTTATAAGGAAAGTATTTAGCTGTTACCACAATATACAAGATATGATGATGCCTCACTAGGGCGTACTGCATTTTAACAAACAAGCTCGACAATTCGTGAAGTACGCATAGTTAGATTATTTATACGTAATAATGATGTAAAATAATGTACAATTACATACATACCACTTAGGTACATATTATGTCCTCGTATTGCACAGACCAGGCAGATTTCTACTCTCAAAAGAGTTTGTGAAATATTAATAGATACTAGTGCATAAATCAATTTAGAATAGGAACCAGTTGAATATAAAGCAAATGATCTGCCCATGTGGCATTTCGTGCGATAACTTGTGAAGTCTTTGTCATAACTACGAGCGCCAACTCCCCTTCGAACATAACAGCGCTCCCACTATCTAGTTCAGGAGAATCACAATTGGACTGAGTTCTCCACTAAACGTCATCCCTGGTGCGTTACTAAAGTTGTTGCTCACTAAGAATGAAAATATAACACATCTATGGGTCAAATATTTATAATAATGATTACTTATATGTAAAGAAAATAGTCTAAAATTCACAAATAAAACAGATTAAATATCATTATCAGTATATAGGTTAATAATATCTACATTTTGAAAAAAATGTGCATTGTGTCCCTGTAGCAAGGAACCTACCAAGCATTACCTCGCTAAATAGCCAGACTGATGCGTTATGCGAGGTATTACCGGCGTAGCAACACCTCGCTTGCGGTGTCAGAGGCGATTTGAGAAGTCCTTAAGTAGAAGAATATCAAATTAAAGTAACGAATGACCTTTATCTTAAACGAATATGCATAATTAGTTTTTCCGAAGTCTACAAATACCTATAACCTAATTATTGAGATATTTAAAAGCGTTATTTGTGATATATTTCAATGATTTCAATTTTAGTAGTAATTTCAATGCCTTAGTAATTTCAATGGCAAGATGAATGATACCATGGTACCATAGAATAACTGTGTATTCTATGCATGTTATGTACTAAGTACTAATTACATCTAATGTTTTAAGTACTCATTTGTATAAATAGTATTCAAATCAGTACTATAGGTCATAACTAAAGTAAACTGAGCAAACAAGTTACATGTTTCGCAAATAACTTAATAATATTATTCTTCTGCTTTACGTTGCTAAACAACTTTGCTGGAAGCTTATTATATAGTCGCGTTTGACAAATTCACTTAGATTTTGTTCATGACGCTCGCTTCCGCCAACTTTGTAACTCTGTTAGTCACACCGTCGAGTTTACGGAGATGACGCAACAAAGATTGGAAACAATGACGAAAATTGACTTTATCTAACATTAAGACGAAGTGATTCAATTGAAAGTTTGTATAGTTTACCCGCGGATCGACTGTTTCGTGTTTATCCGCAAGCGCAACTGTTTATCGCTACACATCTTCATTGTGTTGCGACTCTAGAACTCGTTTTCGATCTAATCGTTTTAGTGAAGGGGAGAGTGCACGCTGCAATCCAACAGCCGCTGGGGGCGCTCGACTGGCCACGTTACCCCTCTATCACAGAAGACTACCTTGAAATGTACCTACTGCATTTCCTGCTTTATCTTATTTCCCCAATGTATGTACGTGTTTCTGTAGTGAGTGAGATGTGCTAGAGCCCATTCCCATCCTATTTTCCCAACTCTTTCTCCAAATCCATTTCTATATCTCCAAAAGTAGGCAGCGCATCCAGGGGTGTGCCAACGTTTGTCATTTTGGACTAATGTTGGCATGTATCGCGGATGTCTATGGGCGACATTATCCACTTGCCATCAGGTGGACTGTATGCGCGTATGTCGCCTTCGTCCATGAAAAAAAATGTTAATTGTTTTCTCTCTCCAACTTGCATTTGCATCAATATGCCACAAATCAGCATTCAATAATAATAGGTGCTTAGAATTATACATCAAAATCAGATCGCATGTGGACTACGTTTACAAATTGTCTATTGGATTGTGCACGTTCGGAGCGCCTATTCAAATAGGTCTAGTTAAAGCGAACCTGATTGCGTATCCTTTATATGTGAAATCGCAAATCGTTACAATTTCCACTGAAACGTACAATTTGAATCGTAAATTACAATCACTGTCAGTAAATTGCATTGCATAGTTATCATAAGTTAACATGTTAGTCATTTGAAAATATTTATATCAAATTTTAAAGATAGGTACAGTTCAACAATTATTAATTATCGATATTATTAATTACCTAAGTAAAAAGTAGACGTATCAAACTTTATAAAATCAAGGATGTAAAAATCTCCTAACAAGCTTAAACGTTTATTATTTTAAACTCTAAGTTAATACATTTAATCCAACGCTTAAACTGAAAGCAAGTTTAAGAAACAAAATTAAGTCCTGGTCCCCTACCAGGGAACCGGGATTACAATCAATCTTCATGCCTAGTCTCAGAAGTATGGTTTTGTATTCAAATGCTCTTGTTTGTAACAATTTGGGGAAGAATTATAGGCTTTAGGGATTAACATTAATTTCTTCGTTTCCAAAAATTGAAAAATATTTTGAATTTATTTTGCGAAATACATCGGAAGAATAATAAGTACCTACCAGGATGCTATTACAGTCATAACTTTTAACGTTATCATATAGCCTTCATCCTGCGGGGCTGCCCAAGGGTTTTATATAGCTATATAGCGTAACTCCCTGACATAGGGCAATGATATATAGTCAGTGTTAATCGGGGCCTTAACCTATTTTCATAGAAAGCTTTGAAGCATCTACAGACATGGAAATAATAAAAGCGTCGAAAAATTACTATGTTTTATATGTTTAATGCATTATTCATACTTAAAATAAGTATATATGAGGATGAGTTAAAATCAATAAAATGCGATAGCGATAGGCATACGAGTAAGTACTTTCAACAAAATTAATACATGGTTGAATTCAGATCAGTCAAAATATGCAAATTTCAGTTACAATGAGAATAAAATATTATATTAACATATATTGAACTCATATTGTGTTACATAATCCAAATCCAAATTCCTCATATTAACAATATTTGTATCCCATCCAATTTTTACTTGCCACCATAGCAATTAGATATTTGCTTTTTGAAAAAAAAAAATGTCATAAACAATATGACTGTATCTAGACTAGAAAACATATAACTAACTGTAATTCATTAATTAACTGTCACATGATATGATGTAGTCATATAAATAACTAAAGTTACCTCCAAAAAATCAAATGTTCAACATTAATAAATATAGGGGTGCATACACAGACTATATGACTAACAATATTCCATCTGGTCCCTAATTCTAATGTTCCATTCTCCTAACTAAATTGTATCCAATAGACGAAACTATCCAGTGACGAGCTCACAAAGGGTAAATAAATCGGTACCATTTTGTTAACAAATGTGGGTAAGGGATGATCCAATTTTTGTTTAGATAAGAATATATACGACGTATGAGATACCATCAAATACCAAGAGAAAAGACAATATCGTATGTTACTTTTACTATGCTAAGTAATCATTATTGTCATACATCTGTGTATAGTCATGCATAATATAATCAGAATCACTGTTATATATTTAACCCTCTTCACCTGTTTCGACAATCACAAAATAATAAGCTCGATACGGACGCAAACTGACTCCAATAAAGAATAAGAAATTTATTATTCCATTGCAAGTTTCATAGAATCGATCGCAAAGTAGAACTAAAATACGGGTTTTGCACCGAAACTGTTGTACAGCAAACAGGTGCAACAGCGCCTGGGGCTAATTTGACATTTGTTTACGATTCGTTGCTTCGCCTAGTAAAGGCTTTGATAAGGATTTAGATTTCAGAATCGTAGGTAGGTAAGTATACACATACAACAGGATTTTCCGTTTCCTTACGACCAAAAACTACGATATTGTAAAAGTAATTATCGAAGCCAATTAGTCACTAAGCCAGTAATACTGTCATCCCTAGAAAAAGGCACTTAAATGCAAAAATATTTTGATATTTTTTTTTAAATTTGAAATCAAGCTATAAACTTGGAGTTTTGGTTCAAATAAAAAGAATAACCATTTTTTTATTCTCTGTGTTTATTTTTAATTTCCGAATATAGTGTGACTTGTGTTTGCGTTAAAAATTGTATACTATTGTATTTTTTTCTTAGGAAGGGAGAATGTTATGATAAATAATTCAATTCAATTATTCCGTTGTACATATCATCTTCTAAAGCTAACTCAAATTAATCACGATCACCATTGAAAGGCCAGGCCATTCAATATATCATTCACGTTGTAAGTTTTTAATTCAGCTGCATTTTAATTTTCTGACCCCGTTGTTTTTATTGTATAAATGTTATAAATGTTAAGTATGTTATTTACATATGTTTAAGTATGTGTTTGCTTCAACTCTCATTTTTGCCTTTGTGTGTTAAGCGATTTTACTCAAACATTCCTTTTTTGCATACATTTTCTTAACTTTTGTCTTGACCCGGTCAGTTATTTTTAATTCACAAACAAAATTTATTAAGTACTAACCTAAATGAAGTAACAATGGATATCAAGTCACTTAAGAAATCATCTATAGTGCAAAAATAGATAGATACAACGTTTACTTCATACAGAAAAGGAATTGAATACATAATGAATAGTCCAGTGGTAGGTGAATGAGAAGACCGGAAGACCGTGTATGCTGACGAGTCTAGGGAGAGCCTATTATACCCAGCAGTGGAGAGACGTAGACTGATGGTATATGGTACTATTTTAGGATTCCTGTTTTAATTTCTCGTAATTATTTTTACATATTATACTTAGGAGTAGCTTTCGTTGTTAATAGTAGGTACCATTAAGCAACAAAGAGTGAGGGTAACAAGTCTAGCTAAAGGTCTGCTACCACTGGTCGCGCTATTAACATACGGTTCTTTAGACCAAAAGGACGACAGTTTAGAACAACTTATTTGAATCATACCTAGAAATCACCAACATGGAAGTTGAAATGCCAATAATACCTATATGGCGTTTCGACATAGACATAACTTTATTTCGACACCACAATATAAAATAAAAGGTAAGAAACAAACAAATTACACATAATAAGAAGAAAATAATGAACATAAAATAAGATCCCAAATATAAACACTGATTCTGTAAGATTAAGATGTGCAGTGCGACGTCGGAAACGGTCTCCAACTCGACATCTCGCGGACAAACCACAGCGCTGGTTTTCAGTGGAGCCATTGAAAATGCACGGACAATGATAAACTTGGGTACAATAAGATAAACACAAATAACATGAATAAGTAATACTAAAAATAAAAAATCAAAGATTAATAAAAAGCTGTTATAATTTACAATATTGTATATAATTAGATAAATTATAAACATACATATAAATAAGAACAGGAATAAATTAAATATTTTTCACTGTCAACCTTTTTCACTGTCCACATGTATTATACACATCTAGAGATAGATACATAGACATTTCATACACACAAGTGGTCGCATAACATGACAATTTCTTATTTTAAAATGTCATTAAACATAGATAAGCGACAGCAAATAAAAATTAAACAAGGCGATAAAACTGCGCGGTCGCATGTGTGTCGAAAGTACATCCGCCTCAGCACAAGCTGTATACCTATCGTAAAAACGGCATAAAGCGCTGATTTTCAGACGGAACCAAGACCGTGAACGATCGTAACAGCGAGGTGCGCCGATGGACACAATTCTTTGCGTCTGTGTGGATAAATACTATGTAAATTATAATTATGAGAGTGAGTGTGATAAAATAATTGCATATTATTACATTATAATATTTAAATCGAGATTATATTATGAATACATTACATTATAATTAAAATATATATATGTTTATCATCTTCTGAGAATTTATTTCGTCACAGCACTATATGAACCGCCACAAATTCGTCCAGCTGGCAACTTGCGCATGCGGCCTTTGGGAAAAAAAATGGAATTATTTACCTAATTATACTACAGATGCAAAAACAAAGTTCTGAGTAAAGTTACCTTATTGTTGTTTTCTAACTTAAAATATCATTGTTTCAAGATTTTTTCAAGATTGTTCAAGATTATTTCTCAATATGTACTCAATACATTCATTACTTTCACGCTCTTATAATACACGTTTTTGAAAATGTATCCCATACTCGTATGAGCCCCGCAGTGAGACGAGCCGATGTTTATGTAGGTACGTAATTAATACTTAATAAAATATTTTAACTTGTAATATTTTATTTTATTTAAGAGAATTAATAAACTGAGAACTTTATTAGTAAATATTGATTAATATTTAAATAGAAACATGCTCTAATTTCTATTTTTTAAGGTAATGAATAAAAAAATATATTGTTTTTTTTTATTTCACTTAAGTCTCAATATCTGGGAAATTAGAACCAACAATAACATGCTTTATTTCAGTTAATGTCACATGTAATATTTTCAATCGATCGACTGTATTTACGCTTTAAAATAAAACAGGACCTGGGTCTAATTTTAGACGAATCACGGACGCCGCTACGAAGCGTTTGATGAAAAGAAAAGTTCCATAGAGTATCTGTTTTTTTCAGCCAAGTTTTTTTTACACAAGTGCCAAGTGGCGGACAAACAGACTATCCACCTGGCGGTAAATGGATACTATCGCCCATGGATATCCAAGATGCCTATGTAGGTACATGCCAACGTCAGTCCAGAGTGGCAATTTGGAAATTTAGGAGTGGATTTGGAAAAATGTTGTGAAAATAAGTATAACGATATATAACGAGGAGTTTTTTCATCCTATTGCACTTACCATTCCTTTTTGGGGGATGTAGCTTGCAGTAGGATTGTAGCTTGCACTCTACCAAAATGTATATATTTGTCCTACACGAACAGCCTGACAACGCTGATATTCATTATAAAGGACAGAACGTTTGCGCCATTTGGGATTGCGTACCACGGAAGGATTTAGGCGGCGGTAACCACTATAGCCAACTTAGGGGTATTCCCTTAAGTTTTGGGATGAAGAAAACGCAACGAGGTTTTTTTGGAGGTAAAAATATTTAAGGGTTTTATTAAATTATTTTTATACTTTTCGTAATAATTTTGATTTGACTCTAAACCGAAATTCTTAAATAAAAAGGTCTTTTGTTTTAAAACTGTACACAGCTTCCTTGACAACAATTTGTTCAATAAAGTTAGAAAATTTATCAAGAAAATAATTTTTTCAGGTGACTTAATCAAATTATTGATTCCATAATGGGAAGGAAAGAAAATTCCTACATTTTCTAAATACTCGTACCTACTATTCTACAAAATGTCATAATATTATTAAGTTTACGGTGTATTGGTTTGAAATTAGGAATTTTTGAATCACTTTTAGGGGGAAAAAATTGTTGACGGCGACACTGTGATGTACTTACCATCAGACGGACCATCTGCTATTCCACAAAAATACATAAACATTCTTAATATCTGTCTGTAATGCAAATAATGTTTTTTTGTATTATTTCAAGATAAATATTATAATCCTTTTGCAATTTTATTTGTACCTTTTTTCATTTTACAGGACATTGAAGACTTTGACTTATGTTCATGTACGTGTAATGCTTCTAAAATAAATTCGCAACGTAAACTCTTATAAGACATTAGCAAGAAAATTGGTTCCTTTTTTTTGTTCACAAATTCGAGCGACCGAATAATAAGATTCTTTTGAAATAAATCATGTGAATCCATATGACTCTCGTGTTATGAAGTTAATTATTGGAAAATGTTATCATAACGAGCCATTAAGTTCAAGCCGTTTATCGGTTCTGGCTTCACTCAGTTGGCGGAATGGTTTTCTAGGGAATTCAAGTTTAGCCTTTCTCTGAATTAGTTGGAGGAAGAGGGTGCGCGCTGTAATCCCACCAAGCCGCTGGGCGCACTCGACTGGCTAAGTTACCCCCCCTCTTACAGAAGAATACCGTGAAATGTCCCCCAATTCCCACTTTATGCTATTCCCCAGTGTATGTACTTATGTGTGTCGGTAGTTAATGAGATATACCAGAACCCATTTCCATTCCATTATATCCTATCTCTCCCCATTTTCTCAACTCTTTATACTTAAATCTATTCCAAAATCACCTAAGGTTAGCAGCGTATCCGAGGTCGTGCCAATGTTTGCCATTGTATACTGATGTTGGCATGTATCGCTGATGTCCATAGACAATAGTATCCCGTTACCGGCAGGTGGACTGTCTGCTCGTCTGTCGTCTTCTTTCTATAAAAAGTACCTTACAAGAATTACTTTTCCTAAGGAACACTTTTATGTTGTGATGTAATCGTATCTAACCGATGTCCAAAGAGACTTTCTGTTAATGAAATAAAAACAAACAGAAAATGGTAAATAAATATGTCAATAATTTATATATTTTTATTTTCCATATACTGATTCTAGAGAAGGAATCTATCACGGTAATGTCCATCATTAACCAACTGGCTTAGTTAAATATGTTTAACAATGTCAGAAGTTTAATTCTACCGATGAAAGAGCAATGTCAGATGAAAATGTTGCATTCTACGTATTTATAACAATACATATGAGTATCTACTGTAATAATGGTAATAAATCAACTTCTTACTCGTTCACTCTAGAACCCGCCAAAACACACCCACACCGCAACATTGTAAGCTATGCAACCTAATTGCAGTATATAAAGTGCTGATTAATTTCAGCGTTAGATCTTCGCGCAGCCTGTCTGAGCACCGCCTGAGCACTGCCTCAGCTTTATTTCTTGGCGTTAATTGATGATACTTGCTACAAGAGACGCTGATTTCAGAATGAGTAAAAGGCACTTCTTTACAAAAGTTGCTAAGATTCGTTCGGAACATTTTTACCGTGATGTCAAAAGGAAAATCCTTTTAGGACGTTCTTTTGTTTATATCGCACACCGCTACTGAAGTGAAACTGAAGTGAAGTGAAACATATAAAATAGATATCAACTTTTTATGTACTCGTACTCTATGTAAATCTTTCCCAGTTTGAAACCAGTAAACGAAATTCTTATTACCTATATGATATTTTAATTATTACATGAAAATTGTATATTAAATTATATATTTAACTGATTATATTCAAATATGTATATTTAAAAACATAAAAAACGAAGAAAAAACTCGAAATCTGGTCAACTCACTGTTTCAATGACCTACTCATGTCAGGAATTGCTGATTAAATGCACCTATTTTCATATTACTTTGTGTTGCTTTGTGTTTATATCGAGAAGAAAAGAACTGAAGTTGAACAGTTAATTAACTGTTTTAACTTCAGTTTAAAAACTAAAATCTCCTGTATAATGTGTGACAATATTTTGAAGAATACCGAGAGGTTAATTAAAAAATTGTTACGCATCAATAAAAAGGCAGATTTCGCTATTTTTAATGTATTTTAGAAAAAAAATGTTTATATCTTACCAGACAAAAGCTTAATGACCTATATTCAATAGTACATTACTGTCCAGGCCCGAAATAAAGCAATTGACGGCCGAGTAATATTGGAAGGACGAGGCGAAGCCGAGTCCTTTTTAAATAAACGAGGCCCATAATTGCTATTTCGGCCGAGACTTGTATAGTATTTTTCTCTAATTGCGAGGAAACAATAAACAAATTAATTCAAGAAACAGAAGTTTTCCGATGAAGAATTCGCTTTTTTTTTCAGTTTTCCACTCGATGAAATCTTTATATGCCTTTTCATATTTTTCTCTCGATTTTGGTGGTAACAGGTTTTCAGGAAGTATCTTTGCTTCTTCAGCTATGTCTGGTGGCGTTAAATCTAATTAACCATCCAACGAACTAGTACTCATTGTTTATTAGATAACTTAAAATTGTGATAAACTTATGAGAACATATAACATCCACAATACAGAGTAGGTATCTGATTTTCATTCTCGCCAATTCGACTGCGCGGTCTTTATTCTTTTTTTAAACTGTTGAAAATAAATGCACATTCAGCCTTTATAATACTAAATATCGTGTACCTAAAAAACCTAATTGATGTTACTGTGCACTAAAAATAACCTCGCTACTGTCCAGCAATCTCTATTATTGTCGTGTTGGAAATTGCTGGCGTGCGTACAGAAAAGAGCCGATTGACGTATTCCTTTTTTAAAATAATGAAGGCATTTCCGAGCAAGTAGGAGAAAAATTATTTTCTCGCAACTTCTTGATATTCTTATAAAAAAACTGAAAAGTTTAATTATTCACCATTTTACTTTTTCGTTTTAATGAACTTAACTGATATATGGACCAAAATTACTTTTACTTTGCTTAGGTAATTAAGAAAACATATGCCCAGCAGTTACGGTAGCTTCTAATATCATAACTAGAACTTTTTTTTTTTAATTCGGAATGTCTAATCAAACTTATTAATAATCTGGGAGCGACGATAACTGTAGGGATGTCTATATCGGTAGTGAGTGAGATGTGCCAGAGCCCATTCCCATCCTATCCTTCCCCATTTTCCCAACCCTTTCTCCAAATCCATTCGTATATCCAAAGGTAGGCAGCGCATCCGGGGGCGTGCCAACGTTTGTCATTTTGGACTAATGTTGGCATGTATCACGGATGTCTATGGGCTACAGTATCCACTTACCATCAGGTGGACTGTATGCTCGTCTGCCACATTCGTCCATAAAAAAAAAAAAATTTGGACTCATTCGTGAGTTTGTGAATTCAAATCCTTAACCCTTAACACTTAAGTGCGGATTTTTAAATAATCACTAGCTAGCATGCACGAGGATTAAATAATCTAGAGAGCTTGCCTACGTAGGCATACATAAATCCGCACTGGGCCTATGTGGTCAATTATGGCAAGAAACCCCCTAGTGATTTACTAGGGGAGGCCCGTGCCCTGTAGTGGGACGTTATAGGCTGATATCGAAATTCAAACTTATGGGAATCATTCAAAATCTACCACATGGGTGTCTATATTCAATACGAACGCCACCGTACGAAACGAAAATGTAACATACAAAAGAGCGACGTAACCACTGGTTTTCTGCACGCCACCGTACCTTAGGTACCTGAGTTATGAGTGTACGGAACGAACACGAAATAGGTTTCGTTTAAATAGTTCTAAAAACTTTCGATAGATGTCGCTATGAGGAAACTCGCTGAAACCTTTTGGGATTTCTTAGTTCCTGAAATCGACACCACTTCTTCATTTCATGCAGTCTACTAGTGATCTCCGACTTACTTTAAAATATAGACTTGAAGAAGTGTGTTGAAAGACAGACTATTAGGGGTTAAAGTATGAAATTGCCGATTTGTACTGAAAAATTAAAACACGTTTTTTTTCTAAAATGTAACATATTTATATAAAGGGTTTTATAAAGGATTGTGGAGTGAAACAAACTTATTTGGTGTTGCTTTGATATTCAAAGAAACGACATATAATGTTTAATCTTCAATCCTTTTTTAAAATCTATTATTTTATGTCTACCTACAACTTTACAATTTTGTCTACCTACAGAACAATTCTCTTCACCTGACGCCCACACTGTTTTACCGACACCATAATACGAATAGTTTTACCGACAGCGCGAAGCGCCGCAAAACTCAGATGAAAGAAATATATTTTCTTTACATCTCCCCCCCTAGGAAAGAAAACTTTCGCCATATTCACCCATCTTCTTCTGTTTCTTTTGTTTCTCTATCTTCATATAATTTTATAGGGACTGGAATAAGTTTTGTAATATGAAAAAGATTTGATTCCGTTTTTTTTGTGTCCAGTATCTATCCTATATATTGTGTTAGATATTTTTTCAATAATCTCATATGGTCCAATTCTCAGTTCATCTAATTTCCTCCTGTTTAACTTGTTTCCATTTTCCACGTACACCATGTCTCCTACATTAAATTCCCAATATTTTAGATTTTTGTCGTATAGTGTTTTGTTGTAATTGTGTGATTTTATTGTATTCTCAAGTGCTGTTCTTCTGTCTCTGATCCAGTCACTACGTGATTTTTCTTGTTTTAATTCTTTCGGTAAAATCGTAACATCCGTACCATATAAAAGATAACTTGGTGAAAAGCCAGTAACTGTGTGGTTAGTTTCATTGTATTTATTTACGCATTCTTGAGCTATTGTTGTCCAAGCTTTCTTTTTCACTCTTTCATTTATTTTGCATCTTATTTTGTTTACTAGTGTTTGATTTAGTCTTTCATTTAGGCCATTCGAGAGTGGTGCATTTACTGCTGTAAATACAATTGGTATCTGCTTGTCATTTAAGAATTTCTTGAACTCTTTAGAATTAATTCCCGGGTATTGGTCTGTTAGAAGCATACCAATATCCTCCGATTCTGTTATATTCTTGACTAGTTTTTCAAAATCATTTGCACTCTGAGTTTTTGATGTTAGAATAAATGCGTATCTAGTAAAATGATCTACCAACAGATGTAGATATTTTTTTGTTGATCTTGTACCTCCAAAACCTCCAATTGTGTCAATTGAAATTATTTCGAAAGGCTTTGTGGCCGGGCCTAGATGAGACATAAACCCATATTTGTCGTGTCCTCTTGTTTTATTTTTTATACAAATTTCACAGCTTCTACAAACTTTTTTAATATTTTTTGTCAAATTTTTGGCTGTGTAGAGCGGACTAATCGTTTTCTGCATTTGTCCAATTCCAATATGGCACAGGTTTTCATGTATGTTTCTTAAAAGCTTGATGCTAAATTCTTCTGTTAGTATTATTTTTTCTTTTCTTCTGACCTTTTTTAAGTATAATTTGTTTTTTTCAATTAATTTGCTTTTTTTATTTTGTATTTCTTTATTCTTATCCTGATCTGTTAGAATATCTTCCAGTTTTACAAAGTTCACAACTTTTAATTGTTCATCCTTATTTTCATCCGATTCCAATACTGGATTCCTGCTCAGGCAGTCTGCTTCCAGATTTTGTTTTCCTGGAGCATATTTTATTTTAAATTCATATTGCGATAAATAATATGTCAGATCACCCAGTTCTTCATCAGTTCTAGATTTCAAATTCATGTTTTCTAGTGGTTTGTGGTCTGAATAAACTGTAAATGGTTTACCTATCAACCAGTATTGCCAGTATCTCACCGCTTCTTTGATAGCTAAACATTCTAAATATATAGCTTTTTTTTTCTTTTGGGCTAAATTTAGTTTTTTTGAAAAGTAAGCCACTGGTTTTTCTTTTCCATCAGGCTGTGTCTGTTTCAAAATGGCTCCAACGCCTTCTAAAGAAGCATCTGTGTAAATATTAATTGGTAAATCTTGATCAAAAATTTCCAGTATTGGTTGAGAGCATAGGAGGCTTTTTATTGTCTCAAATGCTTTTTGGCATTCATCTGACCAAACCATTTTTTGATTTTTCCTGAGTAAATTATGCAATGGATCCAGTATTATTGCACTCTTTGGTATGTACTCATGGTAAAAATTAATTTTGCCTAGAAATTGTCTTACATTCTTCTGCGTTTTTGGAACAGGAAAATTCCTTATTGAAATCAGGTTATCTTTCACTGGTTTAATAGAATTATTTTGTATTATATGACCCAGGTATTTTACTGAGTCTGATGCAAATGTACACTTTGTAAATTTTAATCTGAAACCTTCTGTTGTGATTGCTTCCAGCAATAATGCCAGATGTTTTATGTGTTCAGCAAAAGTTTTAGAAAATATTAAAATATCGTCTATATAATTAACGGTAAAGTGGGTAAGTTTATATTTTCTCAAAATATTACTTAATATCCTCTGGAAAATTGCCGGTGAGGTCCTTAGTCCAAATGGTAGGCAGGTCCATTGAAAATGTCCTTCCTGTGTTACAAATCCCGTCTTTTTCCTATCTTCAATTCGTAATGGAATAGACCAAAAAGCAGAGTTTATGTCCAGAGTTGTAAAAAAATTGCAATTCCTGGTCTTTATCATCAGGTCTTCAGTTAACGGAAATGGTTGGGCTCGAGGTACTACAATTTTATTCAAGTCCCTGAAGTCTATACATAATCTTGATTTTTTATTTTCTTCTTTTTTAAATGCTAATGTAACAGGTGCACCAAATGGACTGTAGGATTCTTCTATCAGTTTATTATCTAGTAATTTTGCTATTTGTTCCTCTATTTCTTTTTTATCTTCTACAGTACATTTGTAAGGCCTTTTGCTGCAATATTTGTCTATTAATAAGTCGATTCTTGCTTCATATCCATGAACAGTTCCGACATCGTATTTATTTTTTGCAAAAACTGATCTGTATTTGTTAATCAGTTTATTTATTTCTGATTTTTCATACTCATTTAAATGATTTATTTTTATTTCAAAATCTTCTTCTTTCACATGTTCATTAAAATTTATTTCATATTCTTTTGTAGTGTTATTTTTTTTCTCATCTCATTAAACAAATCCACTGTGTCTGTTAATGCTTCTCTATTAATCTTATTGAGTATGTATTCTGGTAACCCAACTGCAATAAGATCCACCAAAGTACCTGTATCAATCGATTTTCTCATTTCCAGTATAAGTTTTTCTTTCCTTATGGCGTAATTCAACAATGAACCTTCTCTATATTTAAATAATAGAGCATAAGTGACTGGGTTCCATCCCTTGTTTGTAAATGATTCACAGAATTTGGTTTTCCACATTGACCACTCTGAGTTCATTGTCAATTTTATAATCATGGAACTGTACCAATCTGCGCAACTTTTATCCATAAACAATCTGAGTATTTCAATTTTATTTTCATCCTTCGTTACATCAAAGCGTATGCATTCTTTTTCAAAAATATCAATCCACTGGTTTGCATTCGTATTCTTGGTTGTAAATTTCTCAAGCACAAACCTCTCTGCGATGTATTTTAAATTCTGTGGTCTATTTTCCTGTATATTTTCCATGAATTTCTCAAAAAGTTTTCCTAATGTACCTGTTTCTTGTTGTTGTGCTGCAGCAACTTGTTCTGGATTCAATTCTTCTAGAAATTGACCCCCAAACTGTAAATTACCATCCTCATCTATGTAAGTTTTTTTTAGTTCATCTGTTATTGTTATCCATACCTTTCTTTTTTGGTATCTTTTCACTATACTATTTTTTACTTTGCTGTAAGCATTTGTTTTTATTATTTCTTTATGAAGACTCACTGATTGTAGGGCTTCTGGTATTGCATACACTTTATTATCACTTGTGGTTATTGAGGTTATACTATAAATGTTTGTTTTTGGATCACTTGCAGGCAATAATGTAAATTCGAAACGAAGTTTCTCCATTTTCAATTGACTTTTGTAACCAAATATGTCGTTTTATAAAGGGTTTTATAAAGGATTGTGGAGTGAAACAAACTTATTTGGTGTTGCTTTGATATTCAAAGAAACGACATATAATGTTTAATCTTCAATCCTTTTTTAAAATCTATTATTTTATGTCTACCTACAACTTTACAATTTTGTCTACCTACAGAACAATTCTCTTCACCTGACGCCCACACTGTTTTACCGACACCATAATACGAATAGTTTTACCGACAGCGCGAAGCGCCGCAAAACTCAGATGAAAGAAATATATTTTCTTTACATTTATTTAATCAAAATATTTACCCTCATTATCTACACATTGTTGCCATCTAATCGGAAGTCCATTTATGCCTTTGCGATAGAACTCTGGGGATGTAGATTCGACAAACTGTGTGAAAGCATTTTGTACTGCCTCTTGGGAAGAAAATTTTTTACCACGTAGAAAATTGTCCAAATCACGAAAAAAATGGTAGTCCGTTGGAGCAAGGTCTGGCGAGTACGGAGGATGACGTATGGTTTCTAACTGCAGCTCCTGTAGAGTTACAATGGTTTCTCGTGCAGTGTGAGGTCTTGCGTTATCATGGAGCAATAATGGTGAAGATCGATTCACGAGTCGGGGCTGTTTCACTGCTAGTTTCGCCATCATTGTTCGAAGTTCGGCACAGTAAACATCTGCTGTTATTGCTTGACCAGACCTGAGAAAGCTATAGTGAATAACACCATGAATAGACCACCAAACAGTTACCATTACCTTTTTATTGGTAAGCTTTGCCTTAGGGCACTGTTGCGGCGTTTGACCTGGGGTCAGCCATTGCATTTTTCGCTTTCGGTTATCGTAAAGAATCCACTTTTCGTCACATGTCACAATTCGATCCAATATTCCTTCATTTCTGTACCGATTCAACAAGGCAACGCAAGTTTCAACACGCGTTTCTTTCTGCAGATCAGTCAAATCATGAGGCACCCATTTTTCATATTTTTTTATCTTATTGATTTGATGCAAATGAGTCAATATTGTAGGTAAGGTAACGTTAAACCGTGCTGCTAATTCCTGGGTAGTTTGACTCGGATCGGCTTCCACCACCTCCTTCAATTCAGCGTTATTCACCTGTGTGGGCGGTCTTCCACGTGGTTCGTTCTTCAAGTCGAAGTTTCTATTACGAAAGCGTTTAAACCAAAAACGCACGGTTCGTTCATTAGCAGTCTCCTCTCCAAACGCAGCATTGATATTGCGAGCCGTTTCTGCCGCGTTAGTTCCGCGTCGGAACTCGTATTCAAAGATTACCCGGATTTTCGAAGTATCCATCTTTCCCGTCTAAGCTGAATAAAAAAAACAATTGAAAGTCGAAAATCGAATGTTGCACATTTTTTAAAACAAGATCCTCATAGGTATCATGTGAAAAAAGTTTCACTCGAAAATCTCACACCATGAAGGTTTTATGTCAATTCAAAGTATCTATTACTATAAAACGGCAATTTCATACTTTAACCCCTATTATTATTGACTAGCATGTCTTGACTGTCTTGGCACCCATCGCGCAGAGACTTTATGGAAGCCGAGCTCGTCGTAGATGATTTAAGGGGCAGAACCATGACTAATGTTCAAAGAAGACACTATCTCATCTCTTTGTTATTTTCTTTGTTTATTTTTAATTTCCCAATATAATGTTACTGCTTTCATAAAAAAATGTTACTAATGCCTGTTCTTCTTGGAAGCACAGGCCCTGATTCCTGCCACCCGTACGTCACGACAGCAACACGTTGGGTCAAGTAGATTATGTATTTTAATACCATACCATCAGCTTATGTTTCTCCACTGCGGGAGAGGCCTGTATCCACGATCCTCGGCTCTTCTCATCCAACCACCTGCGGCGAATTTCTACAAGTCGCCGGCCCATCTGGCCGGAAGGTGTCCCACACTGCGCTTCCCGGTACGTGGCCTCCATTCGATGACTCGTCTACCCCATCGGCCATCGGTCCTGTGGCAAATACTAGTATGACCTGCCTATTGCCACTTCTGCCTACGATTCTACGAGGTATGTCGGTGACTTTAGTTCTCTGGCGAATCTGTTCGTTTCGGATCCTATCCCGCAAAAAAACTCCGAGCATAGCCCTCTCCATAGCTCGTTGAGTGAACTTATGAATCAGGCCTACAGGTTAGAGACCACGCTTCGGCACTATACGTCATAACTAGCAGGACGCACTGATTGAAGACTCGTCTTCAAGCCTTGTAGTATAGGCGACGAGAAGAGCCGACGCATTTTCCCAAATGCTGCCCAGCCAAGTTGATTGCGTCTATAAACCTCCTTGCTGACGTTGGACTTGCCTAGCTGGATAGTTTGCCCAAGGTAGACATAATGGTCAACAACTTCGAACATGTAATAACTTCTGGTCAACTTTGTATTTTAATAATGAACCTTAATTCTAATGTACATGGTCTAAATTTATATGTTAGCCGCATGTCTTCAAGGAGCTGCGAGTGGTATGGACGGAATTTTGGTAAGTCGCTAACCATCAGGTATAAGTAGGTCAATACTTACTATAAGATCGGGGATGCTAGGTTAGGCTGAAAAAAGTCTGAAAAAGAACCTGACTTTTACTAAAGTGCATTTGCTGCACATACGAGTTACACAAACAGTCCCTTGTTACTATGAACTGTCACTACGCGGTAAGTGGATAGGTTTAAAATCGCAGGTCCTACGATATAGTAAACAAAATTAGGTAGGTAGTGGTGTGAAATATGTAGTAATATGTAGTAAATGAAGAATATAGTTAAAGCAAAATATATAATAGGTAATATTAGTGGCGTTCGCGGTGCCGCCGTACCGGATGGAGATGAAGGAAAGAAAATTTAATTTTCTTAGTGAATATCCGTGAAGAATTTTAATTGTAACATGTAAATAACAATTTGCGTGATGAATGACGAAAAAACAAACAGAGTAATCGAATGGATGTTAGTGCAGCACTTCGTCTGTCAGAAACAAAATTGCAGCCACGTATATCTGTTTTGCTAACAAAGCTTTGCAACAACAGCAGGCGTTTGCACCAAATAATGTCAATTACTATAATTTTAAATTATTATTTAATTAATAAATAAAAGAAATTGTTATTAATTCATAAATAAAAAGAAACTGTTATTAATTAATAATAAAATACGAACCATGTGGATAGCTAGCTACATTGGTTTTTATTTTAATCTTAGTGGTTTACCGATCTGCAAAATAATTCTTTGATTTCCGCTGACCCATAGCTGTAATAAGGTTGAAGAACACTGATCTACATTAATGGTTAAGTAGAATTAGTTTTGCAATCGACCGTTTGAGTAACCCTGAACTAGATGATTTCCGTTCTTTCGATAATATCAAATCCGAAAACTAAAATTTTTAACCAATTTTCAAAATGATTAAATAATGAAAGGCGATTTTCTAAATTTTGATTAGGCATTATTTCCATAATTACGATATAAAAAGGCTAAGGATTGCACGAACATTGAGTGATGCTTTAAGCGTATACCAAGGGGAATCAGATGAAAGATCAGATTGAGTCCTAATTACAAAAAAGTAATTTATTGGGAAAGAAGAACCACTATTATAAAATAATTAAATAAGTGCCCAAAAGTTATAGATAGGTTTATTTATAGTAAAAGATAGGTAGTAAAGATACAAAAGTTATAGTAAGATTTACTCGTAGTAAATCTTACTAACTCATAGTACGAGTACCTACCTATGTTGCCTTAAAACAACCTTATCATTTGTTCAACTTTTTACCTTAACCTACTAATAAAGGGGTCAAAAACGATAGAATAGGTAAATAAATAGATGCATTCTACACAGTATAAATAAATAGTATAACAATGTCAATGAATTTGTTTACAAATTCTTCTAACTCGGCTTGTTTAATAGGAGCAGACCATAATGTACTTAAAACAAATTAATTTAGAGCTAATTTCCTTTTAACAAGTGCTGTGACAACTACATAGAGCTTGGTCGAGGTTTCGAATGAGATTTGAAGATAAAGCCGTACGAAAATCAATGAGGTTTGGCAGCACGAGGGCGGTGCGTATAACGCTTAGCAGCTTTAGCGCTTTATCAGGCGTCCGAATTATCAAGAACTGATGTATTAAAACGTTAATGTAGGCAAATACAATGCATTTAGGGTAAGTATAGACATAAAAAATGATATTAAGTAGGTAATTAGTAGAAAGAAATTTGTGTTTTTATGTTTTAGAAGATATTTTTTCATATCTATGGCGGTAGTTAGAGATACCTATATCTGAAATAAAACAAACGATAAATTGGTACTTAAATAACATGTTTACTGTACTTATTAAAGGAAGTCAAATTTTATTCTATGAATTATAGATTAAAAAACAATTGTGACTGTAAACAATTATTAATAAAATGTTAAATCGTCAACATGTACAATTTGTTTTCATTGTAAAACTGTTTATTTATTCAAGTAATACTTCGAAAGATAAGATAAAATCCCATTAAGCTTCTGCAGCGTTTCACGAGGCTTGAATCGCTGTAACCTTGTACCGAGGGCGTAAGAGCGATGGCAGCGCCGCTGAAACCCAGTTCAGTTTCAGGCGCCCGTCACTCCGCGCGCCGGGACAGCGACACAAGCTGAAATACCGACAATTTGTGACCCCAGCCCACTGCGTGATGGGCTTTGCAGGCGGTGCTATTATTTATTTTATATAGTGTACGGAAAAACAACGGTAAGTTCAACTGTAGTTTGGTTTGACATTTTAGTGTTTTCAGTATCCAAAACAAATACACATTTCCGTAACCCTCGTATTTATAATTGAAGATATTGAGGTATTTTTTTTATATTATTAAAGAATATAGGAAATATTTTATTTTATATCACGTAACATTGTTATAATATTTAAAAATGTATTGTTATACATAAACCTTCTTAAGCTGCTTTTAAAATCCATATCTAGTTAAAATCATTATATTACATTTAAAATTGAATTATGGCAAATAAAATAGTCAAATTATTTAAATACAATCATACTTATTTGTATATAAACGGCATGCAAGCAACAATTAATGACATTAAAACGCTCGTTCGTATTAAGTTCACATTATACATTCGAACAAAGGCAAATTCCTTTGCGGTCCATTATTAATAGGTATATCCAATGGACGGTTCATTATCGCCAGCCGCAAATACAATGTTGTGGAACAAGCCTATTCTTTCAGTTAGATCAACAAATATTATAAACATTACTCACAATAATAATTCATTTACGAACGCAAAAAGTCTGTAATTACACGATCGATCCGTTGGCCAGTGCTATAATATACAAATGAATGTATTTATATGCAACGTTTGGTAAATGAATGTATTTCGATCTCAGTTCATCCGCACTTTCTTGACAGACAGCTACTGTGCACTTTGTGATCTTCAAAGCACTTGAAACCGCGAACACGAAAATTGTGGAATGACTGCCAACTGAAGTTTTTCCACTGAGCTACGACGTGGATCTCTTTAGGAGAGCTAACTATAGGATTCTGCAAAGTGGGCAGCGCACTCGTTCTCCCCTGGTGTTGCAGGCGTCCACGGGCGGCGGTGTCCACTTACCATCCTCCAGACCGTCCGCCCAACTCCCACCTCTTCTCAAAATGATCATTTTTTATGACTGTAAATACTTCAGTAATATTTTTTAGTAACTCGTAACTTCATTCGGTTAAAACTCGATTTCACCTAAGAAATCTTCTTCATTTTGTTCAATTTGAACAACTATCACAAAACTCGCAATATTGCTCAACCCTCGGGCCAGATTTTGAATAAAAAAATGTAATTACTAATAATATCTTCAGGTGCAGTTGATGCCTGGTGGTAAAACTCGCAAGAGAACCGAACAAGTGCATTAATGTTAGATTCCTACGCCGGTGTGGTAAGTTCATAAGTTATGAATCATAACAGATTACCGGCACGAGTTCATTCATTTAATAAATTCGTTATTTATTTACGAATAGTTAGTTCTATCTAAACTGGATAAATGTACATGTTGATAAGTTAACAATATATTAGTGTTAAGTTAACTGAGAAGTTAAGTTTCCTGCGAAACTTTACAATCACAATTATTTTATTTTATTTTATTTGGGAAAGGAAACGGTAATTACATGTGACGTATGACGTTATATATACGTGACAGGACTTATTAAGTTTGGTTTACCTTCAGGGTTGAGCTATACTTCTCACGATCGATTCGCACCTTTCCCGTACTAAAGGCGTGTTTTATATGGGACATCGTTCGCACCGAGCCGCATCAGCGCAGCGGCGCGATTGCGGACTCGCCGTGCACTGAAACAAAGTGCGAGTGCCTTATCTATGCGTTCGTACTCTATCGCACGTGGCCGTCCGCTTAGACATACGTTCGGCGCTGATCGGCTGTGGAAGAGCCCCTTCGCGCGGAACTGGGGAAGTCCCGGCGCGCCATGATTGTTCATGTTTTGACAAGTTTGAATCATTCGATCGATTGCTACAGGACCGAGAACTAGTTTGTATTTTTCTAAAATTGGAATGATTGTCTTCCTCCTCTGACCGCACTCATCAGCAGGCTACAGCACGCGATCACATGCTATAGCATACTAACGAGCGCTGACTGCCGCGGTGCGGCACTGCGCTTATATGTATGGGTTTAATTCAACCGCCACAAAGTATTGTGTTTAGTAGTAGCATCGATCAGTAGATCGATGCTTACAACCCTCAATAGCTCAACCCTTATAAGCCCTTTTGCCGTCCATTGCTAGACATGGGCCTCCTCGTGCACATTGTCTCGTGCATGTAGATTGTATGACTTTAAAACGCTACGCTAGCCAAGCGGGTTGGCGAATCAACTTTAGAGGTAGTGTAGTTCCTCGGTGCTTGTGTTAACGGCTCTGTTATCCCTCAGTCGTCACGACACGACATCCACAAGAACAAATGAGAGGTGGTTCTATTCTAAAACGGGGCGATACCACGCTGTCAAACTGTCCACGTGGTATCATAAGTTTGATTAAGATTTTCTTATTTAAGATTTCGTTATTTCAAGATTACACTAGATTCTCAATATCTAGACAATAAGCTCCTTTTTCTCAAATAATGTGACGACTGTCGAAAAAAGACCTAAAGCAAGGGTATTCTATAAAGCAATAGATTCTAAAAATAGATTTTTTTTAAATCATGTATTTCCAATAAGATTTCAAATATTGTTGTGTCAAATAATCAAACTAATTGTAACATGCCTTATTGCAATGTCACATACTAACTGTGTCTTCGACTTCATTCGAATTAATTTCAGAGTATGAGTGACTAGTTCATTGTACTCCTACTCTTTCCATTTCATTCCATCTTCTGCCATCTCATATCCCTCATCTCAGCCAACCCGATTCAATGCTCAATCCAAACCCATCGAATATGGTATATTCGAATGAAAGTAACATCTGATTTCGTACGTAGATATCTACGTATATCGTATTTCCCATGACAATGGTTCGAAATAAAATGTAAAACCCGGTATCATGAAGTTAAAAATCCTGGTTTTTTCATAAAAATCTGCTCTTCGTTTCGAAATAAAACTCAATTTGTTATTTGTTTATACTCGTATTTGGTTATTATGATTGTGGCGACTCGCAAATACGATTTGGGTTCCCTCGGAAATCGTTGCACCATATGAGCGACAAACATCAGAACAAATATATACCTAGTAGAATAGTATAGAATAGCATAGGATGGGATTCGATGGTATGGGATGAGATAGGATGGGATGGGATAGGATAGGAAGGGAAGGGATAGAACGGTATAGGACTAGTATCAAATAGTCCATTTCCCGTAATGTCAAGTGCCCTAAAATGACTAGTATCAACAAGTGGAGTCCTGAAAAATTTCGATCGATTTCACAAAAAATAATTATTGTTTGTCACACTGGGTAGAGTGACTATCGGGAAATAATTTTCCCCGTAGTCGCACCAGGGTGTCACACTGGGGTCCGTGGCAACAAATCAGACATAGGTCACTGGACATTTTAATACTTTAGACGTTTTGAAACTGTGGCTATATTGGTAATTTGGTCATCTTGAAACATTGGACATTTTGAAACTAGTCATTATAAGATATTGGCGTAGTGGGAAATTGTCATTTTGAAAGTTCTCATTTTGGGAACACTTATATTTTTTACACTTATATTTATATTTTTAGACACTTGCAATAGCTTTTAAAAGTTTGATTTTCCAGATATTTCACTGTAAAATTGTTCACAGATAATATGTTTACAGTTGTGTTGTGTGATTTTATTGCTTTTATTGATTCTACTACCCCTACTGATTGATACTATTACCCGCTGGATGCAGGCCGCTGCCGATAGGTCTAAATGGCGGACAATGGGGGAGGCCTATGTCCAGCAGTGGACGTCCAAGGGCTGAAATGATGATGATTCTACTGGCAATCTGTTCCTTTCTTTAGTATACTGAGATGTCATAGGCAAAAAAATCCTTTCCATATTTGCGTTGTATGGCAAAATAAAAAAAAAGTTCTGACAAATTTTCAGTAACTGAAAATCGAGCCAACCGCGACTATGTCGTCATCTACATTTGCGCCGTGCAAAGCGTGCAGAGCGTGCGTGCCGCTTGTTATGCATCGTATTTCAATGTTTGACAAGAATCCGGTCTCGAATGAAATCCGGGCGGAGTCCGATGTAACCTCTTAAAATCCGGTCAAGATCGGATTTATCCGATCAGATGGTGGTAACCTTACCTGTAAGTTGATCCAGGACATAAACTATTATTGCATTAAATTTCATAAAGATCCAGTGGATTTCATTGTGACAATATTCAATTTATTTCTGTGTCCTAGATTCTTGGTAATTAATTAACAGAAAAAACAATTGACATCATTATAATCCTAACTCGATTAAACCACTCACTTATGCCTTTACCCCAATATGTACGTGTTAGTGTGAGAGTAGTAGCTCTTAATATGTCGAATGAGAGGGTAGCGTGAAACCTAGAGCCTTCGTCAAGGTTACCCGTCCCCTCTGAACGAGATCGTTTGGAACCATTCCAACGTTTTTCCGATAATTCTTACCGCAGTCGAAACCCTCCAAATACAAGCTTCGGTAGTACACATTACTGTTTTTAAGAATGTAACATTTTAAACAAATGATAAATCGACAATATCGCCAGTTATACGTTCAGAGTTGCTTCATGCACCTCTTACAAAACATTCATAAAACAACATCAACACAAAATAGTTTATTTTTTAGTTCAGATTAGATTTTAAATTTTATTTTCATTGCTCCTTTCCTTCCTTTTTATTATTTCCTTTCCAGTCAATAAATAAATAATATATTGATTAAAAAAAACATATCTGACGAGAGCTATAAATTATTTTAATAAGTTGCTGATCTATCGATGTAGATTTATTCACATCCAATGTGGCATCAAAAAAGCGAGTCCTGACGGCACGTTTCTTCTCAAACAACACCTGAGTGATGATTCAGTAGTGCCTATAAATTGCATGTTATTATATTCAGTAACTATTTGCAAGGATTCCTAATCATTAGTACACAGAAACAAAAATATTACTTAAAACGTGTGTTTTTAAAATAGAATTACCATTCCTGAAGTTATGAGTTCAAGTCATGAATTGCCTTTCCATTATGTAATGAGAACGGGATGCGATGTTACGGGACTGGAAAATGTTACTCCATATTTCCCACTGTTGCCAACCTTTTTCCTAATCCTGATGCCTAATCGCCAAAAGTGAGCAGTACAAACGCGCCAACGTTCATCATTATCGATTGAGGTTGACATGCGTCGCAGACATTCACGCGCGACTGTAACTGAACATCAGGTGGACTGTTTGATAATTCGCCAGGATCTTACATTAACAAAAAACTTATTTTTACTAGGAATCTCCTCATGTTTACAAAATCCGGCTTACAAGCCATATTATTATTACAACATACAATAATTACGGTTACATGGCGGTCATTTACGGTTACGCTTTATATGTCGTATTACAGTTTTACAAAACGCTATGTTACAATTACAACAGTCATTTACAAAATACAGCTTACTTACTAGCTATATAACATAACTACTCATTTACAGTTACAACTTTTTCTTTGTCCCAAAGTTGGCTTGAAGAGATCATCTTAGCGATAAGTTCGTCTATTGTATTCTGTCATTTACGTGTACCTACACATCACATGTAATAAACATTTTTAAGCAATAAAGAGTATTTATTATTGTTAACAGTTACAATTACAAAACATAGCTTGCAAGCCGTATTACAGTTACAATATAGACAGAGTTACAAAGCTTAGATGCAAGCTGCATTACAGTTACTACATACACATTTACAGTTATTACAGTTACGAGTAGGTACAAAATACTGCTTACAATCAGTGTTGCAACAGTTAGATACAGTTACAAAATACGATTCACGAACCGTATTACAATTACAATACAGAGAGTTACACAGGTAAGGTACTGTTAATGTATATCTTACAGTAGTAAGTGTTGCAATAAATTATTTCATACACCTTTTGTATGTTAGATACACTGTAAAAATAGTATGTTGACCTCAATGCAAGTTGCTTAAGAGAAGAGTGTTTACTACGACTTTTTTCGAGTGAGAAATAAACTAGGACAGGTAGTCTGTCAGACTACACTCGCACTGTAATTTTATTCTTAGAGCTCAGCATTGCTACACTTTTGAATGAAATAGCCAGCAATAAAATATACCTACCCATATACCTAGTCTAGCCATAAATATTGTTACAAAGAAAACACTGATATTTTTATTTTTACATTATCATTTTATTAGAAAAAATTGTGTTATTTTAGAAATAATTAAGGAAGCATTTTAAAAATATAACGTTTATTCGAATGGTCGAATTTTTTTTTCATATTCATAGCTCCTATATTCATACTCGTAGTTTATATACTTACCTTTGTTTATGGTAAAACTCAGTGTTAGTACAATACATATTATATAATCATTATGTTATGTTGGCTGTTTTGATGTTACTGAAACCATGTATTAGTCTAAATAGTAAGTGTTATAAAATGTAACATTCTATTTGTGCGATTTAGTAAATAAATAAATACAATATTTCTAACGTTGTGGCCAGTTTTCGATTGAAACATGCACGCTTTCCATGGGAAAATTGACTACTGCCACTCTTATGCAATGTTTAGCGATCCAATATTATCATGGCGTTTAGAGCATGCCATGCTCTCTAAAACAGACCATAAAACTAAAACACGCCTGTGTTGAGCGAGCCTTATGACCTGGTGCTGAGTCTTGCTGAAAGGACCATTCTTGGCTATGAAACAGGGTGTCGTTAAGAAGCTTTTCGACCTTCTCAAGAATCGTAAATATCTTTTTCACAAAATTATTGTTCAGTCACTGCTTGATAGCTAACACACCACCAAACCATTACTGTATAATGGCCACGTTGCACCCTATTGACCATTTGAGCACCCACTCTCTCTAGAGTTATGAGCATAAACTCGATCATTCTGGTTGTTAAAATGTTCCTCAATGGTAAATATTTTCTCGTCCGTAAATAAGATTTTTCTGTGAACTCTATAGCGTACCACCGAAGAAATTATTTGATTTGTCAACCCTATTTTTCTTTAAATTATCAGTTAAGTAATGACCAGTACGTCTTTTGTAAACAGCAAGTCCTAAATCATTTTTTAATATACGTGACATGGTTCTGGGTGCCTTATAAAATAAAATAAAATAAATATAAGTATATAAATATTATAAATAATAATAAATAAATCTCTGGATAAAATCTTTTACTTTCGGACGGGATTTGTTCGGATTCTCTCCTTCCCAGTTGTAATCGTCTGTTTAGTAAGAATAGTGCGTGGAAGGCCAGACCTTTTTCTGTCACAAACAGAGGACGTTTCAATGTACCTACCAATAGCTCGGTACACAAACATTCGGCTAATACCAAGCGGATGAAGAATTTTAAAAATTGCATTTTGTTCCATGCTTACTTTGTGTAATGCAATTACAGCAATACAGTTTTCGTTATCACACCTCTCCAGTTTAATATTAGTACAATATTTAATAATGATTGGCGCCAAAATGAGAAAAATAATTTATTTTTCACGTGAGAATAACAGATTCCAAATTTAAATGTATTTTTTTTTTCTTTATTGAAACCCTCCTTATAGCCAGACTAAGTATAAAATTGAAAAAAAAAGAGACATTTGCATATATTTTTTTTTATAGATTAGTGAACGAGTTTTTGGAGGGAGTTTGCGTGTAATTTTCATTAAGCTCATACGATACCCACTTCCCGAGCTTCTTCACTTTCCTGATTTGACGCATATAGCATAATAGCGTTTTATCTCTTACGCCGAATGCTGCTGCTAACTCAGACGTGGTTTGAGATGAATCTGCTTCCACTATTGCTTTCAATTCGTCATTATCGACTGTAGTCTCATACAGTCATAATTGTCCACGGGGCTTGTTCATGAGGTCGAAATTTCCACAACGGAAACGATCAAACCAAAAAACGCACCGTGCGTTCGTTTGCGGTATTTGGTCCGTACACATACATCGTTGATATTGCGGGCCGTCGCAAACAACGATATCTAAGCAAAAAGACGTTTGACGGTTCAACAAATGATAACTGATTTTCAAGAAGAAATAAATTAGAAGAATTAAGCTTTAAATGGAAATTAATTTGAATTTGGAATTCCAAACCAAACGCAAGATAAGTAAGTTCAAAGTGATCATTAATAAACAAACGGCAATTTCATAGCTAAGGCCCTAACTAATACCATCACACATATCACAGTAAAATACTCTCCAGAATAATGAACTAAATAAATAATGAAACATCATGAGGATCTTAGGAGTCACAAGTGGACAATATGGAACGATGACGTCATTCGTCTATATTGCAATTACAACTACGCAGTGATAGAGATATCAATAGCTCCTACCATTCTCGCTACTTTTTTAAAGAATTTTTATTCCTTTGGTGTTGAAACCCTACGCCCGTGGGAAATCTTTTTAAAGATATACCGAAGCGCCTAGTCGACACCACCGATGACCCTAGGGCCGGAAATTACCTCGCTCAGCGCATAACCATAGCCAATTAACGGGGTAATGCCACCAGCATGTTGGGTACCTTGCCGCAAGGTCCCAATCTTTATACCATTTATCCAAAGATTAGTTTAATATTAGATATATAGATTTTTTATGTAAATAGTGTTATATTTAATTTATAGAATGTAATTATTTAATAAATAAATAAAATAACATTGTTCAAATATTTTGGAAATTTCGTTAAATAATAATTATGGGTTAGTTTTAGTCTCGAGTTGTCTTGTAATATCAATTTTAAGAACATTCAACCGTCGTTTTACAATTTTTGTCACATAAAAATGTATTTATAACACAACTGTTTCCTCTTCCATGCTGTCGTGGACAGGACAGATAGTAAAATCTAAATCAGGTCGCAATTTTTTTTTAACTGTCACTATTATTCCTGTAGTTTTCGGTTTCTTTTTAATACATTAGTCTAAGTTTACCAATGAAATATTATATAATAAATCAGTTTACCTTACTGTCGTCCACACATCCTTTCTCTTCATTAACGAATTTTAACATATTTTTTATATAGAAAGAAGGCAGCAGATGAGCATATAGTCTATCTGATGATAAGTGGATACTGTAGCCCATGGACATCCGCGATACTTATCATGATCAGTCCAGAATGACAAACGTTATATATTAGGAATGCCCCACATATTTAGGAATGGATTTGGGGAAAGGGTTGGAAAAGTGGAAAGGGATAGTATAGGATGGGATGGGAATGGGCTCTGGTATATCTCACTCGCTACCGAAACACGTACGAAGGATTAGAACAAAGAGGGAAATGCTGTACATTTTACGGTAGTGTTCTGAGAGCGAGAGGTGACCGAGACAATCGAGTGCACTCAGCAGCTGTGGGATTGACCCGTTCCCCGCGCTACAACTGCTATGTCCAACTAGTTGTACCGTGTTAATCCTCACGTTAAGGTGTAATTATAAAAAATTACGTGATACTTAGAAGTACATGAAGGCTGGCTGGTAGAGAATGCCTTAAGCTCGCCTTCTGTACGACATTGTGCAATGAAGTGTATAAATAAATACTTAAACTCAGACGATTGCACCAAATTTCTATTATAAACACTAAATAAAAATTCAATCATCACTGATTTGGCTATTACAATCAGATAACAAAAACATAAATATAAATTCAAATGAGACTCATCGACAAAATACCTACGGTATACTGATTGATTGAGGTATACTGGTATACCATCACCAGTACGTAACAAACCACCGATGAATATAAACTTCGAATATATATAATACTAGTAGTTATCCACGGCTTTGGTAAATTGAATTAGGGGTTAAAAAATATTCTACTTATTTCGTAATCCGGTCCCACTAACTACGAGTTGTCAAATTTGATAGCAATTCGTTGATTTGTTGCAAAGGTTCACCGTGTGGTGTCGGTCAGGTTTAGAATAGCACCACCGCATCTCCTCCCGTGGGTGCCGTAAAAGCCCTAAGGAACTACACCTCTAAAAGAGTGGACTCGCCAACCCGTTTACCCAGCGTAGCCTTTTGAGGCCATATATTCCTCGTGCGCAAGACAATGTGCACGAGGAGGCCCATGTACAGCTGTGGACGAAAAAAAAAAGGGGCTGGCGAAGTTATTAAATAAATAAATAAACCACTTTTCACATTTATAATACTGATAAGGATAGGCCTTCAATAAGGCGCAGCATGATAAACATAAATTATCGCATCCAACAGCTCCCTACTATATTTTTCAGTTAATTACTTCATCTAGAAATAGCACGTCCCACGCTGTACGAATACTACCCAGCACCTTTCCATTCATCTACGTAAATATTCCAATAAATTGTATATGTCTATATTTAAATAAAAAAATATTTTATATGGTAAATATAAGAAACTATATGCTGTTATTCCAATTAATTAAAATAGGATTCCAACAATGCGGACAGCGTTGGTGTGTAGGTGATTGCCGACGTGGAGGCAAGAGCCTTTTCATACGCGTTCTCTTTCTTTGCCTTAATGAATAGTTAAGTACTCTTCCGGTATTAAACCTAGAAAACCGTCAAAAAATCTTGTGAGCGCTGTATTGTGCACACGATAATACCAAGTCACTACCGAGATGCATAATTATTGTAATGTCGCATACGATTTAGTCATTACTGTCATTAGTCCCATTGGTTGGGTATCGTCTATATTTTAGCAGCTTTATATCTCTTGTCCCGCAAAACTACGAGTATACATATAAGTAATAGTTACATGAAGGGTGAAAGTGGTGAAACATATAACAATAAGATAAAACATTTAAACGTTAACAAATGTGTAAGTACAAAAGTGATGAAGATTATAAAGATGTATAAAAGTTTATATGTTTGAATATTTATTACTCAATTACGTCCAAACGGCTAAATCGATTTCAATTAAAACTTGACAGATAAGCTGAACGAAATTGCAGCCAAAAACTTGTGTGTAATAATTTTCGACATATATCTGGAATACTTTTTCGTTTTCTGGATATCTTTGCGTGTGGCACGATTAGTAGCTTGAAGGCGTGGGTGGGACGGTGACGATTCGGCGAAGTCTCCACGGAGTACGGTGACACCGCTAACAGCATCATATCATATTATAAATAACTGAACCATATTCTATATATCTCTATAAATAAATACTCAGACTGTTTGTCATTAATTACGTACTAAAATAAATATTAACGGCTTTTTCATTTCGATTCTAAAGTAAATTCTTTTATATGCAATCGATTTTTTTTTTTTACTTTCCATGTGTTTTGTGATTAAATGACATAGCGGTTTGATTTGGACGCTCAACCTTGACCGTAATGTAAGTAAAAAAATCTCAATACAAATTGGTTTTATTCAAGTTTCATGTCACTTTTAATATAATTTTATTTGCCATTGTTAATTTTATAAGGATTTCGTAATCGTTATAAAATGACTTTCGTTTATTCTAAGAAGCTGAAACGATATTTTAATTAATAGAGACAATTATTAAAACTAATATTACGCGCATTTTTCTTGAACGAACTAGGATTCTATTGTTTTTACGTAACAATTAACATTGGCAATAATACTAACAAATACTTCGAAAATCTTGCTGTACATTAAACGATAGCATTCATTCAGGAGTCCAAGATATAAGCATAGTCGTCAATGTACGCATTATGTGACGTAAACCTTGTGACTTAGCCAGGAACTCTGAAAATATAAGAAGCATCGCGCAGCGACAATCGATCGCTTGCGCGCGCACCTCCGCCATTCTGGCTCTAGTACAGAGCGAAGGCTCCAGTCGAATATCATATTCAACAGAAATGTACCAAACTCGTGTTATCTGTGACAGTAGAAACATTAATTGATACAGTACAAGAAAGAAGAGTATCGCTAGGGTCTGAAAATAAAAGGTCAGTGGTGTAAGACGCTAATCCATTTGAGTAACCGCTTTGTGCCTTAAGGTTCATAGATTTCATTACATTCTCCGTCATATTTTTTCCCGTTATCTGTTACGACTTGTATTCTAATCTAAAGGATGTCATCTAAAACATATAAGTAGGTAGGTATTATTTTTAAGTATACACACTTTTTTTAAATTGTCTCTTACTCGGCGGTGAGAGTAAAACACCGTGAGGAAACTCGTGTGCTTCAGAAATAAATTAAAAAATCTGGTGCATGTACATCCACCAATCCGCACTGGGCCCGCGTGGTGGATTACGGCCCGAAACCCCGACAATGATTTACTAGGGGAGGACTGTGCCCTACAGTGGTACAATAAAAAGCTGATACAAGTACACCTACATACCTACTTTTGTCATCAATAAGATGAAGATAAAAATGGAAGCAACTGCTCGTATATACATGTCGATATCCTATAATAAGTGTCTGCTTAAGTACATACATATACCTACGCCTAAATCTACATGTTAATTGTATAGCTTATATTTTTGTTTGTAGCTATTAATTTTTCGTATTTACTAAGTATGTAGATGTACTGACAGATCGTATGTTCTACGAACGTAACGAATTATTCCATTTCGTGATTGTTAGTGGTGAAAATTTTATCCTTAATGTACTGGAAACTACCATTCGGCAGCGCCGTTACGTGTTCCATTTAGATAATATATTTGCGTCTTTTATAAAGCGTTAGCGTGATCTACGTCAAATCTTTAATGCACTTTAATAGAGAAGTACCTACTTACGTTACATTGGTTCATTTGTCACCGGTTTTAATGGAATGTTAATGATCCTGTAATATTATGCTCGTTTAGGAATAATATTAATGTCATTCATATCGTAAGAGCGCTTGCTTAGCACTTTTCAAGATACTGAAGAAGGCGTTAATGCCTATGTTTGGAATTATTTTGGAACTTAAAAGATACATTCTTAGAATTTCGTTCGAGTGAATCTCTGCTTGTGTAAAGGACAGCGTTTCTCTGTTCACACTGATCTTGGGTCTTGTTAGTTCTACAGAACAATAAAAAATAATAACAATTACCTGAGTGTTTTATGATTATGCCTATACCATATCCTTATAGACTTTATTGATAGAATATTCTAACACCAATTTTCGTAAAAGTTCGTCACAGTCGGAAGGCGCCTAAAGGTTTAAATATTTAATAATTATGAACTTTAGTGTTACAACTAAGTCTAGCCAGATGAATTAGGTACACAAGTATACAGATGGTACCTACATAGGGTTACAGGAGATATTTTGCTTATTCTAGATCTAGCGGTTTTCTTGTATTGAAAAAGGGCACGATTTATAATTTGCTGACAGGGCTTTCAACGAAACATCACAACAAAAAAAAGATGAAAAAGAAAAGGGCAGATACAAAGGTAACAGACGCGCCGAAATTTTTCTGACCCCTTCCAAACTAAAACTATTTATAGCCTTTTATATATACTATATAAGATGTATTGCAATGAATATATCAAAATCAGTACGAATTGTTTTCAATTATGTAGGCTTACAATTTAAACCCATATCGTAATTTGAAGTGATCAATCCAAAATTATATCTTATAGGTCATAAGAAATAATTATACCGAATGCATTTTATGTTAAACAATTCTTCAGAGCATTCCCCATTGCACAGGCGGTAGAACACATTGTGGTGTTGCGACAATTTCTTTCTTCTTTATTTCATAATTCAATTTGAAAATAAAATATAGTAATAGTAAATCCAAAGACAGTATATTTCTATCATACAATATTATGTTATCAAAATTAGTGAACCGGCGGATAATTAATCTGTGGCGGCAGTGACTTCTTATCATCACGTGGCCCGCTCGCTCGTCTGTCATCTATTCTATAAAAAAAGTTACAAATTATATCAACGACGACATAAAGGTAGACGAAAAATATCAATAGTCAAGTTACAAATACTACACGAGAATGTAAGTTAATAAATAAAGTCACAACTAAATCTGAACTAATACATAGATATCCGAACTTTACAGCTATGTATTTTTTTTTAAGTTTAGTTTATAGAATCTACATTATACTTATTCTTTGATATATTTTTAAATTTATTTACTAGCAATAATTTTATTAGATAAATATGGAGGATTGCTGTATAAATAATTTAATAAATCTTAGATTATACATATGAATGTATTATAAATTTTGGTGATAACAATATGACATTCTAGTCATTGTCGCCCAACTACAGTTTCACGCCTCCACTAATTATTAATTCTGAACTGAATTTTTATTATAAATAAGTTAAAAGGATATTGAACTTTTAAACGGAATGTTGTAATCTTTTAAAAGGTTTGAAAGTATTTTTAATGATTATTGGTCTTTGAAGACAACTCGAGCCAAAGCCAATATTAATTAACTTCAAAAAGACTTAATTAAAAAGCTGAATAGACACTTTACTTTTTATCTCACTGAAACTCGATATGAATATCACAATACTTGTTATCAATATTATGGGATCGTTGGTACAAAGAAATATAATTATTCTACATTCACTAGAATACAATGTAGAATATAATCCAATCTGTCCAAATTTTAAACAAACATGCCTCAGGAAACTAATACAGCCTTAAATTAGATAAATATAACAACATTTAACTTTAAATCCAGGGCAAATTTGCACTCTCGACAAACCAAATTATGGATAAGTAAACAATTATCACGTCGCTATTTAATTTAAGGTCTTGCTGCCATATTTGTTAACATTTTGGACAAATTGGATTGGAACATAATACCTATGTTCACAAAATTATTTTCGCAGGAATGTCGCCGCTACTAGGAGCACTGCTGCGATGGCGTCGCCAAGCGGCGGAGGAAGCCACGGAGGAGGACATGGGCATGGGCTCCTCTACGGAAACGGCTCGTAAGTTCATCTCAACTACTACAACTACTGTCTTCTACTGATATAACATTTGAGATTTTCGCGATTTTCACATATTTAACTATTTAAACGGGTCTCAACACGTATGTTTACCTAATTTATTTCACTCGACGTTTCGGTTGGGTTACACCAATCGTGGTCACGAGCTGACTGAAGAGGCCCTTAGACCACGTCCACAAGCCACAGTTCTATGCCACATTTGAAATGAATTTTAAACGATTCCGTACTTCACAGTGACCTGCGACGTTCGAACTACTACAATTACCACCACAGTAAATGGCTTATACTAGGATATCGTGAGTCCTGGAGCCCATAAACGAAACCATATTTGAACAAACCTTTGGATTTTTTTAGATTTTCGCCTTTTATACACATTTTATAATATAAATCGGGTCTAGACGCGCAAAATTTAAGACTTTTATTTACCTTTTATTTCTACTCGACGTCTTTTTATATTCTTACGTATTTGTTTACCTTTTCTTCCCGTGCCGTGCCGAAACGCCAAGTTGGAGTAACGGGTAAACAAATACCTTTATTATACGCGCTCAGACCCGATTTATAAAATAAAATGTGTACAAAACGCTAAAGTTTAAAAAGTTACACTCGACGTCTATCTTATAAAAAGTAAATTAGCTTGTAATAACTTGTCAACTTCCTATATCAAGGCCAATACTATCTCTAGATAGATGGTGTCGCTATAGGTAGCACAAGTTATATCAAATATCTGGATGGGACACTTCGAAGAGAGAGCTCTCAGCATTGCGCCAAACATGGTAAGACTTTGTAGAAGATATGTTGATGACATCTTTAGTATCATCAAAGGAAGTGGAGCAATATATTGAATACTTCAATTCCATTCATCCAAAATTGCGTTTTACCTGTGAAATGATAACTTTAACTTTCTAAGACATAAAAACAATGGGTAGAAAAGATCGGTCCTTGTCACACACTTTTTATAGAAAGTAATTCATTAATATTCCATGATAATCTATTTAAATAAATATACCAGATAGCAATATTATCCCTTAAATTAGATTAGTAAAATAATTGAATTGGTAAATTATTATTTATTAGTTAGCAAAAAAATTACGCATACCCAGTGATGTCAAACCAAAAGCCAAGTGTCTATAGGATAGACTGCAGATGTGGCAGTTCATAGTGATACACAACTCCGCTTTCAAATTCGTATATTCTAGCTTTTAATACAAATTAGGTACAAATAAATGGTTTGGCACGATAATCACATATAATTTCTCATTTTTATAATCTTATTTCTAACAATGTTATCTGTCCACAATGACATATCCTTTTCTTCTCTTTTGACTACCAAACATCGGAAATGTCGCCTCAACTCAGTCTTGTCATAACAAAATATAATCTAATTATAATTTTTCAAGGATTATAACAAAACATAGATAGATTTATGAGGGGGAGAGTGCACGCTGCAATCCAACAGCCGCTGGGCGCACTCGACTGGCCACGTTACCCCTCTCTCACAGAAGACTACCTTGAAATGTACTACATTTCCCACTTTATCTTATTTCCCTAATGTACGTACGTGTTTCGGTAGTGAGTGAGATGTGCCAGAGCCCATTCCCATCCTATCCCTCCCCATTTCCCCAACCCTTTCTCCAAACCCATTCCTATTTCCAAAGGTAGGCAGCGCATCCGGAGGCGTGCCAACGTTGTCATTTAGGACTAATGTCGGCATGTATCACGGATGTCTATGGGCTACAGTACCCACTTACCATCTGGTGGCTGGTGGACTGTATGCTCGTCTGCCACCTTCGTCCATAAAAAAAAAAAAAAGATAGGCCAAACTAAGCGCACAGTTGCAGAAAGGGTCAAAAAACACATACATCTGTAAAAAATCGCCAAACGAAAAAGTCAGATATAGCAATAGTCCATAACGCTAGAATTAATCATTGAATAGAACTCTGCACTCCAAAAATCCTCTCCGATGACTATTATCACTATTATTCCAGTACTGTACGTGAAGCAAAATTTCAGTGGGGAAGACCTATCGTCGACACGGAATTCAGTGATTAACAAATTTAAACCTTGCCATTTATCGTCGAATACGTGCACGGACGTGTAATGTTTCCAAATGTGGGTAGATGATAAAATTGCTCACAGCTTCCATCCTGGATTACCCGCCTCTTTAGTCAATTTATGACCACAGTCCGTGTAACCCGTGCTGAAACGTCGAGTAGAAATAAAAGGTACATAAAAGCCTTTAATTTGTACGCGTTTAGAAGAAATTTACACTTATACCTTTGGATTTAACAATTTACCTTTGGATACCTAACGTGAAACTTGTCAAATGTGACAAAGGGGCCTTATTGTTGGTATGAAGTTATGGACTAATTAAATTTTCTAACTTAAAATTTCGTTGTTTCAAATTCTGTTTAAACAGAAACATAGTCTAACATGAAGCGTTAAAAAACTAGTTTTTTTTTTTTTTCATTCAACTAGCCTCAATATTTTTGAAACTAAAACCATCAATATGGTTTAGTTTTACCCGACTACAGCAAATCCAAAGGAGGGATGTCAGCAGTCTATGTCAATAAATAAGACAAACTAATAATGACGTGTGACTACGGCTATACGAATACTGATATTTATTTCAATAATGAATGTAGTAACAGCAAATGGTGTTTGAGGAAATTTCAACATATTTTAATTTTACAATTTAATACCCCATCATAATAAACTTTTATCATCTCTTTTCGTGGACAAAGAACAATTTTCTTTTGAGAGCGTTTTGAGTAGTTTTTATTATACGAATATATTTGATATATTTGAATATAATTCTAATAAAAACAGTGAAATCTTGTTTATAACTTTTGAAAGGATAATTTATGTCATTTTGAAAGGACCCGACTGGGTTTTACTTTTAAATTTTATTTTTTCTCAGTTAATGTTACTAATTCTTACCTGAAATCACGGGTTTGCTGTTTCCAATACAGATTATGCCTAGTTTACTAATTGATTTGTATTTTGTAGCTGCTGGACCTACAGAAACTCCCACGGCGGCACCTACCCAGGAGTCCCTAGGGGAAAAGGCGGCGGAAATAGCTCACAAAATGAACATGGAGACTTGGCAACTCGTCGCTATTCTTGTTGGTAAGCTACAAATACTACATGCACTACTTGAATACTTGAATGCAGCCTGGAATACTCTCCGACCAATGAACCATCCACTCGATATTGCTAGCTGGCTGGCTACGTTAGATCATTCCTTTATGTTAGATCATTCATGTCGAATGTCCATGTCGTGCCCACCCCAGTTTCAGTTGGGAGCTCGATTCTCGAAGTTGTTGACGAGTACGTCTACCTAGGCCAAACGGTCCAACTAGGTAGGTCCAACTTCGAGAAAGAGGTCAATCGACGAATCCAACTCGGCTGGGCAGCGTTCGGGAAGCTACGCAGCGTCTTCTCGTCCAAAATACCTCAGTGCTTGAAGACGAAGGTCTTCGACCAGTGTGTGTTGCCAGTGATGACCTACGGCACCGAGACGTGGTCTCTGACTATGGGCCTCATAAATAAGCTCACTGTCGCACAGCGAGCTATGGAGAGGGCTATGCTCGGGGTTTCCCTACGTGATCGAATCAGGAATGAGGGGATCCGTAGACGAACTAAAGTCACCGACATAGCCTCTCGGGTTAGCAAGCTGAAGTGGCAGTGGGCAGGGCACATAGCTCATAAAGGCTGCGGGAACCCGCTGGATGCAGGTCGCTGCCGATAGGTCTAAATGGCGGACAATGGGGGAGGCCTATATCCAGCAGTGGACGTCCAAGGGCTGAAATGATGATGAGATCATTCCTGAGTGACAGTGAGCTTTACAGCCCATATCTTGTAATGGAGAGACACAAGTTATTACTAAGGCATGCAAATCTTTTTATAAAATGCGCAAACCACATGCGTTCTTTTTCTTATAACTTTTGTGACATATACGAGTACATACTCATATATGTAAGCCCGTACCTTTTTTAAGGAAACTAGATTAAAGAAATTCGAACTCAAGACCTTTCCTTCTACTTGACAAACAGTAGATTGCCAAACGTGTGGACCAATTTACACACTGAAAATAATCTATTATTCCGATTACTCGCATTGGGCCGCTGCGTTGCCTCAACGACACCGAAGCCTTTACGGGCTTCGTTGTACATTAATCATGACAAGTTTATAAATTTTTCATTGACCATTAGTGATTAATTTCAGAAAACTCTAGGTACGTATTTTTTTCTATGAATAATTTATTATTTTGACTATAAAAGATAAGTGTTATGTTTTTTATACAGTTTCCATTCTTTATTTATTGTATTGTAGAAGAAAATGAGACACTGTATGAGGTACATAAATGAATTCATTGCTTTAGTATGAGGTTTCACAGCCCAATAAGTACCCATTTCATTCTAAACCCCTATGTCTAAAGTGAACTTCAAGCATCTTGCTAATAACCCCCGTGACTCATATCAAGGGTAACAGACAAACAGATAGAAACAGACGGTCCATAAATAGTTCGTATAATTTTTTTTTAATCTGTTTTGTTTAGGAGTGGGAGTAGTGGTGCTAGGAATATGCTTCTGCTGCATCAGGCGGTGTTTCCGCAAACGACGCTCCAAGGATGGCAAGAAAGGAATGAAGGGGGTCGACCTCAAGTCCGTCCAACTGTTGGGATCGGCATACAAGGAGAAGGTAATGTCTCCAACCATTTCTATTTATTTATCGATTATAAGTAATATATTCCTAATACCTATTCGATAAAGTCCGAAAGCCATTATCAGAAAGCCGTTACCGCTGACATTATTAACCAATGTCTACATTATCTATATTCTATAAGTGACTTAATAAAAAATAAAAAACTTTGACATGATCATCATCATGATTAATTGGTTCAATTGAACATTGCATAATGAATTTAAAGTAAGGAATAAAGAATCAATTACGTTATTGTGAAATATAGATTTTTCTGATTGTTTTATTGCCATTGTTCTAGCGGTTGACAACTCTGGTTTATTTATAGATGTCATCATATGACAGTTGCAATTAGTTAACATGGAACGTTCTACACGAAAGAGCAACGCAGTATTAATTTTAGAGAAGTATGATGTGGACCATCATTTTGGCGAAAAAATCATCTTTAGTGACGAGGCCCATTTCCACCTTGACGGATACGTCAATAAGCAAAATTGTCGTATCTGGGGCTTGGAGAATCCTCATGAGATTCATGAAAAATGGATGCATCCTCAGAGTTACAGTTTGGTGCGGCTTTTGGTTCGGCGGGATCAAAGGCTCATTTTTTTTAGGTATCGTTATTTAGGTAGGCATAGAGAGGTATCGAAACATGTTACAGGAGTTTTTTGGCACTAATTGGAAGATATGAACCTCGATCAACTATGGTTCCAACAGGACGGTGCCACATGTCACATAGCCGGAAAAACAATGAATTTTCTAAATTAAATCCGGCGCTCAATCTGGGACAACCTTTATATTGTTTGGAACATAAGCAACGTTCCTTATGTTCTATATTTTTGAATAAAATCTAAAGAACGTAAAGAAAATAAAGTAAAGAACTGTAAAGAAAGAAAAGTAAAGAACCGACACATTATTTTTTATAGCTTGACATTATATTTTGTTGTGAAATCCATATTAAATTGAAGTTACGAATGCATATAAACGCGATTAATATTATTTTAAAGACATTTGTTTATAAAGAAATTAATTTGTTTATCATTAAATTTTTGAGAATCAAGGTATAGGCTTATTCTTCATGCAAAAATAAATAATTTTTGTTCTCAGGTTTTATTCAAAAAGCGTTGTTTTTCCAGAAAAAAATCAATAAATTGAAAAAATATTATTAAATTTATTTAAAAAATTATATGTCCGCCATTGGTTGGGAATGTTCCAAATATATGTTCCAAACAATATATATGTATAGTTTTCATACCTTATATATACAGTATCCGATTACAGCATACCCACTAAACTGTAAGACTTAAAATCGACGATTTTTGTACCTTCCATCCTTTTGTACCCTCGTAAAGGGGGGCGATGTAACACTGGGGCCTTGTGTACAATATTCTGTATGGTCTAAAAAATTAATAAGCATTGAATAGTAACAGACACGACTTTTGGACGGCTGGAATATTTTACCTCATTTTTTATGGAGCCTTATCGAACACTGGGACCTACATACCGTTTTTAAAAAAGGTGGTGTTTTTTTGATTTGCTACCGATGCCAGTTCTTCACCACAATATGACTTTTAGCTGTATGATCTCACCCTCGTACCCCCAAAACGCGGGGGGTGCGTGATGTCTAACGGGGCCTTGGGGGCTTTCTTACACCTAGAACTACAAGTTCTATACTATATCAAACACAAACACGCTACTTTTTTGTGTCGATAGCTCTCAGTCTATTAATATACTACTCTGTCAAATAACTTTCGGATTTTTTTAATAAAACAAAAAATATTGCTTCAATCGTTTAAATTTATTTTGTCGAATTAGACTCCATTTGACGCAATACACTTTCACCAGCGAATAATCCATTCGTTGAGACACTTCAGGCACTTTCCGGTATGGCTCTTTTAGCGAATTTTGTTTTATTATGTCAACGGACTTAAACGTCTGCCACGAAGTGATAATTTGAGTCTGGGGTTTTTTTCCTATTGGAAAAAGTCACACGGGGCTGTATCTGACGAATATGGTCAATGATATTCGTTGAACTTTGGGCTAAAATTTCCCGTACGATGATTGAGGTGTGAGACGGCGCATTGTTGTGGTGCAGTATCCAAGAATTGTTGTTCCACAAATCTGGTCTTTTCCGACGAATATTCTCTCGTAATCGCCTCATGACGCCTAGGTAATAATATTTATTGATTGTTTGACCCTCCGGAAGGAATTCTGAGTGGACAACACCATGATAATCAAAGAATACAGTCAACATGACTTTGATTTTTGAGTGGTTTTGACGTGATTTTTTCGGTTTCGGTTCGCTATCAAAGCGCTATTCCGAAGCTTGATGGCTAGATTGCATGTCAAACTCATAATCCCACGTTTCGTCACCCGTTATGATGCGTTTCATGAATGTGGGATCCGCATTGGCTCGTTCAAACATGTCTGTAGCAACCTCTTGGCGGGTATCTTTTTGAAGAAAATTCAATTCTTTCGGAACATGCCGTGCCCCGACGCGTTTCATACTTAAAACATCAACCAAAATGGTGCGAACGGATTCGTGAATCATGTCAATTTCCTGAGCTATCTCTTTTAAGCTAGCGCGACGATTTACCATCACAATGTCCTTCACCTTGTTAATATATTTTTCAGTCAAAGACGTTGGAGGTTGACCACAACGAAGCAAGTCTTCAACCACTTCTAGGACTTCTTTGAATGCTTTGTACCACTCATATGCTCTTGGTTTTGATAAAGTCAACTCACCATAAGCCTTCTCTAACATTTTCAATGATTCTGCACAAGAAATATTGTTGGCAACACAAAATTTAAGGCAAATTCTTCGTTCGATATTTTTATCCATTGTAAAATTCCCAAAGTACACCCGAGGTTATCTAGCAAATATGAAAATTTTCAAACAACTATTTGACAGTAATATATTTTATGCAGGAATTATACGCGGGCATTCTTTTTTCAAAATTCCCGATACTTATTTGACAGTAGCTATAAGTAGGTACGCCTAATTTTATGACAGTGTTAGACTCAAGCTCAAAGTCACGTCTAAACGTTTACTTGTACCTATCTCAGGAAAATACGAAATTACTTACCAAGTTACCAGACTTGCCTTTTGAACTTTTACAAACAACTTCAGGAGGAAAACAGGACAAACGGCTCCCTTGCAAAATTTAGTTATGATGGTTTGCATCAAATGATATATTTCCTGCCAAATAATAATATCTACTATCTGTACCTAATGTCTGTAATAATTTCACTCGCGCAGTTCGTGGAAAAGTTAAAACCTAAAACGCAAAAAAGATATCGCATTAAAAGGCATCATTTACTTATGAACATTAAGAGGAAACGTATAACTAAAATTGAAACTAATTTAATCAGCTAAACATGTTTTATTACTATATGTATCTACCTATATTTATCTGAATACTACATAGATAGGGCAGTACGACATATTTGACAGTGCATTAATTTAATATTAAGAAATTTGATATTCATGTGAAATTTGCCGCGGGACGTGCATTTAGGTTCAGCCGGACATGGAGGAGCTGACGGAGAATGCCGAGGAGCCCGATGACGGGGACTCCAAGAAGGAAGAACAAAAACTAGGGAAACTCCAGTACAAGGTACGTGATGAAATCTCCTTCGAAAGAGAGATGCAACGCTTGGAGGATGAAGGCTGTCAGCTCGTACTTGACACTTGCTGCGGTAGTAAGACTTTCGTAGCTACAGAATATTATCAAATATCATTACCCTTAACATTGTTTTCTGAGTTAAATTATAATATTTGTAGAATATTGTATTAATAACTTCATAATATTTATTTATAACGCAGAAAACAATAACCTTCGCTCGTTTCACATTAACGAAGATGATATGTTGTATAAATAAACACATGTCGTAAAGACCATTAAACTCGTAAAAACATTACGACTTCATTCTCAGACCGTTACTCTCCATCTCTTTTCGCTTGGTCTCCTAATTAACACCATCGCCTTAACGATCTTACAACCACTTAGAAATACATTTCACACCTACTGGATTAATTGCCCATTACTGTTAACAGTCGTGTATCATTTAAAACAGTTAAATCTGTTAACAGTTAAATGTATCAGACATCTCAAATACTATGAGATGTCTGATACATTTAATATTTTCTTTTCATAGCATGATTTATCATTCATTACTTGATAAATTATAAAAAGAACACTGAATTGATAGTCGTTTTCTTATCTTACAGCTCGAATATGACTTTAACAGCAACAGCTTGTCAGTAACCGTCATTCAAGCAGAAGACCTCCCAGCCCTTGACATGGGTGGAACGTCCGATCCTTACGTAAAGGTTTACCTCCTCCCCGACAAGAAGAAAAAATTTGAAACCAAGGTTCATCGAAAGACGTTAAGTCCTGTATTCAACGAAACCTTTGTCTTCAAGGCAAGTAGTGTATGCTAATATTTGTAATATCTGCTTAAATGACCTTTCGGTCCGTTTTAAAAACTTCTTGAAAATCGGACTTGTTCCCAAAATGTAATCTATTATAATCGCTTTGCTTGTTTATATTAATTAACCTGTTTGTTCAGAGCGTGCCGTATGCCGATGCGATGAACAAAACCCTAGTGTTCGCTATCTTCGACTTCGATCGATTCTCAAAGCACGACCAAATCGGTGAGGTGAAAGTGCCGCTGTGCCAGGTGGACCTCGCGCAAACTATTGAGGAGTGGCGCGAGCTGCAGAGCGTTGAGGGCGAGGGCGGGCAGGTGCGGGCAAACACATACACACACAAACTGACCAATCTACTTACTACCACGAGTAAAACTTTAAACAAGTTGGTTAAACAACGTGGTTTGGTTCTTTCACTTATAATTAATAGTTAATCACATCTTTTGTCTATCTGTATTTATAGACATTTGCATAAAGTTCGGAATTAATGTATTATATTCATTGTGTACATAATAAAGGGTTTCTTTCAGCCTTTAACATCTCTACCTGTGCTCCGGCAATAGCTTTATTACGAGTAATTATATTTTTGTTGTAAAATAGCTTTTTTATATTATTGGACAAAAAAGGATGCAAAAATCATATAGCGACGACATACAGTGTTGATTTCTGTCATCGTAGACACCTACTATTGTGACGTAACACTACAATAAAAATTACCCGTGGTTTCGTTGGGCCATAAACACCGACTACTTATTTGTATATTTGATACAGCGAATTACAATGTGCAGTTATCCACTGAACATGACAATTAGGAACAACAAAATCACAATTGGTAAAGTTAACATCAATGTTAACAGTTACACCCAGGTCACATCAACAGCTGATTCCGATTTAATTATACATAATATTTATTTATTAGGTACATGTAAGAACTTCAATGCAAAGAGATACATACGCAATTTTTTAATTAAGTGAGACTACTTTTATCCTTTTTTTCTTAGCTTAGGCTAGACTGGCAAAACACACGCATACTTATACCTAATACACATTATACAAACACTTCTTTATCAAAAATCATAACATTTATTTACCATTCTACTTTAATGGATTTGTGTTTTGGCAGAACAGCATTGTTTTCAATCACGTTACCCTTTCAATAGATATAAGCAAAAATAGAAAAAAACTTTAAGTACAATATAATAAAAACAATATTTTATGCTAATCAAAATTGTAAATAAAATACTTACAATATCTATTGAATGGGTGGTACAAATTTTTGAAATCTTACTGCACTTTTTGATTAGAGGAACCTTGACCTGGTAACATCGTAGTTCATCGGGTGATACTCCATCGGTCCAAACGATATATAGTATTATCTTATTGTTTGTTATAAATGCACTATTCGCTATGATATCGAGAACAGTGCGTTAAAGTCAAGGCACCTCATTGTGGATTGAGTCGTCATTTATTTTCTGATAAATTAATTTCGACAGCAAAAATGTATTTACTTGGTTTTTCTCTTTTTCTCCATATTTTCTCTGCTCTGCTTGGCTGTGTTTGATTGTGTCCTGAACAATCTTGCATGCCGCTTCAAAAACGAAATGATCATTCACGTAAGTATTATTTTGAGACACATCAAAATATATTTTTCAAATTAAATTCGCGTTCTTACTTTGACGATATAAATACACGACGGAATTGTTTCATTTTACGGCTACCTAAATTGGAATATAATTCGGTTGACGATGATATTTTTCATTCAAGTAATTGGGCCGGTATTCAGTACCTATCTAGGTAGGATGTTAGGAAGAATCGTTGGAAGTCAATTGATCCACGCCTTAAACTCTAATAACGGTTCACCTATACCTATTATCACCCCTCATACCACATTTATTTCCGGTATTTCAACTATTTTTGTTTATATCCATCCAACACTTTAATTTTATTTTAAATTGCGGCTGGGGAATGTTGCATGTGAGTCATTTTATTGTGTTTGTACTTTTCTAAATTGTCATTTTTAATCTTCCAGCTCAAAGAAATTAAAAAATTGTTTTGAAATTGCCATGTACGGTCCTTGTGTCATAAAATGACAATTTGGATATTTTGATGGTGTTCATCCGAATTGGCTGTGTACATACACATACATTGGGCCTTCATTAACATTCTTCGTTTATACTCGTACCTTACTAACCATTTAAAATCGCTACGTTTACTCATGAAATTTTACAAACAAAATTCACATTTACATCAATCGAAATTACACGTGAATTACGAATGTTAAAATGGTTAAAATTTATAATCGACTGCCATTATCATAATGGTTTTTATCAGAACCGTTTCTAAGAGTAACTGTGTCTACGTCTGGTACAGTTGTTTACATATTTTAAGGTAACTTTTCAAGATATTTATTCAATACATTTACTAACAAATGAATATAAGTATGTTACAGGTCATCTTGTGACTGACGAAAGAAGAGTTGTTCAAGTGCCTGTCCGTAACATAGCCACTGAACCAATGTATGCGCCTTGTGCATGTGCTACACTGATGTAAATATGAAACATATTGTGTCCCAAACTGTTTAAATTATTACATTAAAAGTTTCGATATCATAATACTCCTAACAAGCATATAACTTAATTTTAATATGGTGGACTCAATATGTATCATTACGATCTGTAATAACAGATTTTTAATGTTTTCAATGGCAATGTTCTTAACATTAGTTATATGCTCAATTCTTCATATTTTAACCGCTTTATTAATTGAACCTTTCAATAATAAACATTTTAACCCTCTAATAGACATTTTTTTTCATAAACGCTCGTAAAATATTTTTTCTAACTGACACGTTTTTACAAAAAGAACTTGGTTGAAAGAAAAAAGTAAACAATGTATTAACAACTTCGAGTAAACAGCATTATTTGAATGTTATCATTAACCCCAGACATGTAATAAATCTTTTATTTAAAGTAATCTAATGTAATGTAAAATGTAATATTTTATTATCTAAGTGATAATATTTGCAAGTAATTTTATTTTCCTCGTTGAAATTTATATTTAAGAACATTGTCTAGCCTTCGATTACCCTGGCCACCGCTAGCGCTGTGCGCACACTGCGTACGTCACTCGTAGAACGTAGAATGTACGAGTATGTATGTTTAGCATTATGTGATTTATATGTGTACACTGTAATTGTATGTAATGTTATAATAAAAATCCACTACAGAAATTCAGTACCAATTTACCGAATTGAATAATTCTTGAATAATAGCAATTTCTTTAGTGGGCTCAGTAATGTATAATATGTATCTTATGTATATGTTTATTAGATAATTGCGATCTGTTCCTAAAATGGTTAACGGTTCTACATACATAGGCAACGACCTAAAGGTAAAGATATAAAGAGTAACCATAAGCTGTAACTTAGGCTTCAAGACACGCTGTGGTTAGTTTAGGTGTCTGCCAAGTTGAGTAGATGAAGGATAGGTATTTTATTTGATGATCTGAGCTGGGTGTTACAAAAATGAGATTGGCTTCATTTCGGTAACAGGTCGTAATAAAAACACTATTTACCGTTACAATTATTATTTTCAGCGGAAAACAATCGCTTATTATTTGGTTTGAAATGAACGTTGATGTATAATTTTATTTTGTTCGTCTTATAGAATTATTTTAAATGAAATATATGTTTCATGTTTAATTTAATGTTTAGATAAAATAACATTTGTGTGCTAAAACGTTATATGTAACGCAATGGAAGTGTTTGTTAAATACATGTGCCTATGTCTAGATGCAATCTCCATTCCGTTTGAGGCTAAGTCGAAACTATTTATGGGCTATGCGTCCTGAGCACGTACATACATCAGCGCAGATTTTCGGTTTACGATTATTTTTACTATAACGGAATTTATTAAATCTCGTACCCACATTTCAATTAATAACTGAAACTCTGTGCCGATTAACCAACAACCATAAAAACGCTTTTAGGAGACCACACGGAGCTGTTGTTATGTTTCATTTGTTTTTGTTTTGTGTAACGAATTGTTGAGTGCCCCGATCCGCCCTAAGCCGCGTTATATATGGCCCGTATGTTATTGTATGTTTTATAAGCAATTTTTCTTACCCGTTCTCTAAACGTTATGATCCTTACACAACTTTCCTTTGTAATCTTCCAAAAATCACATCCAAATTGACAATTTGTTCTACTATGACTATAGACCAAAAACTAACAAACACAATACGAAGAGATATTATTTCGTAATAGATAACGTTATATATTTAGAGATTCGTTCTGCTGTAAATACATGATTAAATAAATCACAAAAGTAAAACAATACACGAGCGCTCTACACTACATGTCTAATACTCGTGGTATCATTTAAAATAATTGGGTTCAAGGAGTATATTAAATGCTAATGTTTTATCCTGTGTGGGTTTTTCAGGACAACAAGTTGGGAGATATATGTTTCTCTCTGCGTTATGTACCAACGGCTGGAAAACTCACAGTTGTTATTTTGGAAGCTAAAAATCTGAAGAAAATGGATGTCGGCGGTCTATCAGGTAATATCTTCTCCATTTCTTTTCAGTTGTATGCGATGTTGTGCTCCTATATATTTATATATATATACGACCACTGATAACACAATTATCTAGTTTTACAGGGATTTAGGGTAAAATATTTACATTACATGTTTACTCTTATATTCATATAGTGGTGTGTACCAATGTACATATAAATACGATAGATCGCTCGCAAAATACTACATATTTAAATTGCATGTTTCATTATTTCCCTTTATTTACTTGATATATTCGTACATATTTACAGAGTATTATCATACACATGTCGCATAATGTACTAAGTGCTACTCCATTTACTGAAAATATTATGTAGGTACATATTTTTAGTTACACGTATTTAAAAAAATCATTATCATTACCACTGTAGGTAACTTTGTATTTTGACACAATCAATTTATCAATTATCACATACACAGCGTACTTATTATCCTCATAAATCCTCAGCATAATTCATCTTTTATTCTGAAATATTTTTTATACTGATGGATTGATTATTTCCTGTTAAAATATTTCGTCCATCTAATTAAAAGTTTACATAGGTTTGAAGAATAACTACCTATTCGAAATGATCAATCCTTCATGCACATTACACGTTTCCTCAGCATTTAAATAGTCTAGAAATGCCAATTGTGAATGTTTCAGTTTCATGCATTTTCATAAGTTTTATTACGCAATACTAATTGTCATGTTTCAATTTTTTTCATATGCGGATGCGTCTCCGTGTGACTACAGATCCGTACGTAAAGATAGCACTCATGCAAAATGGCAAACGTCTCAAGAAGAAGAAAACGAGCATCAAGAAATGTACACTGAATCCCTATTACAACGAGTCATTTACTTTTGAAGTACCATTCGAGCAAATACAGGTGCGAGCCGAGATTGAAACAAAATTCGATGTCGTAGCGCTCAGTCCAGATATCTTTAGAATGAAGAATGCAATAAAAGTTTAATGAAATATTCCATTTTCATTAAAGGTGTTTGTTACATGAATTTCTAAGGAGCATTCCTTATTCAATAATCGATAACAGTCTGAACAGTCTGCACTGAGCGAGATTTGATGTTGTGGAACTATGTTGTGAATATGGATAAACACCACTTGCATCCGTGCCGATCCCAATCCTTTACATAGCCAGACATATTTTTTTATTTTTTTAATATCAGATATGTCATCCTTGGAAATTGTTAGTAGGAAGACTATGTCATTAAATCTATGTTATTAAAACACAGTAATAACATTATATTATTTTAACTTAAATTAACTGCCTATTCTTTTGTTTGTAGGTAGTTTTTGTATTATTTTTTGTCATAAATACGTAGACTAATTTGATTGGTTTACATTTGATCACCACACGACACAAATCAATAATATTTTTAACCTGTTCTATTGTTATCTACATCTATAAAACAGAATGTCTCTGTGTTCTGTCTGTGTAGACAGGTCCTGACTATACCTTATAACTTTCTACTGGACGCGATTTTGCACCGTTTTCACTATCGTGTAGATTATTTCGTCCCGATGATTTTTAAAGACATAAGTGTATGCGCGGTCAGCTGAAGAGAATCATGACCCACTATGTATTAAAACATTAATACATAGGGGGTCATATTTCTGTTCAGCGGACTGTACTACGCGAGCGGAGCCTCGGGAAAAACGGTAGTTTCTGAGATAAATAGCATATCCTCTCCATTGTTTTTCTCAAATCGTGATTTCTATCTATAAAAATAGACAGCACATCTTAGGACATGCTGGTGTTCGTCATTTTGTTAGTTATCGCAGATGTCCATGGCTGATAAATGATAATACTCTAATTACCCACTTACCATCAGAAAGACTGACAGTGCGTATGATAAATAAAATACAAAAAATGATCAATACATATTTTCATATTATTTGATTAACCCCTTATATTTTTTTATTATTAGATACAATTGAAACAAATTATTCCATTGTTTTATGTTTTATAGTTATTGCTGTTGTAATGCTAGTTAGTGTCTATGTAGCATTTTTGGTGTGTTCTGTGTCTGCTATGCCCTTTAATCTCTGTCTATCATCCAATATGTACCCTTATTTACCCAACATCCCTGATCCTAAGTTATATTTCTCAGAGAAAAGTTTATTAGACTTCTATGCGAATGAATGTTGACCTTTAGTTGGAACCTCAAGTTTCAGATAAAGGTTCTCATCCTACAAGAATTCTAAAAGAATTTTTCTTTGTCCAATATAAGACAAGACAACTATATGCCTGCAACATTTCTACCCAACTAAGTGGTGTACAAAAATCTCCTCTCGTAACTGCATTACAATTTGGTGACTTCAAATTGTAATTACTTATGGTTTAAGGAATCCAGTCCCTCGTTCTTCTTCTGTAACTTTCTTCAGCCATATTCTAATCATCTCTATCCATTTCTTAAACCATATGAATGCTTTATCCCTTTTTAACAATTTTGTTTGGTAAGTACCAGTGTGAATGTGTACGTTTATTTTATTTTCAAGTTGGTCTAAATGAGTGATGTTTGTATTGGCATATTGGCTGAACTGACTAGAATCGTAAATGTTATGCATGGCATTGAATTCGCTTTACGGTGCAGTTCAGTGTCTGTATTCCCAATCATTTGTTTCGTTATTACAATGTCCCTATAGGTATTCTGTTTTAAGTTTTTCGCTCTTTATTTTGAGACTACTTATAAAGTTTTTTTGCCAGACTTTTTCAAAAACACCATGAGTGTACCTCCCTACTGGTGCTACAAATGGCATAAGTGATCAGACTGTGAGTAATTTAACATGTTTAGCCGGTCAACTTATGTATAAAATGTTTAAAATTACTTTTCTAGCTTTCCTAAAAAATCTATATCCATTCAAATCAGCACAGACCTTTCATAACCATCTTATTTTTACACTTACTGAGATGAAATTTAATGTAAAGTCGTATATATTGATAACCCAAAATTAGAAATAAGAACAGAAAATTCGAAAAAACTACGTCCCATCTTATAAAGTAAAAGTGAAGACAAATAATATATTAATTACTCCATGGAGCATCGCTGGATAGCAAATGCAAATAAAATGTAATAAAAATATTTTAGGATTAGTTAATCTTAAGTTTAAGTTTAAACATTTCAGTAAAAAAAAAATTAAATCAATTTAAGAAATGTAACAATATATTTTTATACTTAGTATTTATGAAATTCATAAAAAGGTCTGGCAAAAGTTTACACACTATTTACTCATATGAAAGTATTTTTACTCGCGTTACACGTACTCGTATATATACAGAAACGACATTATGAACTAGCGATATAATATATAAAGCTCGATTGAATATAAAAATCATTTAGTCACTAAGCTATTGAGTCACAAATTAAGTGGGGTAGTTGAATCCTTAACGCTATATCATGGTACATATTTTCCATTTACATTTCACACATACGAGTATACCATATTCATTCTGGTAGATCATAAACAAAATAAAATTATCCTTGGACGTAATTGTATGACATTACGTCCAAGGAAATTTTACCAAAGGAATGAATAGATACAATGAAGACAAATGGTTGCAACATTACAAATAATGTATTTTGTCTGCTTTGTACCTATCCGTACAGCAAAAACAATTCACCTAATAGGTGCTACATTTAATACTGAACACTTTCAAAACATTTCCAATTTTCATTTAACCATCACTATATAAGCATAACAGTCATCAAACACTTTATCAAAGTAGTTAGTACCTAATGATGCTTATATACCGCAGAAAGTGAATCTAGTAGTAACCGTGGTGGACTACGATCGTATCGGGACGTCGGAGCCGATTGGGAAGGTGGTGTTGGGGTACAACGCGTCAGGCACGGAGCTTCGCCACTGGTCTGACATGCTTGCGAGTCCGCGACGCCCGATTGCGCAGTGGCACACGCTTAAGGACCCCGAGGATGGAGAGAAGAAGGATTAAACAGAACACAGAGGTACACAACATGCAAATTCAAATCAAATAAAGGTTTGGACGTGCGGTGTCCACTGGCTTTAAAATAGCGCAGAGCGCTACCCCATTGACTATTGACTATGACTATCTATCGGGTGTCGTGCCTAAGAGATAGCAAAACTGCTACAAGCCCTGAGGAACTACACCACCTCTGAAAGAGTAGACTGGCCACCCCGCTCGGTTAGCGTGGCGTTTTAAGGCCCTCATGCACTAGATAATGCGCACGGGGCCCTGTCCAGCAGTGGATAATAGGTAACAGGGCTGGTGACGGTGATCTGATCACTTGATGACTGACGGCGTCATACTAAAGGAACGCTGTAATAGTATTTTTTTCTTTCGTATGACGCCGTCTTTGTCATCAGGTGTCAGGTGGAGAGTCCACGCTGCAACCCAACAGCCGCTGGGCGCCGCCGGCTAGTCGGCGGCGCCCAGCGGCTTACCCCTCTTTCACAGAAGACTACCTTGAAATGTATCTACTGCGTTTCCCACTTGTATCTTATTTCCTTAATGTACGTACGTGTTTCGGTAGTGAGTGCGATGTGCTAGTGCCCATTTTCATCCTATCCCTCCCCTTTCTCCAAATTCATTCCTATATCCAAAGGTAGGCAGCGCATCCGGGGGCGTGCCAACGTTAGTCATTTTGGACTAATGTTGGCATGTATCGCGGATGTCTATAGGCGACAGTATCCACTTACCATCGGGTGGACTGTATGCTCGTCTGCTACCTTCGTCCATAAAAAAAAACAGATGATCAGATCGTATCGTGTGTAGCGCATATAAGAGAACTGTGAGATGGTGTTCTTTCAAGAGTATTTTAAAATTTGCTAGAGATTGAGCGCGCTTTATAGGTAAAGGTAATGCATTCCATATGTGAACCGCATTGACAGTGAAGGAATGTGAAAAAGTAGAAGTAACAAAAGTAGAAGAATGGCCACTGCATCACCTCTCGCGCTGATTTCAAAAGAAAGAAAATACATTTCAGTTTTTCAAAAATATGTATTAAAAAAGCTATATATTTTTTCAGAATAACATCAATTGACAGAAGAAGTACGAGTGTGAAAACGCAACTGCAAATATTATTTAGTCTTTTGCTGAACTTTTACGTCGTGTTACTATATGTTGCTTGAAACTTATATTATCGTTTTAGCTTTATCGGCGAATGGTTTTATATTTTAATACAATGTATTAATTAGTTACTTAATACATAACACTTGTTTTTAGGAAATAAAAGATCTACATAGTTCGAATTATCACAGAATTTCAAGAAAAAATATACAATTTGTTTTTCGTAATTGCAATAGGTCTTGATTATTATGAACTCTGATATAGGATTTTGTGATTTGAATTAATTTTACTGGTTTGCATGGTGGTGGCGCTGCCTCGAAAAATGACTACTATTGTGTTGCCTATGTTAGCTAATACTCGTATAGTATATTGGTACATTGTTGTGAGAGGGAAAGTTTGGCAATATATTTATTTCAATGCGTTGTGAGGCGTACGACTAACGTTAAGTATGTATATTTCCTTTGGTACTTCCAAAAAGCCCGTTACTTATATAAACGTTTTAAGCGAAATTTTTAATTCAAAATTATTAACAATTTGCGTTTTTGTTTTCGGTGTGCTTTATTAAAATATTACCTTTAAGTCGGATGTAAAATTCACTTTAAATGCCTACCTACGTTAATAAATATAGATATTTTCGGAATCCCTATAACGTAACGCTATGTAAATAAGTTGAATCCTGTTAAAATTACATTCTATTTTACTATCTTATAAGTGTTATAGTATTGATACCCTTTTATTATGATTGCGTTCCCCTATACAAGAGAAAGTTATAATAGTTGTTGTTTATTATGTCCGTAGACTATATTTGGAGAGTGCAAGCTTTCTCTTCTCGGGGGGAACGATAGGCCTATTTAATCTTTATTGATTTAGGACATGACATTTTTCCCGTCTTTTATTAGTTAAATGTCTAGTGTCCATCACTTATCGAAAAATATTTTAATTCTTTATTATTAGAAAAAATAGCTGTTCTGATTATTTTTAATGCTACGGTGGTAATGGGCACTAGTCAGTACGCGGTGTCATCGAAACTAGTCACGTGTATTAAACCACAAATTACATTATAATAAAAAATATTATTAAATAGATACGGTATCGTTTATTGAGTCTCTACGATAATGATAATATATCACGACTATTGAACGGCTGTATAACTTTACAGTAAACAGTTCATTATTATTTCTTATGGTGAAGAAAATTACGACATATTGTTGTCTCATATAATTATTGCGTAAAATTAGACAAGAAAATTGGAATTATTCGTGAGTTTTATGCGGATGAACTATATTATAATATGTAGCTAAAGCTTGACTGTTGTTGATCTCAAACCTATGTGTTATTGTGTATATAATGTAATCACATGTTAAATTTCACGATCACTAATATATCTATGTATAGGAGTAATGAGTCGGGCTTCAAGTAAATTAGAAGTGCACCAACACGAAACAAGTAGCTATAGACTCGTGGTTCACATTCCGTATTTAACATTAATATAATTATATTAACATAGATTGTATAGCATATTGTGTCACAACAGAGTCATTGCAATGAACACCTCTTAAATTTGCTAATGGACAAACATCGTTACAACCTTAAATCAAAGCAAAGGGGAAGATAGGGTACGTTCTTACATTTCGTCAACTGAAATTAGGCTCGAATCCACAACTATGTACACAGAAATTCCTACAGCTATAATTGAAGTCACGTTGTACGACACCGAAAGACAGAGATAAAGCAATGAGCTTGGACAGTAGCAAGAGTGAGACAAGCTAAATGTGTCGCTCGCACATGTTTCGTATAATTTTATCTCGATCACTCATTAATGGTCGAATGTAAACTAATAATTTTAAGAAACTTCTACAAATTATTATTTTTCGGTGTACTTACGCGTGAAAGGTGATTCCATGCGTCTTGTTTTTGCTCCTCGAGTGGTTTTCGCAGTAAATAAATGCACAGAAAGACATTTTTAAATTTATTTTCGACTACAAAACTGTATTATTCACCGAGCAAACGTAACACGTGTAAGCAAATAGCTGTTCTATTGGTGACTAAACGAAGCAGGTCCATTGGACTCAGTTTTGTAGGACCACTCGCGGTGAGTAACGTGTCTTCCTCCCTTTGGTTCGATCTAAGGTTACAACAGGCATGTTGTAAGTTCGCGCGCCTGCAATGCTAACGATAACGCGACTTTTGCCTAATAATATATACATATCTATTGTATAATATAGTGTATACATAACCCACCTGATTCCAAATTAATAATTAATCAATCCATAATGGTCATTGCACTCGGAAATGTATAATTTAAATTAGTAAATTCTTGCAAGGAGTCTCTTGTGAACCTACTCAACTATTTATATATATATATCTCAGATCGCAGTCAAGCGGTCGGGCCTCGGTAGTATTGACAATATAGACGTTCCAAGCACTGTTTAATAATAACTTTTTGTAATCTTAAGGCGCAACGCCACGAATTTGTGAATAATCGCTAGACGTATGTTAAGGTATACTTGAAACACGAGTATTCACATCATTCATACTACACCGTTACTGTGGTCTCTTCTACATATTAGGTGAAACAAATCAGACAGTTACTTGTCTCTATGTCTACATATTGTGTAGGTATTTCTCAATAATATTGTACAAGTTTGTGTGTTGAACTGGTATATTAACTGCTGTTTGTTCTAAGATTAATGTTTAAATTTTCTAATTTAACATTCTAATGTAATCATATTCGAAGCGGTCTTCAGTTATATAGCAAAATCATGACTAAATTAAAGCAGGGTTTATCTGTATTTTCATCAAACCATCTCTTGGACATGATTGAAATATTTTTTGTTACAAATCCATATTGTTATTGTAGATCTAATGTATGTATATTTATCAATCAATTAACTAAAATGATCATATCACATGCCTCATAAATAAAAGTCATTGTCTGTTATGTTCAAGTTTATTTAGATAAAATAGATGTTTTATTTAATTACACATTTTAATTTTAATTAGAGTTTATAATAGTGATGAATTATGTAAACTATAAAAAATGTCTATAATACATAATTACATAGATATGTTAGTTTTATTTTCAATCCAGTTATTTCATCTTAAAGATATGATACAATAACTAAATAAACTTTTTACTAAATAATATATTCTTTGTTTGATGTTTATGATTTTATTTATTTCTCATTACTTGCAAGGGAAGTATCCATATGCTCACACAACAGTATTAGCTTTTAATCCTTACCCCAATGAATACAAAAACTACAAAGCAGGAAATTTTGAATGTACATAAGTTTTTTGTGTAAGTTAGTTTAATCACATTTTAGACTAAAACTTAAAATAAAAATATACAATATAATATGGTAGTGTTCACAATGAACTACTCCATATGCCCACAGAGCTTCATTCATTTTGAAGACTCCAGGATTAGAAACATCTCTTACTAAAGTATTTATCTGATATTATTCAGTACAATTGTAATTACAATTGTAGTAAGTAATTACTTAAAAGTACAATTATAATTTTAACACAAAATCGATAATAGGTACCTCAATCACACCTCAATATTTTTATAAAATTTTCTTTACTTATTAATATAGGTACTTTATCAGTCTGACAAGGTTCCCTTCCCTCATTGAATCCTGCTATAGCAAGAAAAAACACGGGACCTTGAAGAATTAATAAAAATCACATTTTAGTATAACAATAACAATATATCAACATGAATACAAGTTGATACATTTACAACAGAGTATATAGAGTAGTATATTTTCTACAGTTAGTCCAATATGTAAGTGATAATTGTCCAATATGTAAGTATGTCTAAAACATCAAACTTTGAGTTTGATTAATAGACTTTATTATAAAACAAAACAATATAAGAGTAAAATAAAATTAGAGTCTGTGACTGATTAATAAAATCAGTCTTCTTAATCACCATTCAACTAAATTATAATTGTAATCTTTAGTGTTGGATCATTGGCAATGGCAGTGATCATAATTTTTATTTATGTCAGTGTAACAATTTAAAAGTGTGGGATCTGCCAAAATTATAGTTTTGATGATAAATATTAATTGACATATATCAACATAAATATCAATTGGTATATACTGTGATATACATATATCAGCAAGCCCTGGAATATAAATTTAAAAATTAATTATTTATATGCCAGTTGTATTAATTGTTTATAATAAATCATATTTTTAATCCACAAGTGCCCACAGACCGTAATACAAGGTAACCGAATTTTTTAAAACATAATATAACCAGGACCACAAATTTCCTTTTGGACAAATTTCATATTGGTGATTTTTAATTTTGGACAACTTTCAGATAGAGGAACCTATGACGTGTCTCTCTATGCCTATCCTCTACCGCAGTCATCACCCTAGACAATGGTTTATGAGGTGGAGGATAGAGGTCAACCAGGAGAAAAGTGCAGCCATGTGTTTGCCTTTTCCCGGGGGTAGTTTTAGGCCCTGTGTCTACCCACGTCTCATAATGACCTTTGCTTTGTCTGTGCACATGCAACCCCCTCCAACATTAAAATACTACAAACCCTCCAAAACAGATTTGTGCGTAAGGTTGTGGCTGCTTAATGGTACTCTTGCAAGGTCAACCTCCATAAGGACTTGGAACTTCCCTCTATTGTCAAATACGTGAAAGGCTCTGCCCGACGCTACTATGAGTGAGTCCCCCATTGTCCCAACCACCTAATAGTTGCCAGCCTAACCTATGTCCCCAATAGGAATGTACCTCCCCATTACCATCATTGTCATTGTCCTCGGCACATTCTAGACGACCCCGATGATCCAATTACTGCTCCCAAAACCATATATGTCCAAGGACTCTTGAAAGGCCACTAGGGCCAAAAGAATTCAGCCATTCCAAAAAAAAAATGTATTTATCATTGTATTTTGGACATCTGTGGTTGCTTGGACGAAATTATGTATTGGACAATTATCATATTGAACATAAGTGATCAAACCCTTTTTTCTGTACTCAGATATTATACATACCTGCATTGATATTCATTGACTGTCATCATAATATCTTCGTTTCATGGCTCTGTATTTTTTCAACTTGTAAAGTGCTTCTATTTCCTTAACTACAAACTCTCCATGCTTTACCATTATTTCGATCTTCTTAGGGTCCGTTTCATTACTGTTTTTGGAAAATACCTTATACAATCTCTTCCTAAATAGGTCATAACCTTGAGGCCAGTCACGGCCTAAGAATAACAGCTAAAATAAGAAAACGGTGGTAAATAAAAATTATGTACTCTTTTATCCAAATTGAAACATCTATATGTTACTTATTGCTTTCATTAACATTTAATAAAGAGAACAATAAAGAACAATAAAAACATTATACTGACCGTTTTGTACAAATTTAAAACAGCTTTCCTTTGTGGCTGAGACATAATAGTTATAAGATTTCAAAAAAATACCAAACCTAAATATTTGTAAAGTAATTTATATCCTTAAGGTCATAGTCCAAAAATTATTTTGTTTTATCTCGTATCACTAATCACATCACTGACAAGAACAGCTAATAATAACAACTTTTTGATAGTTATGCAGGGGCACCAACATTGTGTAAAATGATATAAAACCACGTTCCAAAACATGTCAATATCATTATTTTTTTTTCTATTTTTTGGCCTGGATTTTTTGGCTTTGATTCTTCCCAAGAAAGAACGGGAGGAGCAATGAGATGAGCATAACTTTTCGCGTTATACTTCCTATTTACCATCTTCCCTTATCCTTTTCGAAATCCATTTTTCAATCTCCAACGGCAGGCAACGCATTGAAGGACGTGCCAAGGTTTATCATATACATATTATCATTCTCATAACGGTAGAAAAAATAATCGGTGGTCATTCTGCACTGACTTTGGTCGGTTTGTAGACACACCTTTTTTCCATAAAAATCCTTTAGTCATTAAATACTTTTTTTTTTTTTTATAGATTAGTGGGCGGACGAGCAAGCGGTCCCACGTGGTGGTAAGTGTTACCGCCGCCCATGGGCACCTGTAACACCAGGGGGTATGCGGGTGCGCCGCCGACCTTGCATATCGTACCCCATATCGTAGCTCAATGGAAAGACCTCTTGAGGCAGTTCGTTCCACAACCTACGGGTTCGCGGTATAAAATAATTTTTGGACCGAACAGTGCGCGACACCTTCGTATCGAGGAAATGCGGATGGACCGCACTTCTGTGACGGGAGGTGCGGTTGTAGAAACCCGAGGTGGGAATTATATTAAACAATTCTTCAGAGCATTCCCCATTGTACAGGCGGTAGAACACACAGAGAGACGCAACGTCTCTCCGAATGCTGAGGGATTCTAAACCGCCCGTGAGAGTGGGATCGTCGACAATACGAACAGCACGTCGTTGGATGGAGTCAAATGGGTCCAATTGGTATTTCGGTGCGCCGGCCCAGAGATGAGAGCAGTACTCCATATGGGGCCTCAACTGAGCTTTGTAAAGCATAAGGAGTTGCCCAGGTTTGAAGTACCGCTTCGCTCTGTTCAGCACACCGAGCTTTTTGGAGGCCATTTTAGCCTTATTTTCCAGATGACCCCTAAATTCGACTTTGCTGGAGATGTCGATACCAAGGATCCCGATACTCTCCAAGATCTTAAGAGGTATGCTCTGAAAGCGAGGTGCTCCAACAAAAGGGGTTTTTTGTAGCGGTGAATGCACAGACTTGCGTCTTACTGGGGTTGAAATCCACTAGGTTCAGAGAACCCTAAATCGAGACTAGATCTAAAGAGTCTTCGATTTCAGACACAAGCCTGGCGCGACTCTCTTCCACTTCGACCCGAGGGATGTTGGCGCGGCCCCTGTACAAGGTGTCTCCAGTACTGTCATCTGCATAGCAACGTATGTCACCAATTTGCAACAGGTCGTTGATATGCAGAAGGAACAGAGTTGGGGACAGCACGGAGCCTTGCGGGACGCCAGCGTTAATAGACATGGTGTCGGAGCAGCTACCATCGATAACGACTCTGATGCTCCGTCCAGTCAGGAAACTGGCAACCCATTCGCATAATCCCTCGGGTATCCCGAAAGATGGTAACTTGGAAAGCAGCGATTTGTGCCATACCCGGTCAAAAGCTTTCGCAATGTTTAGGCCTACAGCCAGAGCCTCGCCTCTCCTCTCAATGGCGTCAGCCCAGCGGTGTGTTAAATACGCTAAAAGATCACCAGCGGAGCGATTATGGCGAAATCTATATTGACGGTCGCTAATCAGCTGGTGACCCTCTAGGTACCCCCTTGGGTACCTAGCTCCTTAGCTGTGTGTTTATGACACGCTCCATCACCTTTGAGAGGAGGGAGGTGATCGCTATTGGCCTGTAGTTGGCCGGGTCGGTGCGGTCACCCTTTCTAGGCAAAGGGTGAACATAAGCTACCTTCCATGTTGACGGGAAGCTTTTTGTAGAGTATGAGAGCCTAAAGAGTCGCGTAAGCACCGGGGACAACTCGGAAGCGCAAAATTTAAGCACCACTGCAGGAATACCATCTGGCCCACTCGACTTTCGGATATCAAGAGATGCTAGAGCTCGCCGGACTTCACGCTGTGTGAAACAGATTTCCGGCATGGAGCTTGTGCACCTTAAGATAGACGGTGGTGAGGCACCTCTATCGTCCAGTGTCGAGTTTGAGGCAAAGAGACAGCCCAAGAGATCGGCTTTCTCCTTCGCCCCATGGGCCAGTGACTCATCGAGTTTCCGCAGTGGAGGGAGTGACGACTGACAGAAGTTACCTTCAGCAGCCTTAGCGAGCGACCAGAAAGCCCGGCTTCCAGAAGGATAGCTAGCTAGTCGGTCACCAATTCTGCGGATGTGCTCATTCTTTGCTCTGACAATGATCTTCTTACTGCACCTCGAGGCAGCGTTAAATTTCTTCCTCAAGTCCGAGGTATTCGGATCTTCGGACACCTGCGCTCTGGCCCAGGCCCTGTATGCGGCCCGTTTATTACGACGGGCCTCTCTGCAGGACTGATTAAACCATGGTTGGCTCCGTCCGCCTACCGGTATCACGGTGCAAGGAATATAACATTCCATGCCCTGCAACACCACGTCGGTAACGGAGTCTGCACAGGTATCCGGATCTCCCGACGAGAAACAAAGCTGCCCCCAGGGATAAGAGGCGTAAAATTCGCGCAACCCATCCCAATCTGCTGACTTGTAGTGCCAGACTTTGCGGGTTCCCTGTGAATGGGTCCGCACGGATTGCTTAGCTGGCACAGCAGTTCGAATGATACAATGGTCGGATGATCCTAACGGGGCATCAACAACAACATTGTAGTCATTCGGCCGCGTAGTCAGCAGGAGGTCCAATAAGGAGGGAGTATGGCTCTCGATATCAGGTATCCTCGTGGGTGAGGACACCAACTGCGAGAAACCATAGGCCAGGGCAAAGTTGTAGGCTGCTCTCCCTCCGCGGTCGGTTATTCGGGATCCCAACCACTCTTCGTGGTGAGCGTTGAAATCACCGAGGACCACCACTTCCGCGCAAGGGAACTGTTCGAGCACGCTGTCAGTCGTCTCTTGTAGACGCTCAAAAAAACGAGTCGTCTCCGTATCACCGCTGTGGGACCTGTAAAGGCAAGCGTAGACTTTAGTGGAACGTCCGTAGTCAATACGCGCCCAGATAATCGACAGGTCCCCGTCTTCAAAATGGCTGAGGCGGCGGCAACAAATATCCTCCCGGACGTACATGCATACCCCAGCACGTCGCACAAAACAGTGCTCCAGTTTGTAACCGGGGTAATGAAGATATGATGTATCGGCCGGGCAGGAAATCTGGGTCTCCGTCAAGAAAAGTAAGGCCGGCTTTGCCGTCTCAAGGTGGTAGTGGACGGCGTTGATGTTACTATGCATCCCTCTAATGTTGCAAAAGTCCACTTTAAATGTGGAACTTACAGGATGGGCCGCTGAGTGCACATTATACATTTTCTTGTTCCTGGCCATTGTGAGTGTGAATAGGAAAAATAAGAAAAGGGGAGACGGAGAGAGAAATGGTCGCATGTGGATCAAAGGAATCAGGTCACAAAGGTTGTGTGACTTGCTGGCGCGGGGTACGGAAGGGCCCCCGATGCCCCCCGGGGGCAGCAGTCGGGTTCCACTCCGGTCTCCTCCGGCACAACTGCTACCCCAAGGGATTTTTCGCGTGCGGCGGGGCAGCCTCCTGGGTAAAGTAACTCCTGGGTGATTAAAGTAAGATCCCCGGGTTCGGGCCCCCAACAACCCGCGGGCGGTCAGCGGACAACCGTTTCACCGGGTCTCCCTGATCCCCGCGCCACCATGTCACGCCCATGCGCGTCTGTAATTCCCCGCAACCGCCGGTCCTCATTTCCACACGCAACAATCTCTCTCTCGGGACGGCTTCTTCCGCTCACCGCCGGAACACGATGCGGGCCTCGCGGCTTATAAGGCACCATTATGGCGGCGGACTCCGACGGAAGGGTGGTAGCATTGCCGACGGAGTAACCCTCCCACCGCAAAAAGGGAACGCCATTGCCTCGTCAGTTAACAGCAGGGTGCACCACAAGCAGGTGAGGTTGGCTTAGGCTCCAAAGATGGTAGGTGAGCCTCTTACACCCTAGGATATACTTAGGATATTGTCAGCCAAAGGGTTTGTTCTGCTAGCAGTGCGTTGCCATTCGTTGCGCTAGGACGCCTCGCATAAAGTGTTGCAATGCGCCACGTCGTCGTGTCACGGATGCGTTGTCCTACATAGGAGTGTGGGAATCATGGACACGCAATAGCCATTAGTACTATGTGTATTTTCATTACACAACATAAGTATAAATTTTGTCGCTTATTTTATTAGTTATTTAGTCAGTGAAAACGTCGGATGCGTGTCACGTGACGCAACGCTAGTACTGCTCAGGTACGCACGGGTGCTGCGCAGTGAATGTTTGATAATTTTGATATTATCGCGCCACCTAGCAAGATATAGGGTAACTGAATTTGCAATAGAGATATTCGCTTCACCACTGCACCGTATCAAACCAAATAATAAATAAATCTGGAACTTTCACTGTATGTGCTCCGGCCTATCTTTAGTCTATGCGTCAGTCAGAGATTATGGCGGGTAAAACAAAATCTTTGTAACTAAGCAACCAATTTGACATTATTTTTGTTTGTTCGTTAGTAAAATAAAATATACAATGAATAATATAATTACACTTAAATTTATTCACAATTTCTGAGTTTTCATAATTGTACAGCAACTAAGAAGATTTTAAAAAACAATAATGGCTGATGAGGAAGTTATAGAAGAAGGTATGTAGTAATTTTCATTGGCGGTAAAGAAGAGGTTTAAAAGTAACAATTTCAATATATATGGAGTATCAAATAATATTATCATTTTTTTTCTAATAAAGGCGGTGAAGAAGAGACAGTATCTGAAGCAGTTCATGAAGAAGTAGACGAAGAGCAGGTAGAAGAGGAATCTATTCTTACTGAATACGACCCCGATGATTTTGTATCAGGCGCCGTAAACAGTTTGGACTCTACAATACCTCTCGATTTATTTGAATTTGAGTATCCTTTATATAATGCATCTACTTATTCTATATTAATAGATGTTTAGTAAGTAAAATTAACATATCAGAAAAACAAAAGTAAGTTATTTTGATAAAAATATCCATCAGCGATTTCATTTTGCAGCGACTTTTTAATATACCAAATTAAATTAACAATAATGTAAGGCAAGTTTACAAAACAACGTCTCGAAACAAATAAAATGAAACTTATTAATAAACAATATATAAAGTTCCATTATAAAATCTTGATAAAGGATAGCGTGATCGAGTATTATTACTATACTTGACCACGCTATGCTTTATCAAGATTTTGAATGTTTTTAGTGGAAAGCATAAACCTGGTACTAAAATGTGGAACTTAGCGTGGAACGTCCGATTAGCTCAGACCACTGGCCTGCCTGCTATGTAAAAGGCCCCGGGTTTTATACCCAATCGGACATTCATTTGTTTAAAGACATATTTGTATGTTTGTTCGGGTCTGGATGGGGTGCTTATCTTTGTATGTCTTTCTGAACCCACTACACAGAGAATCCTAGTGTAGGCCATTCTGAGTGGCCTTATTTATTTATATGAAAAGACAAAAAACAAAAAGTTCTTTGTATTTTCATTATCAGCCCTCTGTGATTAAAATTGATGATATTAATTAATGTGGGTCATATTAAAGACATTTACCAATCGAGTGTTCGCACAAATACAAACTCCTATGCAGTTAATTATCAACTTATTCAATAAGGGGCTAGGTAACGTCAATCGTACATATAACGTTATAGAAAAAACCTGTTCATTCAGTTAGATGAACTATAAAGTTGAAGTAATAACTCGTTTACGAACGCAAAAAAGTTAGTAATCGTGCGAATGTTCAGTTGGCCCATATTTTAAGTGCTTGTTTGTCTCTGCAAACCGCATTCCCTTAACAATCACAAAGGTACTCGTACGGTTACAACTGCCATAAATATTTCAATCTGTGCGCGTGCGATGAGACGGTGGTGTGCTGGGCATCTGGCAGCATCATCACCTTCATGGATGTTAACACCAAACAGACGTGGTTCCGCAGGAGCACCACCGGAGGATCTGTCGGACATATTGCTGTAATATGTCATTTACTTTATACTCGTAGCTTATTGTACATACACATACAGTGTGTAAGCGATCAGTTCCAGAATCCTAAAATCAAAGATTCAGCTCATGATTCTAAGTTAATTGACATAAAATACTACTACATACTTTTATGCAAAATATAATATTTTTATAGATATTTGGGGGTAATTATAGATAGGCCCTTCAAATTTCTTCAGTGGTTGCCAAAGTAAGAAAAAGTATGTACTCGTATATATTCAAGGGCCTTAGAGATTTAAACTTAAACCTTAATTTAAACCTCAAATATTAATCTTCCGGGCTACTTCGCCGAGGTCTTCTGGAATCTCTTCTCTTTTTTCCAAACGTTTCGTCAACAACTGCGGTTGATATCTTCAGTGGCGACTGCGTTCACTTTCGGAGAGATGTTATCTCGTCGGCTTCTCGAGCGCAACTGACTCGACGATTGTGGCGCACCGGTATTTATAGTAGGCGAGTATTTATATATTGTATTTATATGCACCGGTATTTATATGTTTGTGTGGTGTGTATCGAGTCTGTTTATGTCCCCCCCCCCCCCCCCCTTCTCGTCTCTCTTCCCCGTGAGCTTGATGTCTTCGAAGTGCTGGATACCAGATATTACGGAGCCTTAGATTTTCTTCTTTTTTGTTAAAATTGTTGGGATGCTTGTAGATTTCAATAGCTTCCCTATTGAGACGGGAATAATAATGATTCCCGGTTGACAAGATCTTTGTGTCCCTGAAGCAGATTTCGTGGTCCCCATCCGACAAGGCATGTTTAGCTACGGCCGACTTCTCAGTCTCTCCTCTTCGACAATTGCCTTTATGTTCTTTAATGCGGGTATTGACAGTCCGTTTTGTAGTGTCAATATACACTGACCCACAGGAGCATGGTATTTTATATACTCCAGTCGAGGACAACGGATTTCTGGGATGTTTGACTGATCTGATGATATTTCTGAGTTGACACGTAGGCTTGAAAATGGTCTTCACGTTTTTCTTTTGTAAGATCTTGCTGATGCGATCTGTTACGCCTTTTAAGTAAGGTAAGAACGCCCTGCTTCTCTCTGGGTTGGTGTCGATATTGTCAGCTTTTTAGGCTCCTCTTTTTGGTTTTTGCACCCTCTTGATTTCGGAAACTGTGTATCCGTTTCTTTGAAGGGCTTGGTTTAAATGTATCAATTCCGATTGTAGATGTATCGGTTCGCAGACTCGTTTCGCCCGGTCCATCGGCGTCTTCATCATTGCTCTCTTTTGTTTAGGATGATGATTGGAATCTTTATGTAGATATCTGTCGATGTGGGTGGGCTTGCGGTAAACTTGATGTCCCAGACTGCCATCTCCATTTCTGCTTACCAGTACATCCAAAAACGGGAGCTTCCCCCGGAAGCATTTCTTTTTCCATAGTGAATTGGATTCTTGGATGGATGTTGTTAAGATGTTTCAAAAAGAGTTCGAGCTCTTTCTTCCCATGACTCCAGGTCACAAAGGTGTCATCCACATATCGGAACCAGCAATGGGAAGCTTCCGTTTTTGGATGTACTGGTAAGCAGAAATGGAGATGGCAGTCTGGGACATCAAGTTTACCGCAAGCCCACCCACACCGACAGATATATAATATATATATAATATAATATATAATATACAGATAAATATATAAATAGATATATAAATACTCGCCCACTATAAATACCGGTGGCGCCACAATCGTCGAGTCAGTTGCGCTCGAGAAGCCGAAGAGATAACAGCTTTCCGAAAGTGAACGCAGTCGCCACTGAAGATGTCAACCGCGGTTGTTGACGAAACGTTTGGAAAAAAGAGAAGAGATTCCAGAAGACCTCGGCCAAGTAGCCCGGAAGATTCAATTAATATGGACACCGGCCGAGAAAGCCTACACTCCACTATTAAACCTCAAACTTCTTCTCATGGTGTACAAAACTATTTGTCAATGCGTTATTTATAAATTATGGTATTTCATCTTGAGGAGGTGCTGTCAAATTTTATGTGTTGGAATTAGAACGAGCACAAAGATCTGTTCTACAAGTTATTACAAGATCATCTTTTAAATACATGACTATAGTCTTTAGACTATGTTGTGTTGTAATTTGTCAATAAAGACTTTATTTATCATTTTATTTTTTTATTTTTTACGTTTTTATTTCCAGTCATACAGAAAAGACCCAAATTACCGTATAGTAGTCGCGGAAGGCAGAGAGGGAGAAAGAGAACCAGTGATAGTGATGTTCACTTGGCCTCAGATGGAAATTGACGCAGTACTGCGAGACGGCACTACTAACGCATACTCCATTTTGGACTTTAGGTATGAAACCATAAAGTTATGTCACGATCATTTACTAGCCAATTAATTTTTAGTATGTAAAAGTAAGCAAGTTGCCAATTTGATTTCATAATAACATATTATATTCATAATTAACCGTAACCAGCCTTTTTATAGTCCACTACTGATCATGGGCTTCTTCGTACACATTGTCTTGTGCATGAGGATTGTATGGCCTTAAAACGGCACGCCTGCTAAGCGGGTTGACCACTTTTTAGAGGTGGTGTAGTTCCTCAGGGCTTTGCCCGTGTAGTGGAATTTTTAGCGGTCCATTTAGCGTTTGGTCAAAATTGCAGTTCGTCCAGACCCAGTTGGTCTTGCAAATATAGACCTACTACGTCTCGACAAATCATGATTTGGACCAAATAGTGAATGGACCTACCACTAAAAAATCGTGTGGTGTCAGCACCACCCCACCACCCCATCACTTCCCGTGGTTGTCGTAAAAGTAGACTAAGGAGCTCATAATTACTTAAATACGATTTTTCTAACATATTTCATCACCAATCCATAATAATGATAAATTATTTAAAAAAATCACCACAGTCCAGATGGCGAACTTCTAGCTTCTGTTGGCAAAGAGCCGGACTATAATATAACTATTTGGAACTGGAAACGTCACAAGATTCTTCTGCGCACGAGTGCTTTTACCTTCGATGTTAACACGGTGATGTTCTCACCGTATTGCCCTGGACAACTCACCACGGCTGGTTAGTTTCACTCTCTTTTGTGGATAAGGAAATTAAAATAAATAAAAAGAGACATAGTGTCCCCCCATAACATCTATTCAAATATCTTATTTAATTTAACATACCTTAGTATATCCAAAATCACTACAATAGCGCATTGTAGAATATAGTAAAACGCCATCTATCGAAAATTAAAATGAACACAACTTAGATTCAAACCTTATATACCTAATACTCTGTCAACCAATTTCTGAATTAATTTTTGGGCATATAACTAGAGCTTTTTTGCCCACAAACTCACAAAAATACAATAAACGTAAAAAGTCACGTTGAATTTTGAAATTCAACTCAAATCCTGAAATTGGTTGAACGGGAATTATAGATTTGAATACATTTTATGGGAAGCTAAGTGTGTACTTATATTATTAGTATTTTCATTTACCTACTTTAATCTCCTTACTCTTTAAAGTCAAAGTGACGAAAAGTCAAGCTTTTGTTTCCTGCTTCTTTTAAGAATGCTCTGGAGTAACCTGTCGTCTTCTGCTTTGTTTAATAAGGCATGCATTTAAACGATCAGCAAATATATAGTAATCTGTTCAGCAATAAAATATACCTATGGTAGCAAAAATAATAGGTTGCCAGCAAATCAATATTAGTTTACAATAATTTTATTGTTAGCAGAATTTGACTATTTCAGGTAGCCATTATTAGGGACGACGGCTAAAAAATAAAATCATGAATGAATTTATAATGTGCCATCAGATTAAGAATATAAATTTTACTAAAAATTGGAATTTATAATGTTAATGTTTAGATATATATTTCTTAATTTATCCAGCAAATAATTTGAATTACTTGATCTAATCTGCAATTTTAATGACCCACCAACAAAATACTGCACTCAAGTAAATGCAGATTAAATTAAATATTTTTTGTTGATCGATCATTTATCTGCTGACATAAAACTAACCTTCTACTCATTTTTATTTATTTAAAAAACATTATTGCACCTAATAGTACAAAAGGCGAGCTTCATGCCTGGAGGCATTCTCTACCAGACAACCTTTGGGTACAACAGAGGTTACTGCTTTATTTAGAGAATGCTCCTTACTTCTACCATCTCCTGCTTCATTTAAGTTTCCATCGTTGAACAATTAAACGAATACAGAAACATTCCACTGCAGGTGCTGCTCATATAAAATTTTGGAAGATGGCCCAAACCTTCACTGGTCTTAAACTGAAAGGTGAACTCGGTAGATTCGGAAAGACGGAAATATGCGACGTACTCGGCGTTTATCCAATGCCTGATGAAAAGGTTACTGCATAATCCTTTAATGAGAGTATAATTATTATGATGAGCAGAGTAGGTACCATCCCATTTTTCTTCATAGTACAGGGAAATATAGCCGTTAATTCTAGCTGAACTGTGTATCGTGAAAATTGGTATCTTATCTTATCTTATTTAACTTATCTTATCTTATCTCTGCTGATTTACATATTTTTAATTAATTAAATTTAATTAGGTAGTTTATTTTAAAATAATTATTTTTCTTGATTTCATCAAATAAATTGTCATACTGTCTATGATTTGTGCTTAATGGTATAGGTGGTAAAAGAGAACGGTTCAAATGGTGGTAAGTGACTTACTGTTCATCATTACCAGGTAGTCGCTAAGACCAGAGATAATTTAAGAATTCTTTCTGATACTATAATATCTGATTGCAGGTGTTATCAGGTTGTGAATGGGGTAACGTTTTGGTATGGGAAGCGGGTCTCGTCAAAGTTGAAGTCACGCAAAAAGGAAGGAAAACTTGTCACAAAGCACCTGTGGTATGTGGCACAATTACCATACCATGCCATCTACCAGTCTCTACACTGCTGAAAATGGGCCTCGCCCAAGTCTCATCACTCACGATCTTCGGCTTGACTCATCCAGCCACCACTGGCAAACTACTTACAGACGTCTGTCCACTTTCACTCGTTATCTGTGTTAAATGTTATGTTAAAAAATAAGTTTCGGTTTCAGTAGTTAATGAGATATGCCAGAACCCATTCCCATCTCATCCTATTTTAACTCAACTTAACCATTTTCCCAACCCTTTCTCCAAATCCATTCCTAAATCTCCAAAGGCAGTGCATCCGGGGGCTTGCTAACTTTTATCGTTCTAGACTGACTTTGGCATGTCGCCGATGTCGCAGGACGTCAGTAGCCACCAGGTGGGTTGTCTGCTCGTCTGACGCCTTTATTCTATATAAAGAAAAGTAAAGTTAAAAATACAATTTACTTAATATTTAATTATTTTATTTCTTATTCTTTACATATTCACTTGAGAGGAAAATAAACAAATTTTAAATTAGTTCTGATGGAGCTATATGAGTACCTAAGAGCAATCATAGAGAGTTATCATCATGATCTCTGTCACTCGCGTGTGAATGTAATGTGTTAACGAAGTAATTATCACAGCCGCGCTGCTCTACTAACTTGTGACTTCTGAGCCTTATGACATATCATTTTTCAAGATAATTTGATTTCACGGATCGATTTCTAGCATCTTAAGTTATTCAGTTGTTACATTATTAAATAAGAGTTCATATTCTACTGAGTGCTTTCCAATGCGTGCGTGCCTATTTACAAAAAAAGAAGTACCGGACATGGATCTCCCTCATGCACATTGTCTTGTATACAAGGGATGTATGGACTTAAAACGCCATGCAGGCAGGCAGTGCGCAGGTTAGCTAGTCCATTTCTTTAGATGTGGTGTAGTTCCTCAGGGCTTGTTAGCGGCTCTGTTATCCCTCAGACCCCTTCTACGACACTCACGGCAAGAAATGGCGCGACACTGGTGTAGTGTCCTGTGGTGTAGTGCCCAAAATAAAAGGATTTGCTACTTAATCAATTTAATCATATACAGAATATACAATGATGACATTTACAAAAATCCAGGAATTTCGTACTTTTTATTGGTAAATTTTAGATTCAATTTATGCTGAGCGCGGCCGGCGACGAAGTAACCACAATCGCCCGGGATGGTTGCGTGCGAGCTTGGTACTGGGACTCTGTGGAACAAGCCGATCCCCCCGAGGACGACCCGTATATTGAACTGAATCCTGTGGCGGAAACTTGTGTAAGCACTCATTGCATTAATTTATTTATATTAACACTTTTTTTCACAACGTACAATGGACGTGCTTAATGCTACAAGGCATTCCAGCCAATTTTGTGGAGAGGAAAGATACAATGACGGCAGTGCAATCGAGGGAGGAGAAAATGAAATAAAAATAAAAATATCTACAACAGGTTTATATAGGTCAATTTAAAGATCTATTTGCTCCAGGTTGTTATGATGCATCAGAAGCTATTCGTGAATCCGGGCTTTTGTACCAAGGGATTAGTGGTGTGGCGCTTTAGAGAACGGAGACCGAGCAAGAAAGTTGCTTGAAATAATTAAATAAAAATATATTAACACGATTCTGCTTAGTCTGGTGTATGATGAAACCAAATCCCGTTTCCTTTATATTACTTTGATTACAGTTTATGCTGGACAACAGTAAGTCGGGTAGGTGCCTATAATAACGACACTTCCACCCCCGTGTGAAGAAAAAGCATAACAGTTTAAAGTGTTACTAGTTAAAATACAGTTAAATTACTAGTGCATACAGTTAAAAGTAACAAACACTATATTCGGAAACTAAAAGAAAACAATGATTATTATTTTTGTTTTATGCAAAACATCCAACTTTCTAGCTTGTTTTAAATTAATGAAAATTTGACCAATTTTTCATTTTTTATTTCTTTATGGGGGAACTCCCCCTTTCTATCTTTTTATAAGTAGTAAACTGGCCCACTTTTTAAATTGCTTCCGGGCCAATTTTTACGCGGGTCAGTTGCTATCTAAGCTGGTAAAAGTGACAAGATTCAAGATCATTATGTGTGGGATTGATACTAAGATACTAAAGTGATCTGAGAAAGGTGGAACAAGCATTGGCTATATCTACCGTATTCTTGAGGGGGATCGCCCCTATAAATTTCGCTAAATATCGCCCGTGCCGTAAACACTAAAGTTTATTAAAGTAACACAAAATAATTCTATCTTTGGGAAGTAATTGAAATAAATTTATAATTTAGTAATCGTTACTTGAATTATAATTTTTAAGTTTGTACAATATTTGATAAACAACATGGCTTTTCTCTTAATATTTGGAAATCAATTTGATTAGGTCCGCTATTGCGAAAACTTGCATTGGTACTTTAAAATACTTTAATTGCTAAGCAGGTTAAGTTCATGCTAACTATGTGGAGGATATAGTGATAAGTGATAACATTTGCACGAAATGTATATATTTCATTGTAAACTTCAATTTATTTATTTGAAACTAACTTATTGTAATTTTCTTCAGGTACCCGGTTGTCAAATAATGTGTCTTAAACATCAAAAGGACATGTTTTGGTATGCTCAGGTGAGTATTTTGCTAACGTGGTTGTAAGTGAATGAATGCAATGAAATACGTAGAGAAGACTTACATGCAAGAGTAGAGACAATAGGCAAAGTCTGAAACCATGGCTTCCATTCATGATTCATGACGTTCATTGACGTGAAACTTTTACAAATATTTTGTTGCAAATTATTCAATTTTTTACTTTTTATTCAACTTTTCACACAAATTTACCAAATATAAAGCCCAAAAACTAGATGTTCCTAGAAAAAAAAGCAACATTATACATATATCAATGAACTCATAATCGTCTGAATAGCCGAACACATCCTGTATATTCGCGATTACCCATGTTTTCAATTGAAAACAGCGTAACTGAGATTATTCCAACACTCAATTACAGCGGCACACAAAATACTGAAACTAGTATCATAATAAAGTAATAAGTGTTCGTAAATAGACATTATTGTGCGAATTGGGCCGCAGCGACAAAAACCAACCTAGTGCAACCTGCTGTGCTAAGTTACCTTATCTCAGCATAATTGGGTAATGAGATAATTGAGGGAAGTAACTGAACTAAGTTACAATACACTGTTTTCAACTACTCTGATTGACTCTTAATATGTTTTGGCATATGTTCAAGGACGGCAATGGCGGTCTCTGGACCGTGGAGCTAGAGATCGACAAGATAGAATGCGACCACCGCAAAGTAATGACTTGTCATGCTGGTGGTATTGTCGCTATGGCGGCGTTACGTACACACCCCGTACTGATCACGTGCGGGAAAGACGGCGCCATACAAGCGTATAATACTGAAACACACGCGCTCCTAGCCAGGTATCAGTTCCCGGCGGCCGTCACCTGCCTACTATATCCACCTACTGATGTAAGTATTTTTACGAGATTTTACTCTATCGGTCAACAGTAAAACAATACCATAGATACCATAGATTGATCAATTAGAATGTATCAAGTAAACTCTAAAGTGTGTGTCTCAAACATGTAAGTATAGATGTAAGTATATAAATATTGACGATAGAAAAATTTACCATTCGATATAGTCTTAAATAATATCCGAAATCTTATAGAAAATCTTACAGCAAATTAGTACTTACATCAAAGATTTCTTTTTTTATAGAAATGTAAGGAAAATGGGGAACAGGACGTATAATGAATGGGTCGAGGAGTCTTCCTCATTTCATTACACCTCCCAATCCTTCTTGGAGGGATGAGGTGGGATACGGATTCAAGAGAACATTATTATGGAATAATCCTACAGCAAAAACTTAAAATAAATAAAGCTTTTAAAAACGATCCACTGTCCGAGTTCTATTTTGTTTTGGTGTATTAATGTACTTACGGAAGAAAAAAGTTCAAAGTGCCTATATTGGCACTTCACCACATTGTTCTTTAAACCTAAAACATCGACTACCTAAATAGTTTTGCGGGTGATATAATTTTCTTGTACTAACACCTGCAATTTGAGTTATGGATCTTAGATCCTTGAAGAAACCGTGGTTTGCACGTCTTTACGCCTCAGCTCGAGACATGCCGGTGCGTTCAGTGGACAGGGACGTTTTGCTTTCAGGCTGCGGCTCGTGCCGCGAGCATTGAACGACATGGAGATCCACAACAAAACATCAATTAACGAAAACTCTCCACTTCTGTTGGTTTGTTGTCTGTTCTGTTCTCTTTTTTTGAATATTCTGAAAGCAGCAGCAACTCTACGCGCTTCTAGTGCCGTCGTGTTACAGTAATAAACTGACGCACGGTGCCTCGCCGTTGAGAAGCACGGATATCTCGGCATCTGCCTCAGGGTCAGCAGCCTCAAAATTTCGCTTCTCAAATGAAACCGTACTTTAGAGATGCTACTTTAACAACTGCCCGTAGGGGCGTTAATACGCTGCCGGTTTTTTGTCGCTTTGAATCCGTTACTTCAACTGTATTGAATTGATTGGATTTTGTGGTTAGGTGGATGAGTCGTCTCGTATTCTACTGGTGGGTTTCGCCGACGGCATAATGCGCACGCTGCTAATACACCCGGAGCGCCTCCTCGACCGTACCGACCTGATCGACATACACGTGCATTCCGCGTTGACTCTCCACAGCGATGACTCTGACAACGCTGACGCTATTGACTTGATTATGGTAACTAAATGTTTTGACTATGGTATGGTAACTAACTGATCTATAATATCTGTACTGACTATAAGTGTTAAAAAAAATTCATAGGAAAAAGGCGGCGAACAAGCAAACAGTCCACGTGGTGATAAGTGGATACTGTCGCCCGTGGACAACCGCTGTACATACCAGAATGAACGACAGAATGAGAAACGTGGGCACGCCCTCGGATACGCTGCCTACCTTTGGAGATGTAGAAATGGATTTCTAACTTAAAATTTCGTTATAGTATCAAAGTTCTGTTAAAAATATAAACATGCTTTAATATCACGTTTTTTCAAGATTTCATTCATCTTAATATCTGGGAAGATAGAACCAGTAATAAGGTCACTTGTCTCAGATATTATTAGGTACATATGTTTCTTTCATGCCTAAATGTAAACATAGATGCCTAAATGTAACCTAAACACCTAGGTATGTACTTATCAAATTCATTGAACTGTAACTAGCACATAACGTATATTACGTATATTCTATATACACCTATTATCAAGAAGTTGTTATTACATATAACCAGTTATTAATATTTACACGTCCAATATTATGATAATAATATTTGGAACGTAATATTCAGTGTTCAAGCAATTTTATATCTATAATCGGATTTCTTATTCGTGTCATCTCCGTACAAATTTCAGTCTGTTTGACAGTTCTGTCATATCCCATGTCATATCCCTGACTCGAATAAAAAACACGACTATAGGACAATGACACTAAATGCTCTATAGTCTATAATTCAACAGCTTAATTTATTTGGAGAACTCAAGGGACTTCAACAGTAAAAAGTATAATTTTACTGTTCTTCCTTCGATTTCCTAATAAAAATCTTTAGTCGAAGACATCTTATATAGTATTATATCTTATCCAAACTAAAAGCCTATCTATTTAATGAACCACTGAGTATGCTCTTAAATCATCAGTCTAGGTTTTATTTTAGTGAAAATTTTATATAAGCAATACTATACCATATAATTTATTGTATCTATCAATGTTCGCGTTGCGGTCTGCTGTAGGCGGCCATAACATCATGCTGGGTCAAGGACCTTCTTCATATCCACTGCACTTTACTTAGTTGTAGATTGTATTAAAATATGATGATACACTATTTTCATTGTGCTATGTATTGTGTTTTGGAAACGAAGTGCTATTCTTCTACTCTACTAAGTATAATAACATTCGCAGCTGCTAAAACCTCACTCGAAATCCCTGACTCAAATTGTGTTAAATGAACAACGTACGCTTGTGGTAACCTGCGGGGAAGACAGTACGATATTTATGTATCACATGGAACTAGCAAAGCCGTTTATACTGCACAGACTTGGCTTTATTGAGACACCCAACAACATCTCTTATATGACTTGGAAACCTAAAGAGGTGAGGGACTAACGTAATAAAATTCAAACAGCATACGTAGCTATAATATTTTAAGGTAACAGGCCGTTTTTCTTGAACGATAACCCCCCAATTACTCAATACCCAATTAATTACTACCCCAAAAAAATATTTTTTTAACAACCTATAGCCCCGATGTTTGTTTGATCGAGAATTAAACAGACAAGAATTTGTTTCAACACAAGTTCTCGTATTTGTTCGGCCCTGAGTCGGTTCTGTCGGTGTCTTGATCAATGTGTGTTCATGATACAGAATTCTAATAAAAGTTATGATAAATAATAATATTTTACTACGAACATACTCTCACTGAACTGTTCCTTCAATGAAGTCATTATCCGACTCGACACGAAGGTATCAGAACAGGATCATGCCACATATGTATAATCGGTTAAGTTCCTTGGTGGAGTACCCGAGTATTGCGCGAAACAGCGGGTTGGTGGAAACATGGAAGCACTACTTGACAACTGTAAACGCTAACGCTTTAAGCTAGATATCTATTTATTTTAAGATATATTTTTCGATCGCTCCTTTCGTCCTACGCCAAGGAATTTAACAGATTACTTATAGTTAATCACTTATCTCCATATTTTAGTAGCATATCGTTTTGATTGCAAGCTGCTTAATTTTGTCTAAGGTTTACATCAGGTAGACCATTTACTTATCTAGGTGTTAATAGTTGTGTGTTTTTAGGAAATGGAGTTGCTATTATGCGGAGAACAAGGTTATCTAATGCAAGCCGTGTTACCAGAAGTTCCGATCCGGAAATACAGCGATATCACCACCTTTAACCTTAACTTCGCCTCCTACAAAGAGCTAAGTGTGAAGAAACATTAGTAAGCACAAATATTTGCTGTGGCTTATTAGTTCAGTCAAATAGTATCAAAAAAGGCGATCAGGTCGCGACGTTTTAAAAATTCGAAGTCGCGAAATTGGTATGACATTGGTAAATAATATTCCAAAAATAAGAAGAGCAAATTACTTTTGTTGTATACCCAGCAGTGTTTCTCCACTGCTGGATATACTGCTGCTGGATGGGCTGGTGGTATGGTATGGTTTGACCTATGCACATACATAATATGCCTCATTGCTATTGAGTATGAATCGACTACAACTTAAACCATACAGAGGGCGACCTACAATATATAATAATTCATACAAAAGTTTTAACACACTAAGAAAGATTAACCTCTTGCTTTTACAACAAGCACGAGTTGCTGAGTGGTTTTAAATCAAAAGTATACATGTTACTTCAAATAAATTTTTAATTTTTTTTGACAATACAAATCGCCTTAATGCAATTATTAGTAAACAATTTTGAAAGAACAAGACTGCTCGTAATTTTAACCAGTAGTGATTAATGTAGCCAAATTCGGGTTGCTGGATACAAGAATTTTCGTTTCGTCTCAGTGCAAATATGTCGACTCAGTTTGGATCCAAGTAAAACACACGTTAAGTCAATCCATAAATATTTTTTTCAAGTCAGTACTGGGGAGACTATTATAGGGATATTTTCTATAGCATGCGCAATCGACCTTTCCCGGTGGAGGAGGATTTGGCTAGCATTGACGAAGAAGCTCTGAAGGCTAAAGAAGAAGCCGACAAGGGCGATGACGAAGAGGAGGAATGGATCGGAGAAATTGAGCTAAGTAAGATCCTATTGCACAATATCTTGTTCCAAAACTAAACGGTGTTGTGCACGCTTTCTGTGTCTGATGAGTTACAATTTACAAATGAATTCTGATTTATAAGTGAAATTAATCACTAGTTCTAATCTATTTTCAATTTTAGATTCTTTTTCGTTTATGTTATCCTTTTTCTATTCTATACTTACTCTTTTAATTCCAGTATCTATTTCAATAGACATGAAACTTTCAGAAATGCCACTAATAAAGAAACGTCACTTTGCGGTTTTTAATATTAATACGAGTGCCCTTACATACCCTTTTGTCGTCCACTGCAGGACATGGACCCATTCATGTACATTGTCTTGTGCATGAAGGATGTAAGACCCTAAAACGGCACGCTGCTGGCCAAACTGGTTGGCAGGTCCACACTTGCGACACCCACGTTTATACACGCGGTCGTTTATACATCAATACATTACTATACAGTAATTGTTTTGATAGACAAATGTCTGACAACAAATAACAGTGTACCACACTGATTTACTTACTAAAGACAACAAGAGTCACTAAGCAATGAACTGATCGCTTTTCAGTTGAAGCGGAAAATCAGTTAGGCACAACGATAACATGGGCAGAGTACTGCGAACAGGGCATCTGGGTGGTGCAGGAAGGGACCGGCGCTCTGCTGCTGGTGAAACCAGGTGTCAATAAAATACTCAAGTACGGGCCCTTCCCAGGGGCTTGGGAGGATAATATCACAACACTCAAATTTATGTAAGATAATATTGAAGCATTGATTTAGGCCTTAGACACACCGAGGGCGCTTGTACTAGCTAAGAAAATTAAGGATTTACACCCGTATTTCGTGTAGAACAACGAACACACGAACAACAGTCGCCCATTACATTAAATGAAAGTTTGTACACCAGGTCGACACTAGATAAAATAAAATATCGCTGTCGTTTCTGTCCAACAAATATCTTAAATAGATAGATTTTTTTTTTGCTGAGAACATGTCAATATGTTGTTACATAATAACAAAAGGTACCTACAGTATTCCGCCATATAGTGACATGCAAATAAAACAACACCACGATCATATAAATTACAATATCAGCAGATGTGATCTTAAATGTCATGAGTAATAATTCCTTGCCTCGTTGTCCTCATTATTGAGGGTCGTGACCATGACCATGGAATACTTTTGACGAACGATATTATGCCATCTGTTGGCGGGGATGCTGCTGTTGAGAGTAGTGCGGATCTAGTCACATCAACGCAACGGGCTACGTCCTCGGGGTCTCTTTCCTTCCACCTTGCCAGTTACTATAAGTCTTTCTAAATTGTTGTCTCCCTTTTTGGCAATGTGACCGAAGTACTGAAGAATTCTCTAGAGGCAGGTGGTGGATACCCCGGTAGTTATCTTAAGTTTCTTTAGAATTGGTGCGTTTGTCTGAAATGCTGTCCATGGAATCCGAATGATTCATCTCCAGCATCACATCTCGAAAGCAGCCAAGTCCCTTTTAGAGCTACTTTTAGAGTCCAAGTCTCAGCACCATATGAGAACAGAGAATATTAAAACACAAACAAGTCTTGTCTTCGTTCTCAAGGATATGTTCCTGTCCTTCCAAAATAATTACTCAATGCCTATCTCAATAACAAAATCAAAACCAACTCATTTATCGTGTACATAGTAAGATCCGTCTAATTTCTTAGCGTGTACAAGCGCCCAGCGTCGCTTGGTCACAGCGACCCTCGACCAGGCGATCAATAGCTCGGAAGCGATTGTTTGCTTGGAAATTGCTTGGAATTGCTTGTGAATACAAGACATCACATTTTCTCAATATTGACAGCAGTATGCCACTTTTTAAATAGTCCCCGTGACGCCGTGACCAGCGACCCCGAATGCCTGATGTCAAATTCTTTCGACGGGATGACGGGCGACAACATATCTGTTCGAAGTGTTCGATGGCGACAGCGCTCTGCCACCAAACAGTGGCGTTTGTAAAAAATATGAGTAGGAACATTATTTTGCTGTTTAACATTTTTCCGCATGTCTTGATATTTTTAATATAAATAATGTGACGACAAAAATGTGTTTTTAATATACCTACTTTTATATACCTAGGGTAGGTGTCCCGTTTTGTGGAGAAATAGTTATTTGTTAACAAGAGTTCAAAGTTGCTTTTTAACCGCGTGCTCAATTTTAATGACCGACCAAGCGAAAGATTCTAAAATTAGAATCCTGAGCGTTAGCGAGGGAATCAAAAGAACACGAGGTGAAAAATCTTTGCACTCGAGTGCAACACGTAACTTTTCATCCCACCTCAGCGAGGAAATGACTAAATGCAAAAAAAAAGTACACCAAGAAGGTTCCGAGTCTGAGTTTTTAACAAATTAAAAAAGGTTGTATGATAAATTCGGCACCATGGAGGTAGAAGTAAATACGTTTAATGATGTTTTGAATCCACAAACTTAGTGCACACGATGTTCTAAATTCAATTTACTTTATCCTCTAGCGGATAAAAACGGCTTTTGCACTCAGATATCGAAGAGCAAAAATACTCTTTCCGAGATAGGGGGATGAAAAATAAATGGTTACATTAATAATAACCCACAGGTGCGAAGGGCGCTACCTCTTAGTGGGAACAAACACGGGGTACATCCGCGTGGTGAGAATGCCGACAGAAGACGAAGATGCTCCTGAAGCTCACTACATGAAGTGGATGATGGCTCAGCAGAAACTACTGAAGAAACTTAAAGGAAGGCGATTGGCTAAAGAAGAGGTGTGTACCGCTATATTTGTCATTACCAACGAGAATATATTGCCATATCGATAAACGTTACCAAGCATTACATCTCCATTTTCATCACTATCATGATTCACGAAACGAACCAGATTTTTAATTGGTATATAACCGTTACTATCATTTGCATGAATATGTTATGCTCACCGCTGATGCAAATGTAGGTAATACTTGTCACATTAGTCCGGGAGGTGATATTACACCTATTTATCCTGTAATCGCAACCCTGTCGACTTCACCAAGTTGTTATCAACTTTATGTAGAATCATTAACATTGAATAAATTTGTTATTTATGTTTATTAAAGACGCAACCGATTCCCCGCATAGACTTCACAGACAACTACTACCTGCCAATACATGACCACTACACGGGAACCATAACTTGCTTCCAATTCAGCGCTGATGGAAAGTAAGTATCCAACTACTTACTTAATAGGTAGCTAAATGTCAATAAAAAAATGCATTTTTATTCTGTAGACATTCTATGGACTTAGAAGCGGTTAAGTACTGTCGCCAATTAGATTGCACTGCCTACTTTTGAGCTTCAGGATTTAGAAAAAGTTTGGGAAGTTTGTCTACGTTACAATATATAATGGGAAGTGAGATATCCTTTGTCAATTGGATGGTCTGGGATTAGAAGGAATAGTATGGGAAGGTATGACATAGGCTCAGGTACCTATCTCGAAACACACTAGTAAGTTTCAAATCAGTTTTCTAGATGGATGGAATATTTCGGCCGGTGGGTCACTAACGGCCATAATATCTATGTACGTATCTATGTTAAGTACTGTGAGTAATAATATATTTTTAGGTTTCTATATACATGCGGGGCAGACGGAAACATTTTTTCTTATTACATCAACTTCACGGTACCTTTGTTGCCAACACCGACACTTCCGAGACCACCAGAACTTCCTGTAAGTCATAATTTCTTAAGTAATATTAAATGCTTTATTTTGAGAAAATATTAACAGTTTTGAATTTTATTTTCTAGAAAATTCAAAAGATAAAAGAGCCAAGCACATTAGAAGGGGAACTGATGTCACACGAACAATTGAAGCAAAAAGAAGAATATGATAAGATGATGGCCATCGCCAACGCGCACAAGAAGCGAGTGCGAGATCTATTAGCCGAACTTACCATTGAATACAATAAGCTGATTAAAGCGTCAGTACTCGTCCTTATTACTTATTATTAGATTCTATATGTAGCGTAAAATGTTGATAGCCGAAATGTAATGAAAGGCGAAAGGATCTTCCCATAACAGATAAAACAAAAAAACGCCCGAAAGATAAATAGCTAAGTTCGAGTCAAAGGGGATTAACAAGAAACGTGTTCGAGATAAACCCTTGTTTATAAAGGCCACCTGTTATATTATTAATAAAAAGTAATTAATGACTTTTGTAGTAAAGTTAAACAAACTCAGAATTTTTTCTCTGAAGTTTAGTGCAGAATTTTTAAAGAAATCTTCATGCTTTGAAGTTGTTCTTCACCCCGATTAGAATTAGGAAATTATTTGCCGATTTCTAAATGGCGGGTAAGAGAGCTTGATATTCTTACAGATTTAAAATCTTTACTATCGCATGTTTTTCTCTATAGAGATTTAATTAATTATCACTCCAAGCGGTCGCCCAAATTTTACAGAAACATTAACCTATTTTATTATAAATATTTCACAGTAATCGATTACTGCCAGGGTCGCAACAAATTGACTTGACTTTAGATCCTCGTCCTTTGGTGGTACAAGAACAAGAACTGAACGAAGCCAAAGCGCTAACAATTAGAAAACTGGCCCATCAGCTCGAGGCCTCAGACATTGGTCTACACAAAATGTATTCTAGGAACATCATACAGTTGGATGTGTTTCCTTTCATATTGAAGGCCATCAGGTTTGTTTATTTGTTATCAGTATAATCAGAACAGAGTATATGTTTTTAAATACATGGTTAAATATACGATTTATTGAATTATGTTATCAATTACCTCTCTTCTCAATTATCTTACTTTATTTTTTTGTGCTTGTGGTCTCCTTAATTCTATGATTCATCTATTTCTAACTAAAAGTACATAAACGCTTTTTTAGGTAAGACGAAACATAATATTTTCTTAGGTTTTCGCGATTACTATACATAGCAATTAAACAACTTTGAACGGTTTAAATCGCGTATATTTAACATTATTTATATCCCAACGTTTCGAACACTTTGCAGTGGACGTGGTCACGGGGTGACTAATTGTTTTTATTTGTTACTTGAGTTATTAAGAAATTATTTGAACTACCGTCTGAAACTGCAAAGTGTTTGAAACGTCGGGATATAAATAATGTTAAATATACGGGATTTAAACCGTTCAAAGTTGTTTAATTGCTAAGAGGAAACATCATATAGCAGATCTTAAAAACATGCTTAGAAATAATTTGTATAGAATCTTCATTTTTCTTAATTAGGAAAATGAATGACATAAAAATTAACCTAAGTATGGAAACTTCATTTCCTTGCTTAGGTATATGTTTCTATAAATTTTTTCTGCAGCGATGTTGATCTACATATCATATGATAGGGATTTAATCATCGATTTGAGATTATTCATATCGATGGATTGAATCAAAGAAAACACCGTTACAATTGAACATTTCGAATTGAAAACACCGTTGAATTCATTAGTGTATTTTCTATAAATATAACTGAAACACTCTCTGATAAACTACATTTCTATAATATCATAATTTCATTTATTACAGAGACCCTAAAGTGATGATAAGACCGTTGCGTCAGAAAAATCTCTCGAAGGCATTTTATGACCAGCTGGAAGAAGTATATCAAAAGATGGCTGAAGCGGCTTTGCGAGGAAGGTTCGTTGTAATAAAAGTTATTTTATAACTTGATAACAAATTATAGTTATAAACATTATTCTGTTATTATAGTGAATAAATAATTGTACTTATTTGATTTTCTAAATTACACGCTGCCCATAGAGATTTAAATGTCTTGGAGTTAGCTGAAAAAGAATTAAAGTAAGTACGTAGTGTTAGAGTTGCAAAAAAATGAGTTTGTCATTTTATGCAGTTTTTTATTTTCTATTTCAATATCAACCTAAGTATTGTATAATATCCCACTACAAGGCACAATGCAAATTAGTGATATAACACGCATGCACTTTTGTTTTCGATATAACTTAAAGGCAAAAAGCATGTCGTACACAAAAAGCCTACCTTTTACTGCTCGTGTAAACTCGTCATACTTGCGCACGTTTCCGTAACTTTGTAAAAGGTTAGAATGAAGTTTTCATGCTAAGAATTTTTTGTCGGTACATGCTTTATTATCAATATCTTGATCAAATGAACTCAAAATTACTTCGTCACCAAGAAAATCTGTGACTTAACTAATGTCGGTACAAAATAGACGAGCGGATTCCACGACCCGTCGGGCTGCAACTAAGAAAACGTCATGGGGACCTCCGCGTGTCGCTTCCTTTCTGCTGGGCTTACCACCCAAACCACCACACCCGTTGAAGAAGGCGCTCCGAAATTACCATCAACGGTTAAATCGACACCACTTACAATTCATTGAGGTAATATTACAACAAATTGAATTAACAAGACAACTCAAGAACAGACACTGTTTTCTTAATTCAATAAAAGCTTAAATTTACCTTTTTAGAAATTGACATTGTTATTATTAAAAGCAATCCGACGCCATTAAGAGTATGCTGTTACCACCACACTTAAAATACAATAAACCCTCGATCAAATAAGAATAATGATATTGGAATCGATATAATGGGTGTCTCAGATTGAGCGCCGGATTTAAATACATTTTTTTTATTTGTCGGTTAGCAACACTGGTTTGTTTATAGGTGTCATATATGACAGATTCAATTAGTCAACATGGACCGTTACACGAAAGAGTAACGCAGTATGAATTTTAGAGACGTATGAAGTGGACCATCATTTTGATGAAAAAATCATCTTTAGTGACGAGGCCCATTTCCATCTTGACGGATACGTCAATAAGCAAAATTGTCATATCTGGGGCCTTGGAGAATCCTCATGAGATTCATGAAAAATGGATGCATACTCAAAGAGTTACAGTTTGGCGCGGGTTTTGGTTCGGCGGGATCATAGGACCATTTCTTTTAGGTATCGGTATTTAGGTAGGCATAGAGAGGTATCGGAAAATGCTACAGGAGATTTTTTGGCACCAATTGGAAGATATGGACCTCGATCAACTGTGATTCCAACAGGACGGTGCCTCGTGTAATACAGCCGAAAAAACAATGATTTTTTTTTTTCTTAATTAAATCCAGTGCTCAATCTGGGACACCTTTAGATATGAATTTGCTTTTGATATAGAAATTACAGCGATAAATCTTTGACATCTTATAACGTAATTATAAATGACCGACATACCTCAATTTTAAAGTCTAACCAATATGGTGGTCTCCAAGCGCTCTAATTTAACAAGACTTATCAAATGTCAAATTTGGAAATAGAGTTATATAGTTCTTTGATAATCTCACATAGACAATGCTATGGAAAAGTCCCGGCTCATTTCCTGGCCGAACAAATGTTTGTTCATTTATAGATTTGTTTCAATTTGGGTAACTTGTGTTCGTATCTATAGTTAAATTCCAATCTAATTTGTCTAAAATGTAATCAAATATGGCGGCATTACATTAAATAATGAGACGATATTTGTTTACCTTGATAATTTAATTCATTGCAACTGCAAGTTTGCCCTATATTTAAAACTAAACGTTGAGATATTTCATTGATTTGAATTATTTTCAGCTAATTGAATTGTAACGGACAATATAGGTATTTATTTCTTCTAGTGGCAAGAGCACCTCTCCCGCAAACCAGACCCTCACGCCTTACCGCCTGGAGCGGCGGAAGCTCTGAAGGAAGCGGAGGCGACGGTCGGCAACCGAGTTCTAAAGACTCAACCGGACTACGTCGCGTCACCCGGACATAACACGCAGCTACGTGTCTGCGTTGTCAGAAAGGAGGTAACCAATCATTGGGTTTTTATAAGCATTTTATTTATTTATTTAAAATTCCTTGCACAAATAATAATATACACAAATAATGTTTTATTATACATACACTTGTGTGTTATTAGTGTGTAGTATATTGTATATTAATGTTTATGTATTTATTACTATATAACTATATTCTTTATATATCTGTTTGCACAACATGATACAACTGGCGGCCTTATCTTTTAAGCGATCTCTTCCAGGCAACCATAGGATAGAGAGATGATTGAAGGAATAAAGTTAGGAATTTTTAATCCGTTTAGATTAAGCACGCTTCGAAGCAGTGCTATTCCTATCACTACGACTCATATCAACTAGAATATTCTATATGATAAAAGTCGGCAAATTTAAAGTTTAAAATAACGACAGTTTGTATATAACGGGAATATTTAATATATAAACTGAATTAGATATTGAACAGACAATATTTAAGTACAGTCTTCCGCAGGGCCGTCTTTACCAGGGGGTGCAAGGGGTGCGGTGCACCCCGGGCGCTCACCTTTTAAAGGTAATGAAAAAATATAACGCTATAGTAAACAATTACACAATAGGATATTTGACTGTCATAGGATACACAATAGGATATTTGACTGTCATAGGATACACAATAGGATATTTGACTGTCATAGGATACACAATAGGATGTTTGACTGTCTTAGGATACACTCCCGCACCCCGGCGCAGAATAGACTTAAGACGGCCCTGGTCTTCCGAACGACATCTATCCTTCTACCCATATTAGAATTTATCGGTTTTATCCCTATCTTTATTTGAACATTAAGAGTGTCAACATCTATTTACCATCTACCCATATTAGAATTTATCGATTTTATCCCTATCTTTATTTGAACATTAAGAGTGTCAACATCTATTTACCATCTACCCATATTAGATTTTATCGGTTTTATCCCTATCTTTATTTGAACATTAAGAGTGTCAACATCTATTTACCATCTACCCATATTAGAATTTATCGATTTTATCCCTATCTTTATTTGAACATTAAGAGTGTCAACATCTATTTACCATCTACCCATATTAGAATTTATCGGTTTTATCCCTATCTTTATTTGAACATTAAGAGTGTCAACATCTATTTACCATCTACCCATATTAGAATTTATCAATTTTATCCCTATCTTTATTTGAACATTAAGAGTGTCAACATCTATTTACCATCTACCCATATTAGAATTTATCGATTTTATCCCTATCTTTATTTGAACATTAAGAGTGTCAACATCTATTTACCATCTACCCATATTAGAATTTATCGATTTTATCCCTATCTTTATTTGAACATTAAGAGTGTCAACATCTATTTACTATCTACCCATATTAGAATTTATCGATTTTATCCCTATCTTTATTTGAACATTAAGAGTGTCAACATCTATTTACCATCTACCCATATTAGATTTTATCGATTTTATCCCTATCTTTTAACATTAAGTCAACTTCTTCAAATTCATTTAATTTTAGACGAAACATATTATCTTCCTTAGATCTACGATAATAAACATGAATTCAACAAAAAAGTGGTCGAGCTTCGGGAGCATAAGGTCCAACTTGTAGAGCGAATGAAGCACATCGGTGAACGGCTTGCTGAGATCCGCGTAGAAATACCAGCAACGAAAGTAAAATCACCGCCGGCCGTGCCCACCATTGACTATGAACTGGAATTCCCCGAGAAGAACCTAGAGGTAAGAGTACTTTACCTCTTAGAAAAGTGTCGCACTTACAGTGTCGTGGTGAGGCTAATAGGCTAAACGCAAATCGGTGAGCAATTCTCAGAGATCTATATAAAAATACTGGTGAAGATAATAAATCCGCTGCCGTCCGTGATGACCTAAAATCTAGAAATAAAGATACTCCACGTATTTATTAAATAGAAACTAAAATCCGTATACGCGAAAACTTTAAATAAGTGTTAGGTTCTTTAAAATGACGCCTTCTACACGTGGCTCCGAGCCTCACTTATAAATACTATTATATTTTATATATTATACACTCTATTTAACATTTAACTCTAGAGCCTATGTAAATTCAAGTTATGGGCGTACAGTAAACAATTGCAATAGTTAAAATTTAAGAATTGTAAGATATGTACGAGTCAAATTACACAGACATTATCCCGCCTGGTTGACAATTAAAACTCATTGAAATTGTCACAGAAACTTGCTCATTTTATTCTGTCTTCTTCCTTCTTACTCTGCCTTTAGCACAGCCTTTTTAAATTCTGATGTAATGCAATTCTCGTGTTATCCTTATTAATATTCAGCTGCAGGGTAGAAATCCCTTTAAAATTTGTGTCATTGTCATTATGTAATAGCAAGTAATTGTTGTGCCGTGTGGTGTCGTTCTGCTATGGAATAGCACCTCCCAATCCTTTCCCGCTGGGTGTCATAGAAGATGACTAAGAGATAACTAAGCGGCTACCAAAAGCCTTGAGGCTAGAACACTACCTCTAGAAGAGTGGATTCGCCAACCCGCTTAGCCAGCGTGGCGCTTTAAGGCCATCCATCTCTCATGCACAAGACAATGTGCATGAGGAGGCCCATGCCCAGCAGTGGATACTGAAAGAGTTGGATGCATTGTAATTGTTTGTACATTGCCAAGATAAAACCAGAGCCGATCCAAATGTCCGCCAAAGGCGCGGCCGCTGCGAAGAAATCCGCAGTACTTCAAGAGCGCAGGAAGTCGCAACTCTTCCCGCAACTGAGGGTGCGCCAAGCGAGAGTCGCACGGTTTGTTCCGCTCACAGGTACGACTCATATGTATAATAGCAGAAAATATCTAAAAATTGTCAATACAAAAAGCATTTAGGTATTTATTTATTTTATTGTACACACAACAATATGATGATACATGATTAAATGAGAGAAAGTAACAAAAACTAAGCTTATCTCCTGTAGAGATCTCTTCCAGTGATCCCGTGAAAAAATAGAGTCAATTTAATAGGCCACTTTTGACAAGTGTCAAACTGGTTGTCATAGTGTAATATTAGTAATCGATTTTAGTGTTCATAAACAATTAATTCTCCAGTAATATTTTTAGAGTATACACAGCATTAGAAACCTTCTACACATTCCACATGACCTCAAAGATAAGTGTAATTATGGGAAATATAATGAAACCAGTTTATATCAATTATTAAATTTATATCAATATCAATTGTATATATCAATTGTAATCAATTATTATTTATTAGTTGGAACTATCAGATTCGTTGAAACTGCTATCGTTGTGTGGTGGTTCAAGCCCAGATATGTGATCGTCTATATATTTGAATCTATGTATAAGAGCTTAGTTACTTCATTACAGGATAACTTCAGTGCTTATGAGTATGAGGATAGTCTTTGTGGCAGATGTAATTAATTCAATCGCGTCCGATTATGCAAGTGTGCAATGTAGTGATGGTATTCCCAAAATAACAAGTCATATATTCACTTCGGCTTACTTTAAATGGGCCTTTAGGTATTTACGGAAAGGGGTCGTTAAGACCTCTAGAGTAGCTTGTCTCGAATTAGTAATGTACAAAGGCAAATTAGGCCTAGTAAGTGCCCCGACGCGCGTATATGACTGTTAATTGAGTCAATGGCAAAGCCATCTTGCTGCCCAAATCACTCTGGCATTTACGGGGATTTCCTACGGCCTGGCTCAAGGCTTCCACGCATGGAATTATGGGGCTCGAATTCAACTCCTTTTCATCGCTGAGAAGCGGTTAAATCAACACGTCCTAGGACATGGATAATTATAGGCGCACAAAGCTGCCTTGCCCCGATACCATGGTAAAGTTTTATATTATATGTATATATCAGTTAGGGTTCTATTCGGCCGAATAGAGGTCGGAGTTGATTCGATAAGAGAGGAATGTGTGTTCTGATACCCAGATTTGCTAGCTAGCCGCCGACAACCTTTGCACAGTTCAATTCTGACCCAGAATTGCGTCTTAAATTCAGGCCGATCTCAAGATCAGCTATGGCGATGGATACACAATGAAGATCCTTTTATCGTGTAGATGTCCATCGGAATCCACGCGAGGGAGCGTCACTCGGTCTGCGCCTTTAGTGGTGTTAAGTTCCCACACTAATGCAAACTTAGTTCATATAAAATGTGCTATCCTTGACTATAAGCATTGAAATAACCACTGTCTTGCAATTTATTAAATATACTAAATGAATTCAGTATCCAGATTTTGAGTTAGGTTATGAGCTCCAAATCTGTTATAGAGTAAACTAATACTTACGACAGCTCGGCCTCTCCATCTGTCTCGTGTCTTGCGTTCAATTTAGACCATCGGCTCAAAGTCCAATTATATATGCAATGTATGCTTGATATTAATTTCAAGACTCTATGATTACCAAAAGCTACATAGTGTCCGAGTATAGCTTGAGCTATTACTTGAGTCCTAGACAGAACTGGCTTTGTTCAATTAAGATCGGATAGAAGTTTGGTTTATCCATCTTTCAAGCTCAATTATAGAATTTCTAGCTTCGTGTATAATTCGTAAAAATAGCCTAGGCGTGTACTATGGGGTTTTGTGGATGAAACTCGTACTTATGTACTTTATTTATAATGTAATTCGCGTGCTGCGTGATTTTATGAACTGAATAATTATCATACTTTAAAACTCCATTTTACCTTAGCCAAATGGGGAAGGGAATTAACTCTAGACCATTGAAATAGCAGAAATATGAAATTAAGAATTATTTATTTCATAACCAAATTATAATCGAATCTGAGTTGATTATTTAGATTAGATGTGACCGATTAAAGTCACATCTAACCGAGTCCTTCTATTCCTAGGCTTTGTATATAGGGAAAAAGAAGACCCAAACAAAAAACCCTATATGCCGTATTACTTAATTCTAACACAATTATTTACACAAGACTTAGATCTATTCGTAATAAAAGAAACATACATAGTAAATTACACGTTTATTGTGTATGCGGTGAGGTGTTATTTAATTGAAGATTGAACTCTAGTTTAATCCAGGATAACCTGCCTGAATTTATGTCTGGCAATTGGCTCAGTACATAATGATATATATATGTATATATATATATATATGTGTGTTGGTTTTCATTAATATCATTTTAATAGTGACTCGACATACATGAGAGTGGTTTTGTTTAGAACTAGAATAACATGATTATGTACTCAATTAATCATCATTTGTTACCAAGCACATTATTTCGAGAAGACTCTTTATTGAGCTGGATTTTAGTATGATCTTTGGATATTTATACACCTCATCTCACACAGACATGATTTTTAACAGTTTATACACATTTATATACACATCTGCTCATAACTTTGTTCACATGTCCATAATTTAATGTATCTTTCATGAATCGTAAGTGCTGATCAATTCGTTATATTTAAATAGGTGATTGTATGGGCTCTAATGGTATTTCTTACCATTCTCGTCTTTATTATTCGACGGCATCTGGTAAATAGGCATAATTATGGTAATTATTATAATACAAATATAAGAAATTGCCATCTCCCGATACGATCTGTGGTTAGTCAATAATTCATATTCCTTATCAGATATTATATCCATTGTCAAATAGCTTGTTTGTTTATGTTTAGCTACAAATGACAGTTAGTTATATAACACTGTGTACAAAGTTATGAGGCACTAAAATAATTATGATAGTTTGTACTTTACCAGACAACTTTTCTAGTCCAACTTATTTCATTATTCCCGCCTATCTTATACAAATTAAATTGGAAAACTTTTATTACTACTACACACACTATAAAGAACTATTATCTAGATCGGGCTAGCGTGAGCTAGTCAAGACTTCTATCTGGTTCCTTCAGGGAGCAAAAGCGCGCGAGCTCGACCAAGGATGAAACCGTTGTGTCCTCCCTCCTCATGTTCGTCTCAAGCGCAGCCAGCTCTCCAGCCACGCCCTGATGCTGCTCCTTGCCAATGGGAAAAAATCAAAGCCAGTTATTTGCTCCTGATTGGTCCGTATCTTAGCGTCACCGTGCCGCGTCTTGGCGCTGAAAAAATTTGGCGGCAGAATTCTCGCGATAATAATTTCCTTTGTGCGTGTCGACCCATGGGCCTTCTACACGTGCATGCAATCATTTTTTACAAACTGTCTCCCCTTTATAAATTTACGACTTTTGTCAAGCATCAAGCAGAGGCGAATTCCATAGAATTTGTGTTACTAATGGCTCTCAACAGTGTAGCACTTGCACATTTTAAGATATTAACTCCGAATACAAGTTAATTTATCGTCGTTAACAACAACTCGATGGGTTGTCTAGACATCTTAACATTTATTTTATGCAGATGTTTTTCGGCGATGAGAGGAAAAAAGATAGGATTTGTTTTTGGCAACACAAAAACCTTCTTATTTTGAATTTTAAATAATGGCTAAATATCTCTCTAGTTGGCCATCTCACACTCCCCCAAATAGATTTTGAAACTCGACTTCTCCCTTCGGATATTTTCAATAAGCAAAGTTTTAAAATATATTTCTCCTCATCCTATAAAAATTAAAATTATTTCTATCGACTACTGTACTAATTCTGGCTCAGTTCCCACGCCTTACAAACCATTCTCACAGCACTAACTTCCCTTTCATTCATCCGCTTTTTTTTTTTCCGTGGTTTTTTTTTTTTTGTTTTCTTTTTTTTTTCGTGTGGGTTCGCTTTTGTTATGCTTTCGATAACATTCCCATTCAACGCCGCCCCTTTTTTTCTTTATTTGTTATTTGTTTACTTGTTTGGTTACGTAATAACGAAACAGGTGTATTGCATTATAATTTCCTTTGATCTTATTGGTTTTTTTTCGACAATTAGAGTATAGACGTTGTCATATGGTACTGCTCCTATTACGAAAGGTCCTTCATACAATCGTACAAACTTTTGAGTTATTTTCTTGTCTGCGTCGGACTTGGCAAAGACTTTTAACTTTACAAGGTCACCTATCTCAAATCGAATTAATTTATGATTCCTATTATAGTGAGATTCGCGAATAGCAGCTGCTTTTGCGGCATTCAATCGCGCTTGTTGACGGATTTGCTGTATTTCCTCCTCCTGATATCTCTTCCTGCTGTATTTTACGTTCAAGAAATCGGTAGACAGTGTGGTTGTCCTCCCATTTACTATCTCATCCGGTGTATACCCTGTGGTAGTGTGGATAATTTGGTTGTATCACTCCTCTATTCTTGGTACTGGATAACTCCGTTTGATAAATGGTGTCATCTAATAACTTTATAGTATGCTCGTACTTGTCTGTTCGTCCTAAACCATCGGCAAATACCTTAATATGCTTTTCTAATATAGGTATCAACATTCGCTTTTGTTCTAAGTTTAAGTCAGTCGTGTTTAAATGGTCCGTCCATTTGTTTCTACATTCCACCTCTTTATTTGACGTGATGCCTTCTGTTGGTAGCGTGATCCGATTCAGCATTGTGTTGATAATGGTAGCGTTCGTCTCTCCCCCTAGTCGTTCGATCTCGCTATCTGAGTTCAGTCTAACACTAGACCTAACTCCTAAATTTTCTATCGTCAGTGTCCGTTCTTGACCGCAATTCACTATTCCTTTCACTCTCTCTAGCCAGTCATAACCTAGTATCAGAGATCTAGGTAATTTCCGCATAATTAATACAGGTGCTTTTACAATTGAATTACCTAACTTGAATTCTATCAATACCAATCGGTTTGTGCTCTCGCTTCGTGAACCAAACGCTCCTTGTATCTGTATAGCTGGTATGGCAATCTCGGGTAATTCTCCGCTCTCTTCCTTCATCGAATCGTATAACTCCCGCGTTATACCACTTATTTGACTTCCGGTGTCGATCAGCGCATTTATGTGCCGACCATACAATTGTACACATATTTCAGGTAACTTAGGTAACGAATAATTTTCACATACGTCATCGCTCTCGTCTATCTCGTCGATTTCGTGAAAAATAGTGTACACTCCTCTGTCTCTCTTCGTACAAAATTCACACACTGAACCCTTCTCATCGCACTCCTGTACGTGGCAAAACTGGTTGTCCAATAAGATTCCGATCCCTGTTGCTAATGATTGGCAATGTTGGTCTTCGTCTTGTGATTTTGTTCCTAATGGGTATTTGAGGCCCCTTCCATTTGTTCCAAGCTTTTGTCCAGGTTTCCATCCCTTTCCAACGAGTATGTTATAGGCTATATTTTTCTCACTAAGGTGCGAAGTCTCTGTAGTCCCTCCATCACAAAATAATAATAGGCTATTATGACTTCCTTGTGCCGGAGACTTTAGTTTTTTGTTTGCTTGTCCTCCCCCACAAGTCTTGCCGAAGTGGAAGGTTCACTTTCCTTGACAAAATCGATAGCTGGTCGATTAACGGTAGCTTCGTTTTTCCTCGTGATAGCCGGTGCTACCCGATTAAAGTTGGTTCTATAACCCAAACGTCCACGTAGATGTCCCCTCCCCCTGTACGCACCTCTCCTATTACGCCATACATTCGCCGACATTGTCGCGGTGATAGGCCGTCTAAACTGCCTATCCTTCCGGTCGTTCCTGTTGAGGTTATTCGTAGATAAGTGTAATTATGGGAAATATAATGAAACCAGTTTATATCAATTATTAAATTTATATCAATATCAATTGTATATATCAATTGTAATCAATTATTATTTATTAGTTGGAACTATCAGATTCGTTGAAACTGCTATCGTTGCTATTAGTATCAATTCTTAAATCACATTAAAAATCTTCCATTATATTTTTTTTTGTGTTTTCTACTACTTTCTTCCAATCATCTTTGGAAACATTTGTACACGCAGTTTTTATTAAAAATGATATTCCACCAGAAAATAAGCCTACTTTTTTTAATGAACATAAATGTTTTTTTCTAGATGGATACTCTTTTCACAATAATAAATAACCATAAATGTGGTTGCAAATTGCATCAGCATTAAAACTATCGACATAGGCAACTGGCATAATTATTTTCCTTTTCTTCCTTTTTCTTTTTAATTTCAGATATAGTTTTAATATATTAAATGAGGTATAGATATATTAATTTAATTACATATATCTTTTTAATGTATTTACTAATTAATAATTGTATTTATTTAAATTATGTCAATTATTAAATAATTTTATTGTTCTCTTAATTTGTTTATTTATCGTAACGGTAATTTTCTTCGATATTCCTTTCTCTCTACAAATTACTTCGATTATAAAGATCACATCACTATTATTAAAAAAGAAAAAATGTATACAGGCGTAACCTTGTAGTGGGGTTCGAATTTCTTGAAATATAAATTGATAATGATGTTTAGCAACCAAATTAACCTTCGAACATATTAAATTTGATATAAAAAGACAAGTTTATATTTTTTTATTAAAAATGTTACATATTTTTAGTGTTCAGTAATGCATTTATAAACTTAAATTGATTTATGGGACCGATGCAAAGTTATATCGTCACAAAGTCAATGAAATGTCAAAAGTGGCCTATTAAATTGACTCTACTGTAGTCGGAATAGAAAAGGCGTGCGTAGTGCATACTAAATAAAATTAATAATAATGTAATGATATCTTTGTCTTATTCAAAAATATACTATTTATATCTATATCTTATATTATATCTCTATTTTAAAACAAGTCAAAACGACTTAGTGCATGATGGGCTAAAGTGAGAGGATGTAACCTTTTTTGCTAAATGCAAATATAATTTAAAACACACGATTAATTAATAGTTAATTTATATTTTCCTGTGCAATTGAAATACTCAAGCAATCATGCTCTCATCATCTTAGTACGTTGTGAATTTTTGATAAAGCTAACTATAGTCCCGGAACGAGTTAAATGCGCGCGGAAGGAATGTGACCGTTTCATGTCACTTGTTTTTAGTGTTGTACTACAATGATCTTAGTGAAAGATAGGTATATCGGATATTGGTAAAAGTCGATATTTTTAATTTAAATATCGCGGTCAAAAATAAAACACACGACTATGTAATTATAAAAAACATCACTTATTTTTTACTATTTTTATTTACTTTCATTATTTATTTATTTATTATTTATCACACATTAGATAATATAGTAAGTAGGTATACATAATTTTTAGTTTTAAATAGGTATTTAATGTTTAGTTTTGAAAAATAAAGTTACTAAAAAACAAAAAGAAAAAAATACAAAAATTACTAATTGAGAGAAATATATAAAAAAACAATATTATAACAACAAAAATCTACTACGCATTACATTATTAATAATAATAAAAAATAACTTAAAAGTACTAAAAGACACAAAAGACTATCATATTGTTTTGAATGAATATTAGTCACTACAATCATCACTTGTCATCATCAACATCTGATGCAGACAAGTCAGAATCAGGTTTGGTCGCTCATTTTAACAAGTAAGTAACCTAGTAATCTAGTAAAAATCCTAGTAACCTAGTAACAAGTAACCTAGTAAAAAACTACCCAACACGTGTTATATCGATGACGCAAGAGAAACAATAGAAAGCGAGCAAGCACATCACTTAACTAGCTGGCACTAGTGCGGCGAGATGGCTGGGAGGGGGGTGTGCTCGTGTCCCCACACCTCACACCGCGCGCGCATTTAGCTCATTCCGGGACAGTAGTTACGAATGCAATAAAGTCAGTCTAATTTAAAAATAAACTCATATCTCCCTAATGAGACGTTTTTAGAAAACTTCATTTATTTTTTTCTTATATTTAATGAAAGTAAACTCTGACGAATCCTATATCTGTGCCCATTGAATGCATTTATATTAGGTCCTTACCGATGAAACTGCCGTTTTATATGGAAAAATTTAAATACATTTTTATATGAAAATTATGTATTAATTAATGTATTAATTAATATGTATTAATTAATTAATATGTATTAATATGTATGTATTTAATTAATCGAAGTAGGTATTGTACATTATTATCAATGCACGTTCGCCATTTTAATGGAATCGGTAAATTCTCTGAGGGCTTTTTTCACTGCCTCATCGGAGTTAAATTTTTTCCCGTGTAAAAAGTTATCCAAAGTCCGAAAAAATGGAAATTTCCAGTCGAAGCTCTTGTAACTTTGAGACTGTCTGTCGTGCAGTGTGTGAGCGAGCGCTATCATGGAAACGTTTGGGACATTGTTTAGCCGTGTCTCCTGATCATACATATTATACATATACATATTATTATCATACAGGATCCACTTCTCATCACAAATGACAATACGATTCAGAATCCCTACATTTTTGTGCCAGTTCACCAACGTAAGACAAATTTCGACGCGTCTTTGCAGCCGACTTTCATTTAGTTCATACGGTTTCCACTTTCCGAGCTTCTTCACTGTTCCGATTTGACACCAATGAATCAATATCGATTTGTCACCTAGCCGAAGGCTGCTGCTAACTCAGACGTGGTTTGATATGCAACCGCTTCCACTATTGCATTCAATTCGTCATTATCAACTTTAATCTCCGGTCGTCCACGGGGCTTCTTCTTGAAGTCGAAATTTTCAAAACGGAAACGATCAAACCAAAAAAGAACCGTGCGGTGTTTGGTCCGTACACATCGTTAATATTGCGTGTCATTATGAGTGCTGCGTTGCTACCACGACGTAACTTATATTCAAAAATAATGTGAAGTTTTAACCTTTCCATGGTCGCAAACACGACGATATCTAAACAAAAAGTAGCTTGATGGAAAAACAAATGAATAACTGATTTGTGATTATGATGTCATAACTTTAAATTGAAATTAATTTGGATTTGTAATTCCAAGCCATACACAAGACAACTAAGTTACAAGTGTCCACTATGAACGAACGACAATTTCATAGGTGAAGCTCTAATAGTTTCTTTTATTATTATTCCTAGTAACGAAACGGAAATACACTTTTACAAAAAAATTCAATACTATAATTCTAAAATTAGGAGATACTTCTACTAAAATAATACTAATACTAAATTTTAATACTAATTTTCAATACTAAAAAATATTATTAGTAAAGAAATTTTACTAAGAAAGATTTACTAATTGGTAAAACTCTAAGTACTAAAAAGTAGGAGCATAGACTAAAAATCTGTTTTCCCTCCGCATTTATCATCTTTTTTATCCCTATCGCGACTTCTTAGATCTTCGTACTTCACACGACTAAAACTTATGCCCCGATAGGAATTGTCCTTGCCGTCGTCGTCGTCGTCCCCGGCACGTCTTAGACGACCACGACAACCCAATTACTGCTGCCAATGTGGTTCTTACACTACACTCACAGACTAACACATATACACCGTCCCTGCCGGCGGAGACGACGACGCGACGTCACCCTCGCTACACCGAGAACACACGTGGAGACGACCGGCAGCCGGCAGGGAACACTATTAGCACGTATCGGCACGTGCCTGGGCACTTCTCACCGACTCACGATCCCACGGTACCCTCCCAAAGCAACGCCCTAAGCCGAGTTCTATTCCTGCCGCCGGTCTACCAGCGGGAGAGTCCTTAAGCTCGTTGCTGCACACACTCCTTTAAGGGCTGCGCCTTCTGCGCTCGCCCTAAACCATACATGTCTGGTAGCCCTTGAAAGGCCATTAGGGCCACAAGAATTTAGCCATTCCAAGAAAACCACTAAACCTTACGTCGCGTTTACAGAGAGCCATCCGTTAGCAGCAGCATGGGAGATATTAAAAGCAAGACAAGGGGCCGAATCCTCGCCCATGGAGATTGAAATACGCGAAAGACGCATTTTAAGGTTAACTTATTTTTTGACATAATAGTTCTATTTAAATTCGCCACTAACTAATAGAAAGGTAGTTGAAAGATAATTTTGTTATAGGCATCTGTATGAGCAGGACATGTTGTTAGCTGATGCAACGGTTGCTGTGCAACAATTCGATTCTCGTCTGAGGCAACTTCAAAGAGAACGCATACGGGTCCAGGTATTCAAACTTATACAACGAAAAGGCTACAATTTTGCAGTCGTAGGATTTTTGATAAATGATTTATTATAAACATTTGATTTTAGGAGAAAAATCAACTATTAGAATTACATCTCTACCAATTACACCGAGAAATGAACGTATTGAACCGTTTTGAGGCACAAGAAGATCGACTCGCCGAGAAAGTATACTCTAAATTAATGCAGGTAAGTTTGTTGACGACCTCGGTTATTAATGTTATAATTCTTATAAAATGTTTTTTATCATACAATAAAGAGTTTAATCTATCTATTTGTATATTAGAAAACGAGATCATTTTTTAGGTACGTGGGGTTCAAGACCAGATAATGGATTGTGAGCACCGTATAGACGAGCATCACGCAGAGAAGGAGCATTTGGACGGCGCCTGCCAAGATCTTCAAAGGCAGTTCAAAAAACTCGTTCAAGATAACAAGTTCGCTGACTTCTTGCGAAGGATTTTTAAGAAGAAATATCGCCCGCCACGTGGTCATGATGATGATGGTAAGAATAATTGAAGCTAGATGTCCCTAATTTTGCTCATAAATGATGTTTGATTTTAATAGTTGCTTAAAAATCATTGCTTCTAACTTGAAATTCAATTCTATAGATAAATATAATTATTTAACAGCGATTATGAGTAAAGGGTTATTCAGTAAGGGTTAACAGTCTTTAACTACAACTTGTTATAGCCATAAGCAACAGATATAAAGCAAAATGCACTGTTATTATTGTTAAAATTAAAACTAAGTATATCAAATGACCACAATCAAATAAATATGTAGGTATGCTTAATTAAATCTATGACAAATGATCGTAATATGTTCTGTAATCAAAAGATATGAATTATCTATTAGTTTATCTAGACGATATACAAGTACCGTTATCTTAGTTATCAAATGCTAAGATAACAGTCTTTATCTAAAAACATGGATTTGTATATAATGATACAATTTTGTGTACTAATTGCGTGAAACCTTTATTTTGATAGAAATCTGTTGACAAATGTAGGTAGATGGTGCAATAAAGAAATTATGCATTTATATACATACATACAGAAATATATACATACATGAATACATACATACATACAGAAAGATCTAAGGAATTAAAAAAGATAAAGGAAAATAAGTATATATTATATATAGAGTCCTCTGAGTCAGAGTCGTCATCGTCATCGAGCGAAGAGGAAGAGGAGGGCAGTATTGACAGCCGCGATATAGGTCCGATACGATTGGACCCCAACGTGTGCCCCGAAGGCTGCGACAAGGATATTTACGACAAAACCTACGAATTGAGGAATACTAGGTAATTGCCTTTGGCATCCGTTAAAGTAGCAAAAATAGCTAGAACAAAAACAAATTTGTCGAGATTATAAGGACTAGCGATTTTCCAGACTACTACAAAGAAAACAGATATTTTTTAACGTTATCGTTTTATTTGAAAAAATTGTGTTATTTTCGAAATAAATAGGTAGGTAAGCATTTTAAAAATATAACGTGTATTCTAAATGGTCACCATTTGCTTTTATACAATCTTTAAAACTTGTGGATAGTTTTCGATTGAAACACGCACACTTTCCATGGGAAAATTGGCAACTACCACCCTTGTGGAATGTTTTAGGCATTCAATATTATCATGGCGTTTAGAGTATGCCATGCTCTCTAAAATAGACCATAAATCATAATCGAGCGGATTAAGATCGGGACTAGTAAGCGAGCCTTATGACCTGGTGCTGAGTCTTGCTGAAAGAACCATTCTTGGTTATGGAACAGGCTAAGAGGTTAAGAGGCTTTGCGACCATTTCAAAAATTGTACGATACACTTGAGCCGACGTTTTCTTTACAAAAATATGGTTCAGTCACTCCTTGATAGTTAACACCCCACCGAACCATCACTGAAGCTGGATAATGGCCACGTTGCACCCTATTAATCAATTGAGCGCTCCTCTAGAATTATGAGCATAAACTCGATCATTCTGCTTGTTAAAATGTTCCGATCATTCTGCTTGTTAAAATGTTCCGATCATTCTGCTTGTTAAAATGTTCCTCAATGTTGAACATTTTCTCGTTCGTAAATGAGATTTGTCTGTGAGTTCCCTTTGCGTACTGCCGAAGAAGTTGTTTTGATTTGTCAACCCTATTTTTCTTTAAATTATCATTTAAGAAATTACCAGTACGTCTTTTGTAGGCAGCACTTCTAAATCATCTTTTAAAATACGTGTCATGGTTTTGGGTGCCATATTCATCTCTTTGGATAAAATCTTTTCCTTCCGGACGAGATTTCTTCGGATTCTCTCCTTCACAGTTTTAATCATCTGTTTATTACGAATAATGCGTGGACAGCCAGACCCTTTACTGTCACAAACAGAAGACGTTTCAATGTACCTACCAATAACCCCGTACACAAATATTTGGCTAATACCAAGCGGAAGGAGTGTTTTAAAAATTAATTTGGCTAAATGCCTACTTTGTGTAATGCAATTACAGCAATACGGTTTTCGTTATCACCTCATTCCGTTTTAATATCAGTACAATATATAATAATGATTGGCGCCAAAATTAGAAATAGTAGTTTATGAAACTGTTGCATAATAAGGGGTATTAAAACACGAGCGTGTGTTTAAAAACCGAGCCGTAGGCGAGGTTTTTAATAGTATCACACGAGTGTTTTAATACCTAGTTATGTGCAGTTTCATACACGACTTTATCTACTCTCATACATTGGTGTTGAACCTACTAAATAAAAGATCAAAGTTAAAAGAGTAAGAAATAATTTATTATTTATAATAATTATTCAAGTTTTGTATGTTGCAATTATGGAATTGTATATGTATTGCTGGGCAGTCATTGTCATTAGAGGTGCTCGTACTTGCTGTCGGGGCTATTGGCAAATTAATATTAATTTCGTTCTTTTTGTTTTCTATAGTGTTTAGAATGGAATTTGAAACTAAGATTTTGTTAGTCATAGAATCATCTATGTAACCTTCTGCCACTGCAGACGATTTCCATCCACCATGACACTTGCCGAAGTTCGTCTAAAGCAATGGCCAGTGTACTGCTCTGAGTTCGGAAGTTGTAGATAATCGGCTATAGTTTTACCTAAAGTTCCAAATTTATTGATACCAACTCTCTGTTGAGTGCATTTTTCACGTTGGTAATTTATAAAGAAACGGGGATTTTTACAGGAATTGGGCCGTAGTGATATGTATTCTTTACATAACTCATAGTATTTCCCTGTAATACTAAAAGAGCGGTCTTTTTTATTTTTGGTATTACGAATTTTTACTAATATTGTATATTATAAACTTCCACGTCCTGAAACTGCACATTATAGAGTTGCTGTCTCCGACAGGCACCCATGATACCGAAAATAAGTGCAATCTGGAGCAAATGAAATTAAAAATTATGAATTTAAATGAAAACCCAAGAACGACAAACGCTAATTAGACTTTCACGTTTATATAACTAAAATCTAAATATATATACGTACCTTCGATAAAAGATGTTCGTGTCCGGGAGCTTCGTTTATGAATTTATTTAATTGTTCGGGTGAAAACGTCTTGGCTTTCGTCGCTTTAAATCCTTGAGATATTCTTTTCAAAAACGCAATTAGTTTTGAATATTTGGATATATCGACTTCGTTATATATGCTTAATGTACTCTTTAACATTGAGTATTTAGACCATAATGAGGAACAATTGAACTTGTCAGACAATTCCTGAAAATAGGCCATTAGCACGTTTTCCAAAAACGAAGTAGCCTTTTTTTGCATTTTCCATTCCATAAAGTCTTCATAGCATTTATCATATAATTTTCTCGACTTTGCTGGTAATAGATTATTAGTCATTTCCGTTGCCGCATTTAAAATATCGGGCGGAGTCAAATTTTCTTCACAGTCACTGCTATCGGACATTTTTAAGCTAAAATAACAATATTTCCACGAAATTCAGTACAACAAAACGTATGAATGGCGCCAAAACCCAGCATATCACCGCGCATGCGCTAAAGTGGGCGCTGCCACAAACAAGTAAAACTGTATCGTAATGAAAAAAAAAATATTTTATAACATTATTTTGTTTGAGAAAAAGTGTTATAATATGATTTTATTTTTAAATTTCGGTATTGTGTTTATAAAGTATGTCAATATAAATTCGTTTTGAAGTTTGTAATTCGAATGTTACGATATGAGAGTAGATAAAAGAACATTATTTTTTCACGTGAGAATAATAGATTCCAAATTCAAATGTATTTTTTTTTTATTGTAACGGTATTCATGACCAGACTAGGTTCAAATTTATAAGTGTCGATTTTGTTGAATTCTGTTTGCAGTTCTCTTGAATAACTCCCAAGTTGTAGTTTAGTGGAAAAACCTCAGTTAGCAGTTTATTCGGTTTCAAGTTTTAAGTTCGCTATATATTGTCTTGAAGATCGCACTGTATGCAGCAGCTATTTTTTAAGGAAGTGCGAATATAACGCCTTTCGGTATCGGAACAGCTCTTCAGAACATTTCCCATTGCACTAGCACTGGAAAAAGAGATATAATATATTTTCCAATGCCAAGCAATTGTAAATCGCCTGGTAGGAGTGGCATCGTCAATAATTGGGGAAAGCAGGTTGTTGAACAGAGTCAAATGCGTCTAACATATATTTCGGCGTACTGACCTTAATAAGATCAACTTTTTTAACAGACTTCCAATGTTTTAGACATAAACATGAACAAGAAATGATAGAACAAGACCGTCTAGTTGAGCTACTACATAGAGACATTGATGCACACAATAAAGTGAGGCGAAAACTCTCCACACAGCTGGACAAGAGAAAGAACGACCTCAGGGAATTTATGGTAACTAATCACAATAGTATACTTTAGTGCTATCAAAGTGAGAACATAATCGCACCTTATTGAACTTTTAGATCTTTGTTGGAATCCAACATTAACATCTAGGTATATAATGTCATAAAACGAGTTATTTGAAATCATAGGCATTTTTTATTAATCCACTAAACTGACAGCTTGTCATGAAATTGTTTTGTTTCCTCTCCTTTTTACACCTTCCACCCAACTAGTTGTCAATGTACGTGGTTAAAGTATCAATAAATTTAATTCGGCAAATCCTATCATTCTTTTCACAACATTCAACAGTCCACTGCTCCCATGTCAATCGGGCTAACGTTATACTTTTTGTACAAGTTATATTTTATACGAAATTTGCAATTTTGTACATACACTATAATTCACCTATACAAAATTTGGTTTATACTGACACTACTGTGACATATACTGGCATTAATGAAATTGAAATTATTAAAATTATCTGACTAACTAGAGCTGATAATAAGTTCCCTTTTCTTATTTAATGTCACATATAAATAATTATTTAAAAAGAGTGAAATATCCAATTCAAATGGAGAAGCAAAGCTGCATGAACAACGTAGACCAAGTAGTCGAACATCAGCTTTACAAGGTTTCACCGTCCCCGATGGATTGACCTATACCGTCGTGTAATAAAACAGGCCATAAAACAATAAAAATTGTTTTTTTTTTTTAAGATTTCACTAAAGTTAATTATATGAACAGAGTCAAATACCCAATTCAGATGGAGAAGCAGAGCTGCATGAACGAAGTAGACCAAGTGGTAGTGCTGAGATATGATCAGCTGCGAGCGTCGGCCGTGCGAGGATGTACCGGCCCCGAGGGACTGTCCCTGACCGTCGTGTTCCCGGAGCGAACGTTGTCGAAGCTGCGCAACCGCGTGCTCGAGTTACAGGACGAGATCAAACAGCAGAAGCAACGACAGAAGTGAGTCGAATTTATAGTCCCTTCGAACTTGGAAATTAGTTATCTAAAAGTATATTACTTCGTCCGCGTGGACTTTAGTTTATAAACACCGTCTTTATTCGACGTGATTCTTTAAATTGATATAACTTTTTTATTAAGAACTGATTGAAATAAAACAAACACTAAATTTTAAGTGAAGCTTACCACAATACATTAGTGAAAACCGCACCCAAATCGGTTAAGCCGTTTCTAAGATTAGCGCGCACAAACGCACAGACAAACAGACAAAAATTCTAACAATCATTGTTTTGGGTTCTATTGCGTTGATAAAGGCCCCTAATAACAGTTTTTCTCATATATCTTCCATGTACAGACAGCGATCAGTTACATTTTTATTATATGTATAGAAAATGTTGATACATATACATATGTACCCTATTGATAAATGGACTTATAATGAGGATGAATAACCCATGTAATCTGCTCATGATTTAGAGTTAATTAACATGAAATTTTACGTATTTGTTTGAAAAAATATCATATCTGTGCAGTGTTTACAAAATATGTAAATTAAAACTTACAAAAAGTACTTTTTGCATTAAATGCGTGATAAAAAATTACTTTAAATTACTTCAGAATTATGAACGGAATTCATGGGTTTCAGTCTTCGGGAATACATCTCACATGCTTTCTATGCACACAGCGAGTCTGTTTGTATACTGTCTGTGAGAGTTCGCGTTCCCGAACGATTCGTCGCAGGACTTACTCGTAGGCGACCTTAATGACATACGCATAATTTTAATGACTTAATTAATTATTGAGGTAATGAAATGCACAGAGTAAACCGCACCCACCTTTTTCGTATGAACATTGACCTACGTGAAATGAACGCTCGTGCGGAGACACTTCGCGCGGAGATGCGTAAAGTAATCACGCAGAAGCTCGGCCAGCCGCGCCGCGTCACCGACACGCTGGACGATCTGCTGAGAAACTTAGCAAGGCGACACAAGTTCACCGCCACCATGCGCTCGCAGCTCTCCATGGTCGATCACCTCACCAAGTGGAAGGTCAGTTGTAGTATTCCTTTTTGTGCTAGAGGTTAAAAAATGTTTAATTTCTTTGTGAGGGACCCAATTATATTATTGCTAGCGAAAGGAAGAATTTATGTTTCTAAATTTCCTAATATGGTTGACACAAGACGTTGCAACGATTTCTTTGATCGGCGCTAATAAGTGATAAAACTAGAACATTTGAATAAGAACAAGAAGAATTGAACCCTTATGTTATAAGGCTTAGATTAAAAGTGAAGATTATGTAACCATTTATAGAAAGAACCCTTACGTTAAAAGCGAAGGATTAAGTACAGATATTCAAAGGCGCGAACAACAATAACTATGGTTTTTAATTGTCAGGTCCGGCACAGTGAGTTGGAGCAGAAATACTTACAAATGTTAGGTCGATACTCGGAACGGCTTCGACTAGCAGCCACTCTTCAGGCAGATATTTTTCCGATAAAGGTATGGTATGTCTCCGGTAAACATTCTCTTGAACTTATAAACCCTACAGGGAATTTAGCTCTTTAGATAGGTCGTAATAATATTATAACCCACTGATATTGGAATTATCTAATTTTATTTTTATTATATTGTAAGTTTTTAATATAATATAAGAAATCGCTAACCCTAACATTTTAGCTGTGACGTCATTATTTACGTCTCACTACGAGCAACGATAAAAGAACCACTTGTCTTGTTTAGAAAGTGACGTGATATAAAATTTACACTTTTTAAAACTGAAATGGGAATTATATTAATTTCGCCTTATTATAAATGAAAACCAATTCATTTATGTGTCTTAATGCACAGATCATCATTTTATGTAATACAACATTTGATTAGTGTTTTACTAGTATGATTCATACGGACAATGGGCCCGATAAATAATCGATGAGTTGAAAAGTCCTTAAACGCAGGCCACGTATCGGGAAGGGCAGGGAACGCTTGAAGAAGTTTATTTTATTTTATTTATTTATATAATGCATAGTACTTTTCTATTAAAGAGGCATGGATACAACTCACAAATTTAAAGCAACAATAAATTTATATACAATTCCCGATAACAGAAACTTGAAACCAACCACACCACGGTCAGAATGGATCCGGTCCCATAAACGCGTATCATACGTTAGGGACGAACCCATTCCGACGGATGCCGGATTAAAAAACATACAATATATATTAAAATGAACCCCACTGATGGCTGATGGCGAGTGGAAAAACATAATCTTATGTTATGATAAGGCATTCGGAGGCATGCCAACGTTCGTCTTTCTTATTTACTGATGTTGGCATGCCTATAAACAGCAGTATTTGCTTACCACCAACCACCAAGTGGCTGTCTGTTTACCTGCCAATATTCAATTAAATGTAATATTGATTGGTACAGCCGCCAAAAGACCCATCCAGGATGCCCGGCGCGTACTCTCCGCAGTCGTACATACGCGACGCGGTGCGCCTACGCATTGTGCGATCACAACAAAAACAACAAATCAAGGTACCTAAACATTATTAAAACAGATCGATTTTGTAAAACATTTCATAATTTCAATTGTTTGGAATAATACTTAAAGTTCTCGCATGATAATAATGAAACTATTAACTTTGACAATGCTTTTTCGCCACTTCGTTAGCATTTACAGAACAAAGGATTTTAATAAATTTTGAACTGTTCGTATAAATCATTTGAACAATAACCGTATTGGACCCCGTGAGATAAATCCTGATGGAAAGGGATATTTTTCCGTATCGGTATTTAAAACCTACTCTTAAGTTTAACTCATCAAGAAATAACACGCGAGTGTTAAGTCCAGCACAAAATGTTGTTAAAAACTCAGCTCGACCTATTAACTCTCCCTCCCTACTCTGTCTTTCTCTTCTCATTCTCGACCTCTATCAAGAATACAATCGAGAGAATGAGAAGATAATAGTGGTGGATCGCCACACTTGATAGTAACAGTAGCCTTGGAATAGTTCTATTTTGAGATTGCGAGAACGCTTGCCCAAAAAAAATTACCTCACCAATTTTTTGAGATCCTTTCAATTTGTGAGGGGTCAGTCGCTTAATCGCTTTCCCTTTTCTGCCTTTTTTAATATTACACAATTGATGATACCACATTGTACCATCCGACTAATTAACCAGGCATTACGCGAGGAGATCCAAAACCTCCGCTTGAAACCGCTAACATCAGGGCCGATGCCGTCGGAAGTCTCCCCGCTGTACTCGGAACGATCCTACATCGAACTGAAAATGTTACCCAGGCAGGCCTGGCATAAGAAGAAGTACTTCCCTATGTGAGTACATTTTGCTGTATATTTACTGAAGTTAGACTACCTAGACATTACACAACCCTACTTAGCTTGTGAATTCAGACTCTGTAACCGTGAGAATTGCGCGAACGCAACAGTGGATACAAATACAAAATGAACCAATATTTGTACATGGTCTGCGGATACAATTACAAAAAATCTTATGAATAGCGTTTGAAATTAAAGACTGTGGAAAGCTACTTCATGTCCAATAATAACCAACATTAAAAACCAATAATAAAACTTATCAACATTAAAACTAATCTTATAAATGGTAAAATACTATAGATGGTATAAAAAAATACTGAATGTCAGGAGGGTTGTATTTAAATGGGTACCAAAAAATACTAAACGAGCAAGCAAATGATTATCAGCAAAACAACGTGTCTTTGAATATCTGAGGTAAATATAACTAAAGTAATACTAGAGAATGTCATTAACAAGCGGCCGCAGGCCCTACTTCCTATTTCTTTATTGTGCCCAGAGAACCTAAACCGACCAAGGGCCGGTTGCAAATAGTTTCTAGGAACATAACTGTTGGTTCATTGTTCTCCAGCACGCCGCTAGGTTCTCAAGCGTGGCTGATGATGTATGACGTGAACATAATGAAGCTGCTGTACGACTGTTTGGACGCGATGCGCGTGACGCGCGACGACGCCAACCAACTACTGAGCGAACTCTCAGCTGAGCTACCGGACGTACTCTCTGGGTGGGTAATTTGCTACTCATATATCTAAGAAGAGGGTCTTTCAGTGCTGCTGATATATCTGTTGTCGGTTCTAGCTTCCCGATATTAAGGGCTTTCCTCACCGCATACTGATAAAGTAACTGTTAACAATGTGATAGATAAGTTATTAAACTGCCAATTAAACCTAGCTCATAATGGTTAGCAGACATTTTATCTGCCAGATACAGTTATCTGACACTTATGAAACAGAAGTATAACAACTATCCTTCGGATAAATGCTAATTAGGCTATCAGACACTTTATCAGTATGTGGTGAGAAAGGTCCTAAAACTAGCTGTTGTTTTTACAGAAAAATGGCGGCAATTGAGCGTCCGCTCTTAGTCTAGTCCTACTAGACTATACTACTACTCTAGACTCTCTAGTCCTCCTGGTGGTATTGATACTGTCGCCCTGCTACATCGGCGATTCATGCCTACATCGGTCCAGAATGACAAACGTTGACACGCCCCCGGATACAAGACGAGATTTGAAGCTTTAGGAATGGATTTAGAGAAAGGGTTACGAAAATGGCAAAAGATGGGATAGGATGGGGTGGGAATTGGCTCTTTTCGATGTAAAGCATCCTTCGAACCCGAAAAAGTCGGGTCAACCCGGAGCGGTGGCAACTGTAATGAGGAGGCCCGTGTCCAGCAGTGGACGATAAAAGGGCTGGATGTTGTTGTTATCTTACAATAAACTCCCGAATATAATAATGATTTGTCCTGACTATGTTCTCTGTGAATTTGTAGTGCGAAATCACGTTTCGAAGTGGTAGACATGTTGGTTCGCAAGTGGCTGCTGAAGTATGGCGGTGACCCGCGCCAGTACAAAAAGCAGACTCGCGCTTTTGATGCGCTCGCGGCTTTGGCTGATAGACTTATAAAGCAGCATGTGAGTTCTATCTACTACAATTATATGTTTTCGAAATATTTACAATTAATTATGTTCGGGGTAAACTAGGAAGGTTTGTATTCATAAGAGCGGTGATGACGTAACTAATTTGATTTTGTGAAATATAAAGTAAGCTAGCAGGCGAAAGAAGGGATCTACGATTTGCAAGGACCTAGCACTAAGCGATGCTCAAAATTCATGGAGAAACACAGTGGCGGACTTTTGGGGCCCGGTACTAACGACTGAAGTGGGATTACACTACACTACAAAACTACAGCTCAAAATTATTATTTTTTTAATTTTTTATACAAAAGGCGGGATCCCCTCGAGGGTGAAGCCACAGTTTGTAGCCTATCCTACCTAGCCCTTAGGTTAGTCCCCCACGGAAGAGACATTTAGGGCCTTTCTTACCTCCTCCTGATACTTTATCAAAAGGTATCAGAAAGTCAATATCAGCTAGATTTAATCAGCAGATAATTTATCTATCAGATTGTTAACAGTTTATCAAAGGTGGTGGTTTCCAAAGCCTAATTTATTTTATTTAAATCGTATTTATTTCTGCCCCTTTCCCTGCACTCACTTTTCTTAAACAATGTAGTCGCACCGGCTTCGAGGGGCGCGCTAAGTATATTGTGTGTCCGAACCATTCATGAAGCCTGAAACCATGGATTATGTTTGTTATTCTGAGTTTGTAACCTTAACACCGTAAACGAATAATATTTTTTTAGTTCCCATCAATTTTTTTCATACAAAATTGCTAAATACAAAATTGAAATTACATAATATTTCAATGACCTCAGAATCACTAGAAGATTTCATTATTTCGACTTCGGGAGCGATTAGGACAGAGCCTGTATTTCTTTCTGCACAGCCACAGATAGAGTATAAGGTCGATAGGGTATAATCTATGCCCTAAACCAAATAAGGTTGGGAATGTATGCCCTAAGTCATTAAAAAATTGTATGGTTACTTTATATTTTAGCTGGAAACAATGGAAGGACCAGACGCCAAGGGTCACGAGATAATGGAATCTCTAGAAGGGGCGCTCAAGGACATATCGTCTCCCGACGAGGCGTTGTGTAAGCGTTTAGGGCCCGCTCTTGCGGCGTTGATGGTATCCGCGCAACCTGACGATTTAGGTAAAATATTTTTTTTTATTTATTTACTAGTGGTGCAAGCAACTTCGTTCGCGTGACCCTGTGACTCCCGTGCCAACTTCATAATTAATCTGCATAAAAAGTACCCTAAATATAAATCCGGCATATAAATTATAACTGTGCCAAGTTTCATGCAAAATCCGTCGAGCGGTTTTTGCATGATGCGAGTTTAGACAGACAGACGGACAAACAGACAGACAAAAATTCCAAAAACTGTTGTTTTGGTCTCTGTCACTGCAATGACTTTTTCAAAAAATATTTCATCAACAGATACGGCTACGGCTCTATTACAATGTAGATTTATTGTATAAGGTACACCGGTGCTACACTTGTGTATACTCGTACAGCTGTTACAGAATCATAAATTAAAGTATTACATTCTTATATTATGTGCACAATTTACGAGAGGTGACCATCGATCGATCGATACAGAACATCGACCACAGAACATCGATAAAGTTAAGGTTTTCTTACCATCACGTGAGACCGCTTGCTCGTCCGCCCTCTTCTCTATGAAAAAAAAAAATTGGTTAATAAAGTAAGTAACAAACGTGACGCACACACATACAATGAACCTACTTCTGTAGTAGATTTACAATAAGTTATTATTAGACATGGGATTATTAAAGTGCCAAAATATGCACGAAAAAAGGTCTAAATTTGCATTATATATGCACTATCAGAAAAGAAACAACTTGGTGTGTAATTGGTAATGGTGTAATTGCTGTGTAATAAATTTTTATTGTACAAAACTGACATAAATTTACACAATAGTTGATTTTGACATAATTAACACATAGTTTTTATGACTGTTCTGTTCTGTTGTGTTGTGTAGTGTGTAGTTGTGTAGCGTCCTGTTCTGTTTTGTTGTATTCATTGTGTAGTATTGTGTTGTGTTGTATTATGTTGTTCTGTTCTGTTCTGTTCTGCTCTGTTCCGTTCTGTTCTGTTCTGTCATTACGATTATGCAAAAAACCCAAACATCACCTATATTCAATTTCATTAATTTAGTTCCGTTAACAGTAAAATATTCAAAATCGGTGTTTTAGTTTTTGAGTTTCCATAGTACTCACATAAAAACAAAAAGCAAACAGTTCACTACTAAGTAGTAAATGTTTATCTTATTGGTAGTATACCCGTAGATGTTACATATGTATGTACATTTTAAAATTATCATTTTACCTTAAATGCACAGAAGAGCGGGGTTATTCCTGGGGATATTTATTTTATTCTCGACTCTGAATCATAAGGTCGTGAGTTCAAATTATCGGCTGTTCCATAAGTGTTACATAGGTTGATTTCAATGGTGGCACTGAAATAATTAAATTAACAGCAGAAATACTGAAAACGAAAGCAAAGAATGATGCGTCATTTTGGCCGGTGTATCCAATCCAATACATATCACATTAATACCAAATGAAAGCTTTTAAAATAAACTTCTATTTTTATTCTGGCAACAAGGCCCTAAAGTACCGGGGAAATGATATATCTGCCTTACAAATATCTCAGAAATATATAGGGAGAGAAGACATAAGCACCGGAGGAAACGCAGTCGGCCGAGGTACAGGACCTGGTGCTGCATCCTGGTTGAGCGGACTTTTCTATCCGGGGTGTCTAATTTGGCCTGCGACGCCAAAATCGGAGCACGCCAAAAATTTACAAGAGAGCGAGCATGACCCAGTCGTCATAGACTCAAATCTTAAAATAAGCGTTATTACTCTAAGACTCAAATCTAATTAGGGTCTGATTTTAACCGTTAAGTTTTTTATTTACCTATGGTAACTGTAGGTTATAGTCACATACGCTACAATTGTATTGTCGGTTAGGCCAGCTTTCATATAAAAATACGCGCATCATTCTTTATAGGTGGGTTGGGTTTAGGTTCTCTGGTGACAATAAAGATATAGGACTCATATCTATATTGTCATTCTTTATTATTATTTGTCATATATTTATTGGAAGCAGGATTCCGTCAGCTTTGTGTTCAAAGTAATTCTTCGTAGCTTTCATTCTTAGTAATTAAAAAAAATGTTTATTTCAGTTACTTGTTCAAACATACTTTGTTTTGTTCATTTGCTGCCCATTTAGTATTTTTTGCAGCTCGTTTAAATACAAGCGTTTTCAAAATTATCACTAGCTCGGCGGTGAAGGAAAACATAGCGAGGAAACCTGCATGCTCGAAAATAAAAAAATTGGAACATGTCTATCTATCTATGTCAAGCCCGCGTGATGTATTTTATGCCGGAAACCCCGTAATGATTTATTAGAGGGGTGGGGGGGGTCTGTTAGGGGCCTGCAATTGGAGATTATACAGTGATATTGATTCGATTGATACAAAGAAAAAATAAGCCCATAAGTTCCAATATCAATAATTTTAAGACAAGACTTATCAACGTATGGTGTATGTCTACATATATAGCATTTTGCGAATCTTTATTTTTTATTAGCATTAAGACACTCACTGTGATATAAATATCACGTAGATGGTTTTTACATTTTAAAATAAAGCTTAACCTAGATAGGGCATGCAAACTTTATGCACCAAAACATTAGCGTGTTTAGAAGAGAGAGATGATCGATTTCTCGTTTACGATGTGTCATTGTATATCCGTATATTGTATATACCGTATCTTTTGTATTTCAGTAAGTGATGAAACAATGGCGTCACTTGTTAATTCTCTGGTGGATGAAAGTCATCCTCTCACCGCGGAATCTTTAGAACGCATCAACATCGCCGATGTTATTGAAGATATTAGAGGTCTGAGTTGTTTAAAAAAGCAATAATACTTGTTTTTTGTTTAATAAAAGCCTTTTCCTTTTACAAAAAATAAAATCACATAAAGCACTGACAACACCTTCATAGTATACAACCATACTATCAGCTTGTGTCTCTCCACTGCTGGATATAGGCCTTTCCCAAGAGACACGAGTAGGTACCTACGTGCGTCCTGCCCGTTATGACGTATGGTGCCAAAATCTGGCCTCTGACGGTAGATCTTCTTCAAAGTCCCTCAACGTGAGATGTATTTACATGTCTTTTTTTTACGTACCGAACGTAGCTTTTTAGCTACGCTCGGAGTCTCTTTGCTGGACAAAATCCGAAACGAAAGAACTCTACGAAGAACTAGTGTTGCCAACATAGCTAGATAAAGTGGCAGTGGGCGGGCCATATATGCCGCACGACTGTTAGCCGATGGGGGAGAGGAGGCCTCGAATGGAGACCACGTGTCGGGAAACGCAGCGCGGGATGACACCTCTCCACATTGCAATCGAAAACCCGCTATCAAGAAGTAAAAATCCTGATTTTTTAAAAAAGTCCGGTCTTCGTTTTAAAATAAAATTCAATAGATTATAATATTTATAATACAATATATAAAAGATTTTATTATAATAAATTTAGGTTTTTACACTTATATTTTTGGCCCCTCGCAATGCTTTCAAAAAGTTTGATTTTCCATATATTTCACTGTAAAATTTTACACAGGTTATGTGTTTAAAGTTGTATTGTCTGATTAAATGATGCTCTTATTGAGTCTACTGACAATCTGTTCCTTACTTTAGTGTACTGAGATTTATTCTCAGAAATCCAGTCTCGAACGAAATCCGGGCGGAGTCCGATCTAACCTCTTCAAATTCGGTCAAGACCGGATTTACCCGGTCAGATGGTAACCCTAGTGGCAACTGGTCCGCTTAAAAACTAGGACGCGGGTGAATTCACCATTTTTTTTAAGTTGCCGTTGAACAACTGGCCAGGAATCAATTTAAAAGATTTTTTAAATAGGGGCAGTTTATTTGTTACAAAGAAGATATGGTGGAAACTAGAATCCCAAGCACTTCTAGAGATGTTATTCTTACACTTGTTTCTTTTCAAGACTACATAAAGCAACATTGATATGATATTTTTCAATGATTATATTCTTACAATTACATTTTTAAATATTATTTAAGCAACAAAATCCATTTTTTTGCTTGTAATCTTCAAAAGGAACAAGTGTAAGAATAAAATCTTTAGAAGTGGTTGGGATTAGTCTCAACCATATCCCCCCCCCCCCCCCATCTGGTTTGTTTGTAACTAGTAAACTCGCCCACTTTTTACATTGTTTCCGGACCTGGTGACCATCAACTATTTCAAATAATGGTAAGCTCGCGTGCGACCCACCTAAGACCCGACCACCTACCACCTAAGCCTCCGGCCACGTGGAATGACGACTTGAAGAATGTCGCTGGTAGTGGTTGAATGAGAAGAGCTGAAGACCGTGTGTGGTGGCGGTCCGCGGGAGAGGCCTATATCCTCTATAGCATATTGACGATTAATTTTATGGTCCCACTGACAACTTTCTGTTGACCATAATTTTCTAATATCAATATTATAAACTCATTGTCAGTAGTTCATGTATAGTTCATGCAGGGTGTAACCGAACCTGTCCCGAAGCCTGTAAACACGAATTACGATCATGATTGTGAGTTCACTGACCACGAAATTTCACTAATCTGTTTTGCAAAAATATTTATTTTATTTTTATCAAATTTTCCATGCAAACTTTCAAAATACAAAGCCAAATTGACTCAATTAACTCGAGAGTCATGACAGAATGCATGGTTTCAGAGTACGGCATAGGTTCGGTTACACTCTAAGAATAAAATAATATTGTTTACCTACTAGCTGTGCCCGCGACATCGTGCGCGTACACGGTATGTATGGTTAACTTGAACTGTATTCCCGTGGGAACTGTATATTATTGAATCTAGTTGAAAGTACCCTAAACATTAACACGGCATATAAGCTACAACTATGCCAAGTTTAATTAAAATTCGTCCAGTGGTTTCTGTGTGATGGGCGTTCAGGCAAAACAGACGGACAAAAATTATAATAAATACTGTTTCGAGTTTTGTATTACATATTCACTACAACAATCTTTTTCAAAAAATATTTCATGTAAGTACAGAAACCATTTTGTTATGGTACATTACATGTAGTACTCGTACATTATATTTCGATCTTTAGAGGGATTCCCGTGAGACCTCTATTAATAATGTTTTGATGTTTATGATTACACCCTATATTTCTCGTACAGAGTGCGGAGTGCACGGAACACTGGAGGAGTTTGAACTCATCGTACAGTTGGCCGTAAACTGCCTCGAAGCGCAGATCCCCGACGAAGACGAAACTCGTCTGTTGGAAGAAGAAATTAATAAAGCCGTGGCTATGGACAAAGTTTGTTTGATCAGTTTTCTATCACTATCTAATTTACCCGAACGTTGCAATGTTCCTACGTGTTTCGGGAGTGAGTGAGATATGCTAGAGCCCATTTTCCATCCAATCCTATTCTATCCTATCTCATCCCATCATATCCACTTCCATCACGTCAAATACAGAGTATAATGAAATAAAAGGTACTCGGTAACCGTAATCAGTTCTTTTATCGTCCACTGCTGGACGGGTCTCATCGTGCACATTGTCTTATGCTTGTGATGCTTATGGCCTTAAAACGGCATGCTTGACGAGTCCACTCTTGTAGAGGTAATGTAATTCCCCTGGGCTTGTGTTTAGCGGCTCTGTTATCCCTTAGTCGCCTTTTAGGACACCTACGGGTGGTGCTATTCTGAAGTCGGCCACCACACGGGCAAATATTTTACTAACAATCCTATCCCAACTATGTAAAGCAAGATGAACAGTGTAATGAAATAAGGAAAACTTATAGTCTTGTTATACTTCCTATTCTCCATTTTCCCAATATCATGACAACGTTTGTCATTCTGGACTGATATTGGCATGTACCGCGGGTGTTCATACGCTGTAGTAGATATCCACCTATTATCAGATGGACTATCTGCTCGTCTGAAACTATGGGCGTAGCCACGGCGCGCGGCGGAGCAGGTTGGGGCGCTTGCCCCTCCCTGGCATATGGAAGAATAAGTAACAGACTTTCTGCATTACGCAACCTCTATTTAAATTATAAGAAAATTGTTTACTTTGCCGCACCCCTAGATAAAATCTTGACTACGCTCTTGTCTGATACCTTCTTTCTAAAAAAAATAGACATCGTTTAATTGTAGGTGCTCGTAATCAAGATGAGTAAGTAATGTGGTTACTTGCAACTGAAAAAAATCTTCTTTAGATTCACCTGCGATCAGGGCCCAATGATTCAATGGCTATTTGATTTACACGACATTTTGACCAATTTCACGTAATGTAAATCTTTTTAAAAAGACGAGTACAATTACATATTTATAACGTAAAATCGACAAGAATATCGTTTAAGTCGTTTATTCCCCATTCTGCATCTGCAGAATTACATACTGTTATACTGCACTATGTTATACTGCAATTACAATATAACGCAAGTTGTCTATGATGGCAACTGATCTAAAAAGCAAATCGTCTAATGTTGTATTTATCAATTCACTAGCAGTGTCCGCAACTTCGTGCGCGTAGACGTTAGAGTACTTTATAATTGATTTCGATTAAAATACCTACCCTAAATGTTAATTTTAATGTTAATGGAGATAAACTGTTTAAATCAAATAGTCTTTCAGCCGTTAAGTAGATACTTATCAAAATATTTATAATCAAATCCATTTCATTTTTTTTCGCAGAAAGCAATCCATAGCGCAGAAACACTATCAGCTCGTTCACGAAAATCGGTCATAATCATGGATCCTTCACGTACATCTATCGTACCGGATAATACCGATCCCTCACAGCAGTCTATTCCAATCATTGATCCGTTACAGAGAACGGTCACACCTGAACGGGAATCTTCGGCAACATCGGTCACATCAGGTCGTTCAAGGATATCGGTCACTTCTGCAAAAGCTCCTTCACGGAAATCGATCACTTTTAACGTCGATCCTTCACGAAAATCGATCGCCCCAGATACGGATTCTACACGAACATCAATCACACCAGTTATTGATATTTCACCAAAATCGACTGTACCAGATACAGAACCAGATTTGGACGAGAGTACTGGAGAGAAAGCTGACGATGAAAACAAATAAAGCATTCCTAGGATTCGCAAGATTACTAACAGTTTTTGCATCAATAAACGAGTTAATGCGGTGATTTTAAAGTTTATATTCATTGCTGTAACTGAATGAAGAGTTTTGTTCTACTGCAGCTGAATGACTGTAACTGAATGAATCTCTAGCTGTAACTGAATGAAGCGGTCGGCGCTGCCACCGCTTATTTACCTAATAAATCGATAATGAGCTGCAAATGAGTTTGATTTTGTGGAAACGTTCGATTGGCTGATACTTACCTACTTGTAAGTCAGTGGAGTTATTTGTGAGATTGATTATCTATCTGTAAAAAGGGATCTTGTTGTCGGTTCTACTTTTTCAAATAGTGAGTTTTCAGTGAAATCTTTTCAAAAAAACATGTTTTTTTTCCTATTCCTCTTATAAAACCATGGATGTAAAACACATGATTTATAGTAAGCATTTTTATCGGGGAGAGGGCTAAGTGAGAAGACAGAAAACAGGTTTTTTTGACAATCATTTCGTTTAATAAAATTTACGTAATAATCAACATTCATAATCACAAATCATAAAAATTTCAGACAAAAAAATCGTTAGGTATATTTTATTATGCTTTGTTGGGTGGAATTAAGGCCCAAAATCAATAGGTACGTAGTATGAAATAATGACTAAAAGTAGTAGTTTATAGAAATAGGCCGCATTCGAGCATACAGTCTACCTCACGGTAAGTGTACACTGCCGTCCATAGACATCCGCGATATATGCCAACATCAGTCCAGAATGACAAACGTTGGCACGCACCCGGATGCGCGCCTACCTTTGCAGATTAAGGAATGGCTTGGGAAAATAGAGAGGGAGAAGATGGGATGGGAATGGGCTTTAGTGTTCTCACTTATTACCGAAACACGTACGTACATTGGGGATATACGATAAAGTGGGAAATGCAGTACATTTCAAGATATTCTTCTGTGAGAGAGGGGTAACGTGGCCAGTCGAGTGCGACCAGCAGCTGTGGGAATACAGCGTGCACTCTTCCCCTACTTACTTATATTTTTGTACTATCAAACAAATGCTTGTTGAAAATCTGCAGGTATAGTTTGTGTTTATTAGTCTTTGTATGACTAGGCCATTGATTTTAGCGCTATTTATAATTATTATAATTTGTATTACATATTGTAATAATGTAACGACTAATGATTTATTCAATGGATTAAAGTCAATAAACGTTTAAAAATATAGCACTAGTGCTTTTTCTCAATATGAACAAATCACCCTTTGTCCGTGTACTATGGATCGTAACTGAATTTCGAATACTCGAATTAATTATTATTCTATTTTAAATTGTGAAAATAAATAACTCAATTATTAATTTAAAATGTGGGTAGAATGTTAACAGAAGTACAGAAGCTTCCAGCACATTCTAGAATGCAAAAACGCTTAAATTTCTAAGTAAAGCCTGACCATAAAAATAAAAATCTTGCTGTGGGGGCGCCACATTGGTTTTTCCATAGCATTCATAGTGTTGTCATTGGAAGATTTAAGTTCTATTATTTTACGCATCATGGCGAGGTTTTTTATTTTCTTGGTCAGACTTTACCAGTGGTTGCCATTTCTCGAATGCATATAATTATTAGAAGTTAATTTCAATACATTAACTATAACACATACGTAAAGTCTGACAAATGAAACCTGTCACAAGAAAAGTTAAAAACAAAGCTAAAAAATTTTACCGTCCCGATAAGTTTCGATATCAGCATATAATGTCTTCCACCAGGGTAGGTACATGTCTCTCCGAGCAATTCACTAGGTTTCGGGGCATAATCCACATGGATCCATTGCAAATTGCTTAATACACCTGCTCCAATTTTTTTATTCTCGAGGAAGGAAAACATAGTGAGGAAACCCGCATAGGGTTTCCTCACGATGTTTTCCTTCACCGCCTAACTAGTGATGATTTTTAAAAATACATACATATAAGTAGACAGTAGCAATATGGTCGAAATTTTAACTTACAACCTCAAGAATGAGAGTTAAAAATCGCCAGGCTATCATCGTGTCTTACGACCGTTTTATTACAGAAGATATAATGTAGGTATTAAATATATTTTTTTCAGATTAAAATGAGTAACTATGAGCAGCCTAAAATTTTTAAATTTGCCTCCTTACTTTTGCTACTTTTCATTTGCCAGACTACACTAAAGAAACAACGGTGTTTTGTTGTGTAAAAGTAAAATTAATCTGAATTATCAAGTTGGACGGCAAATCTGTAATGACATTCCACCAATATGATTTCGATTACAGTTTAATACGGCGAATGTTATATGATTTCCATTTGAGATTTAAAGAACTCCCTACTCTGAACTCGCTACGCAAAAAGTTAATAGATGACATGGATTTCAAAGGATCGATTTCGACTCGTCGATATATGATTCGAGATATGGTTCAGATTTAGAAAAACAGAAAATAATAGGAAAATTTTGATGGAAAAACATGACATTAATAAAATATGAAAAAGAATAAAATACCTCAGAGAAATACTGGTAAAAAAATTGTTTCTATAGATGAGTCGTATATTCACACCACACATAATAAATAAAGGAAAGAGTTGGACAGATTCAGCCAATAAGCGTTTGAAACAACCCATTTCCTAAGCTCAAAAATTTATAATTGTTCACGCCGGTAATCAAAGGAGCTTTGTAGCTGGTGCTATTTTATAGACCAATTTTGAGGGAGACAGTGCACGCTGCATTCCAACAGCCGCTGAGCGCGCTCGACTGGTTACGATACCCCCCTCTCTCACAGAAGACTACCTTGAAACGTAGTGCATTTCCCACTTAATTTTATTTCCCTAATGTACGTACGTGTTTCGGTAGTGAGTGAGATGTGGCAGAGTCCATTCCCACCCTATCCCTCCCCACTTTACCAACCCTTTCTTCAAATCCATTCCTATATCTCCAAAGGTAGGCAGCGCATCCGGGGGCGTGCCAACGTTTGTCATTTTGAACTAATGTTGGCGTGTATCGCGGATTTCTATGGGCGACAGTATCCACTTACCATCAGGTAGACTGTATGCTTGTATGCCGTCTTCGTCCATAAAAAAATCGGCAGACCTTGAGGGTGATTACCACAAGGAGATGAATTCGGAGAAATATAATAAGTGGTCACGAAAGCAATTGATACCTAACTTACCGCAAGATAGTGTCGTTGTAATTGATAACGCGTCATACCATAATAAACTTGTAGAGAAACCACCTAATTCTAATACCTTAAAAGGCGATATGGTGGCGTGGCCAAAAAGCCTGAACTTTATGACATAATAAAACGTCACCATATCATCCGGATCTTAATTCGATAGAAAACACCTGGGCCCAATTAAAGAGATATGTTGCCTCTAAAAACATAGAAATTAATAAAAAAACACCGTGAAGAAGCTAAGATAAGATAGATAAGAAGAAAAAGATAGAAAAAATATATATGATGGGTTCCGAAGAATGGACGAAAGTCTGTAATCACGGCATTAAATGTGAAGATGAATTTCTGACACAAGAAACTCCATATATTTAGTGACAGCTTTATAATTTATGTTTCGATTCAGACAGCGAAAGTAACTATAGTTGATTCTGAAGATTAATACATAATTTTATAATCTTTCCAAAGGTGAATGGATTCGTAAATATAGGTAACAATTCATAAGTCTATATTATTAACAAACCAATATAGAGGTGTCATCACATTAGATGACTTACATTACTTCTTTCAGGTGATGCTTGAAATTATATTAAAAGGGAGCAATGTACTTCGCATAATTTGTTATAGTGGCACTTCCGAACTGTTCCGATAAAATTCGAGATATGCCGATGGGACTTTTAGATAATTTGACTTCACAGGAGTAGAACTAAAATAAAAACAATATATACCTACTTTATTCATTGTTTTGCAATAGCTAATTTAACGTGAGAGAATGAGATCGCTATATAACACTTTTTTACGATCATGTACTAACAGACGTTAATAGTACTTCATAAGCGTAGACAGAGAAATCTATAGACAAACTGTTATCTTCCCTCACTGTCTAACAGAAAAGAGAAGCACTTATGTATCAATGACGTAAGAAAAATAGACCGTATTCCATGTTCGTGCATCCCACTCTGCGTGCGGGTTTTTTTAAGGTCGGTACATCACTGTGATTGTGACTCACGGGAGTGTGCCGAAACGTTAAAGGCACTATGTAAAATTTTCCATTTCCATCTTTCCATTTCCATTTCCATGGCTCATTTTCCATCGCCACATTGTAATTGGGTTTATAGTATTATTCATCTGTGTTCGTAACAGTTAATATGATATATCGTTGTGTCAACTTTATTTTGTCGCATTGTAAAGATTCCTCACAATTTGAGTGAAGCTCAAAAATGCTGCCGCGTAGAATGGTATCTTCAAGCTGCAGAAAAATTCCACAATGGTCAATCAAATGCAATCAAACGAATACTCGTACTAGTATAGCAACCGGTGATGAAATCTGGATCTATTGCTAGGAGCCTGAAACTAGGAGGCAATCTGCGCATTGGGTCCTTCCTTTCGAAGAGATGCCGTCTAAAGTGAAGAAAGGACGGAGTGTTGAAAAAAAGATGATTGCCACTTTCTTTGACAGATCGAGCCATTTTGCTACTATAACTTTAGAAAATAAAAGAACAGTGACTGGAGACTGGTATGTGAACAGCTGCTTGCTTTCTGTTTTGGAAAAAGTAAAAAAAAACGACGCCCATGAAGCAGAATGATCCTCCATCACCACCATGCCCCAGCTCACTCTGCCCGGCAAACGAAACAATTTTTGAGTACTGTAAATATAGAATTAAAGGGTCATCCGCCATACACTACCAAACTTGCGCCCTGTGATTTTGATTTGTTCAGCCAACACTTTTACCAAATATCGACACGTGTCTGAGCGCTTTTCAACGATTCGCGATCCCGCGATACCCTCCCAAAGCAACGCCTTAAGCAGAGGTCGTTGCTTCAGCCGGTCTACCGGCGGAGGAGTCCCTAGGCTCGTTGCTGTACACTTTTTGATCCTGACTGATCGCCTTCTGCGCTCGCCCTAAACCATACATCTCCGGTGACTCTTGAGAGACCATTAGAGCCATAAGAATTGAGCCATTCCGAGAGAAAAAAGACAAAACCGTCGTTCACCTGTGTCTCAGAGAATATGGCCTTCGCGCTGCAGGACTGTGGCAGTTATTTGTTCTTTAATAAATGTATTCAATTAAATGTAGAATTCAGACCATGGACTGATTTGTCGGTTTATTTTTTTCATATAAGGCAATGGTGCTAATAGCTTATTCTTCTAGTGTCATGTTTTGTTCTTAATTAATAATTTCAGTCTAAAACGTATCCTGTCAATATCCAGTCACGTCGAAGTAGAGTCACTCAGTAAAGTGATAGTAGGTTTACTGAACACAGAAAAGGACTCGAAAAACACACTTTGAAGTTTAATAAATTACCACTATTAAACTACAGAACGCACAAATACACATTTTTTATAGTAAATCAAACAAAAACTCAACTCCACTTCTCAAGTTCTCGCCAAAAAGTCCCATTTGTCGATATTGGCCCAAATTTTTTATCGAGACGGTTATATCGCTTCATAAAGTCTTTTGTTTATGGTCATAGAGAAAAATCACTACCAACACATTTTTGTAATCGACTACTATAGGCGTCTCTTTTTGTTGCAAAGACAGTACGTAAAAGAGAATAGTACAAACTAATGTTTTCTATGGTTATTTTAGCGCAGTGTCTGTGCTTATAGATTTCTGTTTTTTTAGAATTCTGTATTTTTAGATTTCTATACCATTTGGGCAACCCTTGGAAAGGTACATATCCTCTTATAGCTAAGAGCTAACTAAGTAAAATGATTCGGAGACTGAATTCCACAAAGTACGACTTTCGTTATTTGACTATTTACACACTGTTTATTTGTTGAAACTTGATTCAAAACAACAGCGATTGCTCACCAAATGGACACCACCTTACCTACTGAACTACTTTATCTAGAATAATGCTATGTTTATGGTCTTTTCATTCTCGTTCTCATTCAAAGTTCATTTCATTCATGGTTTTTTTGTTATGAATGTACTTACTGATGTTGACTTTACAACTAAAATTTCTTATAATTTCTGATTTGTGTACAAAATAATGAAATGACTGTGTTTTAGTGCCTCGTATTTTACTAGATTTTGTAATTATGTGGAAAAACTACAGTATTGTGTAGTTACAATTTCTTTGTAGATTCACTGTATACGTAGTTTGTAGGTGCAATATTCAAAATATACTTAATTTAGAAAAAATCAATTGAAAATGTATGAACAGCACATCAGTGCATTCTAGCATTACTTGTATTTGTTGCAACGAAGAAGGTACTTGCAGCAAAATAATGCCATGTTCGCTCCAGATCATCTTAGAAGGAAGGAAGCAAAGGATGTTATGTACAGAAGTAATTCAAGTCTTGACTTGATATACGCTGAACACCCGTCAGGGAACGGATTGCGGCGCGAGTATGGGAGTCACGGGTCTATTGACGTAATCGGTGGCGCGAGTGACAGGCTACCTGCGATGGTGCATAACTATAGCGGCGTTTCGTCATCAGATAAGCCTCCGGGAATGGGTCGTACGTCCGATCGCTTGGCCGACGTGCTGAACAGCGACCACGCTGACGGACCGCCACCACGGACTAACGCCAGCCCCAAACCACGCCTTAAACTGAATAAACTGTGGGGTGGAGCAGGGCCTGCACTTGTCCGCCAGCCACTCGATGACGGAACACTATCCACCATAGTAGATAGCAATAAAAGAAGGCAATTTGCCCACTATGACTGTCAATCGCTAATGGCAAATTTAAGTTATGCAGCAGAAGTGCGAGGAGCATTGCTTAGTCGACGACGCAATACAACCACGGGAGCATCTGCTGCTTCCTTACTCGCAACTCGAGGCCTGCCTCCTGGGGAAGATTCTGTATCTGATACTGGGGATGGCCGCTCCAATGACTTACTTGAGAGTTGTCCATTCTTCAGAAATGAACTTGGAGGTATATTCTGACAATTATACACATACACATGGATATACTATATTATTTATACATGTATTTTTATAGCCTGTAATATGTATATGTTTGCCAAGTAAAGGTCACATCTGTCTAAGCCTTTCTGTCTGTTGTGAACTCTAGCCACTTTTTAGGAATCTTCAAAATATTGCAGTATCGTTTAGTTGAATAATTATTGAATGTCTGTAAAAAATGTTTGTTTTAATGTAGATTTGAAGATACCTAGTTTTATGATGAGTAATATTTATTGATCCCATCAAGCTTTTCTTTGCATTACAGTGTGTGTTACAACTTACTACTATACAAAATGACTATTGTAATGTCTGTGAATTAGGTGACACACAAGTTCCCCTCTCACACTTGACATTGTTCTTCTAAACTGATATATTGCTAATGACTAATAATACATTTCTAGTAACACAAAATGCAACATTACAATTTTGAGGTGTGAAAGTTTCCATTTTATTTTATTGATTTACATTCCATTCATTGTGTGCATCCACTGAATTAACTCTTAATTAATGCAATAATTATAGCATAACAAGTCATGCATTAACATTGTACATTCTGCTTCAAAATACTGTCAGTTTTGTACAAAAAAATATTTATTATTAATAATAATTTAATATCTTTTAAATTGTGATGAATTTTAATTTATTTCTCTTTTACTAGTGATATTCCATGTTTTTTTTTAAATTATGATACACCATTTATCTTCCTTGCTTATATACTTGAATCTTGATTTTTAAAATATGACATAACATTGTTTCTTAATCGCCAGCCCTACATTGCTAGTGCTTGTCTTATTATTTATTTTAATTGTTATAATAAAATTAAAATACACAATTATTGGTGTTATTATTAGGGCAGACTGTACATTGCAAAATATACTGTTTTAATGTCTAGCGGAGGCCTGTAGTAAGTGGTTTTTATTGCCACTTTCATTTCACAATGTGTTTCAAAAACAAATACATTTAGATTTTTCTACTTAATGCTACCTACTACTATTAATCCTTTAGCTAGATTGCAACAAACAGTAAAATAAATAAATGTGTTCAGAGGTTCAGATAATAGTTCCTTCATTGCTAAAATCAAATCAAATTGTGTCTTAATTTGCCAACATATTATTTTCGATATGAAACTATCTATTAGTAGTATTATTGATACTTTCCCATACTCAAGTCTAGACTCCAAAATAAAACCCATCCACCATTAAAATCCATTAAAAAGGAAAGGTCAAAGTTTTAAAAGATGCTCTCAAACTTCAGGGGAACCTAATGTAACATTCTCTCAGTGTGAGTCATACAACTGGTTTACAAGATTTTATGAATGAGTGTCCCTACCCTGCTCTCACATCTTGCTCACTCATACCAAAGTTATTTATGTTGCACTATAATGCAAAATTTTGCATGACTGTTAAGGAATGCGGTAATAAAACAATATTGTTGATTTTATTTTTTACAAAAGATGTGTCACACACTATTCTCTTTATCTGTTTTCTGAGATTATTAAGTCAATAAATTTTAAATTTATCCTTGACATATTAGATAATCCTTAATTAATTACAGTTGCACAGTAAGTTTAAGATGAGTTTTTTTTAGTGCTGAACTATGTCACTGCAATATATGCAATATAATATAACTAAATAATAAAACCATATAGATGAGTTTTCTCAATGTTACTACTTCTCTACTAGTTGGAAGTGGCATATTTGTTAACACGCAGTGCCCGCAACTTAGTGCACATACAGGTTAGAATATATGTTCCTAGTTTGATTCCTGTGGGAACTTTATGATTAAAAAAAAATGAAAAAAAATGATTTATATAAAAAACACCCTAAATGTTAACCTATCTTATAAGCTTAAATCATCTTTTAAGTTATATTTATACATTTCACTGCACCTTCCAATGTGCATCTCAACCCAAAGGTTGGGGGGGGTAGAGAGTGCCTCCAGGGATTAAGTTTTAAGCTTTTTATCATTAAAATTTGTACTTTATGCTGCAATTACTTGTTCAAAAAATATTACTCAACATTTGGTCCTAATAAAATAAATTTGGAAATTCAGATATCTTTTAAATCTTTCTTTTTCAGGTGAAGAAGAACGTTGTGTATCATTATGCTGGCGCACAGCTCGTGGTCCCCTCCCTGGCCAGACTGGGGGCTGGCACCGTCCTCGCACAGCATACGGTATCTCAGTCCTCGAGTTCCCGCCGGGACACTCTCATTGGCGGCATGGCTGTCCATTCACAAAGACACTTACACCTCTACCAGTTGAAAGTCAAGACTTAGGTGCTTTGTACTATAGGAACTATTTCTACACACAGGGTAAGTTTGTCCAGACAGTTGTGGTTGCATAATAATGCAAATATTAATTAATTTTTCCTGTATTAATATGACTATTGTGCATGTCGGTATATTTATGATTTCATTGTAACAAGAATGATTAATGACTAAAAAGGAAAAAGAGAAAGAATACTTTAAATAAAAGCAATTTTTAACAGATTTACCATATAAAATAGTTTAGCTGTTCAATTTAAATGTTTACATCTGTTCGCAATGTCCTCGAACAGTACTGTACCATTTGGTACAGTACTTGTACATGTGAAAATTTTGAAAAATTAATCTATGTTACAAGACAGGTTTTTGTAGACCTTAATTTTAACTTTTTTGCAGAAAATATGTTTTTGTAACAGGCAACTTTAAATTCATTTTTCTACTAAAAAGTGTCATTACTTTTACGTAATTGTAGTCACCTGGATTTACAGATTTAAAATAATATAATATGGATTGATCGCTTTCCTTATTTCAAAGAGAGACCTGTATACTGCAGTGTTATATTATCATATTGAATCGACAACCGTCACCAGCCCTTTTATTATTCACTGTTGCACATGGGCCTTCTCATGCTCATATTTATTTAAATTTCCTTCTCTTGTGCCACGTTTCGTTAGCCAGACTATGCAATCAGCCCTTTCAGTATCCACTGCTGGACATGGACCTCCTCATGCACATTGTCTTGTGCATGAGGGCCTTAAAAACGCATATAGCACCATCCCCCTGGGTGTCGTAAAATGCGACATGGAATAGCTACCACAAGCCCTGAGGAACTACACCATCTCTAAAAGAGTGGATTGGCCAGTGTGGTATTTTAAGGCTAATGAGGGATCTCATATCAATTCAAAAAAACGATTATTCTATTTGCGTAACTTAGTATTAATAAATTCTAACTTTATTCACAAAATAATTGATACTTTCAGCTCATCAAAACTGGTTTGGCATGGACGAAACCCTTGGGCCAGTAGCAATTTCAATAAAAAAAGAACGTGTAGAATTACGCCGAGGCGGTGGCGACGCGTCCGCGCCTGCGTCCCAACTCGTTTGGCAATACCGCCTTATCATCAGAACATCGGAACTGTTAACGTTGCGAGGTTCAGTGTTAGAGGACTCACTGTCCACCACTAAACCTAGTAATAACAGTGCTACATATAATACAAAAGACGTATTGGAATATGTCGCAACCGAATTGCAGCTAAGTTGTTTAAGGTACATTAATGTAAAGTTTTGGCCAATCGAGCATTCTTACAAATACAAACTTCTTTGCACCGCATTATCTATTTAATAAGTAATTAATGTAATAAATGGTTAAGTAGGCCAACCGCATATATAAATTTGTAGAATCTATTCGTTCAGTTAGAACAACGAAAATGAACTTTAAAATCATCATAATAATTTTTCCGAAAGCAAAAACGTTTGTAGTTGTGCGAATGCTCGGTTAGCCAATGCCGCAAACTAAGCTAGAATCTAGCAAACTAAATATGACAAGAAAAAACCGGCATATTAAAAATCTTAATCTGTTAACATTAATCAGAAAAACAAACATGATACTTTATATTTTCTGTTCTAAAATTATTAAGGAATTGAAACATAAATTAATGCAGAAAGACATTAAATACTTATTTCTGATAGCATGGTTCTTAAAGTAAACTGTATGCGTGTAAAACTGGTCTATTAGTAAACTACCCTAATAAGGTGTTTTTTTTATATATTTATGATCGTATGGAACTAGTGAATTTCCTTGCGCAAACAAACGATCACAATATTCACAAACATAAGTAGTCCTGATACTCCAGACGTTATTGGACCACAGTTGCGACATCCTAACGGATCAAACAATATATAGCAGATAAGCATTTGTGTTTGAAAATAGTTTTGAGTTTAGGCTTGTGGTTTTGAGTTAGATTTAGGTTGTTAATGCAACCATTTCTTAGAGATTTAGTACCAAGAAATTTGGTAAAGGACAATATTCCAAAGAGTTTGTTACAATATTGCATTTATTTTTATCAGAAGTTTAATTAAACATTTGTTACTCATATTTCAGGCTAGGAATTACAAATGGCGGTGCTGAAGAACAATTGTTAAGGCTAGATGAACAATGCGTAACCAGACATTACAAAGTGGGAGTCATGTACTGTAAAAGTGGTCAGTCCACTGAGGAAGAGATGTACAACAATCAGGAGGCCGGTCCAGCATTTGTGGAATTTTTGCAGATGTTAGGACAGACAGTCCGATTAAAAGATTTCGACAAATACAAAGCGGGTCTTGATAATAGGACGGATTCTACAGGACTTTATTCAGTTTACACAACGTACCAAGGCTGTGAGATAATGTTTCACGTTTCGACAATGCTTCCTTATACGCCGAATAATAGACAACAATTGTTGAGGAAGCGTCACATAGGCAACGATATTGTAACTATTGTCTTCCAAGAGCCAGGTGCTGCTCCATTCACTCCGAGGAACATTCGTTCGCAGTTCCAACACGTGTTCGTAGTGATTAGAGCAATTGATCCGTGTACAGAGAACACTCATTATAGTATAGCTGTAAGTCGTGCTAAAGAAGTGCCTTTATTTGGACCTCCGATTAAAGATGGCGCTGTGTATCCGAAGGGAGAGACGTTTACGGATTTACTGTTAAGTAAGGTAGGTTGAGTAAATAATTTAGTTCCTGTTAATTAACTAATCCAAGGAGAGCTTGTGGCCTGCATTACGACATTATAAGTTAAAAATAATAAAACAAAGTACTTATGTATATCTAAACTAACTCGATGAACTATTGTTCAATGTATTGAATTTTATCCGTAGGTAATAAATGGAGAGAACGCTGCGATCCAGTCACCGAAATTCAGTACAATGGCCACGCGAACGCGACAAGAGTACCTGAAAGATTTAGCTAAGAATTACATCACGGCCACCACTGTGGAAACTGGACAGAAGTTCTGTGAGTATTCACTTTTTATTTATTGCCCTTAAAATTTGACTTTCTACAAATTATTTAAGTGGATACTGTCTCCCTACGACATCCACCACGCATGCCGACATCAATCCAGATTGACAAACGTTGGCACGCCCCCAGGTACATGGCCTGGTCTACCTTTGCAGATTTAGGAATTGATTTGGAGAGGGATGGGAAAATGGGGACGGTTAGAATGGGATGGGAAAGAACTCTGGCATATCTCATTAATTTCGGAAACCCGTACATACATTGGGGAAATAGGATAAAGTGGAAAATCTAGTAAATTTTACGGTAGTGTTCAGCGAGTACGGGCGCGACCAGTCGAACATGTCCAGCGGCTGTGAGATTGCAGCGTGCTGGGTGCACCCTCCGATAATTGATAATTTCAATATATTTTTATATTCCGTTCCAATTCAATTTGTCCAAAATGTAAACAAACACGACAGCCTGAGGTAATTTACACGGTCTTTAATTAAACTGTGATAATTGTTTACATATCCATAATTTGATTTCATTGAGAGTGCAAGTTTGTCCTGGATTTAAATTTGAAGCTGAATGTTAAGATATTTCTTTAAATTTTCGCCATGTCGGTCACCTCAAACCGCATTGTTTGTTTACATTTTGGACAAACTGGATTGAAACGGAATATATGTACACTACGGAAGAATATGAAAAAGCCCTTGTGTAATGAGACGAGACATCAGTCTCTTCGTTTATTTACAAACGCATACTAAATGAATGAAAAATCTTAAACACCCTATTTAAATTATGAAATAAATATCTTATGGTAACAGGAATAAAGTTCAGAATTGTTATGTCACATGTGTCGCTTATTTATCGTTGATTGTGAATAAGTAAAATTTTTAAAAGTTCATAGAATATTATTTGAATCGATATTCTAAACATGAATTTGCGTTGATTTATAGAGAGCAATCACTAGTGTAGTATATATATTTGAGTTGTATAATTTCAGCGATATTCTCGTCGCTGCTGATGAAGAGCGGCAACAACTCGAGCAGCAACCCAGTGGTGGCGCGCGTCGATAACTGCGTCAACGACGTGCTCGTCGGCGGCGCGCTCTGCTTCCACGTGAGTATTACGTCTAACCGAGTTACTCATTGAGATTCTAACTACCACACAAGGTTGCCAACAAACCGGAAATTGGAACATCACGATTTCGGAATTTTAGAACAAAGATAGATGTCTTTTTTAACCTTTTGTACAAAGATGTGCCATTGCATAGTATGGCTTCATCACTTCAAATAAATATTTATAGTATAAGCTAATCCAGTGTTCGAACAAATACAGACATCTCACACAAGCAACATTTGCTGGATGCGGTTACGTGACGCTAACCGCACACATATACTACAGAGCAAATCTGTTCATTCAATTAGAACAAATATGAACCCTAATGTCATAGTAATAATTCATTCACCCATGTAAAAAGTTAGTAAACTTGCAAACCCTTGTATGGTCAATACTTTGTTTTCTTATATGGCAATAGCGCAATTAGCACATTGTGCCAGCACATTGTAACTTTTCTTTGCAATTAATAATTTCAAAATAAAAATAATTCAACACACATGTCAATTTCCAGTCATATCGAAGTAAGTTAGGAGTCGCTCAGTAAATAATCATAAGTTTACTGAAGACAAGAGTTGGACTCTTTGGAACCACACGAGAAACACAGTCTTATGCTTTTATTTCATTATCACAAAAATTACGACGCACTTTGCAGTTTAATAAATTTTTAAACCATAAAACCAATTTTAGACATTTTTTATAATAATCAAACAAAAAATGGACTTTTATTTCTCAAATCCAAATGATCCAGGTAATATTTTAAATAAATTTATATTTCAGGTGCAAGTGCAAGACGAGGGCGCGGGCGGGACGCTATTGGAATGCATAATGGGCGTTTCCGCTGATACGGTCGTGCTCATAGAAAGCACC